>JAOXNO010000024.1:73986031-74078460 GCA_028565335.1 Limnodromus scolopaceus | reverse complement strand
CCCCCCCCCCCCCCCCCCCCGGCTTTTTTTTCCCTGTTCCATTTTATTAAGCTAATGGGATTTTGAGCTGATAGCAGGTCTTTGATGAAGATAAAAAGACATTTGCTATTGTGTTCATTAAAGCCCCGTGTAAGGTAAATGTCTTCCCTGCAGACCCCATAGTTTGAAGTGTCCTGCTGTTTTTGCTAGGTGGAGCTGCGGGATTTAACAGTTTTATCTGTGTTAAACAGATAGAAACAATCTTTGTCTATCTGCAGGCAAAAAAAGATTCTTGGAGATAGAATGAAAACTCAGATGCTTTGTATGTGGAGACTAAGGCTGTTGAGAGAACATGTTAAGCATTAAAAGACCGCAGGGACAGCTTCCCTCTGGGACTTGTCCTCTCCCTAGTGTAAACCCCATTCTGCAGAGATTCGGGCGTAGACATCTGTGAGTTGGTTGGGGGAGCTGGGGGGAAGCATGCATCCAGAAAACATGCATATTCAGGATCGACTCTTCCTCTCCTCCACCTCACCCTCCACTTGTGTCCATTGTCAGGGACTCCAGAGCGATCTGGGTCTGTGGCAGATTTGTTTCCACATGTAAGTGGAACAAATTTTGCAATTTCTTCAAGTGCGTATCTATCTTTTGATGTTTCTCCCACTGAGTAATAGGATTGAAAGTCAGAGCAGCGATTGAAGCCAAGTTAGAAATAGATCCCTCTTCTGACACCTCTCTGTCCCAAACCTGGCAGCGCAGGCAGCCCACAGCATTGCCCTGACATTAAGAGGGCCCACTGGTGGTTTTTTGGAGGCTGTGTCTTCTACGGCCACTGCCGTAGGAGGTGAGAGGCTACATCAGCAACTCACACTCATGAAGCTCCCTGAGAAAGCTCTCTGTTGGTACAAGTGAGATGGAAACAGGCTGGGTGTTTTCTAGTTTAGCTGTTAGCACAGACAGACGTTAGGGTCAGAAAGAACCATGTATCTATGTACCGTATCAGTTTATCCAAACCTTCCTATATCAGGTTGGAATCTGCTGGAAATACAGCGCAGTTTTTAGAAAGACATGGACTTTAAAACTGTTGGTCTAATAGGATTACTCATTTTCTGATGCGTTTGATTTTAAATCTTTGTAAATGTCCACATGGCTCATTTCCCCCTGAAAACTATTTTTTTTTCCACATGAAATATTCTGCAGTTATACCAAACAGAATTCATATTTAACATAGCATGGAAATAATGTAATTTGAGTATGTCCAATTTTCATTTGATTTTTTTTTTTATTTAAAGGATTTCTATTAATGCAGATCTTAAAATACCATGCAACGTAGTCTGTAAATACAGGCATGAAATGATTGTGCTGCTGAGCTCCCTGCAATTCGCTGGCGAGGCTGAAGAGCTTTCTCAGTGCCTTGCAGCAGGTCAGAGGAACTACTTCAGCTGCATTCTTCTGCTGCCATTTCTGTGATTCCGCATTGCTTCCACCGTAGGAATGATGAAGTGGCATTTCACATAATTTTGCTCCTTTGGCAGTTCTTCACAGAGAACTTTGTGAAGCTGCAATGATCCATTTGAACTCCACTTCAAGCGTTGAGCATGTCAAAGAGTGGGTACGTGCCATCAGTTTTGGCCTGATTTTACATGGAGAATTGATGAGTTTCATTTCAGGAATGTTAATCAAGCTGTTTGAGTTCAGGTATGAGCTCTTTGCATAACTGCCTGTCATTGAGGGAGCAAATTCACGTGACCCTGGCCTGTCCCTCCTCACTTGTGTCGCTTCTTTTTCTCACCGCAGCCCTGCTCCTAGCTTATTCCATAATCTAGATTATGGCCGAAGGCAAGACCTACATAAGCATATGGTGCACGTTGCACGTTGCATTATCTGAAGTCATGAGGGTGTGATTAATGGGCTTAGGGTTTTAATTTGGCCTGTCGTACTCTCGTCTCTCTCTCCAGTGCGGTTGCAAAGCCTGACCAGTGACTGCTGGGTGCGCACACCAAGTGGTGAGGTGACACTAATTTCCTTGAAGTGCTTGGTGGCTGCTGGAGGTAAACCTCTGCTGAGAGGAGGAGGAGGAGGGGGGCTTGTTTCAAACTGGCCAGCCAGTTTTAGATGGCATTGTTTTGTCAGATCCTAGTGTCTCAGAGCAGCTCGGTCTCTGCCTTCTGTGTTCCATGGAGAGAGGGGGTGATCTAATTAAAGGGTCACATGAAATGACAGCAGTTCCCTTTCAGGTGTTGCTCGGCCTCATGGAGTGGTGTAGATGCTGCAAGTTTTTAGGAGGGAACTGCTCCCGGTGAATTTGCTGTGATGGGGTTCCACAGATGTCCAAATCCTGACAAAGAAAACACATAGGAGTGGAACCAGGGGATAAAACCCTCCCTGCTTTGTCAACACCATTAAACCAGAAGTCCATTCTGCCTTGTGAATTTGTCATCTGGAATTTGAAGAAGGGCAGTTGTGCCTTCTTCATCAAATTTGGTGCATAAAATGATTTGTTAGTGCAATACATGGCTGTCCATGAAAAGTATGGTAGGCATCTGCCCTGCACAAATAGCAAGAGGGACTGGCTGGCCTGGCAGCTCTCTGTGCTGGAGACGGGGGCTTTATCGTGCTGTTTGGCACAGTGGGAGAGGATGAGTAGATCAAAGCAGCAGGTGGAGAGGCTCCTGTGTCTACACCGTATACAAACCAAGCATTTTATTCCAGACTAGATTTAGTCTGGTCCTTTGGACCAAATGTCCCCACTGCATATGTATGTTGAATCTTCTTGAGGAGGGAAGGTGGAGAGGGAGGTGCTGATCTTTTCTCCCTGGTATCCAGCGATAGGGGGTGTGGGAATGGCTCAAAGCTGCACCAGGGGAAGTTTAGACTGGATATTAGGAAGCATTTCTTTGCTGAGAGGGTGGTCAAGCACTGGAACAGGCTTCCTAGAGAGGTGGTTGATGTCCCAGCGCTGTCAGTGTTCAAATGGTATTTGGACAATGCCCTTAATAACATGCTTAAACTTCAGGTCAGCCCTGAATTGGTCAAGCAGTTGGACTAGATAATTATTGTAGGTCCCTTCCAATTGAAATAGTCTGTTTTATTGTACTCTAATCTGTCCAAGCAACCACTTCCCACCTCATGAACGAAGTCAGGATGGAATAGAAGGGACAGCCGGAGGGGTTTGCTTCAGAACTTCTCTGGACCACTTACTCGTGTTGAGACAGCCAGGGTGATCCTAGCTGGAGGCTTAGGAGGTCCAGGTTTCCTTTGCATCTCTGGCACCGATGGGTGCTGCGTGGCTGGTGGGAGGCCACTGTACCTCGGACTGCCCCTCCTGCTTCAAACAGGGTGGTGTGAGCTCTCCAGGTGAAAACTGGTTCGTTGTATATAAACTACACTCTATTGTGTGTGTGTTGTGGTGGGAGATGGGGACCCTGCACCGCACTCATCATTGACTTTGTCATCTTCACTGCTTTCACAACAAAACGCACACTTCATTCATAAAATCTCGATCATGTAGCCCTGAATATGGAAGATGCTTGTCAAGGTATGGTTTGCTGTCAGCCATGCTGCCTCGGTGATGTTTCAGTGGCAACAGAAAGATTTGTGTTTGCTTGCAGTAACTCAGAAGGAAAAAAAAGGTGAAGCTTCAGTTTCCAGCCAGCTTGCTTAAGGTAGTGAAATTAGCTTTAGAGATACAGAAATTGAAGTTGTATCTATTTTATCCATGGTGCAGTGTTCAAACAAACTAAATTAGGAGCTTTGTTTGTGGACTGATAGTCAAAATTCTAAGTTTTTATTTATCTTGGAAAGATCTAATGGTTTGTTTTTAGTAATAACAATTCTGCTAATTTTTATGTTAAGCAGCCAAATGTTGTTGGCTTAGATATCTGTGTCCCTCAGAACTGCTGTTTTTAATTTTTGGATTTGGAACAAACCCAACATCCTAAGTTAAAAGCAAAACTTTTCTCAGCAGGTTGAGACAAAAAGGAAAGTGATTGTATCACAGAATGTATGTGCTTAACAGCTGAGGTTTTCGATTCCATGGTTACAACAACAAAACCAAAAACCCTGTGCATATAGCCAGTTGGTGATTTTATTGTTCAAGTCGGATGGCCTTTCTTAAAATGAATTTTAATGGACAAGCAGGAAAGAATGTATTGCTGTACTTGTGCAACTGAAGTTTATGAAATAGGATTGGAAAAATACACAGAATAATTGGGCACATCCTGTACTTAGTGAATCACCGAGCTAGTGCAATAAACATTGCTGCGTTCGGGAATTTAGATCTATACGCTGCTTTTGCCAAGAACATTGGGAATTGCTTGGGATCACAGATGATCTGCAGCACAGGCTACCTGAACTCTGCTCTGTACAAAGTTTTTCTTCTTTCCATATTTTGTGTTATGAGGTATTTTTTGGTTTCGTGACACAGGCGTTAATCCAATTCTGTGACACCTCGCATCTGCTTAGACTAACTTGGTGAAACCTGGGAGACAAAGCAGGGGCTGTATGTAGCAGGACCTCTGCAGGCATTAGTATGGTAAGGGAAAAAGGTTCTTGAGCACCATAGTACGTGGTCTAACCAACATCTTTCTCAGGGTCCTTTGTCTTCAAACATAAAAACAAAAGCTACAGACATTTGATAGCTTCAATATTGTTTGCCAGATAAGAGGGATAAACTTGTGAACATGTTTAAGAAATTACTGGATTTCCAGAAAACAGGCTGTTATTTAAGGGACATGAGAACCATTACGAAGCCAGAAACAAACACAACATCCAAATCTGCTCTTGAATACGCACGTGGCTCTTGCAAATTCTGAGCGAGCTGCACATGTACAGGCTTAATGGGATCCTGATGGAAACCATCCAGGGCTGGAGTCTGGCTCCTGGTGAAAGTAGGACTGCTGTCTGGCTAGGACTGACGTTTGGGTCTCAGGCAAACTGATGGAGATGTTTTCTTCCCTCAAGGAAATCTGCGTTTAATCGTCAGCCAGAAAGACAGGATGGCTTGTGTACAAGGCTTTTGCAGCATTACATAGTGTTAGCTCTGGGCTTCTTCCATCTTTGTTACTTCCCCAAATCACGATAGTCCTTTTAAGGGGAAACTTTGCTATTTACAGCAGAGGGAGTGTATCAGGTATAGACTGAAGGCTTGTGTTTCTGTTTTTTCACCCCGCAAGGACAGCTGCCATCCAAGAGATGAAAACGTCCTGCATTTCTGTTATCATTGAACTGAATGGCAGAATTTAAGTTTTCATTCAAAGCAAACAGTAGTTTCCTCAAGTGTCAGCAAACATGGATTGCTAAGTCCCCAAAGGGTCTTTTACAGTTCTGCTTCATCTAGGGAACAAGAGCCAAGAAAGTAGGGATAGGTTGGAAAAGTCTCACTAGGCCCAGAGAAGTGTGTCAGTTTGGAGGAGTGAGACAGACAGAAGGAAATGGTATCACCGCAATTTCTATGTTGGCAGAATTTCTGGAGGCTAAACTTTAAAAGCGTAGCCTTTTTTGTTAAAGATGTAGCCTCTCTTGGGGGAAGCGAGAAATGGATTCAACCAGCAGAAAGCGCTTGCTGAACTTCTCGCCCTCCTGGATAAAAACCGTAACAGTTCAGGACATTCCTGGGGAGATAAATCAATTTTCTGCACTCCTCAATGCAACGCAGATGCAGCTGTGGCCGTACGGTAAGTGAGTAATTCTGCGGCCATCGTTTTAATGATGGAACTATTATGTGCTACATTGCCCATTCAGGCATTTTGTTTTCTAATTCTCTACCCCCGGTTCCCAGAAACATGAATAATGAGGCTTTTAGCGGAGAGGTGGAAATGCTCCCTGAGACACACCGCCAGTGTAGGACATGCTGTCAGTTGACACTGTGGATAATATTAGGGATACAGGGGCATAATTGGCTTGAACTTTTGATCACCCCAAAAATTAAATCCAAAGCTTTTTTATCAAGTTCGGATAAGGTCCCCACCTCTAGTTGACTCCCATTAGAGCTCTGTCCTTCTGTCCTTCTGGTGGTGTCTCTTTCCATCTGCTTGGGGTTTAAGGTGGGAATGGCAGCACGTTGCGGATGCAATAGCTGAACCCTGGCCTACAAAACCCAGCGAGCTCAGACGATAAGGAAAGACAGTTTATTACTCCAAGAGCTGCCTTTCCCACATCAAGTAGATTTGCATCAGGCAATTGCATGAATCAGATCTTGATCTTCATTACCATAAAATACAGCAAGGAAAATCCCATTTCTGAGAGTCTTGCTACTGTACACAGATCCAGATGTAAAGCACTGCTCTGTGCACAGCAAACGGGACTCGTATGTATTTTATTAATATAAGTGTAATGTAATTATTCTCTTGTCCATCTGGCAGGTGGTGTTTTCATTAAGAAGTGAATAATCTAAGCTATAGGCTCTGTAGAGGGGGATGAGTATGGAGGAGATTCAGGTCATCTGCTGTGGGACCATAAATAGAAGCTAACAAGGGAGCCGTTGCTGTCCTTGTCCACTAAAACTGAAAATCTGTTGCTTTTATTTTTCCTTCAGCAGACTGCTCGCAAGCTTAGAAGCTAGTCTATTAGTGAAATCTTTTCACCATCCTGCAGTTTAACTCCTCATTTATGGTAGTGGCTGTAGGCACAGTGTGAAAAAATAGGTGTTATATAAGAGAACGAAAATTAAGTCCTTATATAAACCACTATGCATAGGAAGATAAGATTAAAATCACGCTTCTGGAGGTGCCTGGTATGTCTCTGCGTGCAAAGAACTGTTTGAAAAAGAAACATGGATTACTTAAGGGTTTTTATTCACGTGGAAGGTCCTGATTAAAAAACAACCAAACCAGAACAACACACATACAGAAGAACAACAAACCTGAACAGTCCTTCAAAAAATTTTGAGAAGTGTGGTGTGTGGAGCTTTCTAAAGGAAATCTGGTTGCTCTCTGACCATCTGTGTGGCATCTTCTGTTTCCAGACAAAGTTTTCTGATGTCCACATGGAAACGGGAGCAATTTCCTCTTTCCATGTCCTAGCAAGACTTTTCTTGGCACAAGTGACAGCGCAAGGCCTAGTTTGAGTTTTGCCCTGGAAAGATATAAATATCCTGGCCCCTTCCCAGGAACATTCAAGCAAGGATTAAGTTTTATTTTTTATCTGGTAACATTCAGGGAAACCTATCAGGGTCACCGGGCTGGGAGGGGCGTTCATTTAGTAAAGCTGTAAGTCAAGAAGAAAACTGAGCTTTTAAAAAATTCTTATTATTTTTTATTCTATCATTTTAAATTTGGGAGAGGATGCTGAAATGATGGTGAGCGTCATTTCTTTGTGTACGGTGTAGGTATCTCCAGGCAGAAGTTTAGAGATTGTTGTTGCCCTTTTGTAAAGGCACAGATTTCCATTCAGACAGGCTTGCTTTCTTTCCCAGAGGATCCTTCTTATTTTCCTTCCCAGTAAAGCTCAGGTTCAGATGCTGTTCAGCCAGGATGGAGCATGGAGGCTGCCGCACCACCACGTCCAAGGAAACACCTCCGAGGGTCCTTATCACCCTGGCTGCAGATAATGAGAACTGAAACCAAACCTGAGCAACAGCCCCTTGAAAACAGCTTTAGAGGCCGGGTGCCAAGCAGTTTAGCGCTGTCTGGAGGTGCTGGGGTGATCCCTTCTCATTAAGGTTGCTGCTGAGCTGCTTTCTTTTGCAGGTATTGAGAATACTTGAAAGGAGATATTTATTTAACTACTGTGTGACTTAGTACAAGGAGCAATGGGAGGAGGAGCAGTAGATAGAGCATCCCAGGCAAATGGTGAGCTACAGCTTTGCCAGGCTGTAATAAAGCACGGGTGACCCTTTGCCAAACGCGCTCTTTCCTCTCTATTTAAATATGTTATTTATCCCCCGCCAAACTTCATGAGGTGTTATCTGGAAAGGCTCGCTGTGCAGATCAGTCTTTACCCTAAGCCTCCTTTGATACACTTTGCTTAGGGGGGAGTTCCTCGGTTTCTGCAGGAGTCGGTGATCTCAGCATTGAACAGTTTTGTTGTTTCAAACGAGGTTCTACTGCTCCGAGTGCATCAAGCCTCAGTCATTTGTATGTATGTATGTGTGAAGGTCAGTGGGCTTGTCAGATACCCTATTGTAAATCCTGTCACTAAATCAATTTCTTTTAATTAAAAAAAATGTGCTGCTCTTCAGAAGAAGCACACCCTTTCATCTGGACAAAACCCATTATATTCCAACACAAATACCGTAGCCGTGAGCTCTCCACTAGTCTCACGTTGGCCGCTTGTCCCAGCTGGTGCGTTTGGGGTTTGGAAATCTTAGTGGTCAGAGGGGGCTGCGTTTTCCCTTCCTCTGAAGCAAGTGGCTGCTGTTATTTTTCTGTCACCGTCTAACTTTGCAGCTTCAGAAGCAGGAAAAAGTCAACAGCAGAAATCAGGTGACCACCAGGTGAGGGATGTTCATGCCCCCCCATATTCCCCCCGGCGCCTGCGCCAGAAGCATGCAGGAGCCTGACACAATGACTAAGAGAAGGACGGGATTTTGCATTCATTTAGTAATTCCCTTGGGGTTATACTCTTAGATGACTTAATGACTTAGTGTATACCCCGTCTGGAAGATAAGCAGGCATAATTCATTGCAGGCAGGTCATTCATCCTTTGAGATAACCAGCAACTACACGCCATAGGGAGCAGGGAGATAAAGATACTATACATCAGCAGCAGTAGTTCAAGGTTTCAACCTCTCCGCCTCCTTCTGTGACCCAGAAGTCATTTGCAGTTGATTATTCAGCCATTTGCTTTCTTTAGAGAGAAATACACTGGCAGCGGTTGGCTGGAGTGAGTACATTCTCCATTCTGCCCGTGCCTTGCAGTGCACCCGGAGCATATCTCTACCTGGAAGTAGGCATCCTCGTGTCGCTTAGAAGCTTTATGGCTGCACTAAATGCTGGTTTTGAAAACTTACTGTAAATTGATTCTAGTTTCTCTGATGTTATTTAAATGGTGGCTGTTGTTTGGCTACTGCTTGGGATGCTTGCACATTGTTAATTTTCAGTTTCAGTCCAAGACAATCTTTTAGGGGTCCAGTTTATGTGTTAGTAATATATGTGGTCCAAACTGAGGCATAAAGAGAGAAAGAGTGCATATATAAAATAGTATATGATATTTCTTGATTTTCTTGTAAAAATAAAATTACTTTCAGTGCCAGCCAGTACATTTTAAAACTGAAAGTCGCAGAAACCCGTACTGCTCCTAAGCCAACAAATACTAGAATCAAACATATGATGTGACCTCTCCCAAGTTAATATTCCCTTCTCCAAAAATCTGCAGTCCAGAAACAGATCTCTTGAGATATCCTGCATTGCAAAGTTAAATGATTAACTCAGCATGTACCTTATGATGACTAACTCTCAGTGAAATATTTTTCTCTTGTCTACACGCACAGCAAAAGAAACAGCAAGTACAAGGCTTTTGATACGGACAAATGATGGTCACGGTGTGATTCACAGCCTGTGATGTTGCTTTGTTTGAGGAGGAGGGGAGGGAGAGAAAGAAAAGTCTATTTTTGTTTGTTTGTTTTCTAATTACTTGAGCTATTTTTTCTTGACTCAGCAACTCTGAACAGTACATACTGTACTACTGTAACCGGCAGTCAGGGCTGGGAAGTCGAACGATGGTAATGATAAAAGTAAATATCCTGCATTCTCAGAGGGATTGGGAGGAGATGGAAGAATTAGTCTCATTATGATTTTGTGTGGTGTCGCAGTCCCTTTCTGCAACAGTGCTATCCTGTATGTAATCTTTAGACCTGTATTTCTCACGTGAAGTACTAAAACCAAACAAGAAATCTGAATAGTTTTATTTGCACATATTTTTTTCATTTACAAATCCCACTTGTTTAAATGATGATGTTCACCCTGCACAAGAAACCACGCTAGAAAGGAAACAAAGGAGTCTTGTTTTCAGTAGTGCTTATGGCCTGTTTAGAGAGTGTCTTAAGAGTGGAGAGTGATTTTGATTGACATCAAATAATTTTGATAATTGTCATGAAAAAATGTGATTGACATGAAATACCCCATACCTCACAATGCTTTCCTGTCAGTCACAATGCTTTCCTGTCAGTCTGCATGCTGTACACTGAGGGTTGTACTCGTCATGACACACCTTCACTTGGTTGTCTCATTCAAAACAGTTTGAGTCCCAGCTTCCAAGGTGAGCCCTTAGTACTTTTGAAGGTGTTAAGTTGCGTTTGTGTTTTCACATAAAGAAACACTCAAGCCTGTAATAGATTGCAAGGGATTCTGTGTGCAAGGGGAAGTGCAGCCTGTGGACTGCTTTGTGCAAGAAGGGATGCTTCCTAATGCACTTGTCATCTTTGCATTTTGTGCCAACTTGCTTCATTAATACAAGACATTCACATGTCAGGATATGTTTAATACAAGACTTTCTGGCTCCTTGGGGGAAGAGCCTCACTTTTGCAAGACTTGTTCACTAGAGTTAGTTGGGTGTGAATTTTAAGCAGGATATCCTGGCAGAAGAGTTGGTGTCGGTGGTCACTAGGGAGTGGATTCCAGAGACCTTCTTTCAAAGATGCATGGCCCATCAAGAACTGAGAATTGAAAACTGTTTCTTACCCTGTCTTACAGGGTAAAAGCCCTGCACAGCATGTTATTTCCCTTCCCAACCTGCTCTTCTGAGAACTTCCAAGCAATGATGAGGCTTTGTGGAAAGAGAGTGGGGTTCTTGGGAAGGAACAGCTTCCCACCCAGGTTCTTGCATGGGTAGCAGCTCCCATCTGGTTCCTTTTTAGAGATTGCTGTTACAGATTTTGAATGTTTTATTCCATGCTCTTGTTTCCAATGTTCATCACAGTACTAGAAAACCTAAATGTGTCCTCTTGCAGCCTTTAATTACGTGATAAAAGCCACCTCCATTTTAAAGCCTGTTCTTTTTTCCAGACAGGGTGACCTGGGGATGGCATTCTCCTGTGAAGGAATAGGACTTCACATTTGCTGTTACTGGCTTTCCCTTCTTCTCTGTTCCTTACCATGTTTTTTTTTCAGTTCAAGATGGTTCTCTGTGATTGTAATTGCACTAAATACATTCGATAATGCAGAAGTGACCTATTTTGTGCACAGTTTAGCTGATTCTGCAGTTGCCTGTAGCGTTTCCTAGGAATGTTCTTCAGCCACTCCTTGGCTTATGAAAGCCCGATAAGTTAAGCGTGGCCAGCACAACATACTGGAGGCAAGGAAAGTTCAAGGTAACAGCGGATCATGAGCCATACAGGCGGGAATGGGTTGGACCAAGTGTTTATAAGGCAAGGTGGAGGCCTCTGGAACAGATTGGGAGGACTAGAGTAGATGTCATTAAACGTATTAAACTCTTGGAAGTCCTTTGTACCAGTTTGTTAATACTCCAATGACATGTCCAGATATTGTGCCCCTGTAGGCTCAGTGGTTAATGTATGATGCTTCTGGCATCCGAGGTACGTACTCAACTATAAAAAAATAGATGATCTGGGACCCATTACCATAAGCACTGTCTGGAGTGCTAGTCCTGGTAACAGATTGTTCTGTGCCTCATTAAAAAGGAGATAACAGAGGAGTCAGTGCTTCATTTTGCCGTGTTTGCTACATAATCAGTTAATTTTGCTTAATAGTGCATTGCATCACAGATGTGCAAAAGGGCAAAGTCACTTCACTTTCTGCATAAAGCCTCCACTCTGGTGCAGGTGAAATTTTCATGGGGTGTGTTAGCAGGTGAGCTGACCTCAGCCGGTGTCCCTGCCTCACCCCCCTCCAGGGTTCTCCCAGCAGTGCTCTGGCCAAGCTCCATGCTTGCAAAGAGTCAGCGTACAGGTTCCTCAGACTAGAAGTTGGACATAAATGTATATCAGGGTGGTCATTCAGTGTCTGCTGTGCTTGTGTTGGGGTTTTGTGCTGGTTTTTTTTTTTTTGTTTAAATCTCGCACAAGGTGCAGTCAAGAACTTCCCACTTTCCGTTTGGAAGTACTTTAGTGCCTGTCTTTCATCTAAGCATTACTTAGAATATGAAAGTTAGTATTACTGATTTCTAACAAGATGAATCCAAGTATGTCTATCTTAATGTAGATCTTTACGTTTCACTGCCTTTTGAGTGCAGCTTTTGGGAAGATTATTAACAAATCAAATATGGTAAGACAAAATATGTAGAGAAGCTGAGTTTAGACCGGTGTTTAGGGACAGATTATTAAAGATTACAACTCAAGGTTTTAGAAGATCAGCATATTACACGGTAATATGGCATATCCAACAATTAGTGCTAATCGTGTACTGCTTAAATTTGTAGTGAAACTGGATATGTGTAAGTGGTTTCCTTCAGATGAAAATTAATATATTCAAAATAAGTAAGTATATTCTGTACTCACATATCCCAGTCTGAGAGTATTATTGGGATCTAAAAGGAATTGAGTTCATAAACTCTGTAGTGTGGTGTGAACGTCTTGTTTTAAAAAGCAAACATGCAAAAAGTAATACTAGATGTGTTGAGGGCCCGTTTAGAAGAATGGGTAGACGTGATTAAGTTCATCTGTCTTCAGAAAAGCAGGTAAGCACCTGCTTGAATCTAAATGTGCTTAAGTTGTATTTACTTTAAGAAATACTTAAACAGGTTTGAAGTTAATCATCCACACAAAAGATTTTCCCCAATAAAGACTTGTATACACACAAGGGGAGAAAGGTGCTTCAAAACTAAAGTATGATTATAGATATAAGCAGAGGGCTTGATTTTAGAAGAACCTGAAGGAAGTTAAGTGCGCATACCTAATTGAAATTCAGTGAGTCTGGAGCATCTAATTGTCTTGGGTCCCTCTGAAAGCCTCGACCTCTTTTAAATGCTAACAGCTGAGGGAGGTGCTGGCTCTTATGATCTGATTTCGCATTAGCACACCAACACCTTGCTGGGTGTTTCTCCCCAGATGCCCAGTGTGAGAACCTAACTCTCTGTGTATGGTTCCTTCAGTATTGCCAAATACTAGCCATCCTTTGAATGTTTTCGTGGACTACAAAACCACATCAAAATCCCAGTGTGTTTACAAACTTTAGTATTTATCACCCAGGGAGAACTGCAGGAGATAAAGCGGGGGGTGTGATTCAGTTGTGAGCAGAAGAGCCTTTTAGAAGCCAGCAGGGTCAAGTTGAGATTTTTAATTAATAGGTGCCTGACCTGGCCCTTACCTTAGTCCGAGCATCCTACACAGGAAGATTTGGATCTAAATTTTGTATTTTGCTCTTTCTCCACTTTTGAAAGATCAACCAAAACATTAAAGAAAAACCTTGAATTTGGGGTGCTTAGTCAGGCTGATTCTATCTGAAGCAATGACTGCAACTTCCCAGGGGATGTTCCCACGCTGACTGAGGCTAGCTGCATCTCAGGGCACAGAGAGGAGCGCTGCTTCTGACAGACACGTCTTCCACAGCAACATAAGCTGACCCTAAGGAGGGCTTTGGTTGTCCTGTGTCCTCCCTCTTCTCCCTACGTTCCCCATGGTTTCCTCTTTCCTCCCTTTTTTCACCAACGTCAATTCTTCCACTGTTTAGCGGGCCAGTTCAGAGAGCTGATCTGGCCAAAAATCTGTCAGGAAGAAGGGAAAAAACCAACAACACAGGACTGTGGGCACCCTGTTGGGACCAGTGCCACCCAACATGAGCCTGCAACTCAGATTGTCATGGTGGAGCTGTGTGTAGGCAGGCAGCTCTCTACACAGGGGTGGAAAATGATACACCAGGAGAAAATCAAGAGTATTTTTACATTGCACGAGGTGGACTCGTGCAACCACCTAAACATCTCCAGAAGATCTTGCAGGCCAGTGCAGGGACAGGCCTGGGCAGAGGGAGAAGAGACCTGCTTGAAGCAGCATTGCCTCTGAAGGACGTGTTCCTCAAAGCTTGGCTTTTGCCCTGCTTGGCTTGGTGTTTTGTGGCTGTAGCAGCAGAGATGCAATGCTGCTGCAAACATATGTATTAGGACATGAAGATGAATGCTGTTAAAGAGGAAGAGGAAGGTTTGGGAGTGACTGGCTCTTAGGACAGTAGGATGGAAGTCTCATTAGTGTGATGCACCCAGCCCTGATGCTTGAGCTATATGGCCCGTGGGGTCCGTGGCGGTGGGTAGGCAGTGGCACATGCTACTTCCAAATGGCAGGTTGCTCAGCTAAAGGGGTCTTGCATAACGGGGCCTACAGGATCTCTAGGATTCCTTTTATTTTATATTTTTTATTAAAAATGACTGGCAGGAATATGCCCTTCTAAAGTTGGCATACTTCTCCATTCGCTCTTCCACTTGCACGTAGACACATAGAGTCAAACTCGCACAGCAGCCTGTCACATGCAATTTGTATTCTTTGTTTGAGAAGCAGCCTATAGACAAAACCCGTTTGCTTCTGCCTTTTGTTGCATTAAGCTATTACTGAGGGGATTTCGGAGGCGCAGATGGGTCAGGCACCTGATTTCTGCTGACTTGAGTAGGAATCAAGGCACCTACTACTGCCTCTGGTGACTGAGAATCTCCCCGCAGGTTTTGGCTCGCTGAAAGCTTCTTCATTTTGTTTGGAAAAGAATGAATAAGTCTTTAAATAGGGAGTGAGTGCTCGTTGGGGGTGAAGGCCTCATCTTGTTAAGGCTCTTAGTATGCAAGCTAAATAAAATGAAGCCTTAAATGCCAGGACTGGTAGCAGCTTCATTACATGATTTTTTTTCTTTTTAGTCATGTATTTCCACTGCTGGGAGCGAGGCAGATGGCCAGGACTTTCTGCTGCCCTGCCTGGTTCCTTCTTTTGTTAAATTGTGGTGGTGGTGGAGTTCCACGGGGCTGCTACGCCAGCCTGGCTCCTAGCATGGGTAGCGTTCACCGGGGCATGGGGACAGAGGCTTGCAGGCAGGAGTTTGCATACAGGGACTCTTAAAGCTGGGTCATACCTGTGCTCTCTGTGTGATGGCTTTTCCTTGGCATCTCTTTCTGAGCCTCACACCTTTTCGCAGGTTGTCTCCTGCAACACCAAAGTGCAATTTCTGAATTACTTTTTGTTTTGATTAACAGGGTTAACCCCGTTTTTTCTGTTTGTCGGGGGGACACAGACTGTTAGATGCGTGAGGAGTTTGCAAGTGCTGGAGAAATAACATCATACAGGTAATAGCAGGTTTTGCATAGTTAGTAGGTTTCAAAAGCTCACACCAAAGCCTGTTTTTAAACAAAGAAGCACTTTGAAGGAAACCAAAAACACCTCACATAGTACAGTCTGCACTTTCTATCTCAAATCTTTTCCTGTCTCTTCATAGTAGCCAGTCCTTGATATAGCATAAACACCATAAAAACTTAATTTTCCCTAGGTGCTGTTATGTTTAAATCAGAGTAAGTTAAGACATTTAATAATTTAAAATTGGCCATGCAGTATAATTGCGTTTCTGTTTTGCCGTCTGCAGCTGGGTTTAACGCCCAGGCATTTACAGGAGTCCTCCGCATCATGGGGCACGTTCTGCTCTCGCTCCGCTTGCCGAGCTCCCGCTGGCATGAGACAGAGCTCCTGTTAGAGCCGCTGGAGAGATGAGGATTCTACCTTTTTTTTTTTTTTAAAATAACTGCTTATTTTCTGAAGTGCAAGTTTGGATTTCCCAGCGCTGACACAGAGGTTAATGGTCAGGATCCCAGTTGGCACTGTGCAGCTGTTTCGGCACCCGCTGCCCAGGGTGGTGGGGTGGGAACAGGAGGTTCTGCCCGTTCTGCTCCCGCAGGACACCTACAGAGTTCATCTGCCTGTGAGCTTGTTTGCACTCCCTCCTTGAACAATGTAGGCTGTGTGCATTGTTTGGTTTTCAGGCCTTTAGTCAAGCAGAAAGGCAACTTTTCACACTTGCTTTATGCCAAAAGCAGTGGAAGTGTTTTCCCCATGTCCGTAATTGGACTCAGTAATGAGTTTAACCATTTGATTCCTGTTGCAAAGTAAGCTCAGGGGAAGGGGTAGGGTTTAAAAATGTTTGCAGTTCTGAAATATATTTCCTTCAGCACTGGGAGGTGCATAGATATTCTGGGCAGTAAGAACTGCAGGGGAACTTGCAGTCAAATCTTAGGCAATCATTAGCGTGGATGATTTTGATATGTAGATTAATATACAACAAATAATACATGTTCTGGTTTTAGAGCCAAGGCTATAATTCAGCTAAGAGGCTTGATACAGTACAACTGAAGGTAAGATCAAAACTAGCTCTCTTCTTTATTCCTACAGCTTTTCTAACCTTTCTTCCAGTTATTTGTTGGGCTCTCTAACAATGCTGGTGGAAAAATATAAAAGGCTAGCGGGCATAACCTCTGATTTTCATGTCATTCTACCTACTTATATATGGTTTCTTTCACCAATTCTGTATGTCTTCAGTGGAAAGGAGCTAGAAGCAATACTGTGAGTCCCAGGAAAGGTACTTCCATTTTTCAGTTGAGAGGGCAGTGCAGTTCTACAGTGTGTATTACAGGCTTGGAATACCCCTTATTGCAATCACGAGTATTAAGATTAATGTCATGATATGTGAATCATTATTTTGCAGTGCCAGTCACTGCAAGCATCCTCTGTTGCACTAACCGTAAGGAGCAGCATATTGCGTTGGGACAATAGATTATCTAAGGGGAAAAGAAAAATACAGACTGCGGTGTTTCCTGTAACATACTGTTTATTTTCACTGCTTACCCAGGCTGACTTTCTCTGGCGAAAGCCCAGCACCTACACCTGAGGACTCTGTGCCAAGCTTGGTAGGTCTGACAAAAACAATAGAGCAGCTCTAATTCTTTTGCAGAGATTTCTTTCTGTAGGAAAGGGCAGCGTGAAGGCTTTTCACCAGGATTGGTAATGACAGGGCGCAATAGCCTGGCTGCTACCTTATTAGTGCAGTATTAAGAACGTGTTTCATGGAGTCTTCCCATCAATAACATCGCCAGCTTTCAATACGTAGCAGGAGGAGCAAGGTCTCCATTAAGACCTTGACTCACGGGGCGGTGGGGTGAAGCTTGCACCTTCTCCATGCTGGGCAGCCCTGCCATGCCAGCAGAGGCTCACCCTGGAGGGAAGGTAGGCGGCGTGTGTCCTGCCAGCCCTGGCCCGAGGGCTGTGTTGGGGACAGACAGCTTCATCTTGTGGATAAGGCAGGAGACATAGCCTGATCCTGTGGGTGGGGACTGCAGCCAGAGGCTTGCCGAAGGAGCGTACTGAATGAGTTTATATCCCGGCCGTGCACCTTGCTGGCCAGTGGCACCCTTTTGGGAAGCACTGGTGAGCCTCCCATCCCGACAGCCGCGGGCTATGCTTGTGGGGTGCTGTCTGCCCCCCTTCAGGCTGGCTTCCCCTGCCCTCTGCACACAGCTGATGCCACTGGATCTGGGGTCTTTCCCCAGCCCGACCCCTTATGCATTAGACAGCACATCCTCTGAGAAAGCCACAGTGGCTCATGTTAGCACCCATGCCATCAACGCTTAGTGGTATTTACCAGTCCCTGCCTCGGCAAGCATGAGAGAGGCAAGTTTTCAGCATCCCCCCTCCCCTGCCACAGCAGCCCCCAGCAGTGAGCCGTGCAGGGGCTGGGGTACCACCAAGGCAGTGGGTACAGAGCCGGAGTCCTGGCCGCTCGGGCAGCCCTCAGCATAGCCTGAGCACGGTCGGGTGCCGGTGTTGTGGCTCAGCTTGCACGCCTGCCCACATCCCCCTGGGTCTGGGCACTAATCCCAGCTTGAAATTTTAAATATTGACAGAGTTAATTCCTGACTGCTTCACACTGCAGAAACTGGTCTCTGATAAGGCTGTGTTTAATAAGGATATTCGTGGTAAAGAGCTTTGTTGGCTAGACAGAGCTTTACCTTGCCGAGCTCTGCTCCGGCGGGCAAGGAAGAGGAGGTCCCCTCCCCACAGCGCTCCCTTCTTGCAGCCTGGCAGCACAGTGGAGTATGAGACACAGGGGGGTGATACCTCTTTTTTCCCCCCAAGAATTAGCCCTCAGAATACCTTTACACAGTTGGCTGCAAGCAGCACGAGAAGCCAGAGTAAATATACTGCCGCAGTAAGCCTAAACTCTTAAACAAATGCCAAAAATAAAAGCAGCCTACCTTACTTTTTCCACCTTACATAGCAGTTTCCAACCACATCAAGTGAAAAGTCTAGGTGGGTGTATAGTGTTTATCATCACTGAGTAATACACATTACATTAGCTGGGATGTTTGTTTTGTTCTTGACTACTGGTTTTAAAATGGTTTTAGTGAGGGCAGGAAAAATGATTTAAGTTTATATTGTCACCTAAGAGATATGAGGGTGTTCCTGATTTGGGGAAGAAAGCTAGGAATGTAAGTAATACTTCTTTTTATTTTTTTCCCTTCCACTACGACGACGAGCAGATTGAAAGGCAGACGGTGGAAGTGCAGAATCCAGTGATGCAGGATTGCTTTCTGTAAGAGATGGTGTCGGAGTGATTTCTGTGCCCGCATTCGTCTGCAGCAATTGTGTCCTCCAGTATTTGAAAATTGTTTACATAGGTGGCAGCAAAATTTTCAATCCAAAGCAACAAAAAATTGAAAACAGACCCACATCAGAAAATGTACTTTTTGTTCCCCTGTAGTGTCTCTTGCGTGAAATATTGCCAGCCTCCTTCCAGGGATCCTTGGCCCTGATGAAGGTGCGCGCTCACCAGTGCACGGAGGAGGGCTCACCCCGCCACGATGGTGCAGCATCTCCAGCCTGGGGATGGAACCAGGGGGTGTAGAGATCACGGGGGGAGCAGCAGACATGGTGCTATGTCTTTGAGTTGCTTTGCAAGTGGAGAAGGCAGGTTTTGTCAGCCGTGCTTGGGTGAGGTCGGCACCAAAAGTGCTCAAAACAGCGAGAGGGCGAGTCACGGTGCGCAAAGGTTTTTGGCCCTGTGTGTTCTGCAAATGGCAGTGGTGCCGTGCTGGGGCTGAGGGGTCTGCAGGGGGATGTCAGTGGTATGTGTGGGGGCATGGACTGAGGGGGTCTGTGAAAGCAGGGTGAGAGGCAAAGTCCAAGTCTAAGAGTTTTTTACAGGCTCTGAAAGTTAGAAATGTACCATATATAGACCCAGAGGATACGTAAGAGCTAGCATAAGGGGAATGCCTGGTGCATCTGGAAGTGCTGGACAAAGAAAACCTTGTTACCTTGCGGTGCTTTAGTCTTTGATGCATTCATTTCAGCCACAGGATGTTCAAGTTTAGCCAGGAGTTGGCAGACAGATGGACCGCGAGGCAGTTCACAGAGTGACTCAGTCTAGGCGAGCATGAAGAGTCATCCACATAAAGGTAACTTATTACAGTATTTTCACAGAAACTTCTTTTTTTTTTTTTCACCCGGGTTTTCGTGTTTTTGTGGTAAGGCTTGGGTTTTTTCATTCATGGTAGTTTTCCAGTTGATACATTGCTTCCCGCCTGCTCTGCCACCCAGTCACGCCACCACCTCCGCAGAAGGGAGGTACAGGGATTTTGTTTGCCTGACCCATGGCCTGACTGTTGTCGGTAGCCAGGCGGTCTTGCCTTTTCGAGGAGCTGTCAAGCAGACATACAGTCAGCGTAAAAATTGTGGCAGGGTCCCTGTATTTCCTGACCACCTCCCCGCTCTCCTTCGCCGGCTGCAGCAGTTGCGCTTCCTTGTGTTAGCTTCATGGAGGACCGAGAAGCATCTGTGGTGTGCGATTTAAGGCACTCACCCAGCTGCTCATTGCTTGGTGTTACCATGTTTTTGCAGTCAGGCAAACTCTTTAGGAACAACTGTTTCACTTGGCCTTTCTTTCTAGAAAGCCATGGCCTTGAGGCTGCATCACATGGTGGTGGTGGTGGGTTTTTTCTAAATAAAGAGGGTAGGACAAGCACTGTATTTATTTATGCTGGGTTTCTCAGAGAGAGATGAATGGGGAAGTTTCTGCTCTAAATGAGGGTAGAGAAATTTCTCCTTTGGACTGAGGTTTATTAGTTTGTTATCTTGTCATTTGATGCCTGTTAAATTACTGTGGAAGCACCAGAGTGAGGAGCTAGTGATCTTTTCAGAAGTAAAAGAAATTTAAAAATGAAGGATTAAATAGTTTACTCTCTGAGGCTAAAATTACAGGTGTTAAGTGCTTTGTCTGTTTCATTGGTAGAGAAACCTTTATTGTTTGTTACAAGTCGTTTCCTTGAGAAGTGCAAGAAGAAAGTCTGTAGCTTCTTTCGATTGGTTCAGATAAATTATTGTGTATGTCATTAGTACTAATTCCTCTTCCCATACCTCCCTGCCTGCCTGCCTCCCCCCTCATTTGAGGCATGTGTGTTGTCCCTCCAGTCGCTTTAATAGAAACACCATGGTCTTGAGACAAATTTCCCCTTTTTCATGTGCTATTATTATCATTTGGTTTATTTCTCTGGGCATGCAAAGATGAGAACAGCTTGCACAGAGCTTGAATTCTTAGCGATGGGAAGGGAGAAGCTAAAGGAAAAAATAACTTTGGGGAGAGAGAAGAGGAGAAAATCTTCATGGTCTGACTTCAGATGCCTCTGTGCCACACTTGAGCGGTGGGGCAGTTCTGATCTCAGGTGCTCTGAAACAAGCCTCAGGTCTCAGGATACCTCAGGAGCCTCAGCTCCCAGCGTAGACATCCAAGATGATGCCTAAAAGTGGGCAGCGTG
Organism: Limnodromus scolopaceus; assembly: GCA_028565335.1. Classification (NCBI taxonomy): domain Eukaryota; kingdom Metazoa; phylum Chordata; class Aves; order Charadriiformes; family Scolopacidae; genus Limnodromus; species Limnodromus scolopaceus. Next base: position 74,057,820 of record JAOXNO010000024.1, on the reverse strand, counting down.
GCTCATCTCGCTCTTCCTCACCCTCTGTGCCCAGTGTGGTGCGCATCTCCTGACAGGGATGGAGATGGTGTGCGCCCCAGTATTGGGATGTTTACTGTAGGGCTGTGTGGGGTTGGTTTAGTAGCAAAGTAGTTTTAAAAACAACCAGGCAGGCAAGACAGTGGCTGCTGGTAAAATGACTCTGGGAAGGTGCCTCAGGGGGGATTAAGATACAATGCCCAAGCTACTAACTGGGAAGATCCTACCTCCTCAGCTCCAGTTTGTTTTGCCAATGTTAAGGAGGAGCAGATCAAAGGAAGGAACTATAAACAGTTAAAAAAAATCTCTTCAGGCAGACAGGAGGCAGTTGTTTGGGAGCTGCTCACTGGGAGCAGACACCTGCCTTCGAGGTTGCAGGAATCTCGGCTTCTCAGCAGCTCCTGAAATGTGGTGGCACGGGACTGAGCTAGGAGAGATGTATGTCCTCCTTTGTATTGATTTTAGAAAACATTTTGCTGCCTACCTTCTGTTAGTAGTAAACTGTATTTTGATTTGAGAAAGCCGTTTGGTGGGGCTGCTGGTGCCAGCGGCTGATGGGCCCCAACGCAGCTCTGCAGAACTGCAGCCCCCGAGCCCCAGCAGCTGCTTTCGGAGAAGGAGAAGGGATGCATCCGTGCTGGGGAGCATGTCCATCGCTGCTCTGTTGTGCACCCTGCACACCCCAGGGGAAGCAGCACATCCTTGCTGGCCTTTGGGCAGTGCCTCATCCTTTGCGGGAGGCAGTTACAGCCACGGGTACCAGCGCAGCCTTCAGCTCAAGGCGTGTAGCTCCAGGAAGCCTGAGCTTTTTGAGCAGTCTCCTTTTCAGTTTGTCCTGCTTTCTCTGAGGGTTTTAAAAATCTACTTTTCCAGTAGACAAGAGTCTCAGTCTTTCTCCTTGTGCTTCCTTGCTTATCCCACTCCAGAAGAAGGAGTTGCTTGGCCTCACTGGCAGACAGCCTCTCATAAATCTGTGCGGGCTGGACGGTTTGTAATTTATTGCCCACCTACCCCACCAAATATTTTCAAATTACTCATGTTACTTGCTGGCCTGCCTTTTACCATCCATTTCACCCTTCTTTCCCTTTTAGCAAAGTATTTAGCTAAGGCCTTTCACACACATAAAACTCTTCAATTTAGATGCATCAGTTTTGAGGAAGTCCATCACTTCTGCTTTGCGTACGGTTTGTCCCTCTTGACTTTGACTTCTCTGTAATAGGAACCTGTGTCATGGAGGAATCCGTGGCTATTGGGTTGCCTCCTGCGTCTGCTAGAGGCGTTACTTGAAGCAGCAGCCTCTGAATTTAGGAGGCTTAAACTGTGTCCTTTTCTGGATCTCTCCCGCCACATGTCATTTCTTGTATGTGAAGTTGTTTATTTGGCTAGATGGTGGCAGTCTCTGGCTTTTCCTATCTCTGCAGACGCATATGGTCCTGCTGATAGAGAGTCCTGTGTGTCTGCCTCAGATTTGCGGGTGACAGTGGCATGTGCAGAAAGAAATGGGTGGAGTTGGCCGCGCTGCACGGCGTGCAAGGCTCTGCAAAATCCCTATCTGTGGGAATTGCTAGTCAGCTCTTATCGGTCACGTCCCGGCGCAGTGAGTTGTAGAAATCAAATTAGCAGACAAGTCAATTGCTTACGTCAGTCAGAAGTTTTGCACCGGGGATGATGTGATAGTCCAGGGCCCCTCGCTGGGTAGCGGTCCTGCCTTTGATTATGAGGGCTGTAACAAAATGAAAACCTGACAGCGCAGTTTTGTTTCTCTCTTGCTTCCCCCCCCGCCCCTTCTTTCTTGCTCAAAACATTTTTTCTCGCTGTCATTTGGGGCAAGCAGAGCAGAGAATCTGTCCTTGCTAGAAAAGTAGAGAAAGCTTTGCCCTGTTATTTTATAAAACAAGTTGTTGTGACATACCACAGAGTTCCTCCCATCACTCAGTAGTTCATTAGTCTGTCACTGTACAAGCATATTAAATGACAAGCTAAAAAACACAAGACAGTACGACAGTCCATTAAAATTCATAAAGGATATCAAATATTCAAAGTAAGGGATGTAAAAAGAAGCCGTTTGCTGTAAATACTAATACCTGTAGTTGCATAAACATAATGAAGAAGTGCTGTGTGCTGCTAAGCAGCGGCCCGCTGCTGATGAACCCGCAGCTGCCTGGGAATCCCTGCAGTTATTTATTTCCAGAGAGCTGCTACCGCTTCAGAAAAGGTCTCCTTCAGAAGCTCCAGCCTGTCATGTGAACCTCTTCTCCTAAACAAACACCACGGCCAACTTGAAATCGGATGCAGGATCAATTAGTTTCAAGCTCTTGGTGGCATGGAGTAACAAGACGTGATGTTATTCATTTCTCGTGTCCGGGGCAAAAGCAATGGATCTCTGGCTTAACATTTTGGAGGGCTTTTATATTTTTTTCCCCTGTACTGCTTTCCCTGGAGTATTTGCATCTATGTCATGATATCCTCTAGTAATTCTTAATTTTCTTCGTAACTGCAAATGCCTGTATTAGCAAAGCAGAATTGAACTTCCCAAGTACGGGCAGGCTTCAGAGCTCCCATCAGTTCTTTCAACAGCAAATGCCAAATTCAGTTTCAGCTTCATCCCACCTTATGGAACAATATCTACCCTTAAATGCAAAACCTTAAAGCAATGGAGAATCCACCTCGCCTTTAAGTGTGTTTTTTCAGAAGGTTAATCACCTTCACTGCTAATATGTACGTGTTATTTCTGCTGTGGTTTTGGTTTCCAAATACTTGGGCCTTTTTAAGGCTTTGTCTGCTAGTAATACGGTCCCCAGCCTCTTCTACCCAAATCTGTAATAAATTAATTTTCGAGGCTTTTGTCTGTAGCGATTCTAAAAATAATTTCTTATTGGAATCCAATTGAATCCGAGGGAAGCGAGGTGATAATCAAATGATGTCACCCTCACGTCTTGCGCTGCATCTCGCCGCCTGCCAAAACTAGCAACTGTTGCTATGTACCCAGGGGAAGGTGATACTCCCAGCCTTTTCCCGGTGCTGGAAAGCACTCCTTTCCAGTGCTTGTCAGGCCCCTGGGAGCTGCTGACGTCTGTCCCAGGCTTTTCATTTTACCCTTACTTGCTGGGATAGTCGTGGAGGAACATGGATCGTGTCCTGTAGGATGCTTTGAATTTGTCCTCTTCCTGAAGACGACTGTTTCCCAAAAGCACTGCCAGTCTGGAGGACTGATGTGATGTAGCCCGTGAAGTGCCTGTGTCCAGAGCTTGGGCTCTGGGGTGGAGATCTTGCTGCAGCATGTGGGGCAGTGTCCGAAAATCTGTGCATCAGGACAATGGCATGACACCATAACGTTTCCCAGCCAGTTTATTTCCTTTTCTCAGTAGCTCCCCTGCAAACTTGGCTGATGGTGGGACTTTCCTGCCAGCTTTTCTCTGGGTACTTCCAAAAGATCAAAAAAACCCACCAAAACAGCAGGACTCGGCATCATTTGACACGTGGGGCTCCAGTAGTGCTTCAGTAGTGAACCCAGTCCTGGTGTCAGCAGTAGGTAGGTGATGTAGCCAGTTGCTTGTCTCTCCAGTAAGAGCCAGCGTGAACTGGGGGATTCAGTACCTAACAGAGGACGTTCAGCACATCGCAGGGACCAGTTGTCAGCAAGAGTAGAGTTGTGGATTATTTTTTTTTCTTGTGCTCTCCTAGATAAAGCATGCTGTTGGGGTGTCCCAGATCTGCTGTTGGTATGACTTCTTGTTGGCAGTGTGTGCTCATGAAATGGTAGATGCCCCTCCTGATGAGCATGTGACGACTATTAATACTCGCAGGAGTTGGGCTCTGGTGCTGCTCCTTGGGCAGGCAGAACCCCAGGTTTGCAGAGACCTCCTCTCCATCACGCCCATGTCAGGCTGACCTCTCTCAGTCCGTGCCCAGGACCGAGCAGACAGGCCTGGCCGTACCCCCTCTGCGTTGATGGGGTTGTTTGCCTGGAGGCACCTAACGTTTTGCCCTCCTCTGGCTCTGCCAGCTGGCCCCTTCCACAGCAGGAGGGGAGCTGCAGGTGCGGGGCTCTCCCGTGCCCACCTGTGTCCCCAGATGACTTCCACCCACCCGGGACTCAGGGTGGAAGCCTGGGAGAGGAACAAGTCAAACGTTCATAAGGCCCTGGTTAGCGCCAGGGCGTCTTGGCAGCCGCTCCCTGCCCTCTCTGCATTTGAAAGGGATTGCCTGCAGTTTCAGTCTTCATTTTGCTCCAATTGTTATCTGAACATGCAAGCTCTGTCTTTGTGTTTTTTTGGGCAGTGTAAAGGTGCTGGATCGCAGGCAGCCTGAGATACGATCCTGCTTTTGTTACAGGAATTCATTTTTTATTTTGAACACGCATGGCTGTAAAGAGCATCGTACTCGGTTCCAGCAACGTCCTAATTCTGGGTAGGAAGCAGGGGATACAGAAGGGACACGGCAGAAGAAAGCGCTCTGTGTTTGCTGGCTGGCGTACCAGAGTGATGGGGTAGGGTTGAAGCACCGAGGTGTTTTATGGTGTTATAATTCCCAAGGACTCTTTTCCAAGCATGTGTATCATCCCAATATATAGCAGCAATCCAGAGCTAATCGACATGTAAGTGCCCACAAATGGTGGAGTAAAGTTATTTAAAGTTATTAAAGTTATTTTGCTTTTCACCAAGTGAAAAAAACCCACAAAGTTACCTAGGTGGAAAAAAGGAGAGGAGGAAAAAACAGGCAGAGTACCAGACTGTGACTCGTTCAAAGTAGCTGTGAAAGTATCTTGAGGACGTCTTTCCTGAAAGCCTTTAAAATTCAAAGACTATGGACTCTTGCCTCTTGGCACACAGACCTATTCCTTCTCCTCCTCCTGGCAGAGTCTGCCTAACAGTTGCCCTTTTTTCCTCTTTTAAATACCCCTGAATCACAGAGCCTGCTCATTCTGCTTTTCTTCATTCAGGTCTAAAGCCTTAAGGACTGCGCTGAAGTAGCAAAGAGGACAGCATGTCCTGGATATTAGAGCCAAGGGAGAGGGGGTGGGGAGAGGGAAGAGATGACCCTGTCTCCAGGATTCAGTCCTAATCCTGCAAACTTTTTCTCCCGTGAAGAGTCCTGCAGAGGTCAGCCAGACTTTTTGCACGAACGGTGATTACTTGCTATTCAGCATCATGCTTGGATTATGTTTAAAGTAATCTTAATAGCATGGCCAGAGTTTGTGATAAAGCATGGATGGGGTGCTTTAAGCCAACTGAACAGAGAGGCTGCTGAAGACGTGCGTGGGATTAATTAAATAGAAATGTTGCTTGTTTGGCAAGCAGGGCTGACTTGGGCCAAACTCTGGAACTCAGAGAAAGTGGCTCCCTAAACAGAACATAAAATTGCAGTGCCGCCAATGTCAAATGTGCAGTCCCTGGCCATTGGCCCCGAGGAGGGTTAGTCCAGGCGCGCGTGATCTTTCCAGGAATTATCTGCCCAGGTGTCCCAGTTCCCCGTGTGCCAGTCAGTACCTTGTGCACTCCCACGTTTGGCACCGCTATCGGATCAGGAGGCAGTGCTTCGAACCACCCCGTACTCCCGTGGCGTTTCTGATTACGTTGTTGGCACATCTTGCAGTGGGAACCATTTGCTGGGGCCGGGAGGTGCAGAGCAGCTCGCCCGCTGCAGCCCCGAGCCAGGGCTGTTGCTCACAAGCGTGGCACCGGAGCAGCAGCAGGGAGGTGGAAAGGAGCAAAAATTACACCCTGTTGTGCCAGAATGTCTTCTGAGTACATGAAGGGTCTCCTAATACAGAAGACTTGTCAGGTGGCTGCAGTTGGTTTCCTGGAAAATCAGCTGCAGTCCTTACTGTTCTGCTGGACAGATATTTTCTGGCATATGCCTGTATCAAGCTACTTAACTTACTAAAATGCAAGTTATTAAAATGCAACTTATGAGCGACGTGGAGTCTGAAGTGCCCAAACACTTCTGCAGCGTTGGGAAAAAGATAAGATGCTCCTCTATGCATATAGCTTTAAGGTTTCTTGCCCTCATGGCTTTAATTGCTTCTGACACACTCATTTAAGGGCAGTGGGTCAGGGAGGGGGAAGGGGAAGAGGGGAGGGTGACAACTCTTCATTGTGAGTTAAACAAGAGGAACCCGAGTGCTGCCCGCTCCTGCCCGTGCAGGCAGAGTGCCACGGGGGTACAACAGCTGATGAAGATGGCAGCTGCTGCAGATGCAGGCAAAGACAAGTACCCGTCTGCTCCCTCCCACTCTTCTTCCCCCTCCGTTGGCAGAATAGCTGTTTGTCCTGCCCAGTCCTTATGTGGCTACCGTGGCCCGTCTCCCCGAAGGCCCAGCGTGTGGTGAAGGGCTGGGCTGCCTCCCAGCCTCTTCCTCCTTATTTATGTGTCACAGGAGGAAAACCTAGACAGAGGTAGGTTGTCCGGGGTCATCCTGTTGTAGTCATGATGATAGGCTACATCATGGGCTTCATAGCTGAAGCATTTGATTTGTTAACCTTATAAAAAGATGCCATTAAATACTGTATTTAGCTCCTCAGGGGAAGTAGCCTAGTTTCTTTTTCATTTTCCTTTTCTCATCCCTGTTTTAACATTAGTGACTCAGCTGTCACTCTGCTTCGGAAGGGCCGCTGGGGTTATAGCTGTGACTGGATGGCACCAAGAACCCATTTCTGCTGAAAATAATTAATATGGTGCATTTTCACCTCAGAAAGAGCCTGATACAAAACTACTAGAGGGTTTTCATTAACTTCTGCAAGATTTGAAACTTGCCTGTGAACAAAATTGGAAATTTCTGTGTCTCTTCTTGTTTATCCTTGTCAAGAAGGCAAAGACTGGTGCGTATCTAACCCTACACATTGAGGGCATTCCTGTTCAAGTCCTCAAAGCAGTTTCCAGCGTATGCGTTTAGATACATGCAGAAGCCTTTGCAGGTGGAAATCTCACTTTTCAACAGAGCATGTGGTCAGGTCCTTCGAAATGAATGAGTTTCCACCAGCTCTGAAAAAAGTTTGACTAAAGACTCTTCCATCTCCTTAATTTTTTTCACTCCCCACTTTGCTAATCTTAACCAGAAAGTAGCCTGGTTCATTTCAGTTTTTCTAGATATCCCGTCTTCTCTAAACTTTAATCACAGTGGGGAAAAAAAAAGGCAAAAAAAAAAAAAAGGCATAAAACTAGTTTGTATTAGAGTGTTTTGTATTTTCCATATCAGCTCATATTACAGAAGTATCAGTAGAGCTGTCATAATGTATTTGTGTAGATTTTTCCCTGGGTGCTTGGTAGTGGGTCTCTTTCCCAGAAGGAGGGAAAATATGCCCATAAGCATTTGCCAAGGCTTGCTCTTTCTGTCCTCATCTGTTCAGCTGCAACTTGAAGGTGCTTGTTTCTTGTGTACCTTTGTTATGAAAATGATACCCAGCATACTTAGGAGGCCTTGCATTCTTGAGCCATGAATACTGCGATCAGTGTCATAAAAAAACCATGATGTCCAAAGGCACCATTATTTTTAGCATCGTCCTTTAAAATTTGCCCTGTCTTGAACATGTAGGTGTTGAAAAAGGGTTTATTTCATACAGTGTCGTTCCACTAACATAACTCAAAGTTTTCCCCCTAAAGGCAAGATGTGCTGTGTGTCCACCCAGCCCACCTGGGGTCTGGGACCAGTTTCTCTGAGAAGCAGAAATTCATCTGCCTGTCCAATGTGGTAAGAAAGCACCTATCTGGAGGGATCTTGGGGCAAGCTCAGAGTACATAACAGCTACTGCAACCCCAAGATGCATAGATTTTGATTCAGCAAGTCAATACTTAAAATTTTCCAGATGGTGTCTGTGAAGTGACACCAACTCAGGGTACTGAGAGGTTGCCTCAGTGCTTGTCCTGAAGGACAGGTAAGGTGAGGCTGGTTTGTGCTAGCAAATGAAACCAAAGCGAGCCTCTTCATTTTATATTCTGTAGCATCTTCATTGAATTAATGCCTCTTTGTCTGCCTCTTGAGGTTGTAAACTTCCAGATGCAAGTGTACTTGTGCAGTCCTTCCCACAATGGGAGATCAACCAGACTGCAACCTACAGGGTAGGTAATTCCTGTCCTAGTACCTGGTGGTGACCCTGGCTGTTGGCACAGTCAAGATCCTGAAACCCATGACCCTGTGGCTCCACAGCTGCCTCTGAAAAATGTCCCGGTCTATGTACTGAGCAATACAAGGGCCCCACCATGGCCTGAGTGTTGGCTTCAGGAGGGATTACTCATATATACAGGTTCAAACCAGGAACATGAAAGGGTTTTTCCACTCATCGTTCTGCTATTCAGGCTCTGGTGTCGGGGTGGGGTGCTAACAAAGCACTGGGAAGTGCCGAAGCATTTTGACACAGCCTGGCTTTAGGCTCAACATGCAGCACTTGCGATTGTGATTGTATCAATGACAGTGTTCTTAGTTTCTCAGATTAGGTAAATAGTTTTAAAAAAAAAAAGAGATGACTTTCATACCTGTGCATTTACCTGGGTTGTGAGGTTTCTGGGATGATGCTGCTGTCAGTTGCATGTGAAACAGGAATGTCCTGCTTTGTCCTGTAGCAAAGGGCTGATTCATTGGCAGCATAATAGGTGTCATCTTCCCTTTTGCCAGCTCCTGAGGTGTATTTTACCCCTGCAGTGAACAGAAAATAAATTTTAAAAAATCCAGTAAAACCAGTAACATGACTATCCAAGTGAGGTGAGGTTTGATGAAAACTAAAACCGTTCATAAATGGGGTTAGGTGAGGCTGAGATGAATCCGTAGAGGTAGAGGGAGACCTTGGTCTGAGTGAGGGGGAGCTCTCTGAAGCTGGGATGCCCTGGGAAGTGCCAGGAGCGACGTCCCAAAGCATCTGCCTTCCCAAAGCCTCCATGTGCGAAGGGTGGGATCCACCAGTGGAGAGAGTCAGGTGTAGAGGAAAACGTCTTCCTTGTAGAGGAAAACGGGAAGATGGGCTGGTGGGCTCCATTGCTGAAGGTGCCCGTTTCTCCCCACCAACTGTCAAGGGGGGCTGGTGCCTCTGGCTTGGACATCAAGGTCTGACCTGGAGCTGCGCAGGATTGGTAAGGAGAGTTACATTTTAAGGCCGTAAAAAAAGTTTTTCTCCATAGGAAAAAAAATAATAAAATAATCAAATGCTGTCAACTTGAAGATTACAGCCAGGGCATCACAGCGTGGAAACTAAAGCCACGTGCCAAGGTGGTGAGTCTGTGGGCAGGGCTGGTTTTGGGGCTGGGTGTCCCAATGCAATGCGCCCATGGAAGTCAGCTTAAAGACTGGGCTGGGGAAGGACTCCTGAAGTGAACCCACCTTGCTACCATTCACGTGAAAACAGTGAGGAGATGGATGGTTTTTTGTCCACCCATGTCATCTGGCACAGCATGAGCTCGGTTTCTGTACACAGAAAGCAAGTCTGTATGATCTTTCAAATAAGCAGAGGGGAAAATGTAAGAAACGGAGAGTTTAGGGAGGACCTGTGTGTTAGTCTCAGGACGAAAGCAGAACGCACATCAGAATACATCAAAAGGAAAACTGATCACTTTCTACTTTCAAAAGGCATTAATATTTCACAGCTGCCATTAGGTTTTGAAGAGTGCGCAGGTATTTATTGGTAGTGCCACAGCTACCCAGTCTCCAGTGGAGTCGTGAAGGAGGAGATACCTGTTTTTCAAGTTGTTCTGTTCACTCATCCCTCATCTCCTAATTCACACCCCGTCTGCACCGGCACTGCAGTAACCCGGTGAATATCTGGAGTCGCGGTTGTGCATTCCCACACCAGCTGCCCTTCCCTTCAGGCTCCCAAGGGCTTTTTGCCCCTAAAAGCCAGACCCACTGAGTGATGCTTAGGTGCATCCCTGGCTTCCCCAGGTGCTCAGGTCGATGGAGCAGGACCATTCCCTTTGCCACGTCAGCTGCCAACTGAAGCGCATCATATTTTAAATTTTCTTTTTTTTTTAAAATCAGATGGTATCTTCTGGTTCGATAATAAACTAATTATGTGCTTAAAATAGCACAGGAGAGGGGTCCTGTTTCAGATTAGTCTACATAGCAGAAGTGCCGGGGGCTGTTTCGGAGATTGCTTGAAGGCTTTCTTGCGAGAAGGTCTCGGGTGCCTGTGCCGGCTTTTGAAGGGCTTGCTCAGGCCTGATCAAACTCGGTCAGGCGACAGCGTATCAGATCTATTCCTCTCATCAGTCACATGTCAGGCGTAACTGTCACCAGATTTGCAATTTAATGTGCGCAGCTCAACAGTTCCAATTAATCCGGCCTGGGTATTTAACAATCTATCATTTCAGAGCTAGCACTTCACAGAGCCGTCTGCAGGGCAGCCTTACACTTCAGTAGGGCAGGAGCCCTGGAAGGCTTTCTTCATGCACAGGGATTTCACTCTTCCCCTGCCTCTGTGGGGTGGAAGTTATAGCTGGTTTAGTTACATTTCACAGGCTTGGGAGCTGTTAAAATGAATCAACACGGTCACAAAAAAAAATTCAAGAAATAAAGATTTATAATAGGTGATTCAGCAATGAGAGGCTTTTGTGATCTTCCATGGGAAGCTACTATTTTTAGTGAATTTTTATAAGCAGTAGCATCACTCACATTTATTTATAAAGGCATGAAAGAACGCCCATACGTGTTTCTAAATAGTCGATGTATAGTAACGGCCATATGCTGAGAATAAGCGAAAATAGAATTGAGCATTCTGGTTTCCACAACACTGCGTGAGGGTTGTGCTGGGATCTTTGCATCTAAGAAACTGAAAACAGAGGGATTTTATTTTTTTTCTTTTAGTTCTTCTTTCTAGCAAAACAAACGCAAAGCCTTCAGGGTGAAAGTCAGCCTCGCAGTAAAATTGCCTGGTTTTCACTGAGGTCTAACTGGGTGACCACTGGGGTTTGTGAAGACTCTTCCAGAAGCTTCAGCAGCTGGTGGATTGGGGCTGTGCTGACAGTGGTAGCTATTTTTATGAGCGTTACTGAACATATAATATTGGGGTTGATTAGTTGTGTGTGCCTGTGCTTCTCTTGGGGCTCTGTGGCACGGAGGAGGAGAAACACAAGTGATGCTGTGCTGAATGGGCTCTGCAAATACAGAGCGGTGTCATTTCCAAAGTTCCTACAGTGGAAATGCTTTAAATGCTGGGGCTTGCCATTAATTAAAAATAATAAAAAAAAAGATGTTATCTGCTGGTGACACCACTCCTGAACAGAAGTTAGAACTGTTTTGGTCTGGCTCAGCAGCCATGTGCATCCGTTGCAGCTTTTTTGTATGCAACTCCTTGGGTTGAAGTTCAGTAATGGGCAACATCTTCCCTTCAGTCCCTGACTGTGTTCATGTCCCAGTCAAGCCTGCGCTCAGTTTCCTTGGGATTTTCACAAATTCGTCACCTTGCAAGAGCAATGCCTGAAACTAAATTCCTGTTCATAATTAAGTTAAACCCTTTGATTGAAGTGAATTGTGTTCTTGAATTTTGGGCAGCCGTGGTACGAAGCACGTGGAAGAGAGTGAAAAAAGCAGCTCTTGACAAGGTGCCTTTACCAACCCCTCGATGACGGTGCCAGCCTCCTGGCACCCAAATCCCATTTTAACGTGGAAAAGCGCTGGCAAAGCATGCAGAGGCTAACGCTTTATTTTTTAGGGGGCTTCCTATAGCAAAGGGTGCCAGAGGACGTGGCTCCCGACAGCGGGAGGGTTTGCTGGAGAGCCCGACCTCTTCTTGCTCTGCAGCTGCGTTAAAGTATCAGCATTTTCCTCGCTCTCTGCTTCCCATCTCCCAACACCCAGTGGAAAAAAATAAACGGCAACTGGCCTGCTCTACTCGCAGCAAAACAAATGTTATTTATTAGAGTCCTCCTGTGGTCAGAGGACATCTGACTGTAAAATAACTGGAGATTTTTCTGCTAACTGGAAGCGTGATGCTCTGAGACAATTTCCAGGCAGTGTGTATTTTCAGCGAAGTTTTATTTACGTCAGCTTAGCGATTTGCAATATCACTGTTTGCAAAGAGTGAGGCAGCGGTTGTTTTAGCTAGAATTAACTTTCTAATTTTTTTTTTTAGGAAAAACTTTTGATTAAGTTGTGACTCGGTTCCCAAAGCTCCATGGGTTAAGATCCTTTTCTTTTTAGAAGGGAGGGCATGAACCTCCTTGGCAGGCACGTCGCTTGCTGCCTGCCCTTGTAGCAAGGAGCAGCTGGGGCGGCGGGGAGCAAGGCGCGCGTCGTTAGGGAGGGTTTGTTTTCCCAGCGCTAATCACCTTCTCCTGTCGTAATTTGGCACGCCGCGGCGCCCTGCGTGTGGGACGGAGGCAGATCCGTGCACTGCTCTCCTATCTGAGCCAGCACATTTCGGGGGATAAATCTTCACCGGACTTAATGTTCTCCCAAAGAGCTTTAATATCCCTCAAGGCTTTCTGCTCTTCCTAGGGGTGGGGGACAGCAGGCGGAGATGCAGGCAGAGTGCTAATTACAGTGGGGGCCTCTTATAGCCGTTCCCCTACCATCAAGGTCAGAAATACTCCTTTGAAGAGAAGATGAGGAGGGGAATCCACAAAGCCACCCTTCAGATGCTGAGCTGACTTTTTCCTCCTAAATCTGTGGGGTTTTTTTTCCCCCTTTTTTCTGATGGGGCTGAGCCTGTGTCATCCCATTTATCCTTTGCAGGGCTGTGAGGATGGTGGCCTTTGCCAGCCGGGCGCAAAGGGACATTGTCCCCTGAGGGACCCTGGTGCACTCTTGCCGCCTCCTTCTGCTGAACATCTGGTGGGATTTGCGGGAGTTACGTTACGAACTTGCAGATGATACCAAACATCAAGCACTGAAAACGTTTGGGTGTCAGGAAAGGTTTCTCTTCCTGTGTGTAATATGCTTAATTTCCCCTCTGCCTTGCAACTTCCATAATTTAGGGAAAATATAACAATCTGGAATACATAATATTTGGGTTTATACGGAAAAAGATGTATATCAGTACAACATGGCTAGATAGATATTGTGGGAGGACTTTCCTTACGTTTTCGTTCTTTTTCTGCATCTCCAGAGCACCCTCACTACTTTATTAAATTATATACATATTGCTGGTTTGCAAGAACTTATGAGACAGAGGAGACTGAGACCTCTTTGGGTTGGTGATTTCTGAGTTCCTTGGGAAGAGCAGCATGGCAGCCTTACAGAGTGAGGCACAAAATGACTGTATGGAACCAACAGACTGGATCTTCCTAAAGATTTTACCTAGACTTGCAAATCCTTTTCACCAGAAATTCCTACATACATGCACATAATCGGCAACTTTAATTATTTGTAATTTTGGAGTCACTGTATCTGTTTTCTTGCAATTGAATCTCATTGGGGACTTTAAAGCAAGAAAAATGTTGAAAGTGGTAGTTGAAGCACATTTTGAGTTACTTCATGAGAAAGCACAGATAACGGTCTGGATGGATGGGCAAAATGTGTTGGATTATTCACAACATACTGTTTCAGCAACAACTGAATGCGAAGAAAGCGGTTTGTTTCGGTTTTTTTGTTTAATTTTTGGTGGAGGCCCTCTGTAGGGGTGTCCATCCCAAAGGAGATTCGTGCTACAGCATTTTGAGCAAGGTGACAGAGGCCAGAAACTGAAATTCAGGTGAGCAAGCAGAGCCATGGAGAAGCGGAGTTCCCTCCGGTGGGCTGGGGACTGATAAGTTGGAGTTCTTTTCATGGCTTCTTTCCAGTGGTGTTAGATTTGATGCCTTTCCCTACTGCGTGGCTACTAGACAACTTCATATGGTGAAGTTAGAACATTAAATATGTTAATACTGTATAAAATAAAGTATAATTCTCTCAAGTGAGCATTAGCAGCATTTATGGGTCTGCAGATAACATTTGGTTTTCTCCCATCGTGTCCTAGTATCTCCCCAGTTGTTAAAATAAACAACTGCTTTTGATTTGTAGCCGTAACTTTACAGTTTAGGAGCCTGTATCTGAAATAACGAATTAGCCACTCACTACAAAACACTGAAATAAAAACAGACTAGTGTGTAACTTGGACTCGGCAGCCACCAGCTGCACCTCATCTTGCTAATCTTTAGCTTTTTTTTTTTTTAAAAAAAAAAAAGCGGGGGCTTTTAAGAGTTAAGTTACACAACTCTCCTTTTATTTTTAAAGTGAGTGGATTCCTTGTTGCGTTGTTGAGGATGATAAATTGATACCACATGTTGCTTCCAGACAAAAAAGACTCTGTACTGCAGTGGAAGCACTTGCAGCTGGTGTCTGAGTTAATGGACAGGCTCCACAAGGTAAACACGGGTTGGAAGAGGCCGAAACAGGCACAGGGAGGGGAAATTTTCTACGTTTTAAGGGCTCAAACATTTGCTGTTGTTGCCTGATGGGGGCTGAGTGTTGAAATCACTTTCGTCCCAGCCTCTCTGGGAGACTCATTCAGTTGTTCACGTCAAATCAGGTGTGCAGCGCTTTGGAAACTTTCGAGTGTCCTCTCTGGGAGGTTACCCATTTGCAGTCTTATCAAAATATCAAGAGAGACATGTAATTAGGACGTGGTAGAAGATTTAATTTTTTTTTTTTAATTATTATTTTTTATTTCAAGCAAAATGTGGCTGCGTTCCCTCAAGGAGCATTAACTGAACAAAATGTGGTGCAGTGTGGCCCCAGGTTTGGGGGAAGTGCTGTCACCCTACGTGTTGCTGCCCTGGTGACTAGTGGGCACCCAGCTGCAGCCCTTCTCCCGATGCCATCAGCCCAAGCCGGGGTAGGGCAGCCGTGCTGCTCGCCTGTGGCACCGCACCACCCTCTGCTCACACCACATCTGCCCAGCCTCCCCTGTTCCTCTGCCCTGGACCTTCCTCCTCTCCAGGGCTGGTCATTCTTCCCTGCGGCACCACTTTCCCGGGGGACCGAGCCTGGGCTCAATGCCATACGGGATGCTCTTGATCTTATCTGCAGGAACCTCGGTCTTTTGGCTTTTAGCAGAGTGCACAGCGTTCTTCAAGACTGGTATAAATAGTAACACTAATAAAGGGAGGAGCTCATCATATTTCTTTTCTACTCTGCTCTTGTACAGTCTGTATATTGTACCCCTTGGTGGTGTCTGAGCTCTTTCCAAGGTGTCTGCAGCCTGGCTAGCATCTGTCCCGTCTACATATGGTCTCCAGGACAGATTGATGGAAGTTCCTTTATAGATCTTGTAAAGTTTCTCGTTGCATTTTGGCATGGAAAAATGTGTTGGGTTTCCATCATCATGGCCTAATCCATCTCCCAAGTAAGCGAAAGACAAGTCCCCATTAATTTGAACAGCAGCAGGTTCAAATCATAAACTGTATTTTCTTTGCTTCCCCACCTCCTTTGCGGTTTGTCGCATGGTCATATCTTACTAACACACATGGTTGTGCGCAAAGATTGTCCCACGATATTATCCAGTATTTTAAGCAGACGGGAACATTCTGTGACAGCTCAGAAACCAGGTAGAAAATACAGTTATTTCCATCCAGCTTAGAGCCCGGTAGCACAGCACAGCAGCCTTTACTAATGTGAGTTGTCAATCCCGGTGACTTCCGTAGCAAAACTTGCATGTGAAAGGATAATGGAATCTAGCCCTAATTTGATTTGGCAGAGCATCCAACACAAGGAGAAACCAAGAAACTCAGCTACTGTTGCTGAAGAGGTTAGCGGGGGAGGTTACGTGAAAGAAGTGGGTTTTAAGGCAGTGTTTGAACAGAGGGTGGAGATGGGGTACACAAAAATAAATTGGCCCATAATTACGCTTAAGAAAACAATCTTCCTACAGAAGAAAAGTAAAGAAAAACAGAAGCCAGAGCGTAAGTGGCATATTGTGTAATGTAAAGGAAAACAAACTGCTTGGATTTTTTATACCCACCAATTTTCAGTGCAAAAGTTTTATTATTTGTGTAATGCCAACACTGAGCAAAAAGATAGAATAAGAAGAAAATTACACATGCCCACAGATTCACACATGTAGGAGCCCTCATCCTGAGAGGTGCTTCAGACTCACAATTTCATAAATTAGGATTTTTCATGGTTTTAGTACAGATATTTTCATACTACAGCTACCACCAGCAGAAATAAACCATTTTATGAGAATACCATAGGTTGAAAACTGTTAGCTGCTGGCACTTTGGCTGAGTGTTTTTATATCTGAAGCTACGTGAAATGCTGCCTATGCCACCTTAGGTACCTGTTTCTTTTCAGTGGTTTTCAAGATTTTTTTTCATTAGCAAGAATCATGGTGTTGTGTATTCTCATACCCTGCATTCTTAGGTGGGAAACAGCATGGTTCGTAATGGCTCTTGTAGCCTGGCTTGGTGTGCTGGTCTAGCTGTGGTTGTCCTCGTCCTGCTGCTGGTTCTTTGCGAGGAGAGATCCCCCTGCAGATGTTCTCACATACAGTTGCCCATGAAAGTCACAGGAGATGAATGTCTGAGCTACCTGTGTTGATGCAGTACAAGCTGGACTATCAAAAAAGGTTGTTTTTCAAAAAACCAGCAGTTCTCCAGCCAGTTGGGACAAACCTGAGGAAGTAAGCAGTGGCGCCTAGTTATTAGAAGCTAGAAACAGATTGTTGCCAGACTGAAAATATAGTTAAAATGTCAACAGTTAAATAATAAAAAGCTCTTTCCTTCCTTAGACTGAAGAACTATTATGCTGCAACTCAATCCACCATATTTTGATGACATGATAGTCCCCTAGAAATGGACAAGTTTATAGCTGAGGCACTGACCCAAACTCCTCTTGAGTATGTGTGCAAAGTCTGGTCTGCTGTTTTGTGCAAATTGTTTAAAACATAACAGTTGCTATTTTGAACTGTGGTCCATATGATTTCTCTTTTCATTAAGTGATAATCACAACCGCGCCTGCTGTCTGCATGCGAGAAGAACTTCAGGCATGTTTTCCATTTCACAATCTGACAAAAACCACAACACTTACAAGAGGAAAAAAAAAAGGCCTTTTATACTGAAAAGAATTGAGAAAAGCTGGGCTGTATCTCTTTGTACATCCAATGTGTCACCAGTTCACTTATGTCAAACATCCATTTATCCCAACGATGCAAATGTCAAGATGCCTGTGAATTGATTTCTTGATTGATTTATTCTTTGCCCATTTAAATCTGGAATTTCTTCAATGCTTTGTAAATGAAGGACACTTATCTTCGATGGTTTGATTATGCTATGATCCTGTTGACTTTGTGTTTTTAAAGCATGCTGGTAGAACAAATGTGATTTTATCCTCTTTATAGCTATAGCTGGTAATTGCCAAACTTTAAGAAAAAAGAACTTGTGTCACTTTCAAAACTTGATCATCTCTAACCTGGAGGAATAGCACAGCTGTTTTGTAAAGGAATATGGGATAGCTCCAAAAATCTTGACTTCCACGTGAAAAAAACAACCAAAACCAAACTTGGAAGCATTCTGACTAACAAATACTATTTGCTTGTCCTTTCTTTGAGCTATGTTTTAAGCCCAAGATCAGCAGAATGAGTGGAGTGGGATTTTCATCTCTGTTATTTTGGTTTAAATCTGGAGTTACTTCACTAGGGCTGGTTTTCTCTACCTCTTTCTCGTTCTGGGGTGATTATCATCGGTTTGAGCTAACATGGTTTTTGGGTGGTAGATGTTGCTGACTAGTGCAAGCGGGTAATACGCCAGAGCAGAGAGTGCACGGGCTCCCCCATAAGTACTGTATTTCGTGGCATCCTGTACAGCACGGGGTATCCAACTGTGTACACCAGCTTTATACAGCTCTATCTAGCAGCTTACAGGGACAGGGATATCATTGCGCACTGTGTCACATCATGTTTTGATGACTGTGAGGATACTATAGCGAGGGGACAGCTGGGCAGCTACTGCGGTACGAGCGTAATTCTGGTGCCTCTGATGAAGAGAGAAAGTGCAGCTTAGTCATGCACAGGGTGCCTGTGGGAGAGGAGCAACAGCACTTGCAGTTTTCTCAAGAGTTATTATAACAAATGCACAACACACATGCCCATGAAGAATTAAAAAGACATTTGCAGAGGCTGCGATGAGTGTGACTACCCCTCCAGTCAGATTTTTGCAGTGCCTTTGCAGTTCTTGTTTCAAGGGTCTGATGGCAAGATTGCTGATAGTGTAGAGGTTTGTCCTGAGTCAAAAGTAAGGGAGAACCGTCTTGCTTCTCGCTAGTGGGAATGGAGCTGCGTCACACTCCTTTCCTTAGGATGCTTAGTTCTTTAGCTTTTGGGGGTGTAGAGCTAGGCACCAGGAGTGCACACCTAGTTCAAGCACAGGTCTTGCTTTACAGTAGTATGCTGCAGCCATGCTCCAGCCCTCCTGTATCCACCACCCAAGAAATCCATGGTGATGTCCAGGAGGGCCCGGTGCTTTTATTCATGTTGCCGTTTTCATGTGATGTTGGTTTTAATGATTGAGATTTGAGTAGCAAAAGAAGTAGGGTGCTGGTCTTGACGTTTTGTTTTGTTCCTTTCCTGCAGAATTCAATCCGGCACAACTTGTCACTCCACAGCCGATTCGTCAGGGTGCAGAATGAAGGCACCGGGAAAAGCTCTTGGTGGATGATCAACCCAGATGGTGGAAAAGGTGGCAAGGCGCCGCGGAGACGCGCTGTGTCGATGGACAATAGCAACAAGTACACAAAGAGCAGAGGGCGGGCGGCTAAGAAAAAGGCAGCCCTGCAGACCGCCCCGGAGACGAGCGAGGACAGCCCTTCTCAGCTCTCCAAGTGGCCAGGGAGTCCCACCTCCCGCAGCAGTGACGAGCTGGATGCATGGACGGATTTTCGTTCCCGTACAAATTCCAACGCCAGTACCATCAGTGGCCGCTTGTCACCAATTTTGGCAAGCACTGAACTAGATGATGTTCAAGACGACGACGCTCCGCTTTCTCCCATGCTGTACAGTAGTCCATCGAGCTTGTCACCATCGGTAAACAAACCATGTACTGTGGAGTTGCCTAGGTTGACTGATATGGCTGGGACAATGAATTTGAACGATGGACTTACAGATAACCTCATGGATGATCTTTTGGACAATATAACACTCCCTCCCTCCCAGCAGTCGCCCACAGGAGGGATAATGCAGAGAAGCTCCAGTTTTCCTTATGGTTCCAAAGGTTCAGGGCTGGGCTCCCCATCAAGTAGTTTCAACAACGCCGTGTTCGGGCCATCGTCCCTGAATTCCCTCCGCCAGTCGCCCATGCAGACCATTCAGGAGAACAAGCAAGCCACCTTCTCTTCCATTTCTCATTACAACAACCAGACGCTGCAGGATCTCCTCGCCTCTGATGCACTTAGTCACAGCGATGTCATGATGACACAGTCTGACCCACTCATGTCACAAGCCAGCACAGCTGTGTCCGCCCAGAATTCCCGCAGGAATATAATGCTCCGCAATGACCCCATGATGTCGTTTGTAGCACAGTCCAGCCAGGGCGGTCTGGTCAATCAGAGCCTGCCTCATCACCAGCACCAGTCCCACAACTCCTCTCTTAGTGGCAGCCGTGCCTTGTCCAATTCCATCAGTAACATAGGCTTGAGTGACTCGAACAGCTTGGGATCCACCAAACATCAGCAGTCACCTGTCAATCAGTCTATGCAAACACTTTCTGACCCGCTCTCAGGCTCCTCTTTGTACTCCTCTAGCGTGAACCTCCCGGTCATGGGACACGAGAAATTCCCAAGTGACTTGGACCTGGATATTTTCAATGGGAGCTTGGAGTGTGACATGGAGTCCATTATCCGCAGTGAACTCATGGATGCAGATGGGCTGGATTTTAACTTTGATTCCCTCATCTCAGCTCAGAACGTTGTCAGTCTGAATGTGGGGAACTTCACTGGTGCTAAACAGGCTTCATCACAGAGTTGGGTACCAGGCTGAAGGATCTTTGAGAACAGGGAAAAATGGGCAAACAGGTCAGTGCCCCATAGATGTGGTAAAATACTTGGTTCCTTAGTTTTATTGGAGTTTGCACCAAATCCTTAATAGTTAGTGCACACTAATAATATTAATTTGGCTTCTGATGGCTTGCTGTGTGTTGGTATGCAGCAGGCACAACCAAGAAATGTTGGGAGGTGTGGAGGGAAATGAGGCTAAGCTGTAAAAGCTGTTGGGCTGCAACACTGTCAGCACGCAGCTGATGCTACATGTCCTTCTTAATTTAGGCATGAGAAATGTTAATGACAAATCAGGCGGACCAAGGTGGAATATTTGTGGGTTTTAGGAATCACAGAGCTCCAACTTGTCTTCTTTGAAGTCACAACAGATGGATTCTTCTCTGCAGCCAATGCTGCACGTAGCCAAGCTGTGTTATGTAGGGACGGGGCAAGGGGCTGTGCAGTCAGTGGAGCAATAGTATTGCAGGGGAGGAGGAAGAGCGTCTCTGCAAGATCAGTGCATGCACCGAGGATCTGGGTGTGTGAGACAGATGTGGAATGAATTAGAGTTGTACTGCTGCTGTGGTGCAGCAATGATAGCAAAATTGTTTGGGCCTGTTTTTTTTAATTGTGTTTCTTAGCAAAAAACTAAAGTAGCAAATTAAGGAATTGTATCTTGAAATAGCAAAGGTGAGATTCTGATCCCAGGAACACCCTGGATTTAGTGTTTTAAATATGCAAAAGTTGTTCGTTCCCCCTGCCCCAGGACTGGGGTGGGTTTCATTTTCTTTTGGACTCCACCAAGAGAATATCCATAGGTTTGGGTTCTGACATAGGTGCTTTTCAAATGTTAGCTTCTTCATGTTAATTTTTTCCAGATTGATGTGTTTTTTTCCATTGCTTCTTTTCCATAACTGGGGGCATTTGAGCTTGTAAACATTGTTTCTGTCATTCTTTTGTGATTCTGCAGGCTCCTGCCCATACCTCTGCCTGCTCACACATACATATTCACTGACTCATAGGGTAGGTGCCACACAAAGTGCCCTTTCTCCTTTGTTTATTTATTAGTATAAGGGAGTAGATTTCAAAATATAGTAGGATAAAAGGTTAGCTATAAATTATTGAAAGTGTTCTATTAACTTCAGAATAGTATGTTGAGTATCCCAGCGGTGAGGTTAAATGAGGTATTCATTCAGTTTTCAGCTTACTTCCAACTTACTTATTTTCTGGATGAAGGACGGAAAGAAGGAGTCAGTGTTGTTTGACTTTATGGTGTGTGATTTGCCCCTTTCATCTTTAATTGAGTTTTCATTCTCTGTTTCACAGTTAGGTATTCAAGGGGAAGCTTTGCGGTAGGTGAACAGCAGTGGTGAACCTCCTGAATGTCGTTCTGTGTGTATGGAGCACCACAGGAGACGTGTGCTTGGTCTGATGTCTGTGAGGGAGAGCAAAACTGCCCTGGAGTCCTCCTTTCAGTTGTTCTGCAAAGCTGCTCTGCTCTGGTGGAGCGGTTGGTTTGCACAGTCCTTCCTCTGTCAGTGGGAGGATTTCCTCTGGTTCTTTCACATCTTCTTGCTCAAAGCAAAAGCATTGTAGTGTATGGCCAGGACATGGGCTGTGGAGGTGGGCTGTAGAGGACATTATGTCCCGCCGACCCTACATAGGACAGCAACTTGGCAAGGCCAGGCCCACAGCTGAATTCTAGCTTTCCTTCAGTTCCGGTGCTGGAGAATTTAAGAAAGGAGGGGGAAAAAAAAAATTGACTCATGAATCAGGAAACTAAAACTTGCAGAAGATCATGCTTGCTGACCAGTTCTCTCTTCCTCCAGCTTCATGAGCTCTTTCAATTTAAAACCCCTTTTTGCATGAGGTGAAAAAAAGAAAAAGGCTATAGGAACTTTATTGCTGTGAAACATCCAACAGTACAACCTGCCAAATGGGGCCTAAAAAACAGATGTTATTGACAGCTTTGCTTGACGTGGGCAAATAAGGCAGCCTCCTGCCTTCGTATCTACATTTGCTGTGTATAGGTGGAAGATGCCAGTGGGGAGACCTGCCTGGGCAGCGTGGAGGAGGCTCACCATGCCGCCTTCCCACCGATGCTCGCTGCTGCCTCTTCACCCCGGCCTGTGCCATTCACGGAAAGCATAGCCGCCGTGATCTTTTTCAGGCTGCTCTCTCTGAATAAAGGAACTGACACATCTGTGTGAGCGGAGTCTCATTGCAGAGGACAGATTTATTAACGAGACAGCTCTCCTCGGCGGATTACTGTCCAGTCATCTGTGGAAGCCTCTTTCCCTCTCTCTGACAAGTGGACCGGCTGCTGCGGGGTGCCTCCGGTATCAGGTGCAAGCGCAGATGATTTCTGCTGAGGTGGTTCATCATGCACCCTTCGTCGTCTGTTAAGCAAGCACTGCTTCAGAGTGTGCCTCCCTACGAGCATCTGATATTTGGGTAGTGGCGCCTCACCTGACATCGAATGCAGTCGTTCCAAATTGCTTTCTCAGTTACTTTTCCGCTTCGCTGTAGCAATAGGGTCCCCTGAATTAAAATCTTCACTTTGCGGTGTTCACGTTCTCAATAATGAATCTTTACAGGCTTGAATTCTGGGCAGCTGCTTTCAGCAGAGCAGCCTGGTGCTTGTTCGTGCTAAATCCGTTTCACGAGGGCAGCCAGGTGCATTTTGCAGGCAGGCAGAAGCAGTTACAATGGGTTATTGGCGTAGCTGGGAATAGCGAGTGCTGTGTTTTCTATGAAAAATAAGAGAAACGTTGGAGTCAATTTTCGGGAAGAAAAGAATGAAGCCAAATACATAGGTATTTAGTTTATACATACTTCAGGTATGGAGGGACATTTACTTTGGGAGAAAGTCAGCTACAGTTTCTTCATAGGGGAAGTGAAAAAACCAACGCAGGAGATGCCACCGTTGTGGGTTTGGTGGCTGTGCACGTTTGCTGCGCTGCAATAAGCCCATGCACATTCTCTGGAGAGAGCCTTGCCCAGTCCCACTGTGTTGGCCCTGTGCCCATGAGGCTGACTATGCCCAGCCTTTCAGAGGGCCCTAATTGAGGCATATAAACAAATTTGGGGTTGGTTTTTGTGTTTTGGGTTGTTTTTTTTTTTCCTCTTACAAGAAGGAAGGGAGAAAATCAATATGCTTTTTTCTTGCTTTATTCACTCAGCCATAATTTTCCCCTCTTAAGCTGGCTGGTGCTTCTGTTCTTCTACCTTTGCCTTCTTCCCAAGAGCACTAGATGTGCCCTCCGCCCACTCAGATTATCATCACCTTGGTTTTTCAGCTTATTTATCAATAAATAAAGACATCACTATTCCCTTGCCTGTCTCTAGAATACCTTTTATTTTGAGATTAATGGGTCCTCTCTCAGCCTGGGATTCCCACAACTCTGCAGCCTCTGTGGCCCTCGGCTGGCAAGTCCTAGGGGACTTGGCATTCACCAAAGAGTAGTCCCAAACAAACTGGCAGGGGGACTGTTTGGGACATTTACTGCTGCCTGGAAAGTCAGGAGCCTGGTGATCAACTACCACTTGGGCAAATATTTCCTCCAGCACCAAGACCCATCCAAGAAGTTGTTTTTACCTCAGTTGTTTCAGTGATCCAGTTTACAACGGCGCCGCGCGGGCAGCGATGCTGGCAGGGCTTGGGCAGGGGGTGGAGGACGGCTAAGCACAAGCAGGGCAGGAACTTGAACTGATTTCACCATCTGAAAAACTCATCTAACTGCATCTTCTGAGAGAGATTTCAGTGTGCTATTTAGTGATATGTCTCTGGGCTCTGTAACAGAGCTGTGCTGGAGTCACATTGACCTTTCTGAAAATTACAATTAAAATACTTCACAGATCAGTTAAAGTCATTCATTTTGCCCTAGCATCATCTAGCTCCCCACATCATCTCACTGTAGCAGTAGAGTGCACAAGCGACTAATAGCCACGTCATGTAACATTCACACAATTTGATGATTAACATCTCTGATAAAGCAAAATCCTAAGAAACATAATGAAGTGCCTGTTGGTATTTCATTAGTGTGTATCAGTTTGGACTGCTTGCCAATTTGTTAATTGGTGTTCAACCTGTTTCTGGGTGAAATTCATACCAAAGATGAATGCATAGGTCTGTGGATGACTCACTGTTCACTACAACACCATCTTAAAAGTTGAAGTAGATAGAGGAAAGATCTCCATTTGGATGGAGTTTCGAATCCGAGACCTCTGGACAATATGCCACAAGGAAGACAATTTTTATTCTTTACCAGAAGCCTTGTTTTCTGCTCATTAAAGCTGAAATGTGGAAACCAGAATCGGTGGACCTCTTGCCTGAGGATGCCAACAGCCTCAGGACCATAGCTGTGTTCCTCCTCTCTTATTTTCAAAAGTGAGATCTTAGGGGTAGGGCTGGCAGGTTTCTTACATTGAGCCAAGGTGGGGCTGTCTGCTTTTAAAAAATCTAAAGGAAATTCAGGAGCAGCAAATTCTTCTGCTCCATTTCTAGCAGGTTAGTGGTTAAGGCGGTGGCGCACTTCTAACATTTAAGTGTTGTTTCAGCCAGCCCAAGTTTTGAAAGGTGGTTTTGTGACTAGCGGAACATCAGGCACGCCAAGTTTAGTCTTTGAAGAAAAACATCTATGCAGAAAGCGTATTTTGCTGGGGAACAGGGATCCCATTAACTCCAAGGAGGGGCTGCCCCGAGCAGGCTCCTCACTCCCCAGGCACACATCAGTGGCATGGGAGCAAACTTGGTGCTTGTGACCTCTGGGGAGGAGGAGAGGGGAAAGCCCAGCAAACCCTGCTGGGGTTGCCCCCTGTGCAGTCCTGCTGGCCACAGTGCCCCTCAAAGGCCCTTGCACACAGGGGCCAGGGATGTGGTACCTTTTGCTGTATGAAGGCAGCAGGACCTGACACACAAACACAATGAATCGTTTACTCCTTCTGGGAGTAGGACTTTTTGGTTTTGGTGGTTTTTTTTTTAATCTGGGATTATGCTTTGGGGTTTTATTAACCCTGGAAAAAAAGATCTGTAAAAACTAGGATTGCCTCCACAGGCTTGTGTTGTGAGTATTGAGCAGCTGAAGCCAGGACAGTGGTCTGATCCTGTGGTTTTGGTGTTCTTCTGTTGGTGTTTTATATAGATATATTTTTTAGTACCTCATGCTTTGTCATGTGATTCAGCAGCAATAATTAGGCAGAAACTTGCTGTCCCTGCAGATGCCAAGATTACAGGATGACATACTCTCACCAGATGACAGCATGAACTGATATTTTTAGAACAGCCCGCATCAACTGGTCTCCCCAGTGCTTTCCTCCCTGGATCGGCAGCACGCAGGTTTTATTGCGGAATGAGTCTTCACAAATCATCTTTTTCATGTGAATGAGCCATAATGATTGTTTAGAGCTGCAGATCAGTGTTGGTCCCCAGACGTGCTGTGGCCTGATAGCTGGGATGGTTACAGGTGGTTTTTCTTTTTTCTTTCCTTCCTTTGTGCCAGACTTTTAAATAGCCCCCCCCATAAATCATATTTTCTTGAAGAAGTGCGTAATAAGAGATCCGTTTTAGAAACATAGCGTCATGCAGCTGAGGAAAGGTCGAGATCTTTCTTTGTAGCAATTGAGCACTCAGCCAAGGTGATGAGCTGACAGCCGGCGAGGTTTAAGTCTTGTGTTGATGGCAGCCCAAGAGCACAGGTATAGCGTAGGCAGCGGTACTGCACAAATTTGAGTAGTACCGCATGTAAATAGCTGGCCTTTCTCTTCTGGCTTGGGGAGGGAGGATGAAGGAAGATGCTCACACAACTCCATCCTGGGCTCCCAGCGCTGCTGGTGGAGAGTCTCCAGCAGGATACTCCCATCAGCACTGCCTCTGATCGAGTCCCACACGGTGTGTGGGGACCCTGACCCCTTTAAATCAGGTACCTGCAGCTGGGTGGTGGGAATGGTCTGCTCTGGTCCGGTCTATGGGGGCTATTTAATCAGCTTTTCCACTCAGGTTACCACGCAGGGTGGCAATTGTTGGAGTCTGGTGGAGCAGACATCTGCTGAGCAGTAATCGGACGGAGACACAGCTCAGCTCACGGAGGCCGCTGTGTAGCTGCGGTTGTCTGCCATCATGCCAGGAAAAAAGCCACTTTTCCCAAACGATGCTGTGGCGAATGGCGTGCGTTTATGCACTTCCACAGCTGAGCTGGATATCTTGCCCATTGTTTTTCCCTTGCACTGCCTGCTTCTCCTGGCTTTCATAGATAATTTACTTCATACCAGTGTAGAGAAAATCTGGTTTTGAGGAAAGACCTTCTCTCTCTTGCCTTTTCTACCACTTGTAAGTCATGATAGAGGATGTCCTGCCTTATATCAACATGGTGGAAATCCTTTTGTATGATCTGTGTGAGCATGATTGGTCTGTCATTTTCAACTTACTGCAGAGGAAAATGAGAAGACTCCTTAGCAGGGAGAATGTTTTTAAAATAGGCTTGGTACGTGGCAGAGAAAAAGAAAATCTATGAGGACATTTGGAATAAAGAGTACATAGCACGTTTCCATAGCGCTATAAACCTATAATTCAGGATGCTTTGCAGGTACCTTTTACTCTGAAAAGTGGCTCTTATTCCTCAGATTCAGAAGTGTGACCAGAATCCTTCTGTGGTTTTGCTCAGGTGCAGTACTTACCCATCCTTTTCTGATCCATAGCAGAGTTCTCCTTCCTAATGCTCCCGAGTGCCTGAAGAAAGCACCATTATTCCAGCCAATGTACTTTACCCGTAACAGAAGTTGTATTTGGCAAGTATCTTCGGCCTGCTTCCCCTAATCCAGCAGTATTCTGCCTAAAAGTTGCTGTGTTGAACATCTAGGCTGATGTCTCTCAGTCAATGGCCCATAATTTCCCATGATTTCCACCTCCCTCCTCAGGCCCCTGAAAGACAGGCAGGGGATAAAATTTACCATAAAAATGTCAAGTAAGAAGCCTGGAGACCTTGTAGAGAGATGATGTCCTATATCTAAACTCTTCCCTGTCGGCCAGTGTTGGCAGAGGATTGAACCCAGACAGATGTGATAGTTCTCAACAGCAATTAGGTGTCGGCAGTGCTTGTGGCGGAAAGGCGGCCTAACTGCACACTGGCATGTCTGTAGGTGTAAAAACAAGTGTGTAAGCATATGGTCTTCTTGTATGGGCAACAACATGGTGACATACGTAGTGGAGTCTGGAGAGCAAGTGCAGAATTTCCTGTTGATTTGGTTGTTCAGTATCAGGTCCTGATAACGTGAGGAAAACCCTGATCTACTTTTCCTTTTAAGTATGTGAGCATGGGTGGACCAGTTTCTCTCTGGGTGTCTCCTTTTCATCTGTAAAATGGGGTAGAAAGGACCTTACCCACCTTTGAGGGTAAAATGAACTGCCCAGAGAGGAGTGGTGGACTCTCCCTTGCTGGAAATATTGCAGACTTGGCTTGGCAGGGCCCTGAATAACCTAACCTAGGGCCCTGCTTTCGATGGAAGGTTGGACCAGATTAATTTGAGTCCCTTCCAGCCTGGATCTTTCTAGGATTCTGTAGACAAGTGGGATATCAGAATAACATGCGTATCAATAACTGTGGCACCTCACTGCAGTTCTAGGCAAGCCTTTTGTCCCAGGGAGCTGATACAGGGTGAGACAATGTCTTTAGATACATTTGCTTCCAAAATACTTGGGTGTCTGCTATAGTTTACAGTGTTTCTTGGAGTGGAAGAGCAGCAACAGAAGGAAAAGAGATGCTTTCGTGCTTTACATGCCTGTGCAAGTACCAGCACAGCAACTTTCTAGCTTTTAGTTCTGTGCCGGCGTTCTTCCTCTTTCCATCCTTCTCCCTCACTCTCTGCCCCTGTTCCTGAGCTGGAAAAAAAATTATTTTTATGAGTAGAACTTAAAGAGAAAAAGTGAAGTTGCAACACGCCTGAAAGTTGAGGAAAGAAAGCGCATTAAGTCACCAGTTCTTTTTTTTCCCCTTGGGCTTTGCACCCTGCCCTCAGCGTTGTTCCTCAGCACAGAGGGACAGCTGAGGGACAACGCTGAGGGACGCCCTCCTGCAGCCTATGCCAAACCTGCAGGCTGTCACTGGGGCACACCTGCCATGACACTGGGGCTCCTGATTTTTATTCTGCTTGAACAAAATATTTCATGCTGCAATTTTGTCATTATAGAGGGATTGGACGCAGTAGTTATCTTCCTTACTTGTTTCTAAATAAATACTGTGTATTCTTCAGTCTTGAGCTGTGAAACCCCAGACAGAATATTAACTTGTAACCACATGTAATCAAGTTTTGCTTTTTAAGCCTACTCCTGTTTTGGAGTAGAAGCTGTACAGCTGGAGTCGATGACAAATCAAGGGGCAGAGGCACCAGAACGAATGCACATCTGTCACTAAAGGGCGCAAGTTTCCTTCAGAATGTTTGCATCCCCAGTCTCTGGACAGTAAAAGTAGTTATTGGGATCTCCTGTCCCTGGGGAGACATTACAGAGTGGTACCCAAGGAAAACACTTGTTTTACAGACCTCTAAGTGATGGCATTTTTCAAGATGCGATCCACTCAACAAACCTTCCAGCCAAATTAGGAGGTCCTTGGTAGGCTGCCCTGCAGAGGAGCTGGGTGTTGCTAGTGTGGTTTCTCATGCTGTAATTACGTAAAGGAGCACATAGCATTTCTTTTAACAGAAAACTGTATGTGCTGATTGTTGTATTAGCTCACTGATAAACTTGCCACCAATGCACATTATCTGTGCCTCACTCTGGGGAGCATCAATGCGTCACCTTTCTATTCTGAAGAAATTTCCAGTGCTGCGTAATTGGCACCGTTGGGAATCAAAAGGAGAAAGCAACAGGCAGCAGATGATCTTTCAGAGCTGCTCTGATGGTGCCTGAGCTGGAGTGGGGCTTGGGAGACAGCCATCTGGTTAAGTGGTGGAATGATGTGAGACAGAGGTGAGGAAACATTGCTGCTGGAGGGAAGTCACAACCAACAACTCGGCCACAGAGTCAAGCAAGAGTAGCATTTGTAACTGGTCAGTAGCAAGGTAAAGGATGGGAAGGCAGATAAAAGGACAGAAGAAAGGGGCATCTCATCTCCCACATAGTTGCTTGCAAGCTGAAGAATTAGAAAATACAGAAATACTCGCTTTTCGTTTTACACTCTTCCACCAAATAGGAAAACAGATTTAGCAGCTGTGGTTCAAAATGTCTGTGGAACATGACAAAGCAGACGTTTGTCCTCATCCCTCATTTATTGCTTTTTCTGTTTCTGCTTTAAAGTCATTATTTTCTCCAACCACATGCATATATGCTTGCATAAGCTATAGCTTGGTATAGTACTATGGAGACTAGCCCTTCTAGACTTCCCTTTCATGTATCCCTCCTTGACCTCCTTTTTCATCACTCCCTGTGCTCATACTTCTATTGCTTTTACCCCCAAAAAAGAACCCAATAGTAAAGGCCAGGAAAAAGGATAAAGTGGAGACTGGAGTGCTCAACCTAGAGAGCTGTCCTTAGAGGACAGCATCATCCTACATCCCCGGAGGAGAGAGAAACCCCATCTGCCTCTGCAAATTCAGGGTGACACTCCAGAGGATGAACTTTTCCCACAGCCATCAGGAATGGGACAAAACTTCGTGGTGGCTCAGGATGCAGCTGGAGATATCTGGGGGCAGGGAGAGAGGAAAACTGAGGAGTTGTGGTTGAGGACCACTGATAAATGGAGATATAACTGGGGTGCTTGCTTCCCTGCCCGATACAGTTTTCATTGCTATGAAGCAGCAGGCTGCTAAGTCAAGGTTAACAGAGGCTTCTTGTCAAAAGACAGAAAGTGAGAGTGTGTGGGTCTATTACAGACTTTAATGGGGTAATTTGAAAGCAGGCAGTTTAAGACTTTGATCTACTTCTTTTCATTTTTTAATCGGTTTGCAAAGTCCATGTAAACAGAGCTGTGAAAATGGAGCATGGTTTGGTTCTGCTATGAGCAAATTTCACCTCAGCTGTGCATCTGTCTCCAAAACGTTGCACTATCTGAAGGATGGGTGTCCCCAGGAAAAAAATGTCGGGCAGTGCCACTTCCACAAATGATGCTCATCATCATCCATCCTCCAGTTTTTTTCTGTTGTCACTTTGTTTTGTAGTATAATATTTTACATACATTTTTAATTTGAACATTAAACACTGCTCTGGTACTTCCTCGGGAGTTTTCTGTACGTGTTTACTTTTAATTAATAGCTCCATTCAAAGTCAGCAAGGCTTCTCACACATGCTGAAGTTAAACCTGCACTCAGTGTAACTGGTGGCTGCATGAGAGCGAGCCGGCTTTGCCTTCGGATGAGGTTTGCGCTCTGGGAAGTCACCCATTTCCAGCCCCCCTGGTCCTAAGGCTTTAAGGGGAAGTAGAGAAAGGGGCATGCACTCGTTTGAGTTGCATACAAGCCACTGACCAGGTTTTACTAGAGGCTACCAGCCTTGTCCATGTATCTTCTGCTGACCTTGTTATGGCCATCAGGACACACTTACCAAATGGAGTCGCTGCCAGGCAGTCACATTAACGAACGGGTAGCATTAATTTGCCCCTTTGAAAATAAAGAAATCAATATGTTGATCCAGTCGGAAATCCCTTTATTCACAAAACAGTCTACCCCAAACCCCTCCACATAATTAAGGCTAAAGCCAAATTTTGTTTGGGTGAAACGTGCAATCTGTCTGCTCCCTAAGCTGTGCTGAATGAAGTTCTCCCCTAATGGCACAGGGAGCAGCTGTCACGCTGTTGCTCTAATAACCATGAGACAAAATGATTAAATTTCCATCAATCATTTAGCATTATCAGAATAGGTCATTTTAATAAAATGTTATCATTAGGATCAGTGCCCAGCACCTTAGAAAGGAGAGGGATAGTGATGGAGAGTCATCTCGTGACAGCCTTTGAGTGATCCCTCTTGCAGGAGATGCTAGTCCAGTTTAGTCCAGCAGTTCCTCTAAATCCACCATTTTTCATGAGGGTGCCTGATAACCAGGATCTTTTGAGAGTAAAGACATCCCTGTAATCAACTCAAATGGCTTTTTGGTTTCAGCAAGTGTCCCCTTGTTCCTGCACTATATGAAGAAATCACCAACCATTCATCTCAGGGAAACCCCTCAATAGGTTGTAAGTGGTGTGGGGGCCTAAGCCCTGGTTTCAGAAGCCATTTCAGAGCCAGAAGCTACATGCCCAGCAATGCGGGTGGCTACCATGTAGGCCTTCTGAAGATGTGAAAGGATTTCATGGGGATGTTTAAATGTACATACTTTCCAAACCCCTACTTGGTGCCTGCCTGTATCTTTAAGCCACTGAGTACCTTTAAAAACCTGGGCTCTTGGCTCCCTTGGTTGAAATGTTCATCTCTTTTCAATGTTTTACCTACTTACCGTGTCCCTTCGTAGTCATCTCCATGCTGCATCAAGGCTGTCTTCCCAGTGTTTTCCCCTCTGCAGAGAAGTTTCATGGCTACAGAATAAGCTGGACCCTAACTCTGTTTTTAAAGCTGAGTGGATCCCGTCTGTTCATGGTGTGTGGTACGAGCAGGAAAATGGAGAACTCCAAAGGCCAAACCGAAATCCGTGGCTCCTTGCTGCTTCTCTTGAGCAGCCTCCTCATCTGTCCTTCAAGGATGGTGGCCAATGTTAAACGCTGATGGAAGATTTGTCCAGCCTTTTGGTGATACTGAGAAAGGGTGATCATGAAAAATGGAGAAAAGATGGAGGAACCTTCCGAGCTTCACCTGGAAATATGCTCAACAAATAGATGATGCACTGGGTTTCTGTAAATCAGATGTAGCCATTGTTTTTCTTCGGAGAGAGGGGTTTTTTCTTTCCTGCTTGGGAGCAGCTAAGCCAGCAAGGAAGCACACTCACACCTTGGCAAGGGAGAAGCATTTTCAGGCAGGGCCATGGTGCAGGTTATACCTTGCTATAAGTTTGAAGCTTCTGGGTCCAAACAAATCAAAATTGCTTGTTAGCGTAAGCTGCTGTTGGGTTTGGAGGTTTGTTGGTTGCCTTTTTTTGGTTGTGTTTTTTTTGCCCTACATGCAGCCCTCTCACTGTCTTTTCTTCTTCTTCCTCTCCAGGCCCTCAAACTGACACGAGATATAGAGAGTGAACCCTTTGCCAAATCTGCTGTCAGCAAGTGGACAGTGATACTGTTTACAGCTTATGACCTTTGTGAACCCTGCATTATTTTCCTAACGAAGCAGACTGTTAATAGGCCCCTCACCGGACTGAAGATCCTCCTTTTTTTTTTTTTTCTTCTTTTTTTTTCTCTTTTTTTTTTTTGGGAATTGAACTCATTCTGAAGTATGCAAAATCTTCCTTTTCTGGGATGGCCAAGCACCTGCTGCGGAGACAATGTTCAGCACCATCCTGTTGAGAACCCACTGTGTAGCCTTTACAGTAGTTACTTGTCAATGAGTATGTGGTGTTTCAATATATTAATGGTTTATGGGATGTTTTTAAGTTGGCTTTTCTTTTTGGAGGTTTTTCCCCATCTGCCCGTCCTCCCCCCTGCAACCTCCAGTTTGATTTCCTTAGATTTTTGACCATATTTGCTTTCTCTCCCTGGGGAATCTGAAGTCCTGTGCGATGATCATAGGAGATGATCATAACCCAACACTGCTCAGACGTCAGGGTTTTCTGCCTATACCGCGTTTGTTAATCCGATCAACCGGCTGAATTCCAGAGAGAGGTGATGAGTGTGGTCTGTTAGTTTGTTGGGTTGGTTTGTTTGTTTCTTTCTTATTCTTTCCTTAAATTGAATGGTACACCCCTGTTTTCCGTAAGCGTCGAACCCTTGATTGCAAACCAAGGGAAGCCGGCAAGGGTGCCTCTTGGCTCGTGAGGACGGACTGACAGCAGGTGCCGTGGCCCGCACGGGCGCCGAGGCAGGAGCCCCTTTGCTGCTCGCCGGAGTGGGCTCCCCCCTCCTGCCTTGTGGTAGCCCCTACTGCCACAGCGAGATGGTAAGGAGTTAAAAGCTGAGCTGCCAGACAAGTGGAACTCGGCCACCTGTAAAGATGTGTTTGAAAAAGCGAGAATTAAGGGAAACACGCCACTTGGCAGAAGAGCTAAGCACAGAGGTTGGGCATCGGCAGGTGACTTGCAGTGGCATCGCCAGGAGCTGAGGCACAGGTCGTTGCAGGGTGTGTTACTGCATCAGTGATCCTTTGGGTTGGTTTTTTTTGTTGTTTTTTTTTTTGTTTTGGACATATCCTTGATTATTTTTTCCGTCTCATTATGTATAATCTGTTGTGGCAGAAGAAGCAGGAGAGGGAATGGCAAGGTGACAGTATCATACAAATGGCTTTTCATATGGGTATAGATTGTAACAGGATAAATGACACTGAAAGACAAGGCAGTTTTATATATTTTGCTTCTAAGATTTTCTTTTGTAAAATGAATAATAATTAATAATAATAATGAATAAAAGGTATGGTGCTGTATAGATCCTCTCTATAATCTGGAAAGTTTGATTACTTTTTATTAGTATCTTTTGGGGGGAGGGGAGGGATACAAAAAAAGAGGGGAAAACACCAATGGTACATAGGAACTCGATATGAAGAGGTTCTGAATAGGACAGTGTATACATAATTCTCCAAAGCGATATATGAAGTTTTTTTTCTTTGCATAAAAGCATTATGCATATAAATATATAAATATATTTTATTATGTACAGAAATGGATCATTATGCATGGATGTTAGGAAAAAAAACTAGCATTTTAACCCAAAGTCTCAGTGCATGAGTTCCCACCGACCCGTGTCCCATGCAATGTGGAGTGACTCCCTCTCGCCACTGCCACCGCACATGCACAGTCTTGCACACACACACACACACACACACACCCCACACACGCACACACACCCATTCGTGGGCCCTTCCTCGCTCATTACTTTCCAGGTCCCTGAGGTGATATTAGTGAAACAACAGCTCCTACTGTGATGGAAGTTTTGTTTTTGTATCGTAGCCCCCACAGTGTGCTCTCATAAAGATGCACCTCTTGGTTTCTCCCCCGCAGTTCTGACCGTGTAGACTCTGTGCCGTCGTGGTTATTGTAGCCCTCTAGCCTATCGACTCTTCCAAGCAGCCAAGGGTTTATCATTTGCCTTTTAAAAAAAACTTCTCTTTTCTTTTTACACTGAGATGGTCTATTTGTCAGCGTGGGGACTAGTTTGTTACATTTATTGGAGTTAACTGATGCTCGTTGCCCATCTCTGTCAGCAGCCAGCTACCCAGGACGCTCGTGTGGCACGGTGGTCACCTGGGCTAGAGGTCGCTTTGCTTATCCAAGTCCCGTTGCAGGCACCTTTCACCAAGGTTGTTTGAGCGCTTTGTCACCAGCCTCCCCTGAGTGTGTAGCATTAGCTCTCAGCTTCCCAGTACACCCCGAAATGCGGGTGTACACTGAAGGACTTCCTTCCGGTGCTCCTTTCCCCAAGGTTCCTCCGTGGTTGCTGCCCTGCGGATGGGCTCGTCCCCCTGCCCCACGGTGTTGGCCACCAGTAGAGCCCACTTGGTGGCTCCCCGTGCTGGGGCACAGCATTTGGCCCCTGCACAGGTGAGCCATCGGTGAGACCCAGGGTGCCTGCCCAAAGACTGCCAACCAGGTCACTGACAGCACCAGTAAGGCCTGGCTTGGTGGTATGGCCCAGGTGACCAAAATCCATCATTTTATTTTTTTTTCTTGGTAGGGATGTGGTTCTTGTCAAAGGCAAGAGAAGGCCCATTAGATTAAACCAAACGGGGGCAACTTCTGCTCTGCTACGGCAGCCTGGCCCCCTTGAGTCCAACGGAGCTAGCTCCCGCTGGCAGGAATGAGAGAGAAAACTATGGTCCATTCTGTTTAGAAAACGGAGGAAAACCACCTGATTTAGAGACAGCCCATCAATGGCAGAGAGGTTTTTTTAAAAAAATTAAAGCATTAGTGGCTGAAAGTCTTAACCTGCCTCCCACCAACGTCAAGGAAAGCATTTCCATTGGCGTGGCTGGCACACCTGATGCCCCTGCTTTGGAGAACATCCCAGCACTCACTGAAGAGGGGTGGACTTGGCCAGCCTCTTCAGTTTGGTTTGGTTTGGTTTCTCTTGCTCATTTTTGGGGCCGAAATTTTCAATTGGAAGTGCCTGGAGTCAGGCACTGAAGGTGGGGGACTCCAGCGTGGTGGCACGGGGTGAGCTGGTCTGCCCTCGTCGCTTCTCAAAGGAAGGAGAGGCGCCAGGTACCCCCAGGCCCAGGAGAAGGTCACCACCCTCTACCCCTGCCGAGGTGCCCAGCGAACACTCTCATCTCCAGAGGTGCTAAATAATTCTCGCTGAATTCAAAGGGCCACTTTTTTAGGTGTCAAAATACAGACTTGAATGTCTCATTTTGGGAACCTACCTTTGGAAAATTTGGCCTTTGAGTCTTTGAACATGTTTATGCCTAGACGTTTTCCCTCTGAAACCATGTAAAACAGCTAAAGGTCCAGAACAATTACATAGCTATTGCTTAAACATTTGGTCTAAAGAAAAGGTCTAAAAAGGTGACATTTACGCAGTTCCTAGTCACAGGTTTGGGGCTTGATTTAGTGATTTTGTAAAAAAAATTTCTCTTGAGAATCATTGGATAGTTGACCACGGCTTAACTCCAGAAATTTTTGTTGTCACCGCTTCAAAAAGTTACCTTTTAGGTCATGTATTTCTCTAAAATGATGTCATTGCTTGGCAATCGGTGTCCTGTAAGTGTTTCTAGCACACGATATACCTTAGGAATTGCCAACAGATGCGAAGGGGGACCAGATACATTTCGTTACTATGGGTTGGAAAAAATGGATTGTACATTTGGCTTCACATGTTTAACTTTTTTTTTTAAAAAAGTTGCATGATTGGAAAAAATATGTATACAGTATCTGTAAAACTGTTTTATCTGTTTTTGTTTCAAGCCATGTAAATTGGAAGAATATTAAATCCACAGCCTTATCGCGCATGGCCGTCTTTACATACCGAAGAGCTGAACAGTTTATACTTTTCATTTGGGCTATCTTGTACTTTCATTTGAAAGCAGACACTCTCATGTTGCAGTCTTACTGAGGATTTTATATTAAAAAAAAAAAGAAAAAAGATGCTGCCCTGGAGGAATATACTACCTTACTACACAGAGGTTGGAAGGAAGTTTGTTTTGGAGCAAAACCTGCCCCTTTCCAAAGGAAGTAGAGACGCAGTGCTTACTCCACTTGGTGTTAGTAGATATTGCCTTGTGTATTCCATTTTAAATTGTAATCTAGTTTGTAAAAGAGATGGTGACGCATGTAAATAAAGCATAATGGATCTCTACATTGCACATTGGCCTTCGCTCTGGTTTATTGTGTCGTGGCCGGACGTTTAAATGCTGGACCCAGAGAGGGGGTGACTTCCAAGTAGTGTGTGAAACCAGCTGGTGGGGTGTTTGGGGCTGGGAAGGGGGCCTGATCCTGCATCCACTGGAGTCTGTCAGTGCGTATTTATGTGAGCATCTGCACTCCAACCCTTCGGGCAACGCAGCATAGTTTTGGTGGTCAAACAACCCCCAATGGGATCATTTACTGCTGCTAAAAATCACAAAGTTCACTCATTTTGAGGAGGGGTGGGGGGGTTGTCCCCTGAGATGGTGGCAGCACCCAGCAGCTGCAGCCCGGCTTGCCCGTTCTGGGAGACAACCAGCCCAACTGTGAGTCGGTCGGGAGAAGAGTTACACACGCATCCCCCGTGGGCTTGGCTGCGTTTCAAACTGTCTTTGGAAAAAAGCCTGCAGTACTTGAAACCACCCGTTTGGGATTTGGGATAAGAAAACCAGCAGCCTGACTCTGCGGAAAGTTCTATCGAGGGCTCTGGCCAAGGCGCAGGAGAGCGTGCTCAGAAACATGAGCCGTGTCGACAAAACACTGATGGGGAGCCACAGATGTAGATGGTTTTTTTGGAGTCATTTTTCAAGAGTAAGTGATATTTTCAAGGAAGAGGAGCCTTCTCACGCAGCAGGGAGGGGTTTCCCGTGACTCCACAGGGACGAGGGCCATGTTGTCCGTGCAAAGCCCACGGGAGCTGAAGTACTGCAGTATAAAGAGCAGCTTGGGGATATCCCTTGTTTAACATAGCAAGAGCTATTCTGGCTTTGTCCTAACTAGAGATAGGCTGAAATATTGCAAGATCCAGTCAGAAAGTAGCCTTTGGCCAGGATGAAGTGTGCCTTGGCCTTCCCGGAGTGAGAGTGTGCTTATCTGGCAGCAATTGCAGCTTCTCCTCGGAAACGGAGCTGATTTGCTTGGTTTTTCTGGAGGCTCCTCCAAACAGTGCTCTGACAGGGAAGGACCCGTCTCCTCTGCCTCGTTGGCATCGCCCCCCTGGTATTTGGGACAAATGATGGGAGCGTGTGGCCCGGTGAGGTGTCAGGTGGAAGAGCCTCGGCTTTGACCTGGCTTTAGGCAGGAGCAGCAGCAGCGACGATGAGCTGCTCAAACCCTGGGCCAGTTTTGTGCTGAACCTACTTGGTTGTGTTGTGCAATGCCTTAGCTGTGACCTTCACTTCACCCGGCCTTGGAATAGATCATTCTTATCTTTCAGAGTACTTTCAAAATAAGAAGTCCAAACATTTTAAACTTCTCCCAGTTGTCCCAGAAGACAAAAGGCTTTTCGAGCTGCTGCTGCCGAGTCTGGTGAGGCAACCGGGAGCTATTTTGGGAGCTCCCCACCACATATGCTGAGTTGCGAGTTCGACCAGACCAGGGAAAACAGTATTTTACAGCTCTTGTTTGGCTACCGCTGCCAAGGAAGTTAGGGGTGCTTTCAAGAAGATTGAGATAAGCAAATCTGGGAGGCTACCTCTTTTTCTGGTGGAGTCATCGTGACTGGTATCTCCCTGTTCAAAAGGAGGACTTCTTGGGTGAAGTAGAGCCCAAGCCAGATGGAGTAGATATGGTTCTTGCTGGCGCACAGCTTCATCCCGCTGCCAGCGACTTCTGCAGTGTCTCATCGCTTCTCTCTTTGCCCGACCCAGCCCACAGAGCTTTTTTCCCACTGGCTCTGCCTGTGGAACTTTTTAAAATGAGAATACTTTTATCGTGTAAACATAAAACATAGAAAATTCCATTAGGGAAAAAAAAAAAGCTTTTTTTTTTTTTTTTAAATGCTGTTTAAATCTTTAGAAAACCCTGACAAAATTCAGAAACTCCGTTTTGGATTTTTTTTTATTTTCACACTTGGATTTTCTTTTCATACTAATGACACCAGGATCTTTGCATGTGCCACAACATTTACTTATTAGAACAAAGTGTCTCCTGCTTTTATTGTTTGATGCTTTGATGACATACCAAGGAACCGATTTAATCTAGAAAATGAGATAAAATGTCTCGATTCAGTAGGAACAATTGGCCTAAATGAAGGTAACTGTTGTAAGATTCTTTTAATGTTACATTATGCCGTGCAGGTTTGAAGGTATCTGTATCCTATGAATGACGTGTGGTGAAACGGGGGAAACAGTAAAAACATACAACATCTCATAAAAACTTTTCCAACTTCCAAGACGAATACAATCCTGACAGGATTCCCCACCTCCCACCCCCCTCAATTTTCAGTCTTTTTTCGGTGATACCTTAGAACTTGGGTTTTGCTGCAATTCAAAGCACAAGGCAATTCTCAGGTGCCGCCTTTCCCCAGGGATTAGCACTGGAGAGGTGCTGACCAGCCTTGCACGCTGCCCTGCTTCGTGCAGCCTGGTGGGCATCAAGGCTGCTGCCGGCCCCCGTGGCATATGGCACCCCATGAAAGTCAGGCTTCGGCTCTGTCTCATGCCTGGGGGGGCCACTGTAAGCCCCCGTAGCTGATAAAGTGAGGTGCCAAGGCAGGTGGATGGGTAGGACATCAGTGGGAACGAAGCATGGCAGATGCCAGCTCCTTTCTCTGGTATTCACGTGTTGCACAAGACCTCTCTGAAGCTTCATCTGCTGCAAGGACAATGGCTCTTTCTGTTTGTAACCACCTTGGAGAAGGACAGCATTGGTTAGAAAGTGCTAATTAGGAAATATGGTTGTACTCTGACCTTCAAAGCAAAAGATGGAGGAAAACTGTGCATTGACACAATCACCTTGGAGGTCCTTCCTGAAGAGCGGCAGAGGATGCTGCTCCTGACACCTTCTCCTCCAGGAGGGCAAGCTCCAGCCTTTCCAATCCTCTGCTATGAAAGATGGACTTCATAGGCATCCTCTCATGTTGTATTTGTTGTTTCAGTAGAAAATTCATACTTCACCAGCACTTTATTTTAAATCTCTGTAGGCTTCTCTTACTTACTACCCAGATTTGTACACCATTAACTAGTTCATGGATTAATGTCCTGGAGAAAAGTCAGTGCTTAGAAAGCAATTCGTAACAGACATAAAATAAAAAATAAAAGCAACCTTAGTCCTGTCCTTTTACTCATTAAATGAAACCCACTGTCATTCACACTTCTCTTGAGAGTCATTCTTGCAATATCAAACTGCGTTATCAACCTCAGTGTGCATCTGTTAAGCAAAATTTATGGCAAGATGGTCTCATTTATACAGAAGTTTTAATGATTTTTTTATAGAAGTAAGAAGCCCAGGTAGCACAGTTACCTGGCAAGAGCGTGTTGCTGGTACAACTGACTCCATTCCAGCTACACTGGCAAAAAGCACTTTTTTTTTTGCTGCTTTGAGCTACATCTGAGTCTGAAGACACAGTTTTCTGGTTTAGCTATTGTCAGCCACCTTTTCCTAACATAGGCTAAACCCTGAACATTGCTCTGTGTGGAATAGCAAGTTTTCAGCCAACGCGGACTGGTGGCTGTATTTAAAGGTCTGCCAAGGTCAGGAGGTGCAGAGCTGAGGGTGAGCAGAAAAGGTTTGTGGACCTCTTACCAGGTGTGGCTGCTCAAAGGGACACGAGCCCACCACTTCAGAGCAAACTGCTACAGCCAAAGCAATGGCAAAAAAAAAATGAATGCCTTACTCTTTTTAAGTGTTTTACTCCTTTTGTTCATGCTCTGCCGAGTCTTTCTGTGAGAAATGGATGGTGTGAAGTAGGTTTGTACAGCCTGTGTACGAAGATGCAGCCTAGAACAACCATCTACAGGGGCGACCACGGTGCCTGCCCTCCAGCAGTGCTGGCTCTTGTGAGCTGTAATACTTCCCTGGGCTGTACTCTGTAAAATAAAATTGAAAAACTTTGATTCTCTCTATTCCAGTGAGTCAAGAATCTTCTAACTTTTCCTCTTGAAGGTTAACAGAATTTGAACATTTTATGCTGATCACCTCATCCATAAGCTAACAAAAGGCTTATCTGTTTCTTTTCCACTGTAATTGACAGTCCTCTGTAGATGCATGTTCAGCATTTCAAGGCTAACTTAAAGGTCAAATTTATCATACGGGCAGATTGGATGAGCTCATGGCTGAGGAAAGACCATCTAAAAGTGACTTGTCTAACATACCTCTACACGCGCACAGAGCCCACACACGTTTCTTTTTGGTCTAGCCTTGTCTCAGTCATCACCTGTGTGCCAAGAGTCTCAGGACAAAGCTCTACTGGAGAGCTACAGGTGGGTTGAATTTGGCACCTGGAATCTAAGATAATGATAAGCGTCTGAACAAAGGAGATGTATTCAGAAATCGTGAGAGCAGAATTTCATTCTTCTGACCCCTCTTATCTGAAATCTTAATTATGCCAAACTGCTGAAGTCCCTTGTTTACATTTAAGCAGTTTACTCCCAGATTTTTGCCTATCCGTTTTGCAGCGTTGGGTATGTGCTGCACCAGAGAAGGTGAGCAGTCCCCTGCATCTCACCGCACAGATCTGTGTTCAGCTGCAGCAGCTGGTAACGGTACCCACAGCAAACCCTGGGGACCCTCCCCTCGTACCCCGCACGTGGGGACCAGTCACCCGCAGATGGTGGCCTGTAATACCCCGCACCCCGCGCACGTGCTAAGCCTTGCTCAGAGCCCACTTCGTGAGGCAAGTATTACATGTGCTCGGCTTCTTCACACAAAATCAATGTATGAAACTCAAAATATAATAAAACTGTAGGTACGGCTGAAGGTGTGAACTGAGTAGGCGAGGTGGGTGACTTCTTCCCCCAGCTAAAATCAGAATCTTCAGTGGCATCCCCTCCACCCTGTTTGCTAGGGCATTATGAGACGCAGACTGTTCTGTTAGGAAATGATGATCAGCTAAAAGTCCCTTTCCTCTGAGGATTTCTCTTCTGTATCGCACAGGCTTTTCACCCAAGTGTCTGCCTGTTCCCCCTCCTCCAGGCAGAACCACAGGTGGTGGACGTGGAAGAGGAATTTGGAGGTAGAAACCGGTTCTCTGCTGGACACTTCAGCAACTATCAGCTCTTGCACATGCGTTTCCAAAGCAGGACCCGCACGCTATCTCCCTTTCCATCTGTCCCGTCCTCCTCCTCTTGAGACTAATCTCCTGCCACACTTGTCCCCCAGTCCCCATGCTGCCTACCCCACCCAGCCTTGGCTGGATGCCCATGGCCATGGGGGCTTGGGAACC
This sequence comes from Limnodromus scolopaceus, assembly GCA_028565335.1. Lineage (NCBI taxonomy): Eukaryota > Metazoa > Chordata > Aves > Charadriiformes > Scolopacidae > Limnodromus > Limnodromus scolopaceus. Next base: position 74,016,372 of record JAOXNO010000024.1, on the reverse strand, counting down.
CGAAAGCTGGCAGCAGCCTCTGACTGCTGGTGTGTCAGCCAGCCCAGCCGCTGGAGGACGCGTGCCCCACACCCTAAGCAAGGCCCTCTTGCAGAAGGAGAAGTGCCGCCGTGTGCCACCACAAGGAACTGGGAGGGAAAAATCAACCAGGTGAAATTCGGTAGACAAAGGTGCACAGCACTGGCCTGAGGAAGGAGAGATCAGCTACAAGTGCACCAAGTGGGGTGCAAGCAGCAGCACTGGAAAAAAGGTATTTTGGGCAGCAATCACCTAGAAACTGTCCAAGCTCCTGCTGCAGTGTCGGGGCACTGGGGCAGTCCTGGATGCTGCAGCCAGTCTGAGGAACAGCGACAAGGATGAGCAGAGTCAGTGAGAATCAGGACCAATGAAAAGACTGATTTCATTTGTTAGAACAGGGACACAAACTGCCCTTTACATTGAAGACTACTGAAAAAACTGCTTCCTGCCCACTAAGGAGAGGACACAGTTGTGTTTCATCTACAGCAGATGTAGGTTATGTTCTAGCTGTGAGGGTAATTAACACATTTCCTAGAGGTGTAGACTTTTCTTCATTAAGGGTGTATTTGAGAGCAAAGTGTTTGCCTGGATTTTCATTGGCGCTGCCTCAGAGCAGGAGGATGATCTCCTGAGGTTCCTTCTAACCTCAAGCTCCAGTGACTTACCTTAAAGAGTTAAAACAGCTTTAAAAACAAAGCAAAACACACAAAAACCCCACAAAGGCTTCTGACCTTTCCTACCTGAGGCACAGATCTCTATGTACAGTAGCAAATTGTTATCTTTTCTCTGGGTTTGAATGTAACAGGTATTGAGTAATGTTGTCCTGGTGTGTTGACACATGAGCCAGGGTGTGCCCCAGACCCCAGAGAGGTATTGATGTAGTGCAACCGCCTGCTAGAAGTCTGGTGCTTAGTTTCCTTCTTCCCTCTAGTGTCTCCCTTTGCCCCCAGAGAAGGTGCCTGTTGTCCCAATTGGTTCTCCCAGCACACCTTGCTGCAGACAGGAATTGTTCTCTCCTGTTCCTGATGAGACTGGAAGCTCTGAGAAGATGCCCTGCCCTGTAGGTTTCCTTTTCCTGATTAAAACCAGTGCAGAAAGTACTCCTTTAGGGACAACACATGCTCTGGCACCTATCGACTCCTCTCGTGGGTGGATCCCTGCAAATTTGAAAGACCAGAAGTATAAATACAGGTGAAAAGGCAGATGCTCCTGCAGTGGGGCAGGGAGGATGGGCTGGACCAGGAGAAGATGCAAGCAGCAAAGCCCCACTGACTGTGAGCAGCAGGGCTGGCGTGGGCAAGGATGCAGGAGGCATGGCAGGGAGAGGCAGCTTTGGGTGAGCATTTGCTTATCAGAAAACCCAGGCCTCGGAGAAAGGTGCGGCCTGAAGCATTTTGGGGTGTCCTCATCACTGCTGCCAGGCCACCAAGGCTAGTGTCTGGGAGGGTGTCCCTCTGGGTCAGGAGGAGCCAGACAGCCCGTGCTGGCAACCGTGGGCAAAGCGCAGGCATCCAAACGAGCGCGCGATGGGCTGTGCCGGAGGACAGCAGGGATGCTCATGGTGGGATCAGCCTCTTCTGCCAGCAAAGAAGAGCAACCACTGGCTCCTCGCCCTGCAATGGGGCTGGCAGGAACCCCCCGCAATGGGGTCCCAGCACAGTCAGCCAGCAACTTGTGCTGGACTTGGGCTCCCAGACAGAAAAAACAAACCACTGCCTTTTCGATGTTTACATTAGATGTTTATTTTACAGTTCATTTCACAATCCGTTTCTCTTCTCCCTTTGCCGCGAATTGATTTATGGTGCTGCAGATCCTATCTGCCTGCCCTGCCCAGGGCACGGACTTGGAGGAAAACCTGCCAGGGGTCTCTCCTTGTCCTTGTTGCTGTTTTGTTTACAACTGCCCTCACCTATAGGTTAAACTCCAGCAGTTTCTGCCAAACTGCGATAAATTAGTTTCATGCTCCCTTGTGCTTCCACTGGTATTTTGAGGAATGGGTGGCTCAGGGCATCTGAAGACAACAAGAGCAAATAAACATGGTGCATCAGCTTCCCTCTGGCTGATTTCTTCCCCGCCTCAACCGGTGGGTGTTGAGGGCTCCTGGCACTCCATGGGACTGTGGATCCTGTGCCCTATCTGCTGTGTCTTCCTGGTGCTAAGGTGCCATACTTGGCCACGGGGCAAGTCCCTGGGCTGCGGGGATGGTCAGTGGCTGCAGGAGATGGCTGGTCCCTGCCCGCCCTGCGCCATAAGGGATTGTCGGGGGCTGCAGGGATTAACTGGGATTACTTGCTCCACGGTGCATTTAAATTTTGATTTTTATGCTGCCATGTCTTAGTGGCACTAGGGGAGGTGGTTTAGCTTCACCAGTTTAATCAAGGCCTTTCCTCCACAGCTGAACACACAAAAACGACGTGCTGCAATTTACGGAGAAAATAAGAGATCTGTTCTGAAGATCTGGTGGGAAATCCCTGAGTAAAACTTGGCCTTCCTTGCTGGCTGCGTGCTTCGGCGGCGGAGAAGGATTCACCGCTTCCTCGTACGGAGCCAGGTGCTCCCCATGAATAACTGGACCCAATCTAAAAGCAGAAGGAAGTGTACTTAAAAAAATAGAGGTGTGGTAATGACACTATCATGTTTTATGTGCGTTGTGTAATCCGTGACGTGTGTGGCTCCTGAAGAGCCTGCTCCCCAGTCACGGCTAAATCACTCCTTGAAAACAACAATAAAATCCTAATAAGTTGGCTGAGTAGAGACATTTGCTCCTTTTCCCCAAGAAAATTATATTCACCACAAACAAACGTATATTTTGTGGACTGAATGCTCATGTGACAGACAGGATGGTTGTATAAATCAAGCCAAAAGTTTTGAAAGAAGAGAATGTCAATCTCTCCAGTTTTCTTTATCACCACTAATTGCCCTGGATGCGTTTGTTTCACATAGTTTCACGTAGAGGGCACTGAGAACCTATGATTACCTAAATTAATATCGAAATTGATGTCTCCCCACAAACTTGTTTAGCAATTTACACCTTGTGAATTGCTGTTGTACCAAATGGGGGGTTTAATGTTAAGAAATTGCCCTCATGTTCAACTTGATGCAAACTAGAGTCTAGAAGAAGAGAGTTGTTTTGACAATACATGTTTTTAAGCTCTGTCTCACTGGTCCAAATTTAGCCCATTCTTGCACTGGTAAACATTCTTAAAGGCTATATGAGAACACCTGATTTTTCCTCCTTTCCTACAAAAAAAGTATACGTACTTTTATTTAACCATGGAATGATTCTTTCTTATCTTTAATAACTCTGCAGGCATTGGAGAACAATGTCAGAAATGGAGAAATGAAATGGTATGAACTTTTCTGCTTTTGTGCACACGGCAATTAAATACTTAACAGGAAGATCTGCTACCATTTTATGGGTCGATAACACCTCCAAACAGCACATTAAAGAATAAGAATGCAACACTGTGAGTATACAAACTGACCCTAGATTAGCCCAAATTGTATCTGATAAGCCCCAATGAAATCTAAACCATTTGCATCGGTACTGCGAAGCTAGGGCAGGGCTTGGGGGTTTCTCTTCCTCTCATTGAAACCACATTTTAGGAAAGGCAGCCAGGCTAACTCTGCTTGGCAGCCTGGTGTGGAGACATTCCTAAAAGCTTGGGAGAAAGTCAAAGGTAGAACTGAAAAGCGGAGGGGTGGCAGCAGTAGCGAGGGCGAGGACGGTTTCTGCAGGATGATCAGGAGATGGATTTCGTAAGAGAGGAACCTTCTCCCTGGATAGTTTTTCATAGCTAGCAACCATGCCTCGCAGTTTCTGTCTTGCAACAGAAGTTGTATGTGGAGATTTTGTTTCCCTACATGACCTGTCTGCCCTGCAAGAGGGCCATGAAGCCTCAGGGGAAAAACCCGGCCCCTGGGGACTCCTGCTGACACCTCCCTCCCCACCTCTTGTCCCCCACAAGCCATGACTGATGGGGCTGCAGGTGGGGAGGTGGCTGCTGAGGGTGGATGCCAGACAGGGTAACCAGAGGAATGGCAGTGGGACTCGCCTGGGCTGGAGTCCCCCAGGTGTGGACCAGTGATGGGGCCTCCCAGGGCTTTGGTCCTGAGCTCAGCTGGATACCCCGACATTGCAGAGGTGCTGTGGGTATTCTGACATTGCAGAGATGTCAAAGGTGCCCTGTCTTTGCACTGTGGGTGCCCCAAAAAACACCCGTAACCTCTCGTGCCCAGTGTAAACTTTGCCCAAGAGGCATTTACAGAATACAGGCTCCCTCCTCACAAGTCTGACTTCATGTGGGGCAAAAGTGAAGAGGTTGTCCCCCTCACCTCCTGCCAGCCTCGTCTGCCCAACCAAACTCAAAATCCCAAAGGAAAACATTTCACTGGTGTTTTGCAATATCCTCCCTCTGTCTGTTTTTGCTGACCCTGTTTCTCAGTCTGTTGGCTAAGATCAAGTACAGCATCTCAAGGACACCCTGGTCCCATCCTGGGCATTCAGGATGCAAACAGTTTTGAAAACACTTGTTTACATTATTTTGTAATTTATTGGGAATCTTAAATGAAGTACATCAACCCATGAACTGAAAATAACCCAAGGAAAGCAGTTAGTAAAGGGGTTGTCAACATACGCAATGAAGACTGAAAAATGGCAAATGTAACTCTGCTAAAAAGAATGGAGATTTAGTTGCTGGAGTCTGTGCTTCTCTTGTTTGGAATTCAAATTTAGTGCCCAGTGAGGATGTCCAGCTCACGGTTTCTGAACAGTTTGACACCTGAAGCCCTGCTCCTTAGAGTAGGCTCTGTAGGTTTGGGTCTCTGCAGTTTTTGTCCTACAAAAATTCTGGCAGCTCATGAGGAATGGTTTGCCAACACTTTATTCCACCATGACTCCTGAGAATGCACTATGGGATTGAGGCAAATCTATGGTATCTCCTCAGAGCAGTTTGTACCTAGCAGCGTGGTACGTGTAATACTTACCCAGGTAAACCTTCCCCTAAACGCAGGGGCATGAGCACAGGGCTGTCCCAGCCCTGCTGTAGGAGGGGTACCCAGTGTGACAGCAGCCGGGCAGCCACCAGCCACGTCCCAGGGAAGGGCAGCTTCGTGCTGGATCAGCAGCTCGGGGCTCTGCCACGGGGAGACCTGCGAGAGCTATGGACCACAGTCATGGAGAACAGATGTAATGGAGCAGACTGCTGGCCCAAAAAGAGCTCCTGTTCTTTATTCCGCATCCAGAAATGGCCTACGACGTTGGGAAGGGATGGATCCGAGATCTATGGAGTGCTACTTTTTCTTGCTGATTGCAGGGGACTGCATTAATAGGGCTGCTGAGTGTTGATAAGGACTGCTATAGTGAAAAAAAGCCAACCAATATTGTATGGCACATATTTTTGTGTCACATTTCAAGCCATTTAATAGCATTGGGTGGGAGTGGGGTGAACTGGAGCAAAAGTTGGGTTAAAAGATGTCCTTTATGTTAAAGGAACCTACTTGAACTCACTTTTCTGTGGTTTAAATGACAAAGTGGGTTAAGTTAGTTCTGATAAAGTACTGACTGCATGAATTACGTTCACAGGCAGGAAAAGTGCAAATTTGTATCATGATTCTGCCCCTGCAGCCTTTTGGGTTTGGCGTGGGCTTTTTATGACCCCCTCCCCCCCAACATAGGACTGCACTCGAGGCCTTTCCCAAATAATAACATCGATTGTAGGCAACGGCGTGACAATTCTGGGTTACTGCTAACCCAGGGACAGGGATGCCAAACTGGCTTTCATTGCAGATGATTTGATTAACCTTCCATCGAGCCCGCGGAGGGCTATTGAACTGACTCGGACACCTTTTCTGTGATTCAAAGACCTGAGGTGGTTTTTATCCAGTCCCTCCCCTTTCTCTCAGCGACCAGAAAGCCTGCAATTACAGGCAGCTTTCGAGGCTGGCAGCGCTCGCTAACAGCCAGGACTTGTTAGGGCGCAGGGTGGAGGAGTTGAATTGCAGTTGGACCAGAATGAAAGCCATTTCAACCAGCGCCACTCAACCCCCCGGGGCTGGGACCTCCCCTCATTTCTGGATGCTCACACTCGGAGGCCAGGATTTGGCCTTGGAGCAGGTATAGCCCATCATTCAGGTTGTAATCGGTTGCTCCTCTGCCTCGGGGAACAAATGCCCAGTGAACCTACCAGTGCCATACCCTCTGCTGGCCTTCCTGACCCCTCTGGTCACCCGTCCCAGTGCAAACCAGGAAAGGGTAACGTTTGCATGAAAACTCAGAGGAACGGGGTGGTCACAGAGATCCTCATGTCTTGCCATGCATGACCAAAACCAGCCAATGGTTTCAAAAGCTTCTCTACAGGGAGCATTTGACCTTATACAACTTGTTTAGAAAACCAAGCTTGAACAAATGCTGAGCTGACCTGAGTGCCTCGGCAGAAGATGAAATTTCTTCACTTGTCTCCTGTTCCCTGGAGCTCTTCAGATGGGGTCTGGGTCTTTCTATGGCCTTTTTCAAGCGCCTCCCGAAGCCTTACCTGAAGGACTTGAGTATGCTTGCAAGCTGGTGTAGTTCATCAAGAGGCTATGGTAGCATTAGCATGTGGCAACATCTAGGTGAAGAGCATACAAAGGGCATTGCTGGAGGAAAGGTCTTCGCGGTGAACCTCAGGGCCTTCCATTACAGAACAGTGACTTGTTCCAGAAATTTTACTGTGATGAAGCGACTTCCTTTTGTAGGACTTAACACCTTCATCTGGTGTACCTAGGTCTACATTTAAACGTAGGTGTTCTGGTGGGTGCTTCACTGTGTCAGATTTGTCTCTGGAAAGGATCTGCCTCTGGCACTGCAGGTAGCTCTGGCCCCTCAGCCTGTAATTCAGGTAGCCAGCTAATTTTTACAACACTCCGGTGTGTTTGTGGAGGGAGGTGTTTTTTTCCTCCTTGTAGAGGTGATTCTGGGGCTTTCTGCGGCACACGGACTGGCAGCTTTGTGTTTTGGCTCACGGGGTCGTTAATGTTGTTAACGATCATAAAATTATTGCACCCTTTCCTAATATCAGTTGACTTTGGACTTGAGAGCCGGTGCTACCCTTTACACTTCAGCGTTTCACAAAGACTTGAAATGTTGGCAGCGAGAGCTGGGTATGAACCAATCTGGGCAGCACGTTACAGCCGCGGCATTGCTTCACTTCAGCATTTCCACGTGTTGACTTCAGGATCAGAGTCTCTGCGTGACTCCACCATATGTAAGTGTGAGAGTTCATTTTTTCCCCTGCCCGTGTTGTGACTGAGCTTGAAGAATTCATTCCTCTCAAAGCCAGTCTCTTCTAGGTTATGCTAAAGCGAACTTTTCTTTCCAGACAAGTGGAGTACTGGGCTGAGATTAAACTTTGTGGTTCAATCCTTCAGCTTGCAGCCACTTTTCTCCCTTGGCATGAGGCTGAAGTGACACAAGGTAGAGACAATTTCCTTCAAAGAGGAAGCAAAAAGTTCTTCTGAGGCAGCCTGAAACACCCTGAAAGCTCCTTTGGGAATGTAATTTATGGTGCATATTTTGCGTGGGGAATATCAGGTAGATGTATCCCATACACTTTTATCTGTGCAGCATGCATGTCTCTTTCTATGATCCTTCACCCAGAATTGTATTTTAATATTAAAACTGAAGACATGTATTTAATTGTTGTGGTGCCTATAAGAAACTACAGGCTCCTCTGAAGTCTTCTGAAACTGTGAAGTGTTTCACAATGTATGAAGAGGTAATTTGCATTGAGAATCAATATGCTAATTATTATGTCAACACTTATTGTTTTGGTGTGTTTCTTCACTTCTGGTCCCAGGGTGTACAGCCACATACGGTCCCAGTTTGTCTGCGAGACGTAAGATGTGCCTTGGCTCTGCGACAGTCACGGGACTTGCTAAAAGAGATACAAACCAAAGATGAAGAAGACCGGCACAGTTTGTACTGTCTAATCCAGTCTAGCTTCATTCTGTCAGGGAACGTCAATTAAATCAGATGAAGAAATTAGGGAGCTTTTGTCTAGCCGGTAAGTTAAATAAATATTGATTGAAATAAAATGATTGTTAAGCAGATGAGTCAAAATAACTACCATACCGATCCATATGGTTTACGTAATGTCAAGTGGTGCTGGAATGCGAGTGTCAAATATGGGCCCAAAGATGTTCTCCTTCTTCATTTTATTTATTTCAAAGATGGTTGTGCCCTGAGTCAGGGACCAGGAATAGCTGTGCCGGGCGCTGTGCTACCTCACAACAAAAAGATGAACTTTGCTTCTTGGCTTCTTCTGCAGCCTGACAGTTTTTTGGGACACCGGGGGATGCACACAGGAGGAGCCTGAGAAACAGGGGGATGGGAAGGCTTTTAACATCGTGGCTTCCAGCATGGAACTGTATAAGCAGAGGACGCACACGATGTGCGACTGCGGAATAGCTGGCTGCAGAGCTTCTGCCATATAATACTCTGTGACAGGGCTGAGAGCCACCCGGGAGGAGATCAGCTGAAATGGTCCTGGGAGTGTGGAGAACACAACCAGAAAACACTGGCTGCCTCTGCTAGACCTGTTAGTTCTTAATTGCTCTGTGGTAACTAATAACTAAGCTGCACAGGGAGAATTATAATGCAAACTTGGATGGTGCTTCCAGTCTTTTTAAAGTGCTTGCTTTAGGGGCTCTGTATACGTGTGAGGCATGGGGAAGGCCAGTGAAGTGGAAAGGTACTGCGGGTTGGGATACGTAGTTATATGAGGAGAACGTCTCTCTTTAGTCTCCCTCGGTGTCCCCAGACACATGAACACACAGGGCAGGCGAAAGGGATGGCTGCACGTCTGAGAGCTCCTCGCTCTCCAGGTGTTCGCAGCACAAATGAGAGTGGCTGGACCTCCTGTGGTTGCCCAAACGGCTGCTGCAGACTTCCTGGCAGATAACTTTGCTTCCTATAGTTCCCCCCTCACCTGGGAAAAATGTTGCTGGATTATCACTTTTCCAGCCAGCTGCTAACCCAGAAGTGCACAACCAAGTCTGACACCCCACTGGGCTCAAAGATGCTTGACTAAATCCTGGTACTTGTCCCCACAGCAGCAACAAGGCTCTTAAACCCATCTTGTCTTACCCAGGACACACGTATCTGCTGCAGATCCCGATCGTGGGGGGCGAGGGGCTGGTGGTGGGGTGGGCGATGCTGGGTCAGTCTTCAGGTTTGCTTCTCGCTTCCAGGAAAATAGTTCTTTTCTCTTTCTACCACAAAGAGAAAAAGAAAAAGCTAGGAAGGGTTTCTGATCTATTTATATGTACCAATAATTTTCAGATAAAATTTTTTTAAGTGTCTGTGATCAAGAGCTAGGAAAAAAATTAATTTGTAAGTGGTGCTGCTCCCCACCCAAGGCAACCAACAAAGCCTTTATTTTTTTTCACAAGGAGCTCTAGCTTTACTTTATCAAGGCTGCCAAGAACCTTCAGAGCCTGATCACAAGCCTTTTCATTTGAACAAGCACATTTTTGGGTGGGTTTTCTGCCGAAGGTGAGAGACGGTACATGTGCAGGGTGAAGCTACCCTAGAGATTAACTGCCCTGCTGCTGGCTCATCTCTTTTCTTTTTTCTTTTCTGTTTTGTTTTGATTTTGTTTTACTGACAAATTTCTGGGCTACCTTTGTTAGGCTTATGTTCTAACGCCTCGCCTAATATTTTTGCTTTACGTGTTAGCTGTTCGTTTTCAAGTTGCTAACTACTATCAGGTAACTGAGAACTGAGGTGAACAGATTTTTCTTTCTTTAGCTGTAACTTAGCTGAGAAAGAGTACTTCACCCAACCCCAGGTATCCTTGACAAGTCCCACTCTGGGGGGGGGGGGGGGAGCGGGGAGTTGTTTAACTCATTTACTTGCAGTAATTAAGCCTGCCCCAGCCCCGGGTAAGCAGCCCTGCCACCCAGACACCTCCAGCAGCCACTCTCCCAGGTGAGCACAAAGGCTCACAAAGCAGAAACGCCTTCGGGCCCCAGGGGTGTCAGTAGGTCTGCTCAGCTATGCCGAGTTTAGTCATGCATTTTAGGTTTCTTCCTGAACCGGGGTCTTAATTCTTGTGCCATTTTACTGGGACAAAGAGGTCAGATTATTTATAGCTCGGTCGCCTTTGTGTGCGTGCAGCCAGCGATGCCTTTGGTGCTCCATTTTCTGGGACTCTTTTTCCCTCCGGCTCTTGTCGCAGCTATTCTCTCCTAATGCAATAACAGTAATTATCCTATCGCTGGCCACCGCGGCACCCTCCATTAGCGCCTGCCTTACCTAGCGTACGGCGCAGGCCGGGAGCCAGGTAAAGCCCATGTAATTTATAGCTCGTCAGAGAAGCCAACCAGCCCACGGTCTTCCTGTTTTGTTATGAGACGGACTTATCACCTAGACGCTGCTGCGATGGGTGCGCTGGAAAGGCAGGAAGATAAAAGTAGTGCACAGGCAAGCTCTGGCCCCATCTCTCTTTGGTTTTGGTCACTGTTGTTTCATCCAGGCATGCAGTCAAGCAAATCGTCATGACTTGATGCAATCAGAAGAGAATATTGACATGTTTGGAGCTACTCAACAGACCCACAGCGTTTCACAATGTAGTTGTTGTTTCGCTGAGCACAGAACAAGAGATGTGGAGCTGGCCCTGTAAAGGTTTTTCTGCTAAGGCCAGGATTCAGCGCAATGATGACCTCTTATGTGTTTTATTTGACTGCTGTCCTATAGCATCCTATAGGGCCTGCTGTATAGAGCGTAGACTGACTTCACAGCCTCTTCAGTCCTTGTACATTTGCAGGGTGCATCTGTGGTCCCTTTGGGCTGAAATCGAGATCCTGTCCCCTGACATGTGAAGATGAGGAACACAGAAAGAGGAGAAAAAAACAACAGCCCTGCTCTGAAGAGACAGGGATGTTTGGCTCCCTCCTCTCCTTCTGCCACCAAACCTGGGGCAGAAGGTTTGGCCTGGAGCAGCCTGAGGCTACCCACTGGTCTGTCTGAGAACAAGACTGTTTTCAGTTTGTGCTTTTGCCTAAAATCCTGTTCTTTCTATGGCTGAACTCTTTCTCTCACACTCCTTGCCCTGGAAAGTGCTGCACCGGGCAGGGAGCTGCCTATAGGGGATTTTTGTTCATCCCATCTCAAACTGAGCAGGGATGGTCTGTTGAGTTGTTGGTGACCTGAACCATTAGCGGCCACCCTAACGGCCCAGCTTCCCATCTCAGGCACCAAAGAACTGCTGTTGCTGTCAAAAGCGTTTTCAAAAGTGTAACCAAATAGAAAACAAGAACCTATAAATTCTCCTTTATGACAGCACTGGTGGCGTGTCTGTTCTTGAGAGGAGAAATTATTTTTCTTTAACTGCTAAGCTGACACATCCAGCAGGATTTGGAGAGCAGAGGTAATTGATGAGGTTAGATGAAATGAAGAGCAGATCTTGCGAGAACGACTCCTGACACTGATCCCGGCCTCATGCAGGCAAGGCCAGATAGTCCTTTGTGCTGAGGTTGTAATGCACACACGTCTGGATTGGAGAGATCGGTCAAGGAAAATCTTCTCTGACACCATTGGACTTGGCCCGCTTCAGTCCTCTAGGTAGTGAGAAGCATTTTCGCCGTGCCTTAGAACACCTTGTGCTGATAACCACGCGCTTCCCAGCGTAAAAATTTCTGGCAACGTTTTGCTGAGAAGCTTTGGCACTTCTGATGGTCACATCTGGCCTCTGAAACTCAGCAGGAGCAGAGCTGCAGGGTCAGAAATACACTTTGTCTTTGTTCCTTTAGCTGCTGCTCATGTTTTTGGCTGAGATAAAAACTCTTTTGGAAATTATTCATATCTTCATTCAGTGCTTTGGCAATTTGAGGAGACTACATTGCTTGATGATGCTTCATGCTAGCAACAGTATTCTTGGATGTGACAACCAACAAACATCTTCATCAGTGAACTTGTACGAGGTGATGTTGTTTTGATGTGCAATTAAGTTACTAGGGATCTAGTCGCAGAGCAGAGCTTTGAACTCACTGTTTGAACCAAATGGGAGAATAAACACAAATATGCATGCATCTGAGACTCAGTCTTCCAGTGGGCAAACTGATCAAGTGGGGTGATGCTCCTCAGCAAAGCCGGCTTGAACGGAGAAGGGGGAGGCTTTAGTGCAGGGGAGGCATGGGCAGAGGCAAGGAGGTGAAGGATCCCACACCCTGCCTGCTCACACCCTGTCTCTGTGGCACCTAGTGCTCCGGTGAGTCCTGGGGAGCCTCGGGAAGGCTGTTGGGAAGACACAAGGGTTCACAGGCTGCAGAAAGAGGACTTGCTTATTTAGAGGTTGAGAAATGTCAATATAACTGTCAAAAGCAAACCTGAGCTGAAACTTGCAAAGTATTCCAGAAAAAAATGGGAAAAAACTTCTTCAAATCTCAACGCAAGAGAGGAAGAAAAGCAGAGTCAGGCTGCTGTGCAGTAAATGAGATTAAAGATAATCTAGGCATGGCCTAAAATCAAAGGAGTATTTTACCTCTGTTCTCATTTAAGGAAGACAAATCCTAGGGGCAAAAGCAGGCTGGTTAATGGGAACAAGGATATGGAAATGGAATCGCTACTGTGGGGAAGCAAAGCTCAAAGAGTAGGCTGCGTTCCTCTTGGAGGGGCGGGGGGCAGGTCTTGCCTGTCCAGGAGTTCTGGAAAGACCAGCATGTGAGGTGGAACATCTAATAGCAACTGTTTCTATACATCTGTCAAGTCAGTGAGGGACCCCGTGACTGCGGAATATCCACTACAACGCGTTTGGTTGCACAGGGTTAAAACAGAATCCAGCCAACCATCGTCCTTGTGACTCTGACCTCACTGGTATGCGAGGCTTTGGAACATGCCTTGAAGGTTAATTAAGAATGCAAAGGCACATCAAAAATGGGATGAAATGCAACTAAAGGTACATCCTGCCAGACTAACCCGATGGTTCTCTTTGATAAAACAATTATTTTTCCAGACAGGTGATATCTGCCAGATTTCCTTTATCTAGACTACTTTAATGTATTTGCTATGATGTCAAGTGTGAAACAACTGATGTTGCTGGAGACAAAATAGATTAGGAGAGGAATTGCATGGCTGGTAAGAAGAGGAGGCAACGCGCGCTGCGGGTGGAGATCTCAGGCCAGGAGGAGTTACCTGTGAGAGTTCTTCCAACAGGAGTTTGGGGACCAATTCTGTTTGAATGTTTGCGTTAATGGCATGCTCCTGGCCCACGCAAGCATCGTGCTGATGAAATGTGCTGCACAAAGCCATGATGCATCACTGGCATGGAGGTGGTTTGGAGGGCAGGCAGGATGAGCAGGGCACCTCGAGAACAGCTGTAATAAAAGGAGGATGACATTCAAGTAAGAGACAAAGAGTCACGCAGGTGAAAACCAGTGTCAGAGGCGGCTTTTGCTGTTAACAGGGAGTGAATCAGTTGGGAAAATAGCTGAGAAGAAACAAAAATCAGCTTTAGATAGTCAAAGAAGAGTTGTGTGCTGCCAGCTTGATCCTTATGTTGCATCTATTTCCAGTTGAGATGAGGAGATATAAGAGCCAACATACACAGCCCAGACCGACTCTCCTCCCTTCCTGGCCCTCCTTTTGGGAAAGACGCATTAACAGCAGAGGAGCTGAAGAGAAGAACTGCAAGGAAGATCAGGGGACCAGAGACCTTCTCTCTTCCAGGAGGCCAGGGGAATGTCCCAGAGCACATGCATGTGGTGATGGGGATGGAGTTTGATGGAGCCGGTACCCTTTTGTAGTCTTGGGCTCAAGTATCCAAACGTAGCCTGCGTGGTGTTGCCAGCTGCTAGCACTCTCACATTCATTTTCTTTGGATTCGGAGCAAAAGCAACCCCTGGGGCAAGTGGCATAGGCTGGGGTGGAGTGGAGGAGGGAGGAAAGGCCAGGCTGGACCAGCTCACTGGTGTCTCCCAGTGCTTTGGTACCAAATGAAGCCTCAGTGCAACGTTTCACCCTCCATCCCGGGAGTCACCAGCACCTCACGCTGCAGCCGGGCAGCGTCAGAGGTCCGACTCCGAGGATGGTGCCTGCTGAGGAGCGGATGCGGTTGCATGCAATTAGATTTGTTTTAATATTTTTCCTCAATGCTTGGAAAAGCAACTGAAATACGAATAAGAACAACTGTCTGTCTGCGCGATTCACAGCCAGAGAGATAAACGGCAGATTGCTCTGCTTAGCAATTACCAGAAGAGAAGTTTTTCCGCATGTGGAGAAGGGAATTTGCAGGAGGGCTGCAGATGAAACCTAAACAAACAGATATAAACAGACTCTGACCCTCTGGCCATGCCTCAAGCCAGTCAGACATGGAGCAACCCGGGTCTGGAAGCTGCCTTGCTGCCTTTGTCGGAGAGGGGCTGTTGCTGGGGGCTATCAGATAAGACCCAGCAAGATGCTAAAGAAATGGCTTCCAGCCCAGGTTTGACACCCAAATACTGAGCTCAGCAAGAGGATCAGAGATGCTCAGGGCTGTCAAAGCCAGGCTGCAGGGCCGTGCCCTTTGCAGAGGGACTGCATGGTTGTGTTTCCGAATTTCTTTAGCTTCCCTAGGAGCTAATGTTGCCTCTGTCACTGTTGCCTTTCTAAAGAGAGGGAGGAGAGAGAAAGGCAGAGTGCGAGACAAGAGTAAATAAGAAAGAGAAAAGCTGGATGCCCATGCGAAACGGCAAGAACTGAGAGCGGAGGACCTTAGAGCTTGTGTAAGAGCCACACAGCTTCTGCAGGTTTGGCAAAGCAGCCAGGAGGGCTCCTGCTCCTCTCGCGAGACCCGGGAGCGGAGCAGGACTCTCCCACCGGGGAGCCCTGGCAGCACGTTGATAAACACGTTGGTGTTGAGAAGCCAAGTCAAATACAATTATTAAACTGATTATTCATATTGCATTCTGTTCACTGTGGGAAGATACTCCTTTTGGGGTTAGGTTTATGGGCCATACAGATTGTCAGAGTGAATCTAATTAGCAAGAGAAATCCGAATGGAACAACGACTGGTAATTGTTGTTAATGATGCAAGCGTATTATAGCAGCTAAAGTGAAATCTTGGGTTGCAAGCAGCGCTGAAAGGCAAACGAACATTAACAGTTGTACGTTAAAACTCTACGAGTCCCTGCCTGGCTGCTGCGAGGTGTGGTTAAACTGAGCTCCCACCCGTGAAACAGCAGTGACTTGCCAAATGCAGACTGGCGGCCACCGGAATGAAAAGCTGCAAGAAATGAAGGAGCTGCAGAGCTTTGGTGGGAGAGGTGGTCTGGAACTGGTGTACGGGCTGAAAGCTATCCTCTGCTTTGCTTTCACCGAGGCAAACCTCAGCTGCCTCCAGAGCTGGTTGGAAAAAAAAAAAACCAAACCAACCACAGGATCCTTTTCACTTGCAGAGTCCATGGATTGTGCCTCCGTGCAGGTGCGGGGCCTCCAGCCCGAGAGTCAGACCATCCCGGGCTCCCCAGGTGCCGGTGCTGCTCTTGGCACACCTCTCCAGCTCCACCGGGCAAGCCTGGGGTGGGCCGACATCCAAATACTTTGGATTAAATTTGGATCGTGAATTATGCAATACGCACAGACACACACAAAACCTATTTTGTTGGTTGTGCCACTGGAGGTGGGCACGCAGACCTTTCTGACTGTACGGTGAGCTGGGCATCTGAATTCGTTGGAAAGATGTGGTCCAGAGCCTTCATGTTTGGTCAGCAGCCCCCAAAATTGGGTTCCATTGACTGGCGCTCTCAGTCTGTGGAAACTGCCGTACTTCTAAACAGTCAGTGGAGCTGGGACAACTCATAGCAGTTGTGGATTTGGTCCAGCACTGAGCTCCAGCTCTCACATAGGATGGCCCTGGTCCTCTGCCTTGTTTCTCTCTTTTTTAGCCTTCAGGATGTTTTGGATTGGTCTTCAGTTCAAGACCTGTCTATTCCTCTGCATTTTTGGGGTAGGATGGGTTTCTAAGAGGTGAATTGTATAGAAAAGTTGTTTGGAAAGGTGTTACAAACTGCATAATTTTGTTTTTCAGAGGTTAAATGCAATTTAGGTGTTTTTTTGGCAATACTATAAATGTAAATGTGGTGGGAAGCCTGGACAGTTGAAACATTTTCTACTTATTCATCCTTCCAAACGTGTGTGGGCAAGACAACCTGGTACAGACAAAAATGCAGACTCTCCCTTATATTACTTTACATTTTCTGTGGTATAAAAGATGAGAGTTATAACAGCCAAGGGTGGGAAGGAAAGAGGAAGGAAAAATGTGAGAGGGAGAGTTTTAAGACCACGGCATCAGATAGGACCTCCATACCTGCAGACCACCGAGTCCTTGACCAGAATGTGCAAGCTGGTGTCAAATATGCCTTCGCTGAGAGGGTGAGTGCTGGAGACAAAGCTGGGCACTCAGCTGAAGTGAAAATGTTTACTTAAAACAGAAAAAAAGTTTCTATTAACAGCTGGAGACGTTGAATACAAACAAACGAAAGGGCTGGCAAAATCTAATCTAGATACTGTTGTTTGAAGCAGCATTTAAGAATGGTCTGAGATTATTGGTTTCTTGTAAAAAACCCTCAAAATTTCCACCTGAATTTTCAATCTTTTTTTTTTTTAATAGGTTTAGCAATTTTTCTTATAACAGAGAGAAAAGAAATCTTTCTTCTGTGTAGTCCTCCTCTTCCTGATGCAGGTTTTGAGTCATTATAATGAGTCCATCAATAGGCACTCAGTTTTGCCAAGGACATGTAAGGTTAAAAATTAAAAAGCTGTGAAAGTACTCGGTAGATTTAATATATTTTAAGGACTTTTGTTTGAGCTTTTCCAATGACTGGCATAAAAATTTTTTCCTATATCCAAATTAATACCTAGAAATGTATTTTCCACAGTTAGGAGTGTAATCATAAATTCATTTTTGTCTGTTAAAAATAATGATGAGATTTGACTTTTTCTATGCTTTTATTTCTACAGGAGTCTGAATGGTGATTTTTTTTTTTTTTAAATTCTCTTTGCTATTCAGATGTGTCAAGGAATTTCAAAGAAAAACAAAAATTTGCCATTGAAAACAAAATTCCTACACTGTCAAGCAACACTTTAAACATCAGGAGTGAATTGTTTCTTTGCAAATTATTTGAATAAGAGAATGCATAAAGACAAAATCTCCATTTTTGGAGTTATTCAAAACTCAGCTAAACAAGGCACTGAGGAGCCTGAACTAGCGGGGCAGCTGGTCCAGCTCCGAGAAGGGGGTTGGACCATATGAGCTCCAGAGGTCCCTTCCAACCCAAACTATTCCATGATCCTAGAAGTGAGGTTTTTTACTTCACAATTTTTAGTATATTCTTTCTACTTTTATTTGAACCTAGAGTTATTCCAGATTTGAACAAATCAAAAAATCAAAATCTGGGTCCAAGTTTATTTATCTCTTAATTATTATCAGCTACAATAAATGAATATTACCTTCAACTGAAAGGTTAGGGAATATTTTAAAATTACAAAGAGACCTCTTGGTATCTCTTTAACAAGAGTGAACAAATGCTCAGGAGGAATCTTCACAAACCATTTTGCTAATTCACTTACAAATATTGTGTAAGAAGGCGGAACGGAACCAGCAAGATGACTCTGATCATATTATAGCTGAGCTTTATTCTGTAACAGCTTCAATATACTAACAAAAACCTTACGTCTTTATTACCAAAACCCATCGCACTGTATCTAACTTAAATTGCCTGGTGTTTTAAATGCTCTTTTAAAGACAAATCTCTGTGATACAAGTTTCTCACATATATGCCTTGAAATTATCAATCAATGGAGCGTTTAAGAATACGAAAATGGGCGAAGCGTGGCAGCACAGGTTGATGGGCTCCTCGGTACGGAGCTGGATTCTCTCTTCCGCAGTAGTTTAGGGCACACACCATACCTCACACAGAGTCCCCAGAATAGCCAAGAAGGATGTAAATCTTATTTATTCTAGAATCCGTGAAGCTGCACAGATGGAAAGGGTTAATTTTGTTAAGCCACAGGCGAATTTTCCAGGCCTGTTTCTCTTAGCATGGCCACTGTGGGTTTCCAGGAACTAGAACTACCCCACCCACGGGATGGTGACTCTAGTGACCAAGAGTGGCTGCCAGTAGCACAATGCCTTGTTACCAGAAGCTGAACGGACAAAAATTGCAACTATATATATTAATTTAAATGGCATCATCACTTTTTTTCCTTGACGTACACTCGATACTATCCCAAGATGTTGTCCTCCTTTTTGTCCACATGACCACTTTTCCATTAATTTTCTTTCCTATGGGTTGATGTTTTGTCTTGTCTATTAACACACAGTTGGAGGAAGCAGCAACAGAAGGGGACAAAACAGCAGTTATCCAGCTGGGATGGAAGAAAATGTGTTCCCAGCCTGTGACCACGGAAGCCTGAGACGGGATCTGCACCAGAGCAGGATGAGATTTATAGCATCTAAATTCCACCTCAGTCCCAACACCTAACCTTCTCCTGTTGGGCGTTCGTTCATCTCCTGAAAAGCACTGTTTAAAAATCCCAACATTTTTTAACCTCATCTCCCTAATGCAATAAACCTTCTTAGCCTTATAAAACGTGATTATCAAAGAACAAAGATTCCCCCTAGTTTCTTTTTATGTACGATTTGCATACTACCCCATCCTTCCAGTGCAGGTTGGTAATATTTAAAGGGCACTGAAATACGATAATGACAAGTACTGCACTTGCTGATGTATTATGAAATGTATCCCATTAGTCACTTTATATCTGAAAGGCAGAAAAATCCCCACCTAGCAACAGAAAGGCTTTTAGGATTAAAAAAAACATTACATTTGGCAGACAGTAGGCATGTTAAACTACACCAGGAGGATCCCAATCAGAGGTTTCTAAAGACAACAGGAGTCTAAATTAAAGTTGCCATCAGTGTTGTCCACCACAGAGCTGGAAGAAAAATCAAAGCTCTGTAACCTGAAGGAGCAAAAGACAAGTGAAGGGCAGCCTGGTGGCAGCCAGCCGTGTGCTTAGGAGAGAGCTGGGTGTGGAACCATTGCCCTCCAAAGCCACAGAGAGAAACATGACAGCAGATGCTCCAGCTCACCTGATCCCTGCGGGAAGGAGGCCTGAGAAAGGGCAGGCTTCATCAGCCCCAGCCTTGTTGAAGAAGCAGGAGATACACCTGTGGGAGTTGATGCTCCTGACCTATCACTGTGAGCCATTACATGGACATTGCTGGGTGTCTCTGGCCTTCTGTCGGGAGGAATGGACCACGTCCTCAGCTGGCACTCACCAACACCCTCGCCTGATGGGAGGGGAAATGTCTGTCTTCTTTTATTAGTAGCAGTTTACAGTATTTGTGCCAAACCTTCAGGAAAGGCTCCACATCGCCCAAGATGGCAGCGAGGTCGCTCTGAACTGAGTGTTCAAGAACACTGAAGGACAAAGAAACGCTGTCGGTGTCCCCTTGCAGCCTGTCCCCCAAATGCCTTCCGGCCCCAATGGCCCGGTGGTACTCCCATGGAGGATGCCAGCGAGCAAAAACAGTGCTGGGCAGTGAAAAGTGATCTGCTGCTGGTTATCTAAGACGCCCTCAGATGTTTTGTTTCTTATTCCCACCTATTGGCGATGGTGCTGGGGCTGATAAACTTCTGCCTGGAGTAGAACTCTTCCCACCCTTTATGTTAAACGGAAGCCACTTTGCTCTAGTCTGGGGACAAGTCGTAAGCCGTAAAATGGCTGCGCGCTTCCCTTCTGTCCAGCCAAGTCTTGGTGCTTCCTATTGTGAATTAGGCAGGGCAAGCGCAGCCAGACAAAACAAGGGCTGAAACCTGCCATCAGAGCTCGGCCCCATCACACCACCAGTGCCCGAGGCTGGAATTCGATCATGGGGGAGCTAATAATAACAACACGCAGCAGAGAGCAGAGTACTTTGCTGCTGTTGCTGAAAGCATGAAAAATACCGTCTTAATTTAGAGACTTATTATGGCATATTATGGCAGTGCATGCCAATAAATGTGGAGCAAGGCAGAAGCGCTATGCTACGGTATGTACTCTTATTGCAATAATAAAAGAAATTACCTTCTGAAAACACAGCTTCAAAAAAAGAAAGGATGTTCTGCTGTTTATTCAACAATAAAAGCAAAAAAGCTATGCTATCCACAAAATACTCTCTTTAAAGTGAGCAAAAATAAACAAAAATTAAACAAGTTACTGTTCTGCCTCTCAAAATCTGTTAAATGTCCCCATGGCCTACAGAATATGCCACACAAATGCTTTGTATGTTTTTCAGATTTGTTTTTTATCATACTTAATATGTCCATTTTATTGAATTTTATTCTTAACAATAACAAAGCTCACAGCCAAAGAAGCACAGGAACTTCAAAAGCCTGGTGGCGCTCCATGGCTTGCATTTTCCCTGGGTGTGTGAAAACAGCTAAAAACCTTCAAGACATGGCATCGAGCTTGGTCAGGAGGCAGTGCTTGCACACACGTACCGGCAGCACGTGCAGGGCCTGGGAAAGCAGAGGTGGGCTGCTGACCTGCTGGAGGCTCCCCTGGTTGAAGGAGTATCTCAGCTTCAGAAGAACCACAATCCTGTGCTCCTCACTGCCCTTGGCTTCCTGGCAGACCAAGAATGGGAGAGGTGGAGAAACCTAGGCATACAACGGGGTTGCTGTTGACTGACAGCCCTCAGGGCCGTCACTGGTACCCTGTCGGCACCAGGGCTCCCCAGTGCCAAGCTGGACTCAGGCTGCTCTTTGCTCTTTCATGGTGTCTCCCGTAGCACAGCGGATAAAGCCACCGTGGTACAGGAGCAGGCTGCACCACCACCACCACAGTCAGAGCTTTCCACGTGCACCCTAGGAGGTGACCTGCAGTTCATCTAACAGCAGCTTATTATTATCCCATATTTTCAGGAGGGTTTCTTAGTGAAATGCTAGAGAAATCCTAAATTTGATTGGGAAAATGATCAGCCTTTTCTGTTTGCAGTTACTTGGTGAAGAGATTATTCTCAGGAGCTATAAACCATTCTCCAGCAAGGAAGGAGTGCTTGGGATTTCCAGCATTAATGCTGGTAAGAAATCATTTGGCTGTCAGTAACGTTATGTAAATAGATGGTTCATGTTTATACTCTACAAAATGCATTTACAAGAAAAAGGCTGACTAATTTGAAGGTCAGCTTCTAATTCAAGGTTAGTGCTCAACAGTTTTTTTTTTTCCCTGCCAAATAAAACCACTAAAGGCTAAATTAAAACCATGTGCTCTAACCTACCTTTATGTAGTTACTGATATAAAGAGGGTGGAAGCAGTTTTGCTATCAAATTTAATGCCACTGTTTAAGGAGTGAAGTAAAACTTCTTTTTTGTTTGTTTGTTTTTTGTTGGGGTTTTTGTGTGTGTGTGTGTGTGTGTGTGTGGTTGGACTCAATGATCTCAAAGGTCCCTTCCAATCATGAAGATTCTATGATTCTGTGAAAACATCCCGCAGAAGTTTTTGCATAAGGATGTGCGTCGAGACTGCCTGACCTAGAAGGTCTGAAGTGCCTGAGGCTTGGTTTTCCAGGAATACATTGAAGTAAATAGCAATTTAATCACCAAATCATTCTCTACATGAGGAAGAGAAATTGACTACAGGACAAAAAAAAAAAAGGAAAAGGAATCAGCATGATGACATCTGATCCTCTTTTAGATGTTTGGATATCCCAGTCGTGGCGAAAGAGGTTAGGTCCATTAACTCCCTTAGACCCTTTACTAGATGGTTATATTGAAGGTGACTGCCCAATTTCTAAAAACTATCAATCAGCTGCCAAAATTTGTACCAGCATTTTATTCTCCCTTCTAGCTATTTGTTTATCACTGCTTAAAAATTACCTGGTCTTTAAAGTTTCACTGAAAACTGAAATGAAAACTAAACCCCACTTTTTTTTTATTAGCTTCTCAGGTGTAAGTAAAACTTGAAATTCACTCAGCATCTTCTTAAAATGTTTTGCCTGGTCCTGCATCTTCCCTGTAGGCCCCCTTTAGGTACTGGAAGGTCTTCCCAGAGCCTTCTCTTCTCCCAGCTGAACAACCTCAACTCTCTGTCCAGAGCAAAACAAAGATCTCACAACTACTGTGAAAAGTGCTAAGTATTCACTTTCCCAGAAGGATTTCTCAGATGCTGAACCTCAGCCATCTCTGCTGAAATCTCTCTTATTTCCCAAACCCTCCTCTTATTTTGGGTGTTACATCCATAGTTACCTTTAAAGACAAAAAATCCTAAATTTCTTTGCAAACTGAACTATCACCAAAATGTAAAAAGATACATTTTAAATACATGCCTGGATATGCCTGGTGGTGACACTAGAAGAGCTGCATCTCATACACAAAATTTTAGTGTCTAAAAATGGTGACCACACACTTTTATACTAGACTCATTATTGCCGTAGGTCTAGCACAGCATCCAGGGGTGTATTGACCCAGCAGAGAGTGGGCATAATCAGAGTGATTATAACTTAACATTGAGTCTATGTAACTTTAATCGATCGTGTTGCTTCTGTACCTGGATTCAGACGGTGACTACAGTGGTAACATGCCTTCCACGAGGCAAGATAGTGCAGCCTGAAAAGAAAGAGCTTCAGGTTTTCGGGTAAAGGGGATAAATGGTTTTGAATGGATCAGCCAAGATAGCAATAATTGCCATGAGGCTTAATGTAGCTTGTGCAGAAAATATTTCTCAATTGCTTATGGTGGATTGTCAGATGTAAGAGCAGACAAATTAAGCAGATTGTGAAAATAATCCTAGCATAGCTTCCAACAACAGAAGTTAAACTTTTTTGTTGCTAAGAAATGTGAAATTACAAAAACCAGTAATATCGGTTGCTGCAGAACCAACAAAAGCATAAAATATCGTTAGCTGAAATCATTCATTATATATTATCTGATTAGAAGAACTTGCTAAGTAGCATTTTCCAAGACTTGCCTTTAGATAAAATGATACGGTTTGGCAGAAAAGGTCTTCTGTATTGACACGTACACAGTGAAGCTCTTTGCAAATTGAGAAAACAGTTTTAAAATCTTTGCTGAAATGAGCATATTTTTCCCAGTGTTCCCTAGAGACGCAAATCATATTAAAACACAGGTTTTTCATTATCTGAACGGGGACTAATCAGTTGTTTGTTTGAGTGTTGTCAATATGGTAATGGAGAAATGTTAGGATTTTTTGGAAACACACACACCCCCCAAAACCAACCTAGATTACAACCAAATTATTTGAATTTCAATACTATCCTTATTTGGAGATGCCAGTATTAACTTTGGGAGATGCTACTTTCTAAAAATTTAATGAAAAATGAGAATGAATGATTGCTGCCAGCTAACTGTTGAAATCTTATATATTGCATACATCCATAATAGATGATCATTTAATCTTCATTTAATCTTGAGGGTTATGCGTAGCTTTCAATCATTTAGGTTTAATCATCTCTCCAAATGTCAGAATTACCAACCTCTGTCAAACTTCAATTCATGGGAACGATAAGGCATGCCCCCACATGACAGTTTATACCCTAAAGTTGAAAGATCTTAAAATGTTTTTCAGCTAATAGAAGTTATTTTTGTCCAGTAGTTAAGAATTGCTCAATTGCAATTTTAAAATTCCTTAAGGATGAGAAAGACGGTGATGAAGGAAAGATGTTTTCAGTGACTGAATACTCCTTATCTTCATCTCATGCTGTGCTAAAAGTTTGACTGCTCTAATTTTAAAGCTATCTAATCTTTTATGTGCTAAAGCATATGAAATCATGCATTATTAGAAGTACGAATTACAAGAAGAGTTCATTTATTTGGTGTTATATATAACCTTTATCTAAAATGCATTATGTGGTTAAAAAAATTTCATTTAGCAATATTCATTAAGTCTCAAACTTTTCTTTCAGAGAACAAAATTGCTTCAACCTGATTGAGATATTTTATCTGGGGGAAAAAATGGTTTTTTTACAAAGTCTATAAGCATAGTGACTGTTTTGACGCTTCACAGTGAATTGGATGTGACTCCTGTGTATAAAGGACGTTCTTTACTGGGAGATCCATTCAAGTGAATGTACAGGCCTCAGGAGTCTCACAGTGGAAAACAGTCACATATTCTTTCTTTAGAAAGGCGAGTTTTTCAATTTCTTAGAACGTGTGGAATGTGTTATATTCATTTCACTGTTGCATCTGAGGCATGTATGAATATTTTCTTTGTATACACATAGTTGGAAAGACTGCAGAACTCTATTAAAGGCAAACTCCGCTTAAGGTTGAGCTTCCGATTTAAAGTGATTTTAATTGTAGAAGTAAGGAGTTGTATCAATTGATTTTTTAAAGATGTGCTTAAAGGTACTAAAACGGTGCTTATGGGTTTACCGATAAACTGAAGCCTATCAGAGTGGAATGCCGTACTTGAGAGCAGTGGAAATTTCCACCCTGGAGAAAATTAGCTGATACTTGAAAGGCAAAATAGCCTTTCCCTGAAATATCGCTTAAAATAATGTTCCTAATTCCTACAAAAATGTGGCCAACCTGCCCAAGAAAGATGCTTTCAGGGCAGTGATTTGTTCTACGATGAAAACACAGCGCGAGTCTGCATCCAAGCTTTTAGTTTAGTCCTAGGTCTTGGGGGGTTGCTTTTTGTTTTCAAGTGTCACTAAATCTTTCTCCCTGCCCCTCCGCTGCTAGATTAATTATTTTCTGTGCAAAGGCCCTTCTTTCAAAGTCCTCCATTATGCTGTTTTGACCATACTGGGGAACTTATCCAAGTCAACAAAAAGGCAGCCTTTATCACAGAGAGGCTGCTCACGAAGTGGATGGTTTCATACGTTACTGGGGGAGAATTGCCTTAACGTCGCCTATTCACGCTGATGTGCCAGGTGCATCCACTTACAGGGCTCAGAACGCTGCTACCACCACATCCTCGGCTGCCAAGACCATTATGTACTCCGAGTGATGGAGCAAGGACTTAGATCTTCTCTGCTGGGAAGTGGAGGGAGAGAGACGGATCTTTGTGTCTCAGAAAAAAAATATCTGCTGTAGAGAGCCTTTTAACTCTGCTGCTCTGCGACTGCGAGAGCTTCGGAAGAAGCCAGGGAGGAAAATAGCATGAGTTTAGAGCAAGACTCTGCTCTGCATCACTGCCCCGAGATACTGTAAAGAGGACAAAGGGAAACTGGGATATAAATAGAGAATGACATTTTCCTTGCATTGTCCACAATGAATACATTTCTACATGAACAAAATCGTTGGAACGAGACAACATGCATGCCTGATGTTGAAGAAAAGCCTGTTTGTGCTTAGTACATTGGAGACATTGTTCGAAAATAGTTCATCCTTTTGTAAATATTGCCTCGGCATTGGTGCCAGGGTCACCGTTGCTTTGCGTTATCAGCTGAGTAAGTATCGCTCGTGCACGTGCTGCTGGGAGAAATTTTAATACGGGCACCAGATTTAGAAGGAGAAAATTATCCTCCTAAGGACCGTTGTGTTCACTTGCAGTTAACACTCCCTGCTTTCCTCCTCGTCTTCTTTCTTCCAGACTTAGCCTGTTTTCTTGCACCTAAAGGGCGCCGCCGGGAAATAAAGCTTGCCCCATCCCTGAGGTGCTGCTAGGGTGTGCACAGAAAGCAGAGATACCCTGTGCGGACAAAACCCTGGTCGGTGGAGAACTTGCCTTTGCTTCTCATCTGCAGTGCTTCAGCTACAGCGGGTCCAGGCTACGCTCCCTCCTCCTACAAAGATGTCAGCTGAGCGGCACCGAGCTGGAGATCTTGGCTCTTTGGTTTGTTTGCTTGTTTTCTGGAATGACGTGCATTTACGTGGCAACATTTCTGGTTTGTTTTCTTTTTTCTTTTCCTTTTTGTTTTCCTCCAGAAGTTTTGAGAATCCAGCAAAACAAATACTTGTATCACGTGCAAACCAGAATTTATGAAATGAATAAAATATGTTCTGCGCCCAGTGAAAGCCGCCTTGTGTCCCTGAGCAGAAGGCAAATCTGATGAACAAGATTCTTTTGTAGTCATCCCCACACCCAGCTTTTTTGGCATCAAATATAGAAAAAAAAGCCAGAGTTCATTAACGTACTGAGATAATGGACCACAACTCGTCTTTAAGTATGGCTGTGCAGATCCACCCTTATTAGTGAGAAAGAATGGGTGCAAATGAGGCAGAAGTTAACCATCAAATGTACAAAAATCCCTTCCTGTGGTGTATCACATCACATCAAACCACTTGTGATCCCACAAACCGTGCAGCCTCCCTTTAGTCAACAGGACAAAATGGACTTTCTGGAGCACAACTCCCGTGACCTACTTCAGGTCCCTACTTCAGACTGAGGTGACCTGGTACTTATACCCCACAAATACAGGGGGAGGTCAGAGAAGAACAGGGGTGCGCTGCGGAGGTTTAAAGAATCCAAAGGTTTTTGTTATCCGATCTATACTAACAGCTTTTAGCAGCAGCTACAGCCTTGGATGAATACTTAAAAAAAATGAAGAGTAATACTACGAGGTTGCTCCAAACAAGGATGTATCTGTTGGGATTGCCAACAGTCCGTGGTTAGCCCGGGAGGTAATTCTTACTGCTAGGCTATTCATTTAAAAAGCAGTTAACCCATGTGTTGGTTTTGGCAATCCAGGAGTCGTCCAGGTGTGGGGGAGCGCAGAGGGTGGCAAAGTTAGTCTGGCCCCTGGCTGTGACAGCTGAGACCTGGATTCATAAAAGGTCATTGGAAATGGAAAGATTTTAACTGAATAGTCCTTGAGTGATGCCCAGCAGATGAATCCTGGTTCCATGTGGCTTTGGCCTTTTCTGAAATCCCAGCTATCCACACCCAGTGGGATTGGTTTAACTTTTATACAAAACAGGATTTCGTATAATTTGAGACAAAAAAAATATTACCATTTTTCATATTTCCTTGTCCTCCAAAAAGCAAAGTCAACACACTTATATTAGCCTCATATTAAAATTGCAAATATTTTGTCTCACTTTGGATATGCCATGATGCCCTCATTCCCCTGCCTGATGAGGAATGGGCTTTTTATTTCCCGAAAGCCTCCCACTCCAGGAAGGAAATGAATATATTTGTAATCTGAGGATACTGCTCCCCATCAAGATAAACTGCAATCTGAAACTACAGAAATTGCAGGACCCTCCAGCATTTCATGCAAGCGGGCAAATACAGTTATCCCTATGATGCAGACAAATAAATCAGGAGAAAGCAAACTACTGACTTGCCCAAAAGGTAGTCAATGGAAGAGCTGAAAATTATACCTTTATAAAATGCTATGGTGTTCAGGCAATTTTGAAAACGTTTCTCTGCCCTAAAGAAGGTATAGTTCAAGTTCAAACAAGACGTGGTAGGAGCTATCGTACCAGGCTTATGCCGTGTCTGAGGATAACGATGCCACACATCCTGAAGATTGCTATACTCTGCCACTCTGCTTTTATCTCTACGGCCGTGGCCCAAGGTTAAAAAGTGGCTCCCTTTAAATCAGGCCTCCAGATTTTGCAGTTGGCAGTGGGAGTTCCATTAAGGTCCCTGACAGAACAGGGACATCGCGAGTATTTTTCTTTCTTCGGAAGGAAAAGGGCCATGGCACGGGTAAGCACCACAGGAATCCCAGTTTATTAGGAGGTCCATGTGCTTCAGTTCAACAACTGCTTTTGTGCATTTGACCTCTGCCAGGGTTCACGGCAGAGAAGATGTGTGTGCTCTTCTGGTTATCTGCTGCTCAAATAGACTTGTCATATTACCACCTGGATTGCAGTTGCTTAACTGAGTCCTTTCATTTTTTGGCATGTTATTACAACAATAAAGGTTACACATTCTGCTGTCTCCTTAAAAAAAAAAGAAAATAATCTATAGGTCAAGGATGAATGTCTAAAGACTGTAGTAATTAATGAATTGAAAATTTACTTCATATCTGATAATAATGATTTACCGGAAATTATTCCATCATATGTTGCTTCAGGCTTTCCTGATAAATAACTTAATGCAATCAAATTTTGTGTCTTATAACTCAGGTCTGCTGTTGAGGAGCTGTTTGGAATTTGTGAAATACTAAACAGCTGTCTGCAAAGCTGTTGCACTTTTTTTTTTTCCAGAAGTGATGTCATAACCCCCCAAACTAAAATATATGTATGCTTTCACACATACACGTCAAATAACAAGTATATAATTGAAAAAAAAAAAAAAAGCAGACCACTAAAATTCATAATTCAGTCCTTTTTTTATTATTGTTACTCAGACCCTTTGTGGTTACACTGCACAAGGTGATACATGGATTTTTTTTTCTCGATTGGTTACATAGTTTTCTGAGCTAAAACGTTGAGACTGCTCAAAGCCAACTACACCCAAACAGCTTTCATTTGAGCTTTGAACACCTGAGGCCCCCATTTCAGTGTAGTTCTCCGCACATTTTCCAGCACTGCAATGGGGCCAGGGATTCCATCTTTTCTGCTCGAACGGTTCAAAAAGAACAAGAAAATCTAGGGGGCAAAGGAAAGCAAAATGCTTTCGTAGTAAAATCAGGTTGACTAGAAATGTGAATTTCAATGAGAACTAGAATCTGTTTCTGTAGCGTGCACTGCTGGGATTGGCTTTCATACACGGAAGAAGTCAGCAGATTTTTTTCAAGTAAAATTTGTAAATTTTACTCAAAAAAAAAAAAAAGGAGTAAAGAAGCTCCGCCAGCCCAGCAGAAAACAGAAGATCAAAATGTTGCCATTGTAAAAAAGTGCGGATTGATTACCCAAAGAAATAGGGGACTGAGTAGTGAAGGAGACAGTATACTAATCCTAAGCAGTTCTAGCTCTCTTCCCTAGTTGTGCTCTGCTCTGGGTATAGAGCCCTGACCTTGTGCCATATTTCTGCTAAGTAGAAAGGAAGTTTATCCGTATCTTCATAGGACAGAATGATAACAAAACCACTGCAACACGACGGAATTATTTCAAAATACAGTTGCTATCACTATTGGGTGGTTTCTTGATAGGCCATAAATAGGGAGTTAAATATAAATATTCAAGAGAAAGCACTGTCAAAGAAACATCCTACTTTACGCTTTGGGAGTGATTTAAAGTAAGCAATTTTATTAATAGGATTCTAGCAGTAGCCTATACTACAAGATTTTACCACTGTCTTTAGATGACAATCTGACACCATAAACACAATATATTATTAATTATAATTTGCTTTTATCACCCAGGTATCCCACTTCAGACCAGGGACCTTTCCTCTAGGCACCGTAAAAATTCATTAGAAATGTGTCTGGAGAGATTAAGATGAGTATCTGGCTACATCTTGGCCTTGATTGCAAAAGAGCACACTGTCAAGCATCTTAATAACATATTTACTGATGTTCAATTAGATGCTAGAGAAAAAAATTGATCGCCACGCTTAAAAATGCTTGC
Source organism: Limnodromus scolopaceus (assembly GCA_028565335.1). Lineage (NCBI taxonomy): Eukaryota > Metazoa > Chordata > Aves > Charadriiformes > Scolopacidae > Limnodromus > Limnodromus scolopaceus. Next base: position 73,986,924 of record JAOXNO010000024.1, on the reverse strand, counting down.
TGCCACCTTACAGTGGTGAGAAAAGCTGCCATCCGTCACGCACACGGCAGAGCCCTCGGCTGGACACCCCTTCCCGCAGTCACTCTCCGTGCCTTGCGGAGGGGCTGGCGAGTGCATCCAGCCCCGCTTCCTACTCCCCTGCAGTTTTCCACTCGTGGGAGTCGGAGAACAAAAGCCCTTCCAAAGAAATATCCCCCTCCCCGTCCACCTTCGGTTAACGAATGCAACCCTTTTTTAACCAGTTCTCGCAAGACGAGCTCCATCTTGTCCTGAACAGCTTTCTGCACCCTGTGACGTTTCACATCTCCCGAGCACGGGTGACCTGAATCACGAATGGTATCGCAGATGCCATTTGGTCTGGAAAGCGGTACCGATACTGGAAATCCCTCATCTGCCCTTGTTATACCCTACGCCTGCGTTTGCTTCTTTCCCGGCTGCATCGCTCCTGTGCCCCACGAGGTCATCCCGTGACCTTCACAGAGCCTCGTGTCTCGGACAGTCTCACTCGTAAGCTCCCATCTGTAGTTGAGCCTCATACTAGTTCCTTAGCATGCAAACACGGTTTTTAATTACATTTTTACCTGCTTTTATTAAAGCAGTGGACACAGCCGTTCGCTTCCACCATAACAGCCTAGTCCTCTTCTGTACCCACAGCAAACTCCCAGCTCTTGCCTTGTTGGTAGATTTCACCCGTACGGCTCATACATGGGTTGTGTTGTTGGTACAGGGTCATTAATGAAAATATTAAATAACCCTGATCTCTGAGGTATTCCTGGTTGCCTCATCTAGAATCATAGAACGGTTTGGGTTGGAAGTGACCTTAGAGATTATCTAGTTCCAACCCCCCTGCCATGGGCAGGGACACCTCCCACTAGAGCAGGTTGCTCAAAGCC
>JAOXNO010000024.1:73947125-73983223 GCA_028565335.1 Limnodromus scolopaceus | reverse complement strand
GGCAATCCTGCTTTGGCAGGGGAGTTGGACTAGGTGATCTCTATGGTCCCTTCCAACTCTAAAAATTCAGTGAAATTCAGTGAAAATAAATTTGTTATATAAAAATGCCACAATACAAATCTCATACAGAAAGTTCCAATGGAAGACAAAGAGAAGAAAGAAAAATAGATTTTTGCTTGTTTAATTTGAGACAGTCATAATGCTACTTAACTTCCAGAAACACAGCCACTGAAAGCCTCCAGATTCTTCTATTAAAAAAAATGCTTTTTTTAACATGTTATTCAAGAGTGCCACACAACGCTTGTACATCCCACTTTCCCTTCAATCTCACAGGCATAACCTGTAAACTGGAGATTAACCTACAAGATCAATAGAAACAATATAATGTGACACTTAGTCCCTCTCCTCTGTCGATCCTGGAAAAATATTTCAGAATTTGGTCTCTTGCTCCCAGAGCTGTCAAGTGAGGCCAGTGCAGGACATCAAGTCACAAGTACTGCATGGCTTCCTGAAGGCTAACCTGAAATAACATACCACGATGTGCCCGGGGTAACGTAATACTAGAGACAACTCTGTCTCACGAGCCAAGGTAGCTCACCTGCAAAGCCCTGCGCCGTGTCACGTGCATGTGCCAGCTCACGTCTATGGTCGTGCAAAGTGTAGAGATTCCTGAACAAATCTGGACATGCCAGGAAACTCATGGGAAGCCCGTGGCTTGGATGAAACTGGTGACACTCTTCTTATAAAAAGCCTTTTGACACCCTTGCCATGCAATAGCAGTATAACAGTGCAAAGTTCACAGTCATAAACTAGGGACGAACCACAAGAACTTTTGCTATCAGCATCCATAAAAAAAGAGTATGTTGGGTGCTTTGGTCAGTCCTCAAGGCCTGTGAGATGGTGATACCAGGTAGCTCTGAATATAAGTTAAAAGATATCAAAATAATAGTTGCTGTATATATAGCAGGGATAGGAAGGTATTAATGCCACCACGAGAGGCCCTGACGACATATTATCTGGAGAACTGTGGCTACTTCTAACCCTGCACATTAAAAGACATCTACTGGAAATGGAAAAGACACAAAGGAGGGCTAAAGGAACGGTGGGGGAAAGGCATCCTCCTCTACGACAGGTGTGGCACAGCTGCTTCGGCTGAACTGCCGAGGAGCAGGTTTTGGCAGGAACCTACAAAAGCTCAAGGGGTGACAGATTGGAAGGGACTTTATGAGGAAAAATTTTTTTACTTCCAGGGTGGCAGAGCGCTGGAACAGGCTGCCTAGTGAGATGGTGGAGTCCCCTTCTCTAGAGATATTAAAAACCTGCCTGGATGCGTTCCTGTCCAACCTGCTGTGGGTGACCCTGCTTTGGCAGATGGATTGGACTAGATGATCTCCAAAGGTCCCTTCCAACCCCTACCATTCTGTGATTCTGCAATTACACCGTGAGAGAGAAACGCTCTTTAAACTGAAGTCAAAGACCCAACAGAACATCAGGGTGCTGAATATGGCAAAATCTGGTGCTGAATACACATCATCTGAAATCTTTAACCATTCAGAGGAAGAGAAAATGAGGAGCAACCTCATGACAAGGGTGGGTACCTTCAAGATGGCACCTGATATCTCTGCAAACAAGTTGAACGGTGCAACATGGCTGCCTGCAATAGCTGGGTCACAGACGCGATAGCTGGCCCCAGGGCTGAGGAGGTCTTCTCCAGTCTTGCCTACGTCACCGTCAGAGCTGACTACAAAAGCCTTGGTTTTCAAAATTCACATAAAATTTACATGTTTGTCACCAGCCAGTTTATCATCACCTGCTATCTTGTATTCAGTAGTGTTACACAAGAGTGTGAATTAACATGGAGTGCAATCCTCCTGATTATTACAGTTGGGGAACAAATGGGTCTGTGTATATGCAAGTATCTAATTAGTCATGTCGTGGTGGCACATATGTGGAAATACTCTCTTTGACTATGAAATCATACTGCCTGCTCTGGCTTATACAACTATGTGTGTTGCTGCGACTCTTGCATAAGGAGAATTAGGCCTTCTGTTTTAATAATACTGCACCATTCCGCTCTATTCTGAGCCCTTAATCTTGCATCACAGCGAAACATTGGAGTAGCAACACATAATTGTGTATTTTTTCCAATTTTCCATTTTTTAAAATGCTAGTTCCTGACCTCTGCTAAACAGCCTACCTTGACACTATATTAAATTAATCTTAACTGAAAAGAGTCCCAGTGTAGCTGTAATAGTAAAAAGAATATGACTTTACCCACTCATGAATTTCAGTTTTCGGTCTTATTTTCCCGTAAGAGCTCTATCGTCTTAGTATGTCATGTGTGCAGTTTCACAAGTTCTGTTTGTTTTAGGCTGAGATGACTTGGCCTCATTAGCTCTTTCTATCCCCTGCAGTTTTGGTGGGGTCCCAAGTGCCTCCTTAGCGATATTGCAAAAGGAAATCCCCATAAACCTCAGAAAGCCCCCAAAAAGCTGAGGGCGAAATTGAGCGGATCTCTGCTCTCGCAGGCAGCGTCCTCCTCTTGCGCGGCACTGCCACGGATGTCGATGGCAGCCCTGCACAGAGGAGGAGAACCCCAGCCCACGGGTTTTGCTCGCTCTCGGCGGCCGAAAGGACACCCTCGCCCCGAGCGCCTTCTCTGTATTTGCTCGATGTTTAAGGGAGCTTATTGCTGGGGTGCCCAGGGCAGAGTGTCGTCACTGCGGCTCTTCTGTAATTTACAGATAAGGGGTGGCAAAACAGAAATGCAGTTTGGAGGATTGGGGACGGTACGGGGTCATGTTCTCTAAGGCTGGGGAGACACTTCCCTCTCTGCTCAATTTCTAGGGGCACCTGCACGTTTCTGAATTATCACTTCTTATTTCATATGAGCAATGGACAGATAAAAAATTGTTTGTGCGGTTTTAAAAATTAATACCTGGGTCTTTTCTCCAGAATAAGATAATTTATTTTGCTTATATATAGCAATTCAGAATCCTCTTAATTACTAATTTATTTTAGGGTAAATTTTACCTCCTTCCACCTCTCCCAACACACAGGTATGTATATACTTATGTACACGCACACATGCATAGCCATCAACACTATTCCAGCATAAGTATGAATACCACAAACCAAAAGTTTGGCATCCTTACTACAGTGAAAGCTGACTGCCACCTATGGGCAAGAGTTCATGTTAGCATATTTTGATAAAATTTTAATATCATTCTTTGTAATTAATTCAATTTGTAATTATTCTAGCAGGACAGAGTTTTGATTCATTTGCTATATATTTTGCCAACAACAATCACTGCTCATCCTCTGAAAGCTGGGTATTAAAACTGCCTGCCTCACGAAGGAGCATCGGCTTTACGACGAGTGAAAAAAACGGGGTACGACGTTCTCATTTTTCTTATTCTGAATAAGGAACACATAGAAGTACCCAAATTCCCCATGCAAAGAAAAAAGACTCCATGCTACACAGCTAGGTACAAAGCTGTACCTAATGATTACTATAATATTAAAGTTTAGCCATCTCAAGGTTCTAAAATTTTGTTTATTGCTTTCTTTTACTAAATACATATAAATAGCTTAGCTATGCAGTCTCATGAAAGTGTGTATATAATCAGTATCCCATAGTAATTTTCTATTCAAAATTTCTCAGAGTAAAATGAAAGCTATGTGGGGGAAGGGAGGCAGCAGAAAAATGTATGGCTTGATTATGTAAGCCTCGATTTTTCTGATAATCAGCCTATGTAGCGTTTACTTAGAAAACTCAAAAGGAAGAACAGACTGAAAAGCCAAACTTATTCTATCAAAAATATTTTTTTCCGATTCAGCTTTCAGGTACTTAAAAGCAAAAAGGCTGACAATTCTGCGTATCTGACTTCCAAAGAGAAAAACGCTAGATTACAGCTGCTACACTGCAGTAAGCTGCATTAAAATGGACACCACTATCCATTTATATCACAATATCACAAATCACGTAGGTAAAAATAGCTGGAAATCTAACAAATTAATGCATATATTTCAGTTTGGGAAAAAATAATTTTGCTCCAGTAAACAGAAGCTAATTGCAGCCATTATATTTCTCCCTTTTGGGGCAGGGGCATAGTATTTCTGAAGGAATAGCGACAGATAAGAACTTACAAAAGGGAAAAATATATTAAAAGATATAGTAACTAATAAAAACTAAGAATGAGTCTGATACTCATTTTTTAAAATTCCCCTTTTAAAGTAACCTTAGTCCTGGGCCTTCTCATTCGTATTCTACTTTATTAAATATGTTAATCAGTCTATCTAAAAAAACTGAAATAAATATTACACTAGTGCTTATCTTGTGCATTTTCACAAAGTTTTATTACTAAACTTATTTTATAAACTTATGAAATACTGTAAAAACAGTCAGTAAATGTCACTTAAGTATGAGACGTTATCACATCAACATTTCATGCTTGCTCTCTGACAGCGTCGGTACCCTTTATAATTTACGTATTCAGACTTTTATGGTAAAATCCTTTTGCTTTATAGGCAGAAGCACCTTGTAGCTAAAGTAACTCTGCTCCATAGTAATATATTTGTGATGCATTTTCCTTCTTACTTCTGAATTGACATATTTTAGACACCCCAAAAATAGCATTCTCCAATTTAATTCCTTGCGTCCACTCCGGCTACCAAATCAAGTTGTCAGGAGTCCAGTACCATTTCCCTGTATTTTCCAACCACAGTTTAAACTTAACCCACTTAGTCTCCTTGGATGGGAACTTCATATCAGACAGAAATTACTCCTTATCGTGTTTGATGAATCCAGCTTAAAACAAAACACAGAACTGCATAAACATCTGTGACAAATGACTTGTCTCAGCCATTCTGCTCTTTCTTATTTAATCTCCCACTGGAGTACAATTTAGTAGGTATACTATTTTACAGTGCAGACCTCCTCCCACCAACCTACTGCTTGCAAAAGGAATGAAAAAAATATTTTCCATGTGCCGTACCAAAACCCGAACAGAATATAGTTGAACCTTTGAAAAGAATTACTAGTAGGAGAAGGGAAGTAAACAAATAAGCCAGCACCCCAAATTTATAAGAGCAACAAAAAGGTAAAAAAAAATGTAAAAATGCCATAAAGGTTTGTTACACTAATAGATCTACTCATAGAATATGAAACAAAATCCTCCTTTTTCTGGTGACACATCACTGAGTTACTACTTGTATACTTCTACAAGTATAAACTGAGAGCAAAATTTTCCTTTATATAGTCAGTATTATGAATTTTGAGATATTCCTATTTCAGTATCTTTAAAACCGAGGCCTTACCAAAGGACAAGCTACGTGGAAAGATCTCTATGATATGGGAAAACCCAGATAGGTTCCTCTGCATTTTTTTCCACCAACGATCTCTATGTTCGATAGAGGAAAAAAAACACAAACCAGGCAGTCCACCTAACTCTCTGAAGGGCTTGTTGTTAATTTTATGCCTTTATTAAAAGACAAGGAAAATTCCACTTCCCGAGTAAAGAAATACAGAATGTCATAAGATCATAGCTTTAAAAAATGATTCTTTCTGTTCTACACAGATGTCTCATCAATTTCACTTGAACGCTGCTTATACTGTGTAACACAGATTTTTACTTTAAATAATAGTACTTAATGCCTATATGGATTTTTTGTTATCTAATAGCTTTGCTAGATTGGTCATGGATCTTTCCTATGCTACGCATTTTTTCACTACTTAGTTATATGCCTGCATTTTTCAACAGACATTCAAAATATTACTCTAGTCTGGTCTATTCCACTGTATTTTGACACTGGAGAAGTGCGTTCAGATACCCATAGTATAATATGCTTGCAGACGCAACTAAACAAAAAACCAGATTACCTTGTGATACAGTACAATGAATGGAACTTCCTTCTAATGGGGAAAATCCTGGTTTGTTCATAATAATTTAGTTTATAGTTAAGAAATGGAGCAAAGCACCTGGAACTGACATTGTAAATTCCAGACATGCAAGAAGCTTCACAAAAACGCTGTGGTTACCTTGTTTTTTAAGTAACCATGCCAAACTGACAGCTATTAACAGTAGCAAGGACTTGCATAACAAGGACTTGAAGGAAGGCTTAGTACTATCCATGCCGGAGTGATTTAAAGAGAATGAAGACACGTATTTCTTTATGATGCATTATGTAACAACAGAGAGGGCAATCCGAGGCATTCACAAAAATACGGGACCCACATTTGATCTTATACTTGTTACTTATCACACGAATATTTTCTAGTGCTTATAGCTTAAGGCTTATGAAATACCTAATTTAGGAATGTTATCCAGTACAAATGAGTTTAAAATGTTTTAGATGACATATTTTATATTTTGTACATCCTTAGGAAAATATAATAGGTCCTATAATTCATTTTCTCCAAACTTCGGCAACACATGCAATCTCAGATAAAATAAAATTGTCAAAATCAGTGATAGCTGGACCTTCTGGTTCACATTAGTGTGAAGAGAAAACTGCTGTTGAGCTGACACATTGATAGATTACGAGTTCTGCTGAAGAATAGCTAAAAATGGTGATTCAATCTTGTCGCTACTACATAAGAAGAATAACAGAAGTGGAGATGTTACTCATGATATCATGTCTTTTATCAAAACCCTAAAGGGTTCTGGTGCATCGAACACATTCTCTTCCTGAGAGCTTCTAGCTTTAAAAAAATGCCTGTGTAAGTAAATGAAACTAAATTGGCCTATTAAAAAAACATAGGATGAGCTTGTGCTCTAAATTTATTTAAACATGAAAATAAAGATCAGATTGTAAAAAGACTATCTTTTAAGGGGTATGTTTTCTCCTTTTTTTTTTTTTTTCAATAGAGATGCTGGTCTTGTAATGATGAAACGGAGAGCTAGGAAGATTATGAAACACAAGTAACACGAAGGCCAAATCTGACTGAAAGAGAGGGAGAATATTATTCCAATTATTCAAAACTTAACTGGGTGAGTTCCTTAACTAACTTAAATCAATACAGCTCCCCTGAAATCACTAAGGTGATACTGATTGACCCAAGAGGTATCTACCGTGTAAGACAATGCGGACAGTCATCTTCTATTAGGACATGTAAACATAAACACATGTGGAGAGTCATATTTTCTAAATAGCTCCTTAATCTTAAAATACTCAAAAGAGAACTTTTAAAATAGGCATCTTAAGTATTTCTGCTATTCTGCCCCTGGCCCTCTGTTGATGTGAACCTTGGATAGACATTTACACTGAAGTAAAGTCATGTTTAAATACTGACTGCAATCCCTCAGTGCTTCATACTTCCCTGTGCTGCTGCAAATCACCACGGAAGGCTCAAGATGGAGGGAACGGGGCCTTGGTGGCTTGTGCCTTCCTCCCACGTACATCACCAAATGCTCCCCGTGCTTATTTCACTTTCATCCAAGGAGTCCTGCAACAACAGAAGGGGAAACAAGGCTTCACAGTCCTCCTCATCCTTCACGGACAGGGATAAGGTAAGGAAAAGGAGGAAACAGAAACATAGAGGGGGAAGGATTTCTTATTACAGGCTCTCCTCTCCCAAAAGGGAAGAAACCTTGGCACAAACTTCATCATATCATAAAGCCATAAACAGGCATGGACCTCAGATTGCTGATAACTCAGTGGGTTTTGCTTCAGGGAAGGATGAAGTATCCTTTTGATTTTATTTTTACTTTTTCCAGATCCTCTATAGTAAGTATTTGCAGCTTCTCCTACAATAATTAATATTTCATGTTGCATAAGAATTTTTTATCTTAAAAAAAATAATAACTCCCCAGCAAAACTGTGACATCAAGTTTTGTTCTTAATTTGGGGATGAACAGGGAAGAGGGGAAGAAATGCAGCAAGGCAGAAAGTTCATCACCCTGCCCTACATCGTAGGCAGAGCCAGAAACCGACATTAAATCCAAGAAGTATCTCAACCCTGCTCTGTGTTTTGCCTACAGTTCTTCCACACGCATTTGCCTTTTGAGTACGCACACCGACATCCTTAGGATATTCAGGCAACGTATTAACACATTGTGGATAGGGGTAAAAAACAGGTCAGAAATATTTGGGAGGGTGTGAAGCAGTAAACAGCACCCGAGCAGAAATGTTTTAACCAACCAACGCTATCACAGCCTGACGGCAAAGCAGGTTTCGATACTCTCGAGCTCGTACGCTTGGTAACAAGTGAAACGAGGGAAAATTTTCTGAGTTTGGAACGTAACTGATTTCTGTTTGTTCCTCAATGCTGTGGCAGCTCATAAATACCAGAGCTGGTACAGATGAGAGTCTGCGCTCAGGACAGGCCCTGTGGTGACAGGCTGCGGCATGGCGGGGACGGACCCGGGCAATTTTGGAAGCTGGCGGGGGGGGGGATCGCAAGCCTCCAAGCCGCCTCACGCCGGGCTGGCGCTTTCCTCAAGCTGCATCTCGCAAAGCAGAAGAGGCCATTACACCTCCCCTGTGCCAGGCCCAACATCCGCATCCTCCTATTTTTTTACTATTATTATTTATTTATTTATTTATTTATTTTTCCTCTCCAGACAGCACATCTACACAGTGGCGTTTACCTATTTTGCTCGAGCCGTGGCTGCCATGCCCCCTATCTGGGCGGCCGGCGGCAGCGGAGCGTTGCCGAAGAGGAAAAACCCCCGTCCCTCTCGGGTGCCGGGCGAGGGCCGGCTCCTGGCGAGCAGCTCTCCCTCAGCGGCGGCAGCGGCGGCGGCGGCGGGGCGGCTCCGCTCAGCGGCCGGCGGCGGGCAGCGTCCATTGCAGCTCGGCGGGGAGCAAACATCCACGGCCTCCGGCAGCCTGCGGGAGCACCCGGCCCCTCTCCGTCCCCCCAACACCGCTGCCCAGGTACGTTTACTCCTCACCCCGTCCTCCCACCCAGCCCCCGGTGCTGATCCCCGTCCCCGGGCGGCGGGGCGCAGCCCGGCACAGCGCAGCGCACCTGACAGCCCGCCGCCCCGCGCTGTATTTCCCTCCCTTAGCGACAGGGGAGGCGCCCGGCGGCGGCGGCCTCGCCATTGGCGGAGGGGAACGGGGCGGGCGCGACCATTGGCTGGCGCCGTCGCCAATGGGGAGCGCTGTATCCGGGAGGCCGGGGGGCTGCGGAGCTATTTAAATCCAGCTCGGTGATGTCAGTGGGGGCGGCGGTTGGCGGGGGGAGAGGGGCGGTTGGCGCTGAGGCGAGCGCGGCGGCCGCGCCTGTCAGGCCGCGTTAGTCACGGGGCGGCATCTGAAGGGGAGGTGAGCGGGGGTGGCCCGGCCTACCTGCCCAAACATCCCCGCGTTACGGGATCCGGTAGTCCCCCCCTCTTCTTCTCCGCTCACCCGGAGCGGTAGGGTTTGTCCCGGTGGCGGTCCTGGAATCTGTGGGTTAATTTCGGGATTTTGGCATGGCGCACGCTGGGACTCGGCGCAGTCAGGTGGGCTGGCTAGTTGTGCGAGTTTCACGTTAAGCAGTCCTTTAAAGAGAAGGCAAAAGGGCTACTGTCCGCATTAAGAATAGTTCTGTCCAGGGGGAGGGGTTACCTCACAGTACCTTTCTGCGCTGCTCATGATTCGCATCCCCCTGGCCTCGGAGATACTGCAATAGCAATCAAGTGCGTTGAATTTCATCCCTTGATCTGTGCCTTAGATAAGGCGTGCTTTACCCGCCTTGGTGTTCTGGGGTTGCGTAGTTTTGATCCTAAAGGAATGCCACAGGCGGGAAATCCTCAAGTGATGATGCTGGCTTAAAGGTGCACATTAAGGCCGTGAAGTGTACCTATGGTAGAGTACAGCCACCTGGCCAATTTTCCTCTTGTGTTTCTGATTCCTCTTAATGGCAGATCCTGTTTTGTGAGTCACAGACTTCTAGGGGCTAAAACTTGATATATCTTCTAGCTGCATGTGTTCTGTTTTTTATTGTCTTCCCGGCACAGCAATCACAGATGGAGTTGAAATGTTGTTATGTTACAACAGAAGAAGATAAGTGAAAACAAGATCCAAATACACTGGTCTGTCTTGGCAGAAAATGTCTTCTGATGTGTTCTGCACTTCAATATGCTGGAGACCTGTCCTGCAGCTCATTTAGCCTAATAAAGGCTGAAAAGTGGGATTAGAGTTGTTTGACCTGAGGCATGTAATCATCCTGCCTGCAGCCTGATGCCCAATACCCTTATGGTCGCACAGCCCTCTCTTTTGAGACCCAGGTTTACCTATGATGTTGAACAAAATATAGGCATCTCCCATCATACAATGGCATGTCACTTGTTAGATGATGGGAGCACAAATAAACATTGGGTAACGGACTGCAAGCTTTTCTCAGTTTGCAGGTGGATGTGTGCTGTGACTATAGATTTTTTGGTCTGTAACTACACGCGTTTTGATGGCCTAAAGATGCATGTCTGGATTTGTGGCTGGAGAAGGACGTATGGTGTGGTGACCTGTGGAAGCGGTTCCATAAGAGCAATGCTGTGGTGCAGTGAGAAGAACGCACAGGGTATCACCAAGCTGAATGTTGTTGGTGCCAGAGGAGATTTGTCCTGAGGAAATTGGGACTAGAAACCAGGACAAAGGAGGTTGGTAACAACCAGGGGACTAAAGATTTCAACAACCTCCCAAACAGGCCAGCAGGAGCAAACAGCCTACACTATTTCATGGTGGAACTTCATAGATTCATAGTAACAATTAGCGTGAGAGCAGGTTTGACCTAGGGCTTAGCAATTAAAGCTGGAGCAGGGAGTTGGTATCCCCAAGGAAGGATGAAAAACCCTTACTGTCACTTATGAAGGGGCTGTAATTGAAATGATAGCTCTTCACTGTGGCAGGATAAGGCAGCAGAGGTAGGAAACAGCACGGGAAGGCTGACCATAGAGGTGGCTTCTGTGAGAGGAAGGAAAGGCTTGTCATAAATTGGGGTCCTCAGGGTGAATTTGATCTTCATTTAATGACTTTCTTTCACCAAGAGTCAGATGGAAGGATGTGAGAGCCCCTTTCAGGAACTGACTCCATATGTCTTTTCAGTCCCATTGGCATTTCCTTGCTCTTCCCACCCTATTTGGAAAGCTGCTTGGAATAAAGATGAACTTGCTACATTCAGAATGTTGTTTACGTATTGTATTTGTCCATTAATCCCACACTCCAGATTTTCTGTCAGTTGCCTGCAAGGCTCAAGAAATAATATTTTTTTGTTGTTTTGATTGATTTTTCTCCCCATGGTCCCTGGCTGCATGACCTCTGGTGATTTGGAAGTGTCACTTTTCTCTGAAATGTCAGATCAGCATTGGCAAAAGATGAGAAGCTGGGCAGAGGCATTGTGGTGGTCCTGCTCCTGACTCATGCATCTTGCTCACATGCTAGGAACTAATCTCATGATCAGATTTGGGTTGAGAAGAAATTTTTCTCTAACATGGGGGAATTTTGAGGGGAAAAAGGGAAGGGGGAGGCACTCGCCATCCTCTGCAGGATGGAATGTGTTTTGCTTTGTAAAATGAACGTGGGTATTTTGGGGGTAGGAACTGTGGGAATGGACAGAGCTCTCAGCCTGAAGTAGTATAAACCTTAAGTTTGTTGGGTGGGGGATATTTTTTAATATATGTGAATGGAAGAGGGAAAGATGAGTGGATCTTTCTAGACTTCATACCTATGGCATAGTTGTAGGGGCAGAAAAGATTCTGAAGAGTTCATCTGGTTCATTGCATGATTTCATTGCCATAAAGCAGGATCCAATCTCCCCATTTCTTTCCTGATGAATATCCAAGTTATCCAAAGACCTTCAGGAACAGAACTTTATAACCTCCCCAGGCATCTCTTCCAGTGCTCTACTTTCCTTAGCTTAGGGTACTCTTCTATACCTCCAGTTAGAAACTCAAGTGCAGATTAGCCCCATTACTTTTTGCCTGTCCATGTAGAGAACAGGTTGTTCCCTTCCTCAACATTGAATTTACATATTTTTAAGACTGTCATCATATGTACCCTCAGTCTTCTCTTTTTTTTTTTTTAGGCTAATCAAACTCTTAATTGGTTCAATTTTTGATCATCAACAATTTTTTCTAGTCCTCTTCATGTGACCCTGGGGGACTGCAATCCCTGACACCTCCTCATTTTCAGTCCTACATATCTGTTTAAGAAAGGTCTGGAGAAGGCAAGTAGTGATTTCAACATTTCCTCATAGTCCTTTTTTCCTCCTAAACAACCATCGTGAATGAACAAAATTAATGGCAGGTGGAATCTGGAGCCCCTAGGAAAGGAGAACACGCTGCAGGGGAAGATGGATGGATGGGTGTTGTTAAAGTAGTGATGTAGCTCAAAAGAGAGACATAAGGACAGCTGGATGATAAACTGATGTGTGCAGCTCCATTGAAAAGGAAAAAGCAAACCCCAAATTTTAGGGTGCTTAAGGAAAGGGGATGTTAAATGATGAACAATAAAATGTTGCTGTAAATGACACTTACTTGAAATTGCTATGTGTTGCAGCACCTCAGCTCCAGAGTTTCACAGGGTGTACAAGGATTGCTGCTAAGGCTGAGCATATTGCGTCATGGAGAAACTAAGAGACCTGTGAGTAACAGAAGTTCAGACAAAGCAGAACTGGAAATCCCTTCCCAGTCTTGACACTGTCTCTTCCTGGCCAGTCTTTGGAAATCATTCCTGCTTCAGGTTAGTGATACGTGATACCATTATTATTATTTTTTTTTCCTCTGTTAAGAACACGTTTTGCGGAAGAGTCTGTACCACTGTGTAGGATTCAGCTCAATTCAGGCTGCAAGATGGGGCCAGTTGCAGTTCGCGGTTTTAAAAATATCATTGATAAAAATATTTTAAATGTTCTGGTCAGGAGTAGTGAAACTTTTTAATTTTTAAATGTGTTTTCTGTGGAAAAGCCCTCTGTTAAATAATTAGCAACTGCTCTAAGCATTACTGCATATTTTATATTTCATCTGCCTGAAAGAAATGGGCAGTTCTGTTGCTACAGATTAACCACACTGGAAGACTGCTGGAAGAGGGACTTCATAGTTTATTTCATCCTTTATTTTCATCTCATTATCCAAGGAATGGGACTGGACAGAAGAACAGTTTAACCATAACTTTTCTTCTACTCCCAGTCGATGTCTGAGTTTACAAAGAAATAATCTGCAGAAGCTGAAAATGTGAAAACTACAGAGTGAGTGATTCAACAGTACAAAGGGTTGCAGCGCTAGATCTTATTTTCTTGGCCAGCATTAGCTATGATGGTTTGTTTGTTTTACCTTTGACATAGCTTTATTCCACATTTCAGTGTAAATTTTTCTCAGGTGGCAAAAAAAAAAAATAAAAATAGATCATCACTGCAGCTGCTGTTGCATGAATTAGTCTTAGGTACCAATGGACACTAATTGTGTTTAAAACAAAGAATCTGGCTCAAAAAGCTGTTCAGGTTTAACCTTTTCCTCACAGAAATGAAGTTACTAATGATTCTTTTTATGGAATGAAGGAGAAATCATTTTGATGATCAAGTCTCTGTTTGTGAGGCTCTTTGAACAGTAGGTCGTGTCAGAAGTGTGTCCCTGACTCTGCCGTGGGCAGTTCTGTACATCTCGGTGCTGTTAGCTGGCTACACCAGCAGGCCTTGCAAAGCAACACAGAATGGTAACTGTCACATCTGTTTTCCTAGAAAGTTGGTTTGGCCTGTCTTTGAGACAGACTTTGAATTCTGAGATGGTTTTGTATTCCTAGCACTGTAATTGGCAGCACCATTCCTGAAGGAATAAAATGCTTCAATCTTCATGTGTGTTGTACCTAATGGCCCTCCTGGCTGTCAGCAGGAAGCTTCAGTATGCCAAAAAATGCAGACATGGGCTCCTCAACATAAAGAAATTGCCCTAGATTAGAGAGTACGGACAAATGTTTATTAACCAAACATGCCTACAACACACCAGTCCTCTTAGAGTATAAGCTAACTTCCAAGTTTTCTGCTCTGGTGTAGCACCAGTAGCTCAGAGCTCTAAGCAGTGCTCTGCTTAATTTCACAGCTGTTGCTTAGGTAGCTGATGCAGTTTGTTTTCTATGCTGTGTTATACAGAAGGCCATTACCTGTGGACACTATCTCTGCATGCGCTGAGGGTCAGTGGTGTATTTTGCCCACGGCAGCTTCTTCCACAGTGTTGCCTGGTTAGCACTTGCAACAAGCGTCTTGTGAAGCCTTTAGAAAAATCTCTTCCAGCTTGCCAAGGACAAACATGTAGCATGCTGGTGAGCGTCTGGGATTATAAAGAGCATGGTTGCAGCAGTACTCAGTGGTCTGTTAAGGGCCAGATCCCTAGTCAGGCCAACTAGGATTGCAGGGAAAAGATCAAGGACTTGAATAAGCTAATTCTCCATTCTGGCAGTCAAACTGGGGAAATGCGTATTCCGCTGAGGCTTGCGAAAGCTCTTCCATCTCCAAATCGTTGCTGAGACTGATGCCAACAAAAATAACGTGCAGAAACATTTTTAATGTTTATGCTGCTCATTTGCAATTTGAGTATGGTGAACTCTTGTATGCTGAAGTGCAGGGAGCAGAATAGGACAGACAATCTGTCTATGAAGGCTGGCAGGATTGTTTATCATCACTGAGATTTAGAGAATTTTTTATTTTATTGATAAGTATTTCTAAAACTCCATTGAATTGTAGCTTTCCTGTTGCAGTAATCCTGTATGGCTAACATTTTGATATTTAGTTTGTTAGTAGCTTGGGACCATATATCAAAAGGCAGGGGACACGAAAGAAGCCTCTAAGAATGTGCTCAAAATAGCACAAGGAGGAATTCTATGTAGTATTTCCTAGGTACGGTGTTCCTAAGGCAGTATAAAATTTTATTCTTTCATGAAACTTATCTATACATATATAACAAAGTCCATTTCTTAAGTAGTAGCCTGTTAGGCCAACTACTCTTAGATTTGGGACAAAGTATAGCATGATGTGATATCATGTCAGCAGGTAATATTAATCTCTGCACAATTTTCCATGAAGGGTGGGGAACGTGTGAGGAATGTCCTTTTACAACCCCATATAATGAAGGGGAAAGCTTGTCAGCTGAATTTCCCAGTATCTGGATTCTTTTTGGTTTTAAAAGTTAGCTCTCACATTTCAGTGTTGTCTTCCTTCTCCCCACAATCCCGAAGAACAGCCTAGTCAATAGCTACCATAGAATTTAAGTCCAGAGATGACTCTTACAGTAAATACCAGCATGACATTTAATATAAATTCATGCCTAAAATATCTGAGCTAAAGCCTAGATCCTATAGGTATGCATATGTATTGGTAGTAGAATATGATCTAGGTGGGGTTTAAGCACTATGTTCCAAAAAAGCAAATCCATGTAAACCACTCGTCACCTCTTCATCATCTGAGCATATGCAGACACCTACCATCTTTGTGATGCTCCTTTAATCCTATGTGAAATGGTTTTATGAAGACAGCTGCACCTTTAGCATACATGGAGCTTACTGAGTTCAGCACAGAGCTGTTTCCAGTCAAGAATGCAAACCAGCAGAGATAGTTATTGTCCACCTCTTGCCTAATCGTCAGCCATTAGAGGACTGGCTGGGGGAATCAGACTTTCAGCACCCTCAGATGCAATTCCCAATTACTATATGAGAGATCTCATCGTAGTGGCATGAGTGGAATCATGATGCAGCTTCTTCCATGGTCTTCAGAGTTGATTTATATTCTCTGCCATGCTTGCATGGGTCTGTTTTCCTTTCTTTAAACACTTAAAATGCTATATTCATCTGGTTTCTGTGGAATTCCTGGTTTGGAGTAAGGAAAAGGATAATTTTAGCACAAGAACTGAAATTGTGTCCGACTGCTGGGTAGATAGACGTAAATGTCTCTAGTGCTATTTCCTCTAAGTTCTTTTTAATTTCTGAGATAAAAATATACATCTTTGCTCTGGTACACATACTCTCAACCTCAACTTCTCTTGCATCCTTTGAATAATTATTCTGTTAGGAGTTGTAAGTCACGCAGCGCTTTTCAATTTATATAATTCAGCATGCAGGAGAAGTGCATATCAAATTTATGGGTTGAAATGGAATCATCAACCATTCACAAGGCAACACCTGCAAGAAGGAGCACTCACAGCTTCTTGTCCTGAGCAACACAGAACGCTGAGCAGCTACTGGGTTAACTTGTCCTAACACAGAGCAAAAGCCTCTGGAGTGAATCCAGCATTACTTATCTGTTTAAGAGCTGTGCCCATGTGTTTGATTGGTGTCTTGTTTTGGTTTTGTTTTTCCAAGGGAATCGTAACTCATTTGCACAAACAATCCCTAGTCCATAATGAATACACATACCAGGATTTATAACAGATAAATTAAAGGAGATGTGTTCATGACACAGAAAAGCATGCAGTAGTAGAAAGGATAAGAAGTACCCTTTTCATGCTGTCTGGTAAGAATGATCATTTACAGTGGAATATAATTTTAATTTTTAAGTTATTCAAATGCCTTCATGAAAAAAGGAAAACAGAGAGAAAACAGGTATTTATGGGCATGCTGGTGTCACAAGTGCTTTGATATTCTGCTTTTGTACATTGCATTCAATATCTGATAGGTAACATATAGCACTAAAGTGCACAGCATTTATAAAGACGTCATTAAAAAATGTGACAGTCTAGGCTGCAGGAGAAAATAAAAAAAAAAACTATGGTCCCACTTAATCATTTGCCTGAATCTTGCATGGCTTTTTTCAGGGTAAGAAAAACAAGGACTGTTAAGCAGAAACTGTGTCTGGTGGCAAGTCAGCTGCTGCTCAGAAAAAGGGGTGAAACTCTGTATGGTGTCCTCAAAAAATGAGAGTCAAGAAGAAGTTGGGATCTGCTGCAAAGAGCTGAGGGTGCATGTTACTCTTTAAATTCATTTAGGTAAACTTAATTTACCAGTAAATCAGCTATGAAGAGATGTTGGAGAGAGAGAGCGCCGTGTTGTAGGTGTGGGTGGAAATAATATGCACAGCAAAACAAGCTGGTTGGGTATGTGGAGACGCGTGTTGCTGGAAAATCTTGTGAGAGACTTCATACTAGCTGCAGTATCATATAAAAACTTGTGTCACATGCTGTTGATCAGGCAGAATTCAAACACTGAAGAGACTGAGCTCTGGCAGAGGTTGTGGCTTTGTGTGATTGCCAAACAGCCCAGTGTGGAACACTTAGTATCATCTTAACTTCTACTTTCTGCTTGTTATGAGTACGTAGTGCTGTTTCATGGCAATTTTGAGGTTGGTTGAAGGACTCTGGGGAAGGGAGTCTGAATGGCACACAGCATTGGAATGGGCACAGCAAGAGCTGGAAGATGCAAGAGGATTCATAGGGGAGGAGAAGCGCAGAGGGCAGCAGAGTGAAGATGAAGTGAACAAGCATGGAATGCAAAGGTGGAACAGAGGCTTGCCATTATGGTATAGTTTAAGACCCTACCTAGGGATGCTAGGACCTGTGGGAAGCTGAAGAGTGTATCAGTGCTGTTTGCTGAGCATAGCAGACCTGATGATCTAATTATTTCATCTGTAGTATTTCTAGAATACAAGTAACGTGCAAGCTGTACTGCAACGTGAAGACAAGCAATACAGGCGATAGGACAAGAGGAGATAGTCTCAGGTTGTGCCAGGGGAGGTTTAGATTGGATATTAGGAAAACTTTTTACACTGAAAGACTTATTAAGCATTGGAACAGGCTGTCTGGGGTAGTGGTTGAGTCACCATCCCTGGAGGTATTTAAAAGACAGATAGACATAGGGCTTAGCGATAATGATTTACTGATGTTTTTTTGTCAGTGTAAGTTTGATGGTTGGACTAGATGATCTGAAAGATCCCTTCCAAACTAGGCAATTCTATGATTCTAACAAAGGCAGTTCAGCTGCTGGGATCTGCAGATGCTGTGGAGGATCTGTGGTACCTGGTATAATCTGGTATGTGGCTGGCAGGAGTGTAGGAAGCTTAGTAAAGAAGAGGAGAGCCACAGTACACTTGGTTCCGTGGTTCAAACAGCTATAGCAGTCAAAAAATAGTGTTTCTTGTTTAGGAGTTAGATTGGGTTAAAGGTCTTCAGACCTACTTGCCTGGGGCAAGCCTCCAGGCTAGAATGCTGTTAGGAATTTACAGCTTAAAACTTCTTGGCAGCAGTTGCCATTTTTCAGCTTTTGTGGCATTGCAGCAGATTCCTGGGAGTGGGAAGGGAAATCACAGAGGGTAGTTGTGAGACACCTGGGAGATGCGCATAAGGATGGGGAGGGAATCTGGGAGATGGCAGCAGGGTGTCTGTGGCAGACCTGTGGAGGAGAGGGAGGTTGTACTCAGTCTCAGTCTCTTTCCCTTCTCTCAACCTGCCCCCATCTCTTCCTCCCCAGGAGTGGCTCCTCTTGTTCTTGGGGTTTTCAGCTTGTTTCCAAAGCCCACAACTGTCTTCTTCCCACCTTATAGCTGTCTTTCTCTGTCAATTCTGCCTAGAAAAAACTCTCCTTCTGGCTTTGCTGTAGCCTCTAATTATTCTCTGCTGAAGAAGAGGATGCTGGTGTGAATCCTGTTACAAAGCAAAAAGGGGGCAGAAGGTGGGTAAGGATTATTTAGGCCAGAACAGCAAGTTCTGTCTCCCAAGACAGTCTTGAGCTGCCCCAGCCTTTGTAGTCTTCAGCTGCCCCTGCCTTGTCTTGGCCTACTGAGCTGATGTCACTCGAGTAATCCCATTGATGTCAGAGGCCTGCAGTTTGACCTTCATTTATGTTGCTATGTAGTTTTTAGGGATGTAACTTTTGTTAGGTAAAGTGCAATCAGGCAAGTGTTATGAAGGAAACATAACTGGTAGAAGAACTAAATACAAGAATATTTGCCCAGTGACCTGCGACACCCAGAGCAACACTTGAGAGTGAACCACCGACCAGCAAAGATGCTCTCCACCTCATCAAACTCATCTACCTCAGCCTGAAAGACAGCAGCACAGCCCTACCTTCAGGGACACCTGACTGTGGAGGATGTTCAGGAACATCTGGGACCAAGTTTGTGTAGCTGGAACCAGCACACTTAATGCTACTCCGCCTGACCACTGACAACCGCCGGTCCTGTCAGCAAGGAAAGGGGAAGTAGAGATAACCACTCTTCTGTAACTTTGTACTGTTAGTTGCATTATTAATCACTCTTTCACAGAGGTAATGAATATCCATGCTCCTTCACACAGATCCAATTATTGCATAATAATTAATGCGTGCATTTAGCCCAATCCTGACCAAAACCACAAAATGCCAGTCTCCTGATTCAGTTCCAGCCTGCCTTGTAGGTTTCTAAACTAGAATCAATTAATGATAGGTACTTCCTGCACTCTCTCTCCAAGCTCCTCTCCCAGTTTCTGCCCTTTCCCTTCAAAGTCTGGTTCTCAGTGCAGTGATAGTCAGAAAGGGGTAACTGTTGGATACACCAGGATCATAGCAGGGAAGAGAGTTGATGGGCACCGTAGCCTCTCTTGTCTGTACACCTTTGAGCGTGTGTAGAAGTTACATGTATGTAGCTTTGTGTCGAGCTTAAATGAGCAACTGAATTAATGCTATCTGAATGTGCATGAATGAAATAAAACATTTTCTTCTTCATTCCAGATCTGTTTTCCATCCAAACTAAAATCTTGGCTACTTGATCTATACAGCTAATTGATAATGTCCTCTGTCTCCTAGCATAAATAAAGCACATCTCTATGTGTTTCTTGAGATGAATAATCATCTCTTCATTCAGGTGTTGCCTTTGGTCTCCTCAGGACCCTCATATCCCTACCATGTGTAGAACTGGCTGATTGTTCCTCTAAGTTATCCCTGAAATAGTTCAGTCTTCTGGAACAATGGAAACTTATCTGGACTTTTTAATCTCATAGCTTTATTAACGAAAGATCTGTTTCAGTGGTCTGAGAAGCCCTTTATTCTCTCTCCTGGTTTTCAAGGAAGCTGGTTCCTATCTTTGCTCAGCCAGTGCTTCCATACTGCTTTGCCTACCTGAGTTTCAGCTCATGCTTCAAAATGCTTTCTTCCTCACTAGTCTTGAAGTCTGAGGAGTCCTTCCCAAACATGTACAGTAGACCATTTTAAATGGCCAAAACATGGCGAGAATTTAATTGCAGACATTCTGGGATTTATGCTCACCATCATAGCCACTCCTTCATAAATACTGTATCTCTCTCTGCACCCACCTCTCTTTTCCTAATAATTAGATGGCAAATTCTTTGTGGCCAAGAATGCCATTGTTTTGCTCTGGACTTAAGCATTTAATACAATTTACTTATTGTTCATGACTGGAATTCCTAGGTATTACAGAAATATATATATTTTTTATTTTATTCATGTATTCATTTAAAAATATCATGTGATTTTTAGGGAGTATTTTAGGAGATTTTTGCGGAGTATTCCCGAGAGAAAATGCAGACCACCAGTAGTTCAGGATTTTATGCACAAAATGTTTCAAATTGCCATGGAGTTCTTCTTACCTCATTTGTAAAACTAATATTCAGCACTTATTATTGTCTATCTGGACCCTCACAAGACCATAAACTGGATCAACCTTCACTGCAGCAATGCTGTGATATTAGGACAGAACAGTTTCAAAACCAACTGTGTATTCTTTTAGATACTTAAAGTAATAGATTTTCTAAGCTGTATAATCTCACCAGATTCTTATAGGACACCATCTGGCTGTACCATCACAAAAGTCCAAATATACCCTCCCCCTCCCCAAAATTACAACAATTTTTTGAAGTATAAGTGTCGAATGTATTTTTACAATTAAATAAATGTATTTGAAGATGAAAGAGCATCCACAAAACAAAGGAAGCAGATTGCGGGGCTTTCCTCCCTAGAAATATTTGAAAATCCCAGACCTGATGGGAATGTGGAATTTGAGCAATGGTTGTCCTTTGCTCCCTGAGTTCCGGAGCACCATTCTTCCTGCACTAGTGACAAAAACCATGATACAGATCTCTGGATGTACCGTGGGAATAACAGGGCAGGATACAGAAATTAAATATTTCCTTGTGATGAAGTCTCAGTCTGTGTAGTGCTTTTCTGAATTAGGACTGTTACTAGCAGTCTATCTGATTGTAAAAGTGAGCTTTCTCATCAACCTTCCTTCTACTGAACTATAGCTTTCTAGTATCCTATAAGCCCACAAATCACAGCCCAAGTTCTAGGCATGCTGCATCAGGGATCTGGCTTATATTAACATCCCTAAGAGATGAGGAAAGATCTCAGTCTGCAGAGGAATCTGAGGCTCCATTAAAGCCTTATTTGCCTGTTACTGCACATTTAAGATCATTTGCAACACTCCATCATCCAGACAAGGTATGCTACGTCCCACCTGTGTATGCATTGGTTTTGCCAATGAAAAATCCTTTTATTCTTGTGTACTCCCATTGTTCTCCATAAAGAAAATTTCTTAGTCTTCTCAAAAGTGTGCCACCTCTTCAAGAATCACTCATATTTTTATGTACATAATTTAAAAGTATACGTATTTGCATACATGTATTAAAAAGACAGGTTTATATGTACACACCTGTAAGAAGAGCAAATGAGATATGAACTGATATTTACAGATAGTCCGAAGCCGATGATCAAAATACAGAGCCCCTCTGTAGGCAGGTGGAAGAGTAGCGTATCTTTTCATAACTGAAATCACAGGAACATTAGCAAAGTGGAATGAGACTTCTGCTTGAATGCCTTTTCTCTGTATCCATGCAACCCCTGAAAGCTCTGCTAAGGTGAATTTCAGTTCTCATTAAGGATTTCACGAACATGCAAAGAAAAAAATTCCCATTCAAAATGTCTCATCTGATCCTGCTTAACTGATAGTTGAATGGGCAGGGTTCCCACTTTTCTCAGCTGTTGGCTAAGTATATTTCTTTTGTACCTGTGGTAGCCAAGGGAGACATTCTTTGTAAGTGGTGTTGCTGGTCAAAGACGCTCCCACACTCTTGGAGACCATCACTCCATCTTCTTTCTCAACAGTAGCATTAAATCTTATGCTGGCATGGGTTTCTGTGGAAATCCTTCATGCACATAAAATGTGTAAAATTATAATGACAGCAAACTGTCCCAAGCTGAAGTATCAGGATGCATTTTCACAATTAGCCTCTGCTGCTCTCAGTCTGATTTGCTACATCCTTCTCCTGTGCCCCACGCCTGCAAGCAGCACAAGTGGTCCTGCAGTTACATACTTCAGGATCAGCAGCCCAATTTGGCAAAAACTATTTGCTTTTGGAGGGGATAAGGTTTGTTTTCAGCTTAGGCAGGTCCCTCCCCTGACTGCACAACCCCATGGAGCCAGTCCCAACACCCAGGAAGGGGGCAGGGGCAGGACATAAGGACATGTGTCCTTTGTGGCAGAACATAAGGTTGTCCATATCATTAGCAGCAATGCAGATGACTTAAGCTGGTAAAATCTCTCACTAAAAAAAGTATTAGAACAGATTGATAAAAATGAATTGTGCAAATTGCCAGGACTTGACAGTATCTATTCTTGAATTCCAGCATAGCTAAAATATGAAATTGCTGTACTGCCTTTTGTGGTGTGCCACTTGATTGGCCTGAGTAACAGAAGAATCAAAGGTGGAGGGTTTGGGATTTTTTTAAGGGTTTACCACATGTTTGGTAAGCATAAGCAGGTATGTCTGATTTCTGTACCAAGAAAATAAAGTAAAAACCTAACCGAAACTAGAACTAGTGTATACAGTAAGTGGATAGAATAAGAGTCACTATGGTTTTGTCAGAGGGAAGTTGTACTTCAAAAATCTATTAGAGTTCTTTATGATGAGTGTATAAAAGTGAACAAGGAGCTGAGAGGGATCCAGTTAGATTTCCAACATACTTTTGACCAGGTCCCTCAGTAAAGGCTCATAAAAAAATGAGTTTCTGGTGAGGTAAGAGGCAAAATGTTCTGTGGGTCAGTAACTGTTTAAAAGCTCTGCAGTAATGGATAAAAACACAAGTTTTTTTCACAACAGACATTTGTTAAAATTTCACTGAGGATCTATGGTGGTCTTTTTTATTACTAAGTGAGGTTGAAAAGGTGAAGAATATGGTGATGAAGTTTACTGATACATTAAGTTCTTTAGAATATGAAAATCAAATGCTAGCTGTAAAATGTTGCAGAACGATCCCATGAATAGCTGAAGGAGAAAAGAGCTGACAAAAGTAGGTTAATTTTAGAAAATCCTAACTTTTCAATATAGACTAATGGTTTCTCAACTAACATTACTACCATTCAAGAAAGAGGCCATGAAATAATTTTGACCAGTTTGATGAAAATACTCAGTCACAGTTAAAAGGCAAACCCCAAGGAAAGAAACTGGGAACAAATGGAAAACTTTGGCGTAGTATTCTACTTTTCTGTATTTCGTCTTTCTCTAGGTTACAAGGAAGAGCAAGACGAATGATCAAAGGTGTAGAACATTTTTCGTATGAGGAGATAGTAAATAAAGAGTAAACAGACTGAGACCTTTACATTTGGAGCAAGGATAACTGAGGGGATACTATGAAAGAAATCTATAAAAAGGGTGACTGATATGGAGAAGGGCAGATAGGCAGCAATCATGTGTGTCTTCTCACAATAAGAGAACTGAATGGGAGTCTATAAAATTCCCATTTGGCAAGTTCAAAACACAAGGAAGTCTTTTTTTCCGTAATGTAGAATTCAATATAGAATACACACACTATTATGGTAACAAAACCAGGAATGGGTTAAAAAAGGAGTCAGAGGCATCTGAGAGACAGGCCCATTGAAGACTATTCTACAGTGGTCTAGAAAGAAATCTCCAGCTTGAATTACTGGGAACTACAAGATATGCCCTGGAAAGAATCTATTTATATGGCTAATGAGATTTTCATAAGCACCCACAATTGTCCACTGTGTGGAAGACAGAACCAAGCTATGAAGACCTTTAGTCTGCCCAAGTACAGACATTTTAACTTCTACTTTCCAAACAGAACTAATGACTTTTATGAGCTTTCTAATATCAACCACATAATGTGAGGTTAGCCCAGGTAAAGGATATTTCAGATATTACGTTTATTTCAGTATTGCCTCGATAACAGTAATGAAATATCCAAAGGGCATCATTTAAGTGGCATTGGTTATATGCCATGAATGGAACAAGCCTATATATGAGACCAGAGCTTTTTATCCTGGTAAACACCATGCCATATGTTTTTATCAGGCAATAATTTTGGGGAGAATTAATCTTTATAAAGTTATTACGTTAGAGTGTCCTAGTTATGTCAAAGTATAGAGCTGGGGGCTTCTTCATTTATACAAATATTGCTGAACATTTAATTTCAGATTCTCAGTCTGGTGGATGATAAAAAATGACTACCCACCAAACTTGTAGCATTAAATGGAGACTATATTTTTGGCAGCTCATCGGAGAGGGATTAATATTACTGGAATTGCTTTGTTTCTCAGCAATGCTTCCTTAAAAACAGTTTCCTCTGAACACATATTTCTATTTTATTGAGAAAAGGAAATATGGTATTAGAAATCAATGTTTTTAAAGGGTAATTTAAAGAATTCTAATCTTGGCAGATGCTGAAATATTTTCAATTTAAAACAAATAGTATTTCTGTCATCCAGTCGGCTTTTTAAAATTAGACCATTACTCCTTGATAAGTTAATTACAAAACAGAAAGAGACCCAACCAATCTAAAAAAGCGTATTAATGAAAGTATAGAGCACATGTCTAAAAACTGCTTTTACTGATTTATTGGTGAAGTTTTACTTTTTGTATGAAAAACCTTTTCTCTGACGTCTTAAATCATAGGAAAAAATGCTCAATTTTTCACCCTATCACAACTAATTTTTTTACATTGGTACACTGATGGACTATTGTTTTTCTGTGCTACCATCCATTATAAAAAGTGACAGCATCATAATTGAAATTATTTAAAATATGGTACATTTAGATAATTCTTTACTTCAGTATAAATATGACTATATAAGAAATGCTACTACTGGAAATTGCTAGGATGAGCTACCGAAATGGAATTATTGCTCAGCAGGCCATATCCCTCTGGGGGTAGGAAATGAAAAATACCAGAAGTTCTTTTGAAATGCAAAAAGATAAGAGGAATAGAAGGAACATTTTTTGTTGCATCTGAGGCCTGGTCATCTTTAGTCAAATCTTTATGCCGCAGGGCAGATACCCAGTATCAAACGCTGCGGAAGTTTCACACTGCACAGGCATTTAGGCTCCATGCAGACATGGGAAGCATGAAATATGTTGCAACTATGGGTTGAAATGGCTCCAGATCCATCAGCCGAATCCTGGGCTCACTGAAATCCCTGACAAGTCTCAGCCTTGTGAAGTCACAGTTTCACCCCAAGTATTTTGGGTAAATGCAAGCAAAACTCACCAAAAAAAATTGCATTGGCTGATTAGCTTTGTAATATCTGTCCACAGACGTCTCTGTAACTGTGTTGCATGGCTGCATTTTGTGCTTCTTACAGTAAGAACCAGCCGAACAGCCCAGTGGGAATCCTTCTGGGTCTCAGCTGTGCCTGAGCCGAAGTCGTGGCAGGTATCAGTCTAACAATTTAACGGTATGAACAGTGGCAGGCCAGAATCCAGACTAAATGCACTGTCCCTGATTAGGTTTCCAGTATAGAAACTGTCCCACAGAGCCAACTGGTTTCGCAATTTCTGTGGGAGCCTGTCACTTGGAGGCGTGTGCTGATTGGTATGCTTCACAGGAAATACTATTTAACCTCAAACAACTGGAATAAAAATATAATGGAAGAGGAAAGGTTTTAAATCTTAACAAAAATATCAATAGATACCTTCATTTGCCGAGAATGTTGCTGTCCTAAAGTGGACAGGCTGGCTTATCCCCTAACATCCCCCTGATAATTAATGGACAATGAGCTTGGCTCAATTCAGTGGTTTATTTTCCTTATTTCAGAAAAAGGTATTTCCTTATTTCAGAAAAAGGTATGTCAGCCCAATATGGCAGGGGGTCCAATATGGCTCAGTATAGCCCAACATTAATCTCTGAGTGCTGCCATCTCTCCCCCTTGACCATAACCAGAATGGTGTCTAGATCAGGCTGCTGCTTTTTTATTCAGCACTTCCATGGCCTAGTTGGCCAAAACGTGGCCAGAATTTCAGGTAGACAAGGTTGTGTGACCCCAGCAAGGGTGAGCCAAGGTCACGATAAATGGCAGCTGCTCATGATGCATTTGCTGTACCTACTGACATCCAGAACCAGTAAAAATATAAGAAATTTTAAGGAAAAAATGTTTCTAGACAATTTTTATACTTCAAAGACAATAAAAAGAGCACAGGATGCAGTCAAACCCCCAACCTTCAATATATACTGTCCAGTGGTAATTTTAAGAACCTAGAACTTTTTTTTTAAAAAAGGTCATCTTTTAATTATATGTGAAGTCTCCTTTATACAAGGTTTCCCTATTGCTCCTCATATCGGTCCTATCTCAGAAATAACAACTACCTATAAATTACAATATTTTTCACCTTTCTAAATGTGGAGCAAAATTTAGACAGACACTAGGTCTTCGGCTGTAGCCTCCACCTTCCTTTCCATGAGCAGCAATGCAGATACCACTGCAAGGTTTGTGATTTTATAGTGTTAAATGAGAATAAGCAAGGGAAGCAATTATGTCCATTATCATCAAGTATACAAGTGCAGTGTCCAGCATCATCTCCAGATGTTAGCCTCATCTCAGTGGACAATATAAGGGGAGATTTAAGATTGACCAGTCTGACCATTTCTTTGAAAGTTGTATCGCAGGTGGACATCTTCTACTATGTACTCCTGCAATCATGCAAGTAATTAAGTAGCACATCCCAGGTGATCCCAAGGAGCTCCTAAAATTAAATCCCTGAACCTCACAATGTTATTGTGATTAGCTGTCTGCTTACTAGGGTTTTTTTTGTTTGTTTTATTGCACCTGTCTGTGTGCTAGGGATGACGAACCATAATTTGACACAAAATATTTAGAATGGTTTATTACTGAGATGAGGGCTTATTTCCATTTTCCCAGACTACATGCTCTTTCTTTCCCTTGCTTTTAATCACAAATTTTTATGGCAGTGAGAGACACAGCAATGATGTTCACCCCTTCTATTTAGAGGGAAAACCTGTCTGGTGCTGTTTGCTTTATCTTCATCTTATGAAGTGACACAGTCTAAGTTCCCTGAAGGACAGGCTTGTTAGCTCTGCAGTTTTGATTTGGGCTTGTTCCAGGTTACACCATTTTTCAAACATCAGTAATTACCACTGTGGAACACTTTGTATTGTGATATAAATGAAATTACTTTCTTTAAGGGCAAACTTCTAATTTTCACAGAGGAAAAATGGAAGTCAGAAGTTCTGTCCAAAAAATAAATATAAGCTGCACTGAAAATTGGACTTGGGATCATTATTCGTGAATTCACATTAACATGCATTAGGGAAGTCACTGTTAGTGACTGCTAGTGACTGTTAGTCACTGTCATTTGCTTGTGGCTTTTCAGCAGGAGTTTCTCAAGTTGCTCCGTGGTGGAGAAATGTGCAAGGTCAAGTGGGGAGTGTCACCAAAGACCTGTGTTAGGGACTGTGTCTGGCCTGGGAGAATGTAGTCTCCCAAGGTAAGTCCATTACCGGGGACTGCATTTGACTCTTGTGATATTTATCATAGTTATTAATGCACCAGCTCAAAAGGTCAAGTGACTTGTATGAGATTCTCAGTTTTCATTTGAGGAAAAATGTGTTTCTAGCCTTGTACTTCTGGAGAAAAGAAAATATGAATGTACAAAGACTTAAGAGGTAGAAGGATACTTAAAAATCATCAAAAGACACAATAAACATGAAGAATTTTTGCTCTGATGCGATGACCTGGGGGACAAATTCATGATTTTTGGATGTCAGGGATAGGAAAGATTAGGACGGACAATCGAAAAAGGGGTGGAGGAATCTTCAGAAACATTGGTTATATAAAGAGCTGTTGCCATGTGTTTAACACATGAGATGATATCTTATTGTCTGTTGTTTAACCCCCCAAAATTAATTATATCCAGTCAATGCAAGATGAAGAATCCATGCAGTGTTGTAGGCTATGATCTCTCTGGTTGTTACCTCACTTCAGTCAATCAGAGTTTAACTAACCAAAAACTTGAACCCTGTTGTTGCAAAGTTGTGCTGGTTTTGTCTGGGTAATTTTTTCATAGTAGCTCGTATGGGGCTGTGTTTTGGATTTGTGCTGGAAACAGTGTTGATAATAGAGGGATGTTTTAGCCATTGCTGAGCGGTGCTTACAGTCAAGGCCTTTTCTCTCTTCACACCACCAGCGAGTAGACTGGGGGTGCACAAAAACTTGGGAGAGGGCACATCTGGGACAGCTGACCCCAACTGACCAAAGGGATATTACATACCTCGTGACGTCGTGCTCAGCGTATAAAGCTGGGGGAGGAAGAAGGAAGGGGGGGATATTCAGAGTTGAGGTGTTTGTCTTCCCAAGTAACTGTTACGCATGATGCAGCCCTGATTTCCTGGAGATGGCTGAGCACCTGCCTGCCAATGGGAAACAGTGAATTTATTCCTTGTTTTGCTTTGTTTGCGTGCTTGGCTTTTGCTTTAGTTCTTAAACTGCCTTTATCTCAACCCATGAGTTTTTTCACTTTTACTCTTCCAACTCTCTCCCCCATCCCACCTGGGGGGAGTGAGCAAGCGGCTGTGTGGTGCTTAGTTGCCGGCTGGGGTTAAACCACAACAAAAGTAGACCCACAAAGGCCACATCCACTCATGTAGCACAGAATTGCTCTTCCACAAGGGCCTCAAGACCTGCATCAGGGCTGAAGTTTCCCATCAGTCAGTTAAATATGTTTAATTTTATTTAAAAAATGAAACCAGACCTTACATGAAATATGGTAGGGTTCTGCTGACTGCAGTTTTGCTGTGGGATGATTAACAATGGCCAGGCCTGAAATACTGTTTTGATTAGTGTTTGTTCAGAATAGTGAAATGCTGGAACAAAAAAGTAAGGTAGTTTAGCAAGCTTCCAACTGCTATGAAAACATGCATATAAGAGCAGTAAGAAGTAATAGTAAGAAAGAAAACCATTAATGGAAGCATTAGACTGTGAGAACTCTTTGGGGAAGGTTTTCACTAGCTCCAGCTTTGTGCAAGCGCTGCATCCCTTGCTAGCTGGGCTGAAGTCTTCTATGGCAAGCATTGCCTTTTCCATCTCGGAGTATCCTGTAATGGGCTTCACACAGGCTTGGTGTTGGAAGCATGGGGTAGAAATCATGGCATCTTGCACAATGAAGTGGGGGAGGAATGGATCTGCTGCCTGTGTGGTCTGCCTTAACTCAGAGGGTCTCCGTCTGCCAGCCTTTGCTGGAGGAAGGTTTCAGTCCTTACAGACCACTGGAATAAAGGTGACACAGCGGGGAACCAAAACTGAAGTTGCACATCCCACTTCTGGCTTTGAATTACTGTACTGGATGTCAAGAGATGGCACACAGAGTCTCTGTCTTCCACTATGAGTTATAACAAATACTTACTGTTTGATGATGACCTGTAAGTCGTTAAATTTTCTTCTCAAGTTTTACCATTGGACTGCTTTATAAAACTAATTTAAAGTGTGTAAATCAGCTTTCATTCCTTTAATAGTGCTCTATAAGAATAAGACCAGGGGTGGGGTGAGGTGGTGTGTTAGGGATTTTTCACTTCCTGTGCATTTTTTTTAGTTCGATTCCACATTTAATTTGCAGTTCAAATTTACGTGTCCTTTTCTTGGAAACACATGCTCCTAACAAAGTGAATTCGTATGTAATTCAGGGATAAGAGTCCCCACAGAACTTCCTGGGCCTAGAACAAGTATTGTCTTATTAGTATTTGACATTGCTGCCAGACTATGAAGAGAGAACTCTATTGACTTGATGGCTCCAAAATTCCCTTTTGATTAGCTAGCCAGTAGTCAAATTTTCAAGGAAAGGGCACAGCTCTTTCAGAAATGAAGTCTACCAGTTCATCAAAAATGTCTTTCCTTTCATATCCTGACATAAGGCAAAACCTCACTATCTGAGAAGTTTCCAACAATTGTCTTCCAAAAATCATAAAATTAGAAATTTTGCTATAAGTGACCAATACATTCTTATTTTTCACTTTGAACTTACTCTCTGTGGTTCAGCTTTATTTGTTTGGTTAATCTATCACCTGCAGATTGATAACACCCTGGAGTCCAGTCATGGCCAGGTCTTCATAATGTGAGATGTTGTATAAACACATTAGCAAAATGATACCCCATCCCAGACACAGCCTAGAATCATTGTTGAACACAATCCTAAAGATTGACTAGACACCCAAGGAAGTAGGAGGACTATTGGTCAATACACTATGCTACCATAAAACACGACAGGCTGGCTTTAGCTTGTTATCTTCTGTCACATGTTTGTAGTCTTAAGGTTGCAGCTGTACAATAAGAGAGCCTTATTTGCTGCTCACATTTATCAATATTATGGTTTTCTGCTTGTATCACAGCTGGAGACTGTTAGAAAGTATTTGAGACCCTACTAACACAACTTCTTGTGTTTTTTGCCTTGTGCAGGCTTGCTTCAGGAGCAGTGAGTGGATAGCTGAAGGGTATGAAAGAACTACCTAAAAAAGTGGTGTGCAAAGGAACACAGCTAAAAGAAATACTGGGTTTTTCTAATCCCTCTCACCTAGCAGTGCTGTTTCTTATGCCTTCAGTTTCGTCTGCTTCTCGCAGTCTATCCTACTGAACATGCCTAACTTTCAAAATTACCCTGGCTTTGGAATGAAGGTGTCAGCAGTTGCAAGACCCCGTAGGGTGTGATTATGTTATTTCCTGTCTGTTGACTATGTTTAAGCATGTGCCAAACTGGAAAGGTCATTTTTCTAGCGTGACTCTGGAGTACGCTTAATGATAGTCTTGTTACTGACTGACCTCCTGTACCTACAGAGATTAAACATCTTGGACAAATTTTCATTGCTTGAATCTGTGCCAAATCCTTTTAATGCGTGAAGGACTTGATCACTTTTAAACCAGTGGTGTAGAGCAAACAAGGCTCAGTCGTTTGATGCCAGGGGGCCTGCTTGATTTTTGCAGTAAAGAAACAGAAATTCATAACCACTGTGGGGATAGCAAAAGAAAATGTATCTGCGCAGATCTTTGTCGATAGTCTAATCTGATTGCTAGGTCTGTCCCGCCTGGCTGAGTGATGCTGCAGCAGCCAGCAGCACTACAGCCATGCTACCCTCCATGATGAAAACACACTATCTGTCTCCAGGGTTTACCATCAGAAGCATAACCTTAGCTTTCAAAATAAGACATTTTCTTTTTAAGTATTTATATTGTGGAAATTAAATTAGATGATGTTGCAGTGTTGGTTTTAGCAACTTGCACTTACTCTGCTTCCATCATATTTACACTTAAATGCAGCTAAAAAAATCTTATTTAATCTAGAATGGGGCTATTTTTAGGGATCTTTTTATGTAACATTGACTATTAACATTTCACAGCATCTGGCGATGCTGGCTTTTCTGATTGTATTGAACTTTGCTGAACAGGAATTTTTATATCAGTTAAGAGCAATTCTCTGCACTGCCTGTATTCTATGTCTTCTCAGAAGTAGGGATGATGACAGGTAATGTCTCAAAAGATAAGTAATCTTCCACTACATACCCTCAGTCTACAGTAAGTTCTCTAGATGTACATGAGGTTCACCAGGAAAATTCATCATGGCATATTACGTACTTTGTTTATCCGTTCCACTTGATACAGCTACTAAAAATAGCCAGATTTACATGAGTGAGTCTTTTCCTCTTGCATGTGTCAGTCTGCAGGATCTAATTCTGTAACTAATTTCACAAAACCGAAGACTGATAAGACGAACGGGCTGCATTCACCTACTGACCAAATGTGAAATTGTATCCTCTAAGAATATCTATGATTTAAAAATCCTTAGGGCAGATGTCAATTAAAAGGGAAAAGAAATGGGAGGAATTCCTTGCACCCTTTCATACTTATTTCCTCTTCTTCTTCATCATGTTCCCATTTTATTGTTTCTGTCTTCAGATAAGCTTTCTGTCTGTGGTTTTGCCATTTCGTATGTCTTTTTTCCCTCTTCTTTGCTTTTGCTTATTCTAGGTTACACTACCACTATGTGAGAGAATATTTCTACTTATTTTTAGGCTTTTTCTGTATTTTTATTATTAATGAGCATACACCTGTTATACATGCATTGATGTTTAAATGAATATTTAAACCTATTCGTCATTGGTATGATTGAAACCAAGTTCAGCATCAACCAGTGGCAGATTCTTGGTCTTAGTATATGTAGTAAGACTGGGCAGATAACATCCAATTTTGAAGGAGGGGGTAACAATTACAAATTTTTTTGCACACCCTGGGATTTTGGTGATACTTTCAGTAGAAAAAGCAGACGATTTAATGTAACTTAGCTTCTCACCACTAGAAATGGGTTTGCTTACATCATGACTAAAGACTGCACTGACAGCAGACCACAGAAAAGCTTGCAAAACCTGAGCTTGTGGTTTAACATTGACAATAAATCTCCTGTGCGCTAAGACAGACAGGATGGGCCAGATTCTAGTTTGCTGGGGAAATATGCACAGGGACAAGGACAGAAGGACAAAATTCTTTCACCCAATCCTTCCTTTCTGTGCTCAGGGGCAGGTTGTAGAATATGGTAAGAGATGAAAAATAGCAGCTGCAAAAATACAGAGCAGCCCAACCTTTCTTCAGAGGCGGTGCTGAGCAGGCCAGCAGGATTGCAAAAGAAGGTGGGCTTGGCACAAGTGTGAAGAAAGTACATCTACCACAGTTACAAGGTCATGCAGATATCACTCAAATATCCATGAATATTGGAGCTGCAGCTGCTGGCAGAAATTAAAATGGGGTTTTTGCCAATGTAATTCCACAGGTAGAATTATATTTTTGTATGTAGGATAGTATCACTTCCCACATGGAGGTCCTTGTTCCAAAATAACAAGGAATGCCTTTTTCCTTAGTTTACCTGTCATGGAACAAAAGTGTCCACACAGGGAGCCTTACATTCATAAATATATTGCTAGATATTTACTGGTTCATTTTTCAGTGTAGACAAGTCCTAAACTATTATTGATTAAAAAAAAAAACACCTGAGGAAGAACAGGAGCAATACTGACGCTGGGGTGTCCTGGGGTTGTTACCCTCATACGCAAAATCCATGTCTGACTCAGGACGAATCTGGACCATTAGACAAAAGACTGTCGGCAATGGAGCACCATGTTTAGCAATTTAAGGAGAGATATGCAAAGCAATAGAAAGGAATCCAAAAAAGCAACAAAGATGCTTCGACACATGGTTGTGCATTTCACAAGCACTGTGCTTTCTTAAAATAACACGGAAGGAAGAAAGAAAAGCCAGAAAATTATATATCAGCAGTACTATTTCTAAAAAGAATGGTTTTCAAACTTTTCCATGAGGCATTAACAGCTCTTTAAGGGATAATCTTTATTGCTTTGTAATGTACAAAGCAATAAACAGCTGCTGAGATTGATTAATAGCCAAAGCAAAGTTGAGGCATGTAATCAATCTAAAAAGCCATTTATTGTGAGTATACTACAAAGCAATAGAGATTATTGCTGTTGCACAACAAACCATAACAGCGAAAACACACACACATACACACACACACAAAGCGAAAACAGTTGTTTTCTTTTCAAGGCTCGCAGTGCTACGCTGCCTTTTTCCTGAGCTTTCAAATGGCAATCTCTTTGACTAAGGCAGGCAACTGTCCTTACAACAAGCGATCTGCATGAAAAAGTAATGCTCTGAGAACTTCAGTGTTACCTGAGGGAGAAATAATATTTGTTTATTTAGTTCTGTAACTAGAGATACTAAATTCCATCTTGTCCTTGGAACCGGTACTGCTATTCATGTTACCAACAAAAACAACGAATTGGCTCACCAATTGCAAAATGATCTAATTCATGCTGATGCAGAAATGAAGGCTCTTTACTTTTGCTTTTTTTTTTATGAATGACTACTAAATCACTTCAAAGTTTTCCACAGGAATTCTGAATGGGGCAATTGGGTCTAGCTCCAGCTGTTTTGGGCAACCACCTCACCCCATTCTTTTTATACAACTTTAATACAGCTCTTAATATAGTTAGGGTTTTGCCTCCTTCAGTCTTCTTGGGAGGCTGTTTCAGGATCTTACCTCTCCAGTGGTTTTGAACATTTTTTAAAAATTTCCATTTTGAGTTTTCCAGGTCAGATAATGCTGATTTCTGAATCAACATTGTATTTTAGCAGAAATTGCTCTCTATCTTCATTAAAGATAAAACATGGAGAGAGTCTCAGCAGAATAAACAAGCCATGCCGTTGTCTTCTGCCAGGACAGGCTTGTCCGTTGATCAGTCTCAACACCCTTTCTGCACCCATCCCCATCTCAGTCCTGCTCTCCTGAACATGGACGCTCTGCGTGGCACTGAGCCCCAGAGGGGGTCTCAGCACTGCCTTCTCCAGCCACACTCGCTCGCACCATCTCCTGGAAATAGCTTTCCTGGTATACCCAGGGATTAAATCTGCCTTTTTCATCTCTCCTTAACTTTAAAAGCCAGTGGTTAACTTGCACTTCCAGCCACAACTTGCATATCCTTGTTTCTGAACTGATGACCTTGCAACTTATGACAGAAATTTGTATTAGTTCACAAGGGCACAGGATTGCAATTTGCAATATTAAGTTTCATTCCATTTCTATTACTCTAGTTCTCAAGGTTATTCAGGTCTTCCTGTATCATATTGCCATCCTCTTCCATATTAATGATGTTTCCCATTTTCGTGTCATCAGCAGATTTCATTAACAAACTCCATCTTCCAATTTTAAGGTAATGAATAAAAATATGACTAAAGATGTATCCTTGAGGAACTCTGTTAGTAAAATACCATTCAGAGCCAGGTATCACAATAGTAGGAAGTGAATTCTTCAATTTCACATTTGCAGGAAATACAATTCAGCTCAGTGAAAATTAAATTTCAGATCGTAGTGGATATAAACTTTCCAAGCTCTTGGCTTCAAAAATCTGAACTATTTCATACCTGAAGTTACTTAAAATTTAATAACACCTACTTGAAATATTAGAATGAGGATTTTCATAATTCCATGTACATACCTCTTTACAATTATAAAAATTTGGAGTGTGAGAATTGTACTCATGGTGTAGAGGTCACTTTGATTATTTCTAAGCCTTTGACTTTGGTAGTTAAAATACTTGTTTTAAAGTTATTTTTACCGTACCAGTCAATTTTACCCTTTAGCCAGTCTTATATTTAATTTCTTTTCACTTTCATACTATTCCAGGAAATCACAGCTTCCCTGGAGAAGATGATCTGTATGCTTGAGATCACATTCTCCGTGAATTCCTGTTCTCTGGGATCTGACATTTCAAACTCCCTTTTATTCCCACTTTGGGCAGCTGTACCATTCTTCCTGCAGGACACACTGGGCCTAGATTCACCCCTTCTTAGCCCTTCCCTACTTTTTATCTTTTTTTTTTTTTCAGTTGGAGAATTCAGTGTCAGCAAAATCAATTAAAATCTTTCAATAATTATCAGCGATATTTCTTTTTTTCCTGTTAGTATTTTATTTGCAAATATCACTGTAGCACCTGATCTGCTGTTAAAAAGTTGAAAGAAACATTCCATTGACAGCAGCCAAACCGAAGCTCATACCTGTCTCAGTTGTGTCTAATGCTACATTTGTGTTGCTGATTGGTCTGAGAAGCGTGAGAGACATCTTGTTTTTTTCCAACAGAGTGTAAATGGCCTCTTGTTATCATTTAGCAGAGAATGACCTTCGGGAAGCTTGGTTTGCTGCATCAGTAGGAGTACTGCAGAGAGGGGACTGCAGGTGGTATGGAGGTGGTACGGTGAAG
Organism: Limnodromus scolopaceus; assembly: GCA_028565335.1. Taxonomy (NCBI): domain Eukaryota; kingdom Metazoa; phylum Chordata; class Aves; order Charadriiformes; family Scolopacidae; genus Limnodromus; species Limnodromus scolopaceus. The sequence continues at coordinate 73,947,277 of JAOXNO010000024.1, read as the reverse complement.
TAAGATGGACGGTTGCACTGCAGCCTAGTGAGAAGTGCTGTGTAACACCAGTGTAACTGGACCTACAAAGAAGAAGTCATAGAATCATAGAATGGTTAGAGTTGGAAGGGACCTTAAAGATCATCAAGTTCCAACCCCCCTGCCATGGGCAG
>JAOXNO010000024.1:73869506-73938553 GCA_028565335.1 Limnodromus scolopaceus | reverse complement strand
AGCGCCCGGCGGCGGCGGCGGCCGTGCCCCGTCGGGCCGTAACGCTCGTCCTCGGGGGGCTGCCGCCTCGCCGCGGGGGCGCGGAGGCCCGGAGCGGGCGGTACGTCGGGGAGAACCTCCGGTCCGTTTCCTGGCACCTTGCTGTCCGCCGTGCCCGGGAGGGAGTCTCGTTTGCCGGGTTTGGGTTGGTTACTCCGCTGAGCCCGGGGCAGCTTTTCCTCCACAGGTGCCGCTGGTGCCGGGGGTTCCTCCGGGGCGTGTGCTCCGGCGGCCGCACCGAGTATCCAGCTCTCCTGCGGGTTGCAGGCTCTGTTTCTCCTAACTTTGTTCTCATTCCTTTTTGGTAGTGATCTTCGAAATCTCACCAAGCTGAAAGTGTATCAGTTGTGATTGAAAAGCTGCTGATGTTCAGCATTACATCTAATAATACCCAGTATTCAATCACTCTTATTAAGCCTGTATTTATAGGGTGCTGACTCTTCTAGAGGGTTGCTTGGGTGGACAGAACTTGGATTCAGATCTGGGTGAGCAGAGTGTTCATGGCTTGAGTACAGGATTTCTCCTCAGTGTACTTAGTGATTGCAAGTATACCCCCTCGGTATGCCAGCAATTAAATGATACTGGTTTTGAGATGGGGGATAGGAAGGCAGTGCCAGTGTGGTGCCGCATCTGATGTAGTCAGCCATGCTTCTCTCGTGAGTTGATTGACCCAGGAGAAGTGCAGTTATCTCACCTCTGGAGATAGCTAGGACTAATCCAGGGTTCTCTGATCCTGTACAGTTATCTACTGCTTTCAACTCTTCCTGTACAGCAAAGACCAGGCCTCTGGAGTAAAGAACTGGGGAAAAAAGACAGGAGCCCATGTATGGCTTTTCAGACACTCGTGTAATACTCTTCTACCTTCAACTAGAGAGGAGATCGTCATCTGTGCAAGTTAAAGGCTACCCAGGAAATGGTGACAGCAGTGGGGGACAAGACCTGTGCGTACCAGTTACATGGTCTCCATTGACACTGCAACATTCCCTTTATCTGACCCCTGCTGGGATTGGGGAGCAAAATCGGAACACTGCTGGATTTTCAGAAAGAAGCACTAATACTTAGAATTATTTCTTACTTGCAACTAAGATACTTTATTTTTAAATAAAAAGTTTGTGGAAAAATAGAAATTCTTACAAAAAAATACAAACCCAGACAGAACTAGTCTTGTATAAACGATGAAAGCCATGGGTAAAAAACAGATTGTACGCTGGGCAGCCAGTGCAGTCCTTTCCCTTTCGCTCTTGTGCTGCTCCTTCATCCTGTACTTCCACTTTCTGCTTACTGCATTCATTTGTTGCACCATATTTTAAATTAGTCTCTGGCACTGCAAGTGAGTGATTTAGGTACCTTATGCTCATCAAAGTCAAGAAAGCTTCTGGTGATTGGAGGGTTTTTCCCTTATGCACGGATCTAGGTAGTAGTTTTCTAGGAAGAGAACTGGTGTAGTATAGCTCAAGGTGCTTCCTCAAAGCTTCTGGGGTGGTGGGACGCTGGAGAGCAGATGGAGCTTCTGTATTGAGCACTGCTGCAGTGGAGCAATTGCTTGATGCTTAGATGTTTCAGCCTTAGGCGTAATAAAATAGAGAGCACAAATTGTCATTTGGGAAAGAGGTGGTGTTTGTACTGTAATGGTGCAGCAGCCCAACTCCTTCAGATAAAGAAATTACTTGTGGTTTTTAAATGCTTGCAAGAAAGTGAGCTTTCTTATCGTATATATATATATATACACACACATAACTGATATTTTGTGACCCTGCTTACTTGTTTCTCTGCGTTCTATCACATTTTCTGGCTAATAACTGTGGGGTATCGATTAATAATATATTGGTGGTGTGTCGCTGCCACAGTTTTGCGTGGGAGCGGTGCTGCCTCACGGCAGGGGGAGGGAGCTGAGCGCCGCTCACGGGAGGAGCGGTTCGAGTCCGTGGTTCTGCTCGCTGCCGCCCCCCCGTGGCAGCGCCGCGCCCCGCCGCCCGCCCGGCTCCCCCGCTCCGCTCAGCCGAGCCTTCAAACGAAGCCACAGGGACCCTTTGCAACGTTAATTACTAAACCTGTGGCTTTCGTGGAGCGGAAGGGCGACAAACAGTGCCCAAATAATAGAACTTCACTGATTCAGCTTATAGTAGGCAAGTTCCTTTGCCAGTTAAAAAGAAAGCTTCAAGAAAAAGCTATTGCAATGGAAGTTTGGTCTAAACTGTGGCAAATAAATGTACTTCTAGGATAGAAAATTTGCAGATGGCAGTAGACTTAACTAAACATTAAGTTGATTGTATCAGAGGTGGTGCAGTTCCACAGTAACACATCATGTCTCTCAGTTTAACTTCTTAGTTTAACTACAAAGCACATATACATGAATCCCATAAAATACTCATTTAAATGTCAGAGCACAGAGATTTTAAGAACTAAAGAAAAGGCTGTCCTTCAGAGATTAAATGTAAGACATTATATTACTTAAGAAGATTTATTTTAAAATTTAAGAAGGTGGATGGAAATATATAGACTGGAAAAGAGGAAATATGAGTTAGTTCAGATTTCTGATTTGTAGAATCATGTTGATTATGTTTTAGTATGTATTCACAGCTGTTGTTTCTGTGTATGCTGGATAATATATGTGTCAGAAATAAGGCCTACACAGAAGACCTTCCACTTAAAGGTGAAAATCTTGACTCTGAGTAGCTGGGAGAATAGGGAATGATAATCTACCTTCCTTGTTCAGTGACAAATGGCTGTATAATTGCTCCAAGCAGGCTGCTGCAGTGGAATTCCTTACTTATCTCTTTTCAATCGTGTTGCAATAGAGGGAAGAGTAGGGAGCACAGAGAGCCAAATTTAGTCACAGTGAAGAAAAGAAATGATAATCAAAGAATTAAAAATGTGGACAGACTCAGGCTCCTGATCTTTTCCTCTGTTTTGTAATTGTGCATCTTTCAGTGAAAGAGGTTGGTGCACCGCTCCTTAGCGTCCAATTTTATCTTGTGTAGCCCAGATAAAGGGGTTGGGTTCTGTGTTAATTAAAGAAACTTTGCCAGAATGCACAGGCTCTGAAAGAAAGAACAGAAGAGGCAGTTGGAAATGTAAAGGTGCAGAACAGGAAGAAGTGAACTAAGAAACTAGCAAAATAGGATTTTTGCTCCGTAGTTTAGAAATAACCAAGATGGCAGTGTCTGATCTACTGCTGGTTCATTGTCATACACTATGTGAGAGAATAGAAGTTACCAGGTTTTCTCGGAGAGTACGATGTTTGGCCCAGAAAGTACTGTGGTCTGTGTGTAGTGTATTTTAGCTCCCTCTAAAAAAACCTAAAGGTCCTCAGATTATTTCTGCTCTTCAGTATTTTCCTACAGAACTGAGAAATAGAGTACCAGTGCAGTACCAATGCAGTACCAATGAGCCTTATTTTCCACTACTTCATTACCATCTAGGATTTTGTTATAATACCTTTTTAAACTACATTATGGTAGCATAAACACTGATGAATTAGTAGTTTGTAATTTAAAACTAGCATTATATTCTGTGCCTTCCATATATATTGTACAGTGTTGTTTCTGTACACTACTTTGCAGCAGAATGCAGCCTTCAAAGGATAAAAATACAGAAAAGGCAACACCATTCTACAGACTTCCAGTACCAAAGAAGAAGACCAGTTCTGAGATTATAAATGAAGCCAGAAATGTTCTACGAACACTAAGGACTCGGAGACCATTTACACCTACAGAGGATCAAAGGAAACTTTTTGGATCTGGATCCTCACGAGCTCCTCGAAATAGACCTCCTTCAGTTTTTAGGTACTGTGGCTTTAAGATTTTTTCAAATATCCTTTAGCAGCAAGAGATTTAATTCTGTAATTATGTTTCTGGTGATTTTTTTTTTTCCCTTGTGTTAATCTGTATTCCTAATCACATCCTTTGCCTTCTTCTAATGATCTTTACTGTTGGTGTTAATCTACACGTCCAGGAAGTTCCTGTGGATTAGAGCTGCTGGTGGCAGTCTTTACACTATTTTTGTATATGGAGAATAGTTAGAAAAATGGTCTGTAACTCACCTTTATCTTAAGACAGTGTATGCTTCTGTTTGAGATAGTCTTCAGCTTTCCCCTAGAAACTGTGAAAGCTTGCTTGCTTCCACATAATCTGTAAACTAGATCTTTTTTCAGAGTTTTCTCGGGTCTTCTTATATATAAGATTACAGGTCTTGAAGTTTGAAATGCTCATTTTCAAACAAAATTTTTACTACTTCAAATTATTTTTTGTGGAGTTCTGTTATGTACCATAATTTACAGAGCTCAATAGGTCTTCCTCTTGTGACAAAAGAGAAAAAAAAGAAGTATATTGGGCTTTCTACATCCATTTTCCTGGTTATGTTTTCCCACTCCTTAAATGCCAGGTCTCTAATGACTGTAGGGAGGAGATGTGAACTGTATTTGAAATGTTAGATGTCAGGCATGTGAGAAGGGACGCTGGGGCATATTTGAATGGCCATATGAGTAAGTCAGTGTCCATGCTGTTTTCATGGCAGCGTGACGTCAGGCGCTGTATGTATCTGGTATTCCTTACTGCATAGTGTTGTGCCCCTGCAGAAGGCAAGAGCCTGAGTGTGACTTGGCTGTTTGTTGGTGAGCAGGTAACAGGGTCACTCTGGCTGACATCCATGCCTGTTCTGTCTGTGCTTCTCCTCTACAGGAAGGAGCATGCTCATGCCTGCGCAAACCTGGGGGCTCTGCGGCTTGTGTCAGCTTGGGCACTAACCACGGTTGGGTTTGTGCATGAAATGAGGCTTATGTTAGCGAATTACAGACATGTATGAAATAAACTGTATCATGGTAGGTGTGCTGGCGATCTTGTAATTCTTCTCCCTTGATGCTGCTGGATTCCCAGATGTCAAAGTTAAATAGCATTCAAGGAAGAAGAGTGATAGTGTAAAAGTGCTCTTCCTTTCTCCCTTCTTTTCCCCATATTCATTAGCAAAGGAAAGAAGCATGCAATTAAAAAAAACCAAAAACCAAAACCACCACAAACCACTGAGTCTGCTTTATTCATATTATGTTTGATTTCTTTATGCTAGTGTTCATGCATCCAGTTTTGATTTGGCTGAATCAAGACCAGTGTCTGGTGTTCGTCTTAGCCCACTGGATCACGTGAGTACTCTGTAAATAACTTATGCAATACTGATATAAATATAAGTGTATCAGTAGTGTTAGGAAAATATATGGTTTAAATAGTTTGGGGAGAAATTGAAGCTTGATTTAATGTTAGTCTGAGACTTATAAAGTCAGTTTTGTCATTCTTTTCCCCAAAAGGAACCTGAAAATAAGTTAAACTTTTAAAATATTGCTGTATTGCATCATAATTCTAAGTGACACTATCAGGAATCAGAAGATGGATACTTGAGTCACTTTCTTGTGTAAGATTATTAAAATAGAAAAAGGTCGCGAATATCAACATGAGCCAGGAACGTGCCCTTGCTGCTAAGGTGGTGACTAATGGTCTCTTAGGCTGCATTAGGAAGGGTGTTGCCACTTCCCTGGTTGAGGGAAGTGATCCTTGCCCTCTGCTCAGCACTGGTAAGGCCACATCTGGAGTGCTGTGTCCAGTTCTGGGCTCCCCAGTACAAGAGAGACATGGAGCAACTGGAGAGAGTCCAATGAGGGGCCACAAAGATGATGAAGGGACTGGAGCAAGGCTGAGATCTGGGACCATTCAGGCTGGAGAAGAGAAGGTTCAGGGGGTATCTTGTCCATGTGTATAAATACCTGAAGGGAGGGTGCAAAGAGGATGGGGCCAGGCTCTTTTCAGTGACAGGACCAGAGGCAACGGGCACAAACTGAAACACACAATGTTCCCTCTAAACATCAGGAAACACTTTTTCCACTGTGAGGGTGACAAAGCCCTGGCACAGGTTTCCTAGATATCTTCAGAAGCTTCCTGGCCACAGTCAAGTCCAGGGCAGTTGAGCAGGAGGGTTGGGCAAGATGACCTCCAGAGGTCCCTTCCAACCTCAACTTTTCTATGGTTCTGTGATCAATAACTTGAAAGTAAATATATTGATTATGCTTCTATTTGACTTACACATCTGTAAAATATGATTGTAGTTTATTTAAAAAGCAGATGGAGGTACTTGTAAGAACCCCCTTTTTCCTCTGTGAAAGTTTTGAATTGTTTTCAATTTATAAGTGTATCTGCTCTTCCATGTTTTTTATATTTAATCTTTAAATATAATCTTAAATCATGAACATTTGTTTAGTACCTGAGAGAACAGAGCATGCTAAAGCAGTTAAGTATACTTGCTGTATATATTATCTCTTCAAGACGGTAATCTAAATGTAGCATTCTTTAGGAAAGAGAGGGAAAAAAATCCAAGAAATGTTATACTTCAGTAATTTTGATAAGGTAATGTATTTCTGTGTATCAAATTAAAAAATTCTCACCATACTTAGATTAAATATATCTACAGTTGGATTTAAATACTGGTGTTAAATTTTCATTTATCTTGTGTGGGAGAGTGGGAAAAAAACCTAGAGAAAACTGCTGTTAAAGACCAATGCAAAACCTGCCTTTAGTGCTTTACCAGTGGAGCCAAGCTGTAAATGCACCACTGTAAATGCAGAGATTGTATTAGTCATGGTGGTTGTGGGGAGTGGGTCTCACCTCTTGGCTATTTTCAACTAATACTGGGGAGAGATCTGAAGGATTGGACTGGAGACTTTCTAATGGATTCTTTAAGGAAATTTGTAAAGAACCTTGATCTTACAAGGCAGTGCATTTGCATAGGGCACAACAAATGTTTTGTATCTGAGGTTCACATCCTCTAAGATGCAAGATACCAATATAAATAAAACTAGAACTTGCATGTTTCTGGATCTGCATGATTTGTCTCAGTGTGATAGAAAGTGGTACATGTGATCTGAACACATTTGAAGTGTTTTGGAAATACTACTTTAGTGCTCAAAAACAAATTCTAAAGAGTAGATATGCTTGTAGAATTGTTAGTGCAAGTCTTTGGCACAACGTTTTTTTGACAAATTAGCATACTGTAGATGATGTTAAATGAATATTTATGAGAAAATAATTCTGAGTTTCACTTGCTGTATTCAGGCTAGTTTTTGTTTGTTTTCTGCACCCTTGAGTGTTTGCTTTATGTGGTGATAATGGTATAGATATCTAGCTTGTTTAGTGGAATGGTATCATTAGATTATCTACATGAAGATGAAAAATTTTTAATGAGCAAATTATGTACCTTTTGTCTATTCTATTCTGAACTTAATCCTTTGTATAAAGCATTTGGGTTTCTTTTTTTTTTTCTTGCTTATATGGAAATGAAATTATCTGTGCTTTTATTAAAATATCTTTTTTATCTTTGTCACAGAAACCAGAACTAGTCACTTTTGCAAAAGATGTCAATTTTTCCATTTCCTTTCCAAAACCTCCTGCTGATGCTGCAGAGGTTAGAAAGCTCAGCAGTGCTCGGGCACGCTTTTTTAGAAGAACTTCTCAGGGAAATTTCCTTTCTGCTAAAATGGTTCCTCCTGATCAGAGTAAGAATGTTTTGATACACATTATTTCCGGGAATAATAACTGCATGATGGGTTTTAATATCATTACTATATGAATTATTATATTATAATAAAGGGCCTGCATGTACTTTCAGAGTAAATTTTTAAAATACTTAAATGGCTTTAAGGCATTCTTGAAAATGTGATTTCCAAAAATGATACTGGCTTTCACTTCTGAAAGTGAGTTGAAAGCTACTCAGGTACCTTTTTTTCCTATAGGTTTCTGTGTAATAGAATTTTTTCTGCAAGTTTTCTTCAATGGGTAAAATTAACATTAAATGTTGAAATGTTTAAAGAGATAATGAGATGGCATCATCTAAGGAGATTCCCTGATGGATTATGGAGCATAAAAAGAGGAGTAAAAAGGAGTGATATGTCTTGACAGGCCTCCATCTGCATTGTATTTGTTGTTAAGATTTTCATTAGTGAAGAATTAATAAAGGTCACTAAATGTGGGATTTAAAAGTAATTTTCTTGCAGATGGGAAATTACTTTACATCTTGGTTTCCTGCACATTGGCTCATAATAAAATGTGCTGAAGACTCATTTGTAATAATAACAATTCTTACATTGCCTGGGATTGTTACTTTACATGATAAACTGAATATCTCACTTTTTACCTTACAGCAAAATAGGTCTTATACAAAAAGCACTAAACTTTACCTCAGTATTATGTACATAGTCTATAAACATATATTTATATCATTTACCCCTATATGTAGTTTAATCCATTAGCCTTACTAAGTTAATGTTACCAATTGGAGAAGTTGAGAACCTGATGTAATTCTAGTCTGAGTTTGCATCTTCTCCCCTTTGGGGATCATGCAAATATTTACATAAGTTTTTTGTACAGGTTCTTATCACATGTACATACCAAGGAACAAGATTAACAGCTGCCTTTTGCTTGAGTTCCTTCATAACATTCAGATCTTGAAATACAATCCCTTCTTTCACAAGGTACAATCCACATATCTCTAAAAGGGAAATAGAAACAAAATAGATGAAAGATTAAAATGTTAAAACACAAAACTGAAAGACTTTAAGAGATTATGTTCGTAAGAAGACTTTGACTGCTTTGCTTTAAATAGTCTTAAGCTTTCTTATCTTTTAAATTGATACAAGCAAATTTTGATAATGTAATATGACAAACAGTAATTCATTTTGAGCTCTGTCACGTGTATTTAACGTGTAAGAACACTTCTACACAATGTATTCTTTTTGGCTATTTCAGATGAAGAGAAGCTAAATTCTGAAGAACCAGCTATGATGAATAATCTTTGCAGAAGTAATAATAGCTGCCTAGCAGAGCAAAGGTCATACACACCATTTAATGATGAAAGTAGGCAATTAATTTGTAACGAGCATTTCAGCAGATCGGAGAGGGAAGACTCTCTAAAAGGGACAACAAAATTTTTATTTCAACTGAGAGAAGAAAGGTCAGTATTAGTTGTATATGGTAATATGCACCTTCCACACAACCATCTTCCAGATATTCAATTGTGCAAGTATCAAAATATTTAGATTTGATGGAATTTGCAGGTAGCGCTATTTATGCATTGGAACAAAACTATGTTTAGATTACTAGGAAAAAAAATCTTTACACTTCTGTTCTTAAGAAGTTTCTACACTTAAAATACTAATTTGTCCAAAAATTATTGGTAGGAAATTACTTGCTATAACTTGAAATAACTTTAATTTTAGTTGATAATTAACATTTCAAAACTAAGTCTTCTAATAATTGCATATAGAATACTCAATATGCTTGCTTTTACAGTTCAAGCCTGTTGTTTTAAGGTAATATACGTTCTTCCCTTAGCTCCCCAGATGAGTAGAGCCATGTTTTCAGTTCTGGTATTGAGGAAATATGTGGTCATACACAAAAAAACCAGGCTTAAACTCATTGAAAATAGAGGCAGAATATTTTTTGTGGCTTTGAATTCTTCTTAGTTCATTTTTTTCATGACCAAACAGGTGTAAGAGATTAATGAGACTTATGTGCATGCAGTCTGTTTTTACTGAACTTAGATTATTACATCCATTCTGTAAGTCACAATTAAGTCTTTTTTTTTTTTTTTTTCTCTCAATTCAGATCTGAATTCTTGCACAGGGAGGAATAGTCCATGGCACTATGTTCAGTACGTGTATCAGTTGCTGCATTAGTAGTTGGACGAACAACTGTTTTGTGCTAATAACACTGACAGATCTGGCAATCTCTACAACAAAGAAAGAATAACAGTTTATTTTCAAACCCATCCTATAAAGACTTGGTCACTATTAAATATAAATATTTACCAGTAGATATCTTCTTTCTAGCATGTTTTTATGCTTAGGAAAAAAAATATTTCCCTGGATATTCTTAAGCACCTTTGATATTAAGGAGTATATTCTTGATTTTATAAAATGAAATGCCTTTCATTTACTAATTTGATGATAATACTGAATAGTTTAGAGCACGTTGTCCATTGAGGCTGTTACAGCAAGTGATGCATAGCAGAGCTATCGTAGAACTCTTCTTTTATATTAAACAGGAGGCAGGATTTAAAAAAAAAAAAGAAGATAGATTCTGAAATACCGGAGACTTGTGGGAGCAAAGAAAAAGTTTCATGAGAATGGAGGGAGGGAAAATGAGAATATAAGCTCAGCGATTAAAAAATACGGCTGAAGGAAAGTAAAGGACCAAGGAGAATGCTTCAGTGCAAAATCATTTTCTCCCTTTAAAATCAGTGACCCAAAAGACTTTTTAGGTAAAGACTGTATAGATTATCCTACTTCGTAAGTTTCTGTAATTTGACTTTTATATAGTAAAGGTGTGGTGTGAAGTACTTTAGTGTTGCAGTTGAAATGTTTAGTTATTTAATGGCATCCAAGTGTGTCTTATAAGAAGGGGTCAGTTGATACTTTTACTAATTGGAAAGAATGCCTTTCCTTCTGAGTCATAATTTTAAAACTTGCAGGTATGATTAAACAGTTAAGTTATTATACATCCTTTCTATGTGTTCAAAATTATATACTTCAACTTCATAGCTTGAGAGTTCCATAACATTTTGATTTTTGGGTTCTTGTTACTGGTGCTTTTCGCAATCACCCATTCATATGGCGTTGTGTACCATAATCATTGAGTTTTCTGGTAGCCTGAACCACAGAATGGCATGATTTACCTTGATAATTTTTGAGAATGACTGGCTTCTCTATTGAAATGTTCTTAGGAACAGGTAAAAAAAGCCTATTACCAAAAAGATTGCTTGTTGCAACATGAAGTCTTTGAGGACATTTTCGGTTTGGTTTCTCTGTGTAGGAGGAGTTTCAGAAAATATAAAAAGTTGAAAGGGGAAAATGATATGTTTTCAATTTTTATATTCTTGAAATATCATTATGCATGTTTGAAGAACGGGTTGCCAAGGTTTGTTTTGCATAAGCTCCGCTGGCTTAATTTCTTTATGATCTGTTACTTACTTTTCTATCTCTTAATGTGATAGCTAAGATACTAATGATTCTAACCATAAAAGATGGATTGCTAATGCACGTAGCTTGTCATATCCATGTTTCAACTAGGGAGAATAATACTAGAGGTTGTTGAATCTCACCTGTCACTTAAATTAGATCTCAAATTACTGGCCTTAAGATACTGTTCTGACTAGTTTTCTCTGAAATAGAAGAGTAACATAATATTCCTCCCTCTTTCTGTGTTGAACACAAGATCTGTATTTTTGAATGGTGCTTCTTTACCTTCTCCTGTGTGTTGTGTATGTTTTCTGTGTACTTGAGACAGAGGTGATTTTTGCCAATGCTGCCTAAGAGATGCTGCCTGTGCTGCTTTATACCAAAGATCAGTAACAACATTTAGGCGCTCATATGGCTTAGAGTACCAGACATAACTGCAATTCTGCAATACGCACAAAAATAATACAAAATGTTTTCCCTTTAGTAAAGGGCAAAGATCCCTCATCTATATTAGCCCAAGCAGTTCATACCATCATATGATGGAATGGCTCTACGTAATCTCAACTGCTCGCATTCATTCTGACTTATTGCTGAGATTTATGCCAATAAACACATTGGTTCAGTATTCACATGTGGTACTAACAAGTCAGGCAGACCTTGATCTATATCTTTTGCTGAGTTCAGAGATGTCATTCTTCATCTGACAAGGCAGTTGAAAGATATCGCAAACCTGTCCTTCAATATAGTTCATTGCGTTTGGTCTTGGTAGGAGTTATATATAAAAGGTTCCAGTTACATTGCAGTAACTGAATTTTGGCATTCTTTCTCAATAGAATGTGTGTACAGGTACTGGATGATTGCTGTGATTAGATTGCATCTGCTTCTATGTCATAAATACTTGAGGCGTCTTGTATGAAGTTAAAAGATATTTTCTATTTAAAGTACATTGTATGCAGGAATAATAGGATGAAGGCTTAAAGGAATGTGAAAACTTTTATTACCTGGAGTCCTGTCATTCTCTATATGAAGCAGTTGTGTCAGCCTCAATTCTGTATCCCAGTGATTTAAAATCCTTGCAGGAATTAAGCAAGAGGAATGTAGAAATAGTACGCTTCATACAGGAGAAGGTGCATGAGACTCCTTACTCCCCTTTCCCCACAGTTCCTATATATGTACCAAAATAACTTTTCCAATAAAGCTGGTTTTCTGTTAATAATGAAACTGTAGAGCATGCCAAAATAGCATGGCAGATTCCTGTCATTAATGCTATTATATTTATTTCAAAGAGAACGTCAGGGAAGTATTTTAGTCCAGCAAGAGGCTTGCTCGCTTTCCATCTCTTTTGTTGTCCCAAGGACTGACAAAAAGAATGAACAGCGTTAATGAAATCACTACTGCTTTATAAAGATACTGGGGATAAAAAAGAGAAAAGAACTTTTCAAGGGGAAGAGTTATTTGCCATTTTGTTTGCAATTCTGTTCTTCAGATAACCATCTAGTTACAATAGAATAGGTATATTAATTGAAGCAGATTGAATTTATTGACATGTTGCCTCAGGAAAGCAAGGAGCAATTTCTGACAATCATAAGGAAGCTAGGTTTTGTTTACATCTTCATCCAGCCATTGTGCTTTGCCATCTATTGTGATTGCTATAGAAATGAAACTTCTAAAATGTTTTCTGCATTCATATGTTTCAACAGAAGTGTCAACAGTGATGGCAGATTTGCTGATGAAGAGCAACAGTTTCCCTGGTGAGAAAAGATGATTTTGTTATTTTTTTTCTCTTCCTCCAATTTCTCAATATTCTGAAAGCTTAGATCTCATTCCAGGACTCCGTAGAAACATAGGTGCCTTCAATGAGGAAAAGCTTGGTGGCAAACAGTTGACTCCCGAATGGTCTGCTCTACACTTTTTTTAAGAACTGATTTCTGTAAATAGCTACAAAAGGATTAGAAGCGTTGTTAAGAAGATATACTATGCCCCGTTTTCTATCACTGGTGCTGTCCTTATTACATGCCTGTTTGACAGAAACCTTGAGAGGTATTCATCAGCTGCTTCCGTAAGATTAGCTTCTCTTTCTTGTGCTTTTAAGAGTTTTGGAATGCTTCAATAGAAAATTATAAAAGCAGGGGACAAGTGAATACTGGAAATCACTTCTGTCTGATTGCTTAAACTAGCTTCACATCTGCACCCAAAATATTCATTCCTTTTCTCCTCAAAGAAAAGGATTCCTACAGAGGAGATAGATTTCTTGCCTGAAAGGAACGCCCATTCTGTTTTGCTCTGGATGAATTTTTGAAATAAATGACATGGTGTGGGTATTTGTTGTATGGTTTAGTTGATACTGCTGCAGATTTTCCAGACTTCTTTCAGGGTTTATCTTTTTTTATTATGTATATTCACAACTTCTGGAGCTCTCAGAAAGACATAGAAACAGGAAATTAATCTACTCCTACCTAATCTTTCTCTATTTCTGCCTCAGTTCCACTAGCTATTGAGACCACTTATTTAAGAAAAAAGTATTGAGTGGTGGGAAAGCTTTCACAGGCAGAGCTTTCTACAGTGTTTTCCAAAGAAAGTGTGACACCTGCCTTTTCAAAGAGGGTGCCTGATTTTATATAGGGTTAGGGGATAGTGAGAGATAATTGGGAATGAAGAATTCTTTTTCCAGGACTTTTAATAGACTTCTAAAGAAAAGAGCAACAGTAGCTGTTATCTCTGGTCTCTTCACTTGTGAAAGAGAGAGTGGAGTTTAGGCTCATTTTTACTGCCTCCTCAAAAGGGGGTCTTTCCACTCTAGTCATTAGTTTAGGTTAAGGTCATTGGTCTTTAAGTCTGGGAGATCTAGATTTTGAGAGGCCTTATTAGCAACTGAATGGTAATTCTGTAATGGGAAAATGTGCCATGCAAGGGGTAAAGAAGGAATGCCAATTCAGTCTAGGTATGGATTTAGATTGAATTTTTGTTTAGAATGAGAATGCTTTTGCAAGATTCAAGTTAGGAAGGTGAAGATGCTGTGGTTTTCAGACTCAGATACATTTAGACTTGTATTTTAGGTTGTTTTTATGGTTAGAATTAGGCTGTCAGTTGTCTGCTTGGTTAAAGATATCCTGCTACAAATAGGTGTTAATATTTTCCTGTATTAGGCAGAAGATGCAAAGACTATGAAGAATAAAAAGGATAAGGATATCGTTTTTTCGTCAACCTCTATTATTTTTCTAAGCCATTCTATTTAACATATGCATGAAGCTCTTTATCAACAGACTTTACAAATAGAATACTGTATTCTTTTTATTGCTGGGACCGTTATATGTAATGGACTGTGCCCATGACTGTGTTTATAGAGGAATTGGTTTTTGCTCATCTTTAGGATGACTCAGAGTGTAGTTGGCCTATTTGTCAACATGTTTTTGCAAATTATGTTGCCTTTCTACTATTCATCCTTTCTCATATCAGTGGTATCAGTTATAGTGTCAGTTATAGTTTTTGTCTTTTCTGTTGGTGTTACTTATGATATAATCCTCTACAATTCCTGAAATAATTTCAGGACATCTATATTATCAGTTTTTCAATTATTTGCTTGCTTTTGAAAAACTTTGTAGCTGAGAGACAGGACTGACTAAAAGTTTGTGGAATTGGTTTAATACTTTGATTTATATCTCTTTTAGCTGTTTACAAGTAACTTACTATGTGTCCATTATGTTTTCTAAAAGGAAATTAGTCTTTAAAAATTGAGCAGTTATACTAATTCTTATTCCTTCGAGGCACACCTATTACTTATTTCCACATTGTGTTTGTGTCTATTTTGTTTGTATCTGAGATGACATCGAGGAAAGGAAAGTTCAGTGGTATGTGAGCAAAATAGGGGCATAGTCTCTTAAGGGGCTCAATGAAGGTCAGTTCTTTGCCTAAAAAGAGGGAGTGCCTTTTGAGTGCTAATGGGTCAGGAAGAAATAACTTGGTTTAAAACAAAACCTGCAAAAACATATTCTCTACTATTCAACCAACGAAAGACAATACATAAAACTAATTCTTATGTCCTTTTGGCAACATAAAAGGTCTGAATAGTATAATTAAATAGGAATCTATTGATTAATGAAAAATGCAAACATTAATTGGCATATGAAAAATAATTTCTATAAGAGTGAATGATAAAGCAAAATACTCATTTTGCCAAAAGATAAACCCAATTCCTTTTAGTTGCTGTGGCAAAACTACTAGGAAGTTGTTTATGCTTCCTTTCAAAGTCTACAGAGCAATGTCTTGTTGTTAAAATCAGTCATTATGGCTTAAAGTTAGAACTCTTGTTTCCTAATCACTAAACATTTACCAGGAGGATCAGGGTAGCAGGGGGCTCATGTTCTAAATTGGTGGTTCCTAAGCATTGTGTAACTGAACATTGTCTGAGACAGTCGTAAGTTGCAGCCTCTCTCACTTGCTCCGGTTCCACATCTGACTCCCCTTCTCCATTGCCTTGGGCTTGTTGCACCACCTTGTCCCTTGCTGTTGACCCAAGGGCTGCTGCATCATCCTTCTTGCCCTGGTTCCCAGGATCACCATTAGTTCCTTTTAACTTTCCCTGGAGCTGCCATCCTTCCTTTTTGAGACAAAGCTGCTGATGCTGACAGTGCCCTGGTAAATTTGGTCTAGAGCCTTAGGTATCTTTGCACCCTGCTCACCAGTGTTCCTGCCAAGAGACCCGATGGGCGGTTCATGAGGCCAGTGTTCTGAATAATCTAGAAAAATGATAACTGGCAGTCAGTATATAAGGAAACCATTGGCTGATATGCCAGAGGGTTGTGCAGCCATCCGGAGAGACCCTGACAGGTTGGAGAAATGGATTGACAGGAACCTCATGCAGTTTAACAGTGGCAAGTGCAAAGTTCTGCACCTGGGGAGGAACAGCCTCAGGCACCAGTATATGCTGGGGGCCATCCAGGTGGGAGGCAGCTTTGCAGAAAGAGATCTGGAGGTCCTGGTGGGCACCAAGTTTATAGAACAGATCAAGCTGGAAGGGACCTCAAAAGATCACCTGGTCCAATCTTTTGTGGAAAAGGGAGACTAAATGAGATTATCTAGCACCGTATTAACTTGTGTCTTGAAAACCTCCACCACACCTGGAGTGCCAGGTCCAGTTCTTGGCTTCCCAGTGCACTTGAGATATGGAGCAGTTGGAGATAGTCTAGCTACTAAAATGATGGAATCCTTCATGTGAGGGAAGGCTGCGAGAGCTGGGACTGTTTAGCTTGGAGGAGGCTTGGAAGAGGTCTTATCAATGTATATAAATATCTGAAGCCAGGGTGTATTGTGACACCTGCATTGGTTCTGTGACAAGAGCTCTTCCTTCTCCCCCATGGTGGGCACTGAAGAGAAGAAAAACTAGTTATTTACTGGTGACTGTTCTTTTTAGAGACTTATTGGTTATATATAGTTTCACAACACATCCTTGCAGCTTTTCCCGCTAGTCCATATAGCATTTGGAAATCTTTGGTTGAAAGGAAAATACACAACTGCTTAAATAGCTAAATGATCCTTAACAGATAAGGAGGCACGCCATCCTGGGTACTGCTAGCATTAAAAGTAAACCCAGATTATAGTGTTGATGTAGTCACACTCTGAATATACATGCCAGTAACATCTCAAAGAACAGACTTTCTAAATGGCATGCCTGTTTCAGGAGTACCCACAATCAAGGTGTCTGAGCTCTGCTATAGGTGAAAGAATACTTTTGTGCCTAACAGTCCTTTTGATACATCTGCCTTGCTTGAGCAAGCCCCCAGGATCTGCTTAACATTGCTCTAAATCTGTTCTTCTTACCACTTAGTGAAATGTCTTGATTTTTGGGTGTAGATACGTCATGTCTGGCTTTACAATGCACACAACATATGTTTGTAAAATCAGATGTTCAGTGCTTGTTTTTGTGTATAAACAGTCTGCATCTTTCATTTATTGCATTGCCTAGGCTGTTTTCGGAGCCTTGTGAAAAGTTAGAAATTGCTCTCCAAGATGTTTGAAGACCTGAAAACATCAATATATCAAGGATCCAAAATAAAATTTGTAAAAATCTAAGTCACATGTTTGGGTTTTAAATTGACTAGAAGAAAGGAAGTTGTGGGGGATAAAGGGAGCGGAATGAAGGAAAAAACTTTGGGGAGAAATAGAGTCACTATTGGGGGAAAATGATAGAAAAAAGAAGAGAGGGAAATGCATCAGGGTGAAAAACATTAAGGCAGAAACTGAAGGAAAACTGCAACAGGGCACTACAGCAGCATCTCCTATTTGCTGGAGGCATCTGAGAAGCTTTTTGGTCACTTTTAGAAGACACTGAGTGAGGTGGACTTTCAGTGTGACCTCCTGCAGCTTTTGTGTATTTTTGTTACATAAATGGCTAGTGTACTTTTAGATTAAGTGTGACTGGTTTTGTTTACCGTATAAAAATAAAAGGGCTCTAAGGACAAACAGTGAAACTGTCAGGGGCTTAGATTTGCTTACGAGGAAGGAACTTAGAAGATTAGAATTGTGGTTCTATAGATACAGAAAATGCTCTGCAGATATAGATGTGTAGAAATTGCAGGGTCATAATTACAGTTTTCTAACTTAAGAAAAAGGTCATCAAAGAAATAAAAGGAAATTGAGAGGCGCTAAATTCAAGAGCCTTGGAAATTTATTTAGAACTAATCTGAATCCCACCCCGCAACTAAATACTACTTTACTCTAGAGAATGCCACTAGAAGTTAGCAATGAGACCAACGTTTTATCAAGAGCACATGGATGATAAGAGATCTTTCACACGGCGGCAACACAGACTAAGGCTTCTTATTAGGAAGGAACTTCTGAGGATGTTTTTCTGTGAGTGTCTGTACTTACCAGTCTTACTCTGATAAACTAAAAAGAGATAGTTGAAGACAGTTTTTTGGACTAACTAGACCGTGTTCTGTTTCATATTTTTATAAAATGTATATAAATGTATGTTCTGTAAATTTTAGTATTATTGTAGTTTATGCAGGTGATGCCTTCAGAAGGCAGTGTGCTGTGTGTTTTTGCAAGCATCTTCCAGGTTACATTTTCTGGTTTAATTGTTGCTGATGTTTGAGATTTACTATTTTTTGGAAAGTTTTGCGTGGAGCTGACTGAGAGAAAATGGTGTTTTCTTAATCAGTCTCCATGAAGTCCTTGGATGTTAAGCCTAGTATTCCTTCTGTTTCTGTCAGTGGAAACCAGTTTGGTTCTTCTGATGTCTTCAACTACCCCCAACCCAAAGAAGTTGCCTTAAGCAGTCATGTAGAATTCGCCAACAAAAGATACCTATAGTTACAAAGTTAAGAGTTCTCTGTGGAATCTTATCTTCCGGATCACAAAGTTGGTAATTTGTTTTCATTTTCTTGTTGTAAAATGGTAAATAAATCTATGTCCAGACACCAGCTAGTGTCTACTGTGTATGGCTTCCTCACAGTGTTTACTCAGGGCATGCTGTCCACTGTCTGCATGTGAATAGCTGTCTGCCTTTGTAAGACTCTGTTCAGATTCTGGTTTACATGGGATAGTCCCAGTTCCTACCTCTACTTTAATTGAGTGAGTTCACACACTGAGTTTACATGGGTGCAAGAGAAGAGACTAATTATCTCTGAAGGAGAAAAGTCGTGTGAGATCTTGACACCTGCAGAAGCAGATAGTATGGAGCTTATGGCCTTTTCCATAGCCACTGCCCTTATCTTTTGCTCATTCCCCATTATTCCTACTCTTCTCTTCGAAAAGCTAACCATCATATTCCTTTATTGCACTATCTCAGTTACTCTGCTCCTCTGTTCTTCTCCCACTTCCGTATTTTCTAGTTTTGCCTCCCAAAGTTGTAAGAATATGTAGGTTGTTACAAGAACCTCACCATGAGGAGAGGGTAGTGTCCAGAGGGAATGCCTTTGAGTTGGACAATTCAGAAAAGAGGATTGTGTTCTCTTTTCTTTCCGGTTAAGCTTTGCTACCTCACTGATCAAAGGAGACAATTCTGTAGAGAAGCATTAACTTGTTTGCATTGGGCTCTGTGTCCCTCTTAACTGGCAACTAAATAATCAGTTGGGCATGAGGGCTATATCTGTACTAATAATTAATAAAAATTAATTAAAGGAGGTAATCTCTGGCTTGGTGGTCAACTGTTGTCACGAGTTATGCTAATAAAAAGGAAGTATTTTTAATCCCTCCCTACCACGCACAAAGTGTTGGCTGGGAATGTCCCTACATTTGCTTGTCCATGCCCTGCGTCGAGACATTTGTCAGGGAAAGTACTGCCTTTCCTTGACCAAAACTGTAGCAGGGTCCGTGCTGAAGCTCTAACTATATGGAAAGGTGTGGCCCAAAATTCAGGTGCATTGCCAGACTCTGTTCACAAGTAAAGAGGTAGCCAGATTTTCCGATGTTTAAGGCTCCGCAGTATGAGGAGAGAGCCCAAGCACTATTTTTGTACTGGGATCTTAATGCTCACCGCTGTGAATCAGACCTTGCTGTTGTGTGCAGCTTCTTTGGGAGAGAAATAGCCCAATTCTTTGCCTTTGGGGTGCAGTTCTGAGAAATTGTCATGGTTTCAATTGGGATAGAATTAACTGTCTTACTAGCAGCTGGTGTAGTGCTATATTTTGGGTTTGGGATGAAGATAGTGTTGGTAAAACACTGATGCTTTAGTTGTTGCTAAGCAAGCAAGGCCTTTTCTGCTCCTCGCACTGCCCTGCCGGCGAGGGCTGGGAGTGCACAAGAAGTTGGGAGGAGACACAGCTGACCCCAACTGACCAAAGAAATATTCCATGCCGTATGATACCATGCTCATTATAAAAAGCTGGGGGAAGAAGAAGGAAAGGGGGCACATTTGGAGTTATGGTGTTTGTCATCCCAAGTAACCGTGATGGAGCCCTGATTTCCTGGAGATGGCTGAATGCCTGCCTGTCGATGGGAAGCAGTGAATGAATCCCTTGTTTTGCTTTGTTTGTGCATGTGGCTTTTGCTCTACCTATTAAATTGTCTTTATTTCAATAAATGAGTTTTTCCTCACTTCTACTCTTCTGAGTCTCTCCTCCATCGCGACTGGTGGGAGTGAGCAAGTGGCTGTGTGGTTCTAACTGCTAGTTGGGGTTAAACCACGACAGAAGTGTAGTTTTCCCTGGAATGCCATTGAAGGAGAGACTTTGCAGATTTACCATTAAACAAGAGGCTCATGGCAAGATCAAGCAAGTAAACATCTAAACATGCAGAGTTTCTGAGTAAATTTTGCTTTCACTTAATTATGCATTCTTTTACCAGGGAAAAATACTGAACACACTACTGCAGCTCTGGCTCACCTTCCTTTTGGAAGTCCTCGTAGTCGGTGTACATTCAAGAAAGCAGTGTTCCTCGCCAGGGCTACTATGATCTCCCTTATATGAGAACGATAGAGATGATCCATTTGCCGGCTTCTTTTTCCTGTGTAAATCATCAGAGCCTCTGTCAGTTGATTTCTTGATGAGTCCCTTATCAGATGATCAGATTTCTGCCAATTGACTTTGTTTCCAAGGCAACCACTCTCTTGACAAGCCAGTTCCCTTCAATAGTAGGTAACTTATTTTTTAGAGTAGGTTGATTACATTTTAACTGCATAGTTCTTAATGAGATATTGCTGCTTAAGTTTCAGCCCTGCATGAAAGTGAAAAAATAACAAAGAAACAAGTCTCTTTAATTAAATGTAGTTGGCAGCATGGTAAAGATGCATAAAGGGATTATATAATCTCTCGCAAAGCTAATAAATTGTACATACTCCCTATAGATAAACCTGCCCACCAGTCATTCTCATCCATGTATGTATTCAGTGTATTCTTTTTCTGTAACTAACGAAAGTTCCAATTAAGCTGTTTAATTTATGAGGATGTTTCCCAAATGTACAGATAGTTCTGTGACTGCCAGCAGCACAGCAAATCTGCTTTTCTGCTTGTGTAGGTCTCTAAACTGCTTGATACTGGTGTTTAAGGAATCATAGTGTCCAACCAAACTTTTTTTTTTACACAGTTCAAACTTTGACATGGACTTACCCTTCATCTTGCATATGTGGTGTTTCTATCCGATAAGTGTTCAGGTTACCACATCTTTTGCTTCATTGTCTTTTCTATTCAGCTGGTTTTGTTTCCCATAAAACTTAAAGGATTGTCTTTATTGAGGTTTCTCTCCCAGAGGAGTAGGAATTGCTGTTTATGAGCTGAAATAATTTCAAGATAGTTTGTGTAAGCATTTGGATTTTGGAGCACTTAAATCCTCATGCTGTAAAAAGAAAGCATTATTCACTGTTAGCCATAAGGAAGCAAGTGTTCTGTAATGTGATTGCTTGGGAAATTTTTGACTGATCACAGTGAGTTATCCAGTCCCTTTTGTAGGGAAGTGATCTTACAAGAGCTTTGTCTTTTATTCTGTCTCCATCTGTTGATAGGGTGACTTACATCTTCTGTCTGGACTGGCAGACAGGATTTAGGCGCCAATCCAGCAAACCACTTAAACAACAGTTTAGCTTTAAGCCTTATAGGAACTAAATTAACAGGTTTAAACAAAAATTGAAATAACATTGAAATAACATTGCTAACACGCTACTGTTATCTTTTAGACAGAAATTTAGGAGATTAGGATATTGGCACATGAATGGAATAAGAAGTGTAAACATTTAAGAATAGAAGACATAGATTAATACCTTTGCTTTTTAGTATAGAATTTAAATGAGGAAAGATTCCTGTTTAATAGCAAAGAGAGTCTATATCTTGCATATTTTTTTTAGATCAGTGCTGCTAGTGTGTAGCTAGGCAAACAGAATAGATTTATCACAGATGTACGTAGTAGTATCTTCCTCTGGCCAAAGAAAGACTACGATCAGCAGGAATTATGGCATTACTCACTGTTACTTTTCAATGAAATGACAACATCCATGTTCTTGTACTAACAGAACAAGTGACCGCTATGCAGTTAGCAATAGTTCACAGGCAGAGTTGGAAATTCTAATATTTACAAGAAAGGTTACTAAAATGTTTGTTGCTTTGAAAATTCTTCTATCAGAAGAAATCACTGTCCTTGTGAATGGATGAACTTACAGTTTTAAGCTAGTTGAGACAATGTTGAGTCATGAGACAATGAGAAACTGATGATAAAATAAAAATTGGATCTTTCTCAGTTTAGTTTGTTTCAGCTTTCAGTTTTATTGTACTAGTGAAAATGCTTTATGTTTTGTGTTCCATAACGGTGACCTCTTGTGGTGTAAAAATGTCAGTATTTCTGAAGAAGCTTTTTGTAATACGTGCTGGAGGAAGTTGCATTTATGGGCCATTTTTAATGAATAAAATAACTTACAATCTTTTCCAATTAGTTATTCACATGCAGATCTTATACTGAGCGCATGGGAAGAAAAAGGCATGTTGAATGTTGTATTCTAACACACTTTGTGTGTGTCTGTACTGTATCTTTTAGTGACCAGATGAAAAAGCCTGGCGCGAGTTCGTCATGGCCAAGAGATACAGACTGGAAGAGAAGAGTAACAGGTATTTCATGAGGCATTTAAATATCCAGTCAAAAAATGTGAAATATAGACAAACAGAAATAATCTAATTTTTGTGATTTGATCTTTTTCTTCTTTATCACTAAACAGTATTTTTGGTTTTCTAGTTGTATTGGATTTTTTTACAGTTGTTGGTAAAGAGAAACAATATTAAAGAGATCTTCACTCCAAAAATCTGTTGATATTTTCTCTCTTGTTTTTCTCATATGTAGGCTTAAGAATTTCCTAATCCACTATCACCTTGTTTGCCCATCACTTTTTGTAAACTGCCGGAGTTGCACAGAAACTAGTGAAGTTATGTCAAGCTGTATTAGCTAAAGATACAGATTCTGGATTGCCCTGTAGGGATGCATATTGCTAAATTTACGTAACAGGTTTTAATTAATATTTCCTGATAGCTGGCGTGTTTCATACATGGAGAGTGTATATTTGAGAGTCTGGTATGGAGACCTAAGTTTCTACTCTGCTATTATTATGCTTTATTACTATTTTCCCAGAACTGAGAATTTGCATTATTCTGCATTGTTCTGGCGAAGGCTGTAATGCGCTCTGCTTTCATTTCCTTCAGAGGAGCTGAGAGTATTTACCACATCATGGGAGTTAGCATTCTGTAGGGCTGTATTTTCTGTTTTATAAGCCTTTTAATTTATTTGTGCTATGTTACTGGTGCTGTTGAAAAAACAACGTGTGTTACTAAGATTGTTTCTTTTTATATCTACTTTTTAAATGTTATATAGCTTCCTTAGTTTGTGCATACTTCAGCTTTAATCCCAGAATAAACAGTGAGAATTCTCAATCATTTCTTCTCTATAGTGGGGTCCTGGGCAGTGTGTTCCTTTACAGATTATTTCTGTTTTCTGATATGGTTTGTGTTTATACTTTCACATTTTAGAGAGGAGGTAGACTGTTTTAATACTGATATATTCGTAGCCACTCAGTATTCCATGAAAAGGCTAGACATGGTAAGTCAGGCAGTACACAGCTTTGAAAGCTCAGTGTTGCTAAGGCTCTTGTATTTACATGCTAAAAACAGCAACCAATAAATGTAGACTGATTAGTGATTTTTTTTTTTTTTTTGACCAGAATGCAAAGCTGTGGTTAAGACCTATGAAAAACTGAGACAACGAACTTCAACTTGCTGAATTCTTTTGCTTGACTATTTTTGCTATAGAACTGTAATTTGCTCAATTAGAAGTTTCAGGACAGCTTCTGCAATATTGTAAATACATCTAGTGCCATAACTTTTCATCAGCACCTTAAAAATTTCCCAGGACTGAGATACATGCAAGTTTACAATTTATTAATGTTGCTTTTATTTATAATCATATATTTCCAACTCATTCTTATTGCTAGGATTAATATTGTTTAGTAAAAACTGATTATTTTTTTCCCCTAGTTATAAGAGATAATTGTTTAAAAAAAATACGCCATTATGATTTTTGGGTTGCTATATTTTTCTGATGAATACAAGACAACTACAGCAGAGTGGCACAAAAAATCAGTTCTTTTTGTTCTGAACTAAAAATTGAATGGCTTTGTTAGTGGTTTTTTTCTAGTGAGAAATTTAGTCATATCTGTAAATGCATACACGAAATATTCTATTTCTTGCTTAATAAGCTTAAGCATGGGTGTAGTTAGAAAGTCAGTCCCATCTTTCAGTTTAAGAGAGGTAGCTACAAATTGGAAAGAACAGAAATAATTGAGTCAATATGTGGGTTTTGTGGCAGGAAGGAACAGTGCAAACTATTCTAGTGTTCTTATTTCAGCTATGCTTTTATGTTATCCGGAGCAGAATTTTCACTTCATTGCAAATGCTGCATAGTGTTTTATTAATTAAGCTACTCATCGATCTAAATAAGGTTATTAACTTATTTGGTCTAGAAAATAAAAAAAGTCTGCAAAATAAGTAATAATAATAATATTACCTAATTATATTTACTAACATGTATATATGCACATACCAACAATATATTTTTTGTAATAACATACTTACCAGTTAATTACTTATGAAACAGCAGCATTTTTGTATAATATGTTGAAATAGATATAATTGATCGATTAATTCTGTGTAAAATATAGGTGGACAGCAAAAGTTAATACAGATACACAAAAAGAATCTGGATTTTTTTTTAAAGAGCAAGCTTTTGAAACAGGAAGTTTTTAATTGTTTCACTGGTCCAAGCAATGCTGAGTAGATAATTATTTTTTAAGATCTGAGATACTCAGATTCTCATGATGCAGACCTCTTAATATCAGTGTTCTCATGTAGTACAGTATTTTTTGTGTTTGATAATGATGATGTAAAGAATTTACATTGTCATTTAAATGCAAGAGCTAGTAATGAACAGTAGGAGACACTTTGTGACAAATCTGTCACTTTAAAAAATGTATATATTTTAGTCTTAATGGCTTTTTTCATGTTACTTGGAGTTGTGTGACTTTTACTTACCTATTTTTTAAAAAAGAAAACAACAGCAAGCCAAACCGCATCTTTATAACAACAACTTTGATTGCTTGCAAGATAAGGAACTTAACCTAATCTTGAACTCCAAAAATATGCGTACATGCACCTTGTAAGCAATTGTTAGGTCCTTTAAAACTTTAAAAATTGTTAGGTCCTTTAAAGCCAGATGTGTGGAAACTCTGGCTCTCCATCTGTCGTGGGCCAATGGTCAAGACCAGAATTCTGTCAATTCACATAGCGCCAGGTGAATGTGAAAAGGATGTTCAGCAAGTCAGAATAATTCCTGGTGATGCTGCATCCGTATGAAAGTCAATTCTGCAATCCATTTTTTAATAAATTGTGTTTCACCAGCTCCTTTGTCCAATCTGAAAACAGATCCACACTGCCAGTCTTGTTTCCAGGAGAATTCCAAACTGCTGATTTTTTCTTTGCCTAACAATTTTTAACTTGATGTTTGTTGATGGACTTTTTTTTGTCTTTTATTTTCGAAGCAAAGTATTAAAAAAAGTAAATATTTTTTAAAACTTCTCTTTGTGAAGTGGACAAGGTTTCTGATAATGAGCAGTAGCTCTTTCTCAGTCACTGTGGAGGAAGTTGGTGGCCAAGAAAACTAGGAGTTGGTTGCTTCAAGGCTTCTGACGTGTATTGGAGGCAAACCATCTTTCAGATGTCTGTAGTTTGCTATTGATTTCCCAAGATGCTGTGTGAGAAATTGTTTACTGTAACAAAGAGTAGGAGGGAAATATGTATTTTACAAAAACGTAGTCAAAAAGTTTTCAAAACTAATTGCATGTAGTCATTAGAATTGCTTATAGGATGTATTAGCTAACAAGACTGTATTTCCCTGACTGACCAAAAAGTCAGTTAACCAAGCTTAGTGTAATATTGTGCATGTGTACTAGATAAAATTGTAGAATCCTAGAGGATTGTCTGTAGTATGGATATTTTTTAACACAGAATAAGCTGTCACATGGACACAGGGCTGAAAAATAGTAGGACATGTTAATGTAAAAGTAGTCATTACTTTCCAATTCAGCAATTGAATGAAACATTAATGTAGGCAAACAAAAACAAATCTGGCTTTGTAGTACAGCTTTACATATCAAAACATTTATCCATCTAGTTCTGTTTCAAACTTATGTTTTTAAGAAAATCTAAATAAAAACAAAAGCTTGAGTAGATAGAATGACCCAGAATATAGCAAAACATGACATTTTTATACTTTTTCTGGCTGGTGAATAACAGATTTGTAGCTATTTATTTTTTGTAAAAGTTGAAACCTTCACTGAATATGCGCTTTTGTTTTGAATGTATTTTGAAGGCTCAGAGGATGAAACAAGAATAAATGAATCGGAAGAGGAAGAAATCTTTTGGTGTATAAAGGTTCTACCAATTCTGCATGAACTGGAAAAAGGTGGGTAACACTATTCTTGAAAGGGAGCATTTTCTGTACTATGTCCTGCAGGAAACATGGGTCTCAATTGTGTTTACTACAAAGGAATAACAGTAGTTGGACCATGTAGTCTTTTATGCTTTCATACGTTCAGTGACTTTGCAGTGTAAAACCGACCTGGGCAACTAGGTGGTCTCTAGGTGGCCCTAGAGCGAGTGTCAAATTAGGGGATTGATTCTGTTTTATGAAATTTTTTGTAGTGTTCATTATAGCATGGTACATATTAGAATATTTTTTTGCATAATTTTGCAAATGTTGATAAGTATGCAACACCTGTACAGTACTGAGTGATTCCCAAAGTATACCGTTATTTTAAAAAGACAGGATTCTCATTCCAACATCTGTCAGTGATGTGTAGACAAACAGTGATCAGAAAATCTGAGAACAGCCATGCAGCTTCACATTTTCCTTGCTTAATACTAAGATTGTCAAATAGGAGCCACTGAGTTAAAGTTTTGCCTAGTGACATATTCTTTATAGGTAAGCAAAATATTAGAGGTAAAATCTAATCAGGACTTTTCTTGTCATTAATGTTACTAAGATAAATCAAATTTTGTGCCCCTTTTCCTCAGTCTTTACTTGATTTGGTTAGTGTGTTGGGGTTGGTTTTTAGCTTTTTTAAAAACTTGATTATGGGTTAGTTTTTATAATAATGAAATTACCTAATGATACTTTCTCACCAGTTGGCTGAATGTAGTACTACAAAAACCTTAAAGTTAAGAGTTTTGCTGCTTCTTGAATATTCATGCAGTTTGTAACTGAATTGCGTCATTGCCTCCTGCAGCTGCATGTTACATGGCTTTATTTAGGCTTTTTACTGCACAATTTAAGTCTTTTTCCTATCAAAATGAGTATTAGAATGCCATAATTTTAATGTTTTGAGTGGATCTGTTGTTAATTCAATATTTTTAAATTTTGGGTGCAGTCACTTGCTTCATACCTTTCAGCTCGTTCTGTGCATGTGCATCTAAGTCACAATTAGTTTTTTATATATTAATAGAAAAGCCTTTTTCTTCCCCTTTCTCCCTTGCAAATACTTGCAGAAAGCTTTCCATTCAAAAACAAATCTGAAGTTTAACCTGCAACTTAATTATTGTCTAAAATGTTATTGATATCATGTGCTTGAGATGTTTGCTATGTGACAAAAAAAGAACCCCTCTTTTTCTAGAGGAGCATGTACTTTATTTTGTTACATTCCAGTACACAAGGGAGGATAAGCTTCAAAAATGCCCCATGGGATGAGTGACGAATATCTTTTTTTACTGTTAGTTTTGATGAAATGAAATGGAGACCTTCTGATTTTGGTTCCTTGCCACTTCTATTTCACTGCTTACAGGAGCAGAGTGTTTGTTAAATTTTCTGTCATGATGGGAGTAGAAATGGAATAGTCATTGCTGTTCCTTGAGTACGATGATTGCGAATTGAGAGCTTCCCGGTACTGCTTAGCATGAGAACTCGGTCCTTGAATCTGTCTACAGGTTTGGGGCCTTAGATATAATGATTTTTTGTCACAATGTCCTGTCCATATATATTTAATCACAAGTACTTTGCCTTCTTCAATATGACTCTATTTCAGCTGTGAAGTACATCCTGAGTAAACGCAGAGTCTTTACATGCAGTTTAAGTGGCTTTGTACAGTGCTTTATTAGTGTCACCTTATAGACAAAAGCAAATGTAAGGAAAGGAAAAAAAAGTAACCCTCACTCCTAAATTTTAAAAATAGGCAAAACTTTTCCTTTTCCCTCTAAAGTAAACATGTACGTGATTCTGTTGTGTTGAGATGCAGATTTTGTAACAGTTTGCTGCAGGTTTTATTTTTGCATTTTTAAAAGAGTGTCTAAGGGACTCGGGTTAGGAGGTAGATGACTTTTTTGTCAATAGGCCAACAGTCCACTCAAATATATCTTGCACCTCTACTATGCATTGCAGAATTCTAATGAGTTTTTATATTCGCTTGTGCTTAATCCCAGCAAGGTTTGATATATTAGATTATGTGTGGGGGCAGAAAAATATTTCCTAACTGTCTATTTTTCACATGTAATGTTTGATGGAGCTCTTTAAAGAAATATATTCAGATTCACAGTTTCCTGGTAGATGTTTGGTCAATCTGATTATGAAGCATTAAGGGTGAGTTTCATTTTAGCTTAAGGTATTATTTTGGCTCTGTGATTTCTTGCCTTGAGTCTTCTTTTTGAAAGAGCAGAATAAAACTGTTTCTGAGGATCACATTATCATTTTAAGAGATTTATTGGGCACCTTATTTTTGTTGTTGTGCAACCCATTCTTTATTTTGTTCTCATGTGTCTTTGCTTATTGAGATGCTCTGGAAAAGGTGGCACTGATAATTTTTTTTTTTATTTTTCTCTCCCTTCCCACCCCCTTCAAGTAGAAGACAATATAGAAAATCTTTGTCTGGCTTGCACAGAGCTCTATCAAGCCTTGAATGAAGGAAATATGCTTGGAAAAAGATTTAAAAGAAGAAGGGCACTTCTGAAGATATTATATAAACTTGTAGACGTTGATTCAGATCCACTTTGTCTGAAGCTGGCGAAGATTATTTTGGCTGTAAGTGTTTTAAAATGCTGTTTTATAGAATGTGAAGCTCAGAATTGTGAATTACAACTTGCATTTAATTTTTCATTTCATACTTGTAAACTGCATCTAAACGAACCCTTTCCTAAGCACAGTTTCTTGCAATATGGATACTAGTCTCCCATGCATCCAGACTGACATTTGTTGGAGCCTATATTTGCAGAGAAATTATGTCTGGGGCAGGAAGGAGGGACACAAAATAGGATAGCTAGTGTATGATGGCAGGAATATTGCTTAAGCGTGGAAAAGAGGCAGTGCCCTAAGCTGGGATACACGTGCAGGGAGTTAAACAAAACAATAATTTAAAAAATTACACATGGAAATGCTTAGTTTTTGAATAGTATATTATCTTATTAAACACCTTTACCTGAAAGTACCGAAACAGGTTTTTATTGAAAGTAAGTGTAATTATCTCTTTCTCTAGTATTTCTGATTAAAACTCTCAATTAAGTTGGTGCTTTTGAACCTATTGGTTCAGGTTCTGCTAAGTATGTATGAACAGTCACTGGTGAAAGGATATCGGCTAACATTGTGTTGTAGGCATTTTAGTAATATGTGTGTGTGTTGGGAGGAGGAACTCCTTTAAGGTTGCATGTGTTGTTTTAATCAGAAGATATAATTATATATTCAGATACTGCAGAGATGTTAACTGGTGCTTATAAAAAAACAGTTATTAGAGACATTTTTCTATGGAATCCTTTAAAAACCATGAACAAGAGAAGAAATTGCCCTTGAAATGCAGAGACGAGATTTGTCATTGTATTTTTAACACTTTTACTTCCCTTTCATGATCTCGCAATGACTATTAGTACATCAGAAGATCTTGTTTTCTGATATTTGAGAATAACTTTCATTATGACATTTACTCTTGTGCTGGAGCACTTTGTGGTATGGCCATAGATGCCAAACCAGTGAATCCTGGGCAGAATTTCTTTCTAAGAGTGGATTAGAGAAAAAAAAAAAAAAGGTGCAAGTTATTGATATACTACCAGTAGAAAATGCATGAAAAGTTGATATCTAATCTGTTATTTTAAAACAAGTCAGCACAATTTGTTAAATAGAGCTTAAACTATCCAGGTTTCAGGGTCCTTTAATTCTGCAAACTTTTCAGTTTGACTCAGTGTACTGTCAGGGTTTCAGCTGGAATTTAATAGGTCTGTGAGAATACAAGTTTGCCACGGTGTCTGAACTTGTAAAATGTTATGGCGCGGTTTTGTATGTAGATTTTAGTTGTGATTTGTATGTCTTTTACTTTCTTTGCAGATGAAAGTGGATGGAAAAAATCTTCTCAGTGTTTGCAAGCTTGCATTTAAAATTTGCAGGAATGAAAAAAATGATAACATGATTCAAAATGATAGATTATTGGGTATGTATTCTGTTCTTGTCTATAAGTTAGATGTTGAAATTCAATAGTTTGATCGTCTTTCAAGAAACATTCTCAGAGTTAACGCCCTAAAAATTGCCTCATAAGTCAAACTAACTGTCCATCTAGTCTGGTATTCTGTGTCTTAATGGTGGCAATAGGGGATGCTGTTCAGGGAGAGAATGGAAGCCCATGTGTTTTCTGTGATTGTTTCCTCTGTGCTACCCCAGCATCTAGAATTGTTGCATTCTATTAGGAACATTAGGTAGTGCATCCCTGCTTAATCCTTTTTAGTCTCTGTTTATAGATCTTTTGTTCATTAATTTGCCTAGTTCCTTTTTGAACTTTCTGAGTCTGTTTGTCTCTACAATCTCATAGAGCAACAAGTTCCAGTAGGTCTTTGTCTGCTGTTTTAAACCTATCTACTTTTCACCATACCCCTGCTTGTAATTTTTCAGGATTTCTAAGTTTCTACATTCAGATTACCCTCTATTTCATGATTTTTTTTAAACCACAGTCATATCACATATCTCTGTCTTCTCCTCTTCAGACTGAGGCATCTCAGCCTTTTAGCTCTCTCTTTGAAAGGATACTCTGTCATTCTCTCACTTGTTTTAGTAGCCCTTCTCTATACCTTCTCCAATTCCAGTAGATCCTTTTTGAGTTGTACAGAACAAAACTGTCTGTACAAGTCAAGATGTGTCCCCACCATATTTTATAGAAGCTAAATAATGCTGTGTTGCTGGCCATCATCAGGAAGGAGACTGGGACTAATCATTGGCTTTTTTTAGCTGCTGCTGCACATTGAGCCAATGGTTTTGGAGAATTGTCAGCAATGGCTCTAAGAACTCTTCCGCAATGGTAACTGTATTTGTGTCATCCACACACACCTTGCAAGTATGAGAAATATGAAGAAAATGACAGCCTATGAATGATACTCAGTATCAATTGATGGTAATTCCTTTCATTAAAGCTTCATTATTTTTTATTAACAAAAATCTTTACCTTGCAAGCATTTATTGAATAAGTGCATATGTGTATATCTGCTATGTAACAATAATGCATATGTTAAAGCATATCTGCTTAAACAGATGAGAGGCTTGATGGTCTTAAAATTTAGTATGTGAGTATTGTCATAAATAAAGACCAGATAAGCCTTTCCAGTAGTAAGATCAACAGGAAAGGACTTGGAGAAAAGAGAATAGGTCAGATAGCTCAACTGACTTTGGATACTGAAAACGACAGTTTTATAGAGATTAGCATCATACAAAAATCTGGAGAAGTTGAGTGGCTATGTCCATGTAAGCATTGGGTTTTTCCTCTCTTTTTCATCTTCGCTCACTTTTCTTTCACTTGCTCTTCTTTCCCTGCATTGTAAAAAATAACAAAGGGAGGAATGTTTTTGTTAGGGTTTTGTTTGTTTGTTTTTTCCCTCTTTAAGTTTTGGACCCACCTTATCCAGGCCAAAGACATGAACCTTACTTATCATCATAATCACCCAGATTCTTGTTGCATTCACTGGGTTATAGGTTCAATTTCTTTTTTGTTCTCTGGCCCTGTGAACTATTTATGTGCAGTGGAGCAGCTTCGAAAGAAGAAATCAATTAACCATTCATCCCAAATAGACAAGTACTGTTAAAAAACCTGTTTGATACTGAGCAAAGAAGGGACCTGAAACAGTTTTTTCACATTGCCACAAGCCAAATGATTTAGCTGACCACTAGGCACTTGATGAGGGTGAGAGTTTGGCCAAGAGCCTAGAGTCTGTGTACTTCATCCATATATACCCATATACTTGAGTTGAGACAGAAAAAACTTTAGAAGTTTTTTAAGTTTAATGAGATGGGAAAATGTTTTTGTTCAACTGGATGGAACACGGGAAGCAGAAGTAAATATCAGTTCCAATCAGTTACTAGAAATTCAAAAGTATAAATTTGGTTAGAATTACTTATTTATTGAAGATACAACCACCAAATTCAGAATGTCTCAATTTGACTGTGAGGTAGACACTGGGCTTGTGCTAACAACATTTCAGATATCTGACACTGGTAGCATAAAGCAAAAACTTTACAGAAACTTTACCTACATAAAAAGTAAATCTATAAAGGCTACGAACAGACTTCAAATGTGAGGTTTGAATTAGACGCTTGTGCTTTCTAGAGCTCCATTTGAGATGCTTTAAGACGTTTGATTTTCAAGGAAGCAGTGGGAATAAATCTCTTTAGAATACTCAAGTTTAGTACACAAAATTCCAGGCACACACAATCACTTTTGCAAATCTTGACTGGGGATTTCAATGGTTATTGCTATGTGTTTACAACTAGTGCTGGTTCATGAAGCCTGGGAGAACAGAAGTCAGGCCCATTCTGTTATTCATCAATAATTGTTTCTTGGTTTCTATCCAAAAACTCAATTTTTCTACCCCACTTATTAGAAATGTAAGAGTTCCATCTGAGTTTTTTTCCCCAATTGTTAATCTTTTTAATGACTGGACTGTGTCAAATATAAATGTTATTATTAGGCTTTCTGAATAATCATTTTCCTTTTAGATTGTTTGTTGGAGGTCCTGAGAACTGAAGATCTACAAAAAAACAGTGAAGCTCTCCTGTATTGCATGGGAGCTATAAAATGCATGTCTGGAAATGCAGTACTCCTTAATGAAATGGTCAACAAAGGAGCTGTTGAAATGTTTCTGCAATTAATGAAGCAGATTAATAATATAAAAGAAAATGACACATATTTCTCCAACTTGGGCCACTTATTAGTCCAGGTTAGCATTTACTTTTATTTCTAAAAGTATACACTTCAAGGGTAAATTAAAAATTTAATTAGAGGAGATAAGCTAACCCTGTGTGCCACTGAGAGAGTTGTACCTGTGTTTGAATAGACCTCTTTTTAAGATGTTTACATGAAGATATTTTTGTGTTGTCAACTTTAAAGGTTTTAGAAATTTTGAAGTTAATAGAAATATTTTTAGGTACCTAATAAAGCCAGTCATTACTATCTCTGCTGTTTTCAGTAAAACTGGAAGTGTGGCAAAACTATTTTGTACCATTTAAAGAGACTGGCTGTTTCTAAGAAGGCCTTGAGTGTTCTGTGGAGAAGTCAATTCTGACAACTGTCTCTTATTCAAGTTGCTGCTCAACTTGTTTTTGTTCTTTTCTCTAGTAGTACAGATACTTCATTTTTCTTCCTTTCATGAGAAAAGTAGTGATTCCTGCTTCTATGGAATTCCTGTGTGACTTTCTTTTACAAATCTACATTAATGTGCACCATTTCTTCCATGTGAGTTAATTGTCCGGTCATCACAGACAGATGTAGGAGTAGTTCTGTTTTCAGGTTTATAGTATCAAAGAAAGTTTATTCTTTGATTCACGCCTTCAGAATAAAGGAATTTTTTGTTGCATACTGTAACTTGCAGCAAAAGATCGAATATCCGGTGACATACTGAAATAATGAATGAATAAATATGAGTCTTCAGGAATAGAGAGCAAATCATATTGGAGGAGAAAAACACCTTTAAATAGGCACAGTGGTTTCTGAGGGAGGCTGTGTCATCTCTTAATCTTAAAAACTGAAGTATCTCAGTTAACTGTGACCAACTCTTCGTTCTTTAACCATATAATTGCACAATCACCAGATGGCAGTGTTATACATAAACTTGCCAGGCCATTTTTGTGGGAATCCCACTCTGATTTCTTCATTGTTACACAATGGATTTTATGCAGAACTCCCACAATACAATGGTAAAATTTTTTGTAATAATAATTATTTTTCCTTAAGAGAGGACATGAAACCAAGGGCGTCTTTGACTCAATTTATGTTGCTTCACCTAGTAGTCTGATTATATGAAATATGGTAATGCTTATTCAAAAGCCAAGGCTTTTGAAATGTCACTGACAAGACTTAACAAGTACTCCATGTTCCCTAATTGAAAAGCACTCAAATGTCTTCTCCTTTAAAAATAGCATTTGTCTGCTGCTAAATTTTCTGTTCAGGTGAATTTGATCTTTCACATGGCAACATAAGGATTAGGACTGTTGGGGATTACTTAGAGCAAATTGTTGTGCATTTCTCCCTGAATCATGGTGTCTGCTTGAAGCACTAAGAGATCTCTTGACTTCATCTGCTGTCTAGCTAGCTTCTATTATTTTTTAATTTGCACTTGTGTGCTAACTGTTCTTTTGTGGATATATACTTCTATCGACTTCTGAATTTCATTGTCTCGCATTTTTAAGTGTATGTGTTATTTTGGGTTGCTCTTCCTCTCCAACCTGTCGTTGTCTGAGGATACCTCTTGATAGAATTTACTGCTGGAGAATTTTGAACTGCCTAACTGTCTCAGGCAGTGAAAACTGTTACTCTCATTTTGGAGACCTCTGCACCTTTATCTATTGATAAAAATTTTATTATTTTCTTTCATCGTCTAATGTGTAAGTCTCTTTGCTGCAGTGAAAGCACTGATCTGGGTTTGAACAACAATTTTAATATGTGGTTTATCCTTCATTTTCTTTGTTGTGAAATTTAGCTAGAGCTCAACAAACATCATTCTAGGCTGACTGTGAACATCTTATATGTGAGTCCTGAATGGACTCTTCTGTGGAATTTTTCCACCAAAACTTATGAATAGCGAAGTGTTGGATCAGAATATTTTAATTTAAAAATATTTCTCCAATATTGTGTTGATTTTTGAAGCACTTGGACTTGTGAAAGAATGCATATATGGAATTTTATTTTTTGCAGTTGTTCAGTTAAAATAACAAAAAACTTCTGGTGTCGTCTTAAAATATAAGCAATATGAAGCAAATGGCTTCCATAGGTTTCATTTCGGTTTATTCTGGATATAGTATTCATTTCATATATCGTGCTGAAGTTAAATCCATTCACATGTCACATTCACATTATCAAGGCCATGTTCACATTAGATTAAATGACTTGACATTAATTTTATAGTATGTTCTGGTTTAGATCAACAGTTAACTTACATGTCATTGCCTGTCTGGCTTTGGCATTTGAATACCTGAATACCTTGGAAGACAACCAGAACTTTTCAAAATATGCAATACCTGATTCATTTTACATATCTGCAAGTGATAGATACTGTATGCTTAAAACTCCTTGAAATAGAACAATATTGTCTGAAAATATTTTGGTTTCTCCAAAATAAACTTGAGGACTTAAGCTTTTCATTTTTATAGTGTTTGAATAGTGGATTTCTCTTGAATAACTTTTAATTTTTTTAATCAAAATAAATTTTGTCTTTTCATCTTAGTTTGCAACTTACAGTTATTATCCAAATTTATGTTATATATCAGTATTAATTTTCAAGACTTAAATGTGAATTTGCAAAATCAGAATTTATGCAAAAATCACTTTAATTATCCACAGCATTTCACCTAATTTCCAACTGGTATATGGTTGTGTAGGTGCATACGAGACTTTAAAACATATGAAAGATCACGTTTCCCTCAAAATAGGAGGTTACATGCAGGCAAAGGCCTGTATCAATCTTTCATTTTCAAACAATTATTTCAAGATACACAATTTTGTTACCCATTTCCTGTTATAATTTATTGGTAGATACATACCGGCAGAATGTCCACAGGGCATTCAGGCTGCCTTACACGTTATAAATGAGATCTGAGCTTTATTAAATTTTCGAAACGGTGTAGATTCTGTTGTAAACGGCTGTGATTAATAAGTCTTTAAATATTCTATATGCAGGTGACAGCTACTTTGCGAAACGTGGCTGACTTACCTCCGGCAAGATGCCAGCTCGTTGGCAGTGGCGCAGTCTCTGAGCTCTGTGTGGCGCTAGAGCAGCGTATGAACGATAAGGACGTCTGCACCTATATTGTCAGGATATTCAGGTACCTATAGAACACGGTGCTATTTCTGCATGCTGTCGGGGCAGTGCCACTGCTTCCAGTGACCTCAAAGAGGGCAGGATCAAGCACTAAACTTGGAAGTTTTACATTGAATTGTTTTTTTTTAAAAGCTCTATGTAGTTTTTAATGATTTTGTATGATACTGCTGTCTGTTGATACTGATAGAATTCTTTAGTTGTAGCCATACAAAGTTGGATTCACTGTCCCTGTGAAGAGTGCTTTATTGTATTGTGTCATTCTTTGATCCTACAGATTCTGATTGAGATTTTTAAAGTACCATTTCTTATATTTTAGAGCTGCAGAAATGATTAAGTATTTATTAATTCTGTTTTAGGCCATGTTTTAAAAATATGCATGAGAGAAATTACACAGGCTTAAGTTATATCCAGGGCTCCAGGGCTGTGTATTGTGAAATAAAATACAAAAGAGAAATTGTGATCAGTGTTCATTGCTCTGAGCTGTCAGCGTGTTTGAGGAGATTAATCTGTGGGATCTGGGCTCGAGTGTGCAGATGGAAGCACTGAAAGGTTCGCAGTTTTCTGAGCAGCTGAGTGGCCGTTTCCCAAGATGTGCTTTCTAAAGGGAGATCAGTAAGAGTGAATCACCCAAAAAGTTCCTTTAGTAGTCTGAATAGCTCCTCAGTCAAAAATCTTCCAGTTACCGAGCACCAGCTTGCAATATCCAATGCTAAATGCGCTTGCAGACAATTTAAAGATTTTGAAGAAGTTGTTAAATTAACCGTTGGTAATTTCAGGAGGAGCTGGGTTAGAAGTACAATTTATGAATGCAGTTCTGGATTAATTATTTGCCGTTGCTGCTTTGTTACTGTATTGAGTCATGTTGCCTGTGGCTCCATGTTTATTGAGATTCTGCTATGGGCTTCTCTTCCTGTTCAGCCCCTGCAAATTATCCATCACATTCTCCTTGCTAGATGAGATCGGGTTGTGCTTTGAAGAGCAGCTACATAAGGGACTGTTATTCCTTCCTCTCCATAGCAAAAAACAGGCAAATCTGGTCCTTTGCTGTTTGTGCTACCTGAAAAGCATGTGAATTGCTTCCCCAATTCCATGCCACCTTGTCCTCATCTGTCTCTCTAATTCTGTTCCTAAAAATGAGTTGAGTTCTAGCAATGGTTACAGCACTTTGAGCATATTTACTTCTTCTAAGGAGAGAGCATTTTTTCTACTTGGAAAATGCCATGAAAAGTGGGGTAATGGGTTTGTAATTAAATGTAATCGATATTTACACTGTAATTCTGACAAGGACATTTACTTGATCTAGAATTCAGTATGGAGCAAAAGTAATTTTGTCTTATTTAAAGTTTCCTACTGCTTCAATTTTTTTTCTTAAGTTTAGTTAACTGCATGCTCCAAGGATACAAATTAGCCATAAAATCAATTTAATTAGCTTCCTGGAAATTGCAGTCACAAAATAAAATATTATACTATGCAGTACAAAGCACAGATTTGAATTTTGTTTTGTCTTCTAGTAATACAGAATGATTAGTCTTTTCTCTCCATCAGAAGTTCTTTGTAGAGAATATGTTCAATCTATTCAGATTACTCAATTCTCTAAGCCTGTAAATCTTGCTGGAATTGGTTGCAATTGAACATCAGCACAGATATTTGCTGGATTTGACTACATGGGAAGTAAGGTTACTCTGGTTTGTTCTATTATTGCAGTATTTCTGGCATGACCAAAGCGTGTCCAATTCTCTATTTTTGTAACAGTCAAGGTGAGCAGTGTAGGACCGGAGCAGCTGTTAGGGAATGTGCAGAGATAAAATCTCCATGTTGGCTGCTGAGAGACGGGTTCTGTTAGAGCTGTCACTGGGTTATACTAGAGGTGCATTAGGAAGGGACCCTTTATTTCATTTACTGTCTGACTTCCCATGTCATCTTGAAATTACAGTTCTCGTGTTTAAGGCTAAGAAGTGCTAGTGTTAGCATACTGGGCCATATGGCAAGCAGCTTGGGAAGCTCCTTATGTTCTCTCCTTCCCCTATTTCGCTGTGGCAAGGACCGCGAGACTTCTGTTGTGCTCTTACCTGACTCTGTATGCCTCTACTGGAAGTCAAAGTGTTGGCATTCATTTTATTTGTTGGAAAATACAGCTCTGA
Source organism: Limnodromus scolopaceus (assembly GCA_028565335.1). NCBI lineage: Eukaryota > Metazoa > Chordata > Aves > Charadriiformes > Scolopacidae > Limnodromus > Limnodromus scolopaceus. The sequence continues at coordinate 73,900,097 of JAOXNO010000024.1, read as the reverse complement.
GAGTGAAAAGCAGAGTGATTTTTAAAAAAATCTTCTGTGGAAAAAAGTGCTTTCATTCATTTATATTTTATTTTTATACCTTTGTAGCAAACTTTCTTCCTACAATGACTTCTGTGCAGCTTTAGCAGACTGCTCCAGATGTTACATCTTATTTTTAGCTCTACTAAACAAACACCAGAAGCAGCAGGTCAGTTTTTTCATCTCTTGCTTTTTATATATTAATCCTCTGATATGTCTGTGTATTATTGTGTATAAGCTTGTTTTCAGTGGCCTACTTTTATGCATTTACCAAATAAAAATTTTAAATTGTTGACAGCATTTCTAAGTAGTAAATAATTGAAATGAAATAATTTAGATTAAAAATTCAAAGCAATACAGAGGACAGATAGTTGATTAACTTGTCTGTCCTTTTTGCATGTGTAGATACAGTCCTTTGAGTACTTAATTATTTTTATTAGTTTTAAAAAATACTTTTCAAAGCAAATTTATTTGAATATTTAGTAGTAGGAAATCATTGGGATTTCTCCTCCCCTCCTCCACTGCAAAAGAAGTGTAAAATTTCCGGAGCTAAGCAATTTCAAAGCAGAGGAAAATTTGTTCTTTGATAATTGCATAAAGTATCGGAATGTATCTCTCCTCTACCAGAGAAAACCATATGCCTAGACAACTGCATTTGGAACATTCACCTAGAAATAAATGTTTAGAGTTTGTCAAAATGCCTCATATTATGAAGTAACATTTTAAGAGTATATTTGCTACCAACTTCATTAGAACTTCAAGGGTCAGGTGTTGCTGTATTGTCCTGCTACATCAATAGTGATTTTTCCTACATTTGCTGGAGCACCAGGCTCTGGGATTTTGGTGCAGGATCACAATTTTAAAGAGTAAGAGTAGAGTGCCCCATGTATGGCAAATTACTCAGCTCTATTGCCAGGTAAGATTTAAGATGGAAATAATTTTTATGTAAAGCACAGATGCTCAGAGATGGAACAAGGTTTCAAAACATAGAACATTGAACCACATTATTCTTAAAAGTAAAGAATTTTCTTGGCTGCTCCAGCATGTAAACTAGCTTGAGGTCATTTAGTTAACCTATACAATCTATCTCAGGGTTGGTAATTCGTGGAGAATTATTGGAAGGAGGGCTTTTATGCTCGTATTGTTAAAGGCGATTAATGAGAGTAACCAGATCAGCTATGCTAAACAATCTATTCTTTCTCTTGCCACATGCAAGAATAGTTTCTCCCTTTCCTGTTTACCGGCATCTCTGTTTTCTGTGATAATACATTTGGAAGAGGAACAAATATTAAGTTGTTTATATCCTTCTAAATGTCCATTGATTGACATTTCTGTAGCATATCTGAGTATTTCTAGGTTCAGGCTGCTCTTGCATTGTATAGTCTTCAAAGACCCTTTAGTAAAATTCAATGTTAAATGCTATGTAAATAATATGAGAAGTATCAAATGCATGATATTTTACTAGGTTTATAGTTATTTTTCCTTGTGAGCACCGTATTAAAAATACAACAAATGATGGTGCTGGGAATAAGGAGCTTAAATTGAGTAACATCTCTCAATCTTCATCTGTAATTTTAAAGGGAACTTTCCTAGGCTCCTGACATAATAGCTTTGTGTCATAATGAATCATAGGCTCATAAACAATTGTAGACTCAAATTGTTTGTTGTCAAGTAGTGTTCAGAATTTAGATTCTCATTTGTCTAATTTATTAAGTGGTCCTAAAGTATATCTTTCTTCACTGGATTTGCATTGCTTTTTGTGTTAAACTGTCAGTTGTTTTATCAAAATACAAATTAGTAAAGAAATAGCTTATGTATTAAAAAAAAATCTTTATTATATTGTGATGAATATATATGCAGTGTCTTCAGAATATTTATTTCTTACTGCAGCTTTTAACCAAGCATGCAACTGTCAGTTGTCAGCTTAGTGAAGGCCTGTAGAAACAAGAGGAGGGACACGGATAATGTAAAGCACCGCTTTTCCTGTAGTATATAATAAACACTTGAGCTGTGAGGAGTGCAAATGTTTTTCCTGAGGTGTAGTTGGCACTGCTAATCTTTCTTTTAAAATGCTGACAGCTAGTGACTTATAGAGTGAGTTGGTATGTGTTGAAAAGAAAACAAGTAACACCAGTCTGAGTAAAATTGTCTGTCGTGGCTAGAAGCAGCAAAAAGGAGAATAAATCAGTATTAATAACTCGAAGCATTAAAAATCCTCAGGACTAAGAACTGATAAGTTAAGAAAGGAAGTGTGTATGTTTTCTGAATTTTCAGGTTACACAGTTCATGGGATCAGCTTTTTTTTACTGGCAATCATCGCAGCTAGAAGTGTACTGGGAAAAAATAAAATCAGCATTCAGACTTTCTCAAGTGCTTTCATAACTGTGACTTTAAAAATAAGCATTAAATATTATGAAAATAAAAAATGTGAGCACTGGAAATAGGATTAATGACCTGCTCCCACACCACACACTGAATTCCACAACTGCCACCCAAATAGTCTCTGTTCTTTTCACCACACTTCAGTTTCAGCTCTTTTTTTTTTTTTTTTTCTCAGCTTGTTTTGTCTCTTGGGTAAAAGAATTAGAAGGAATGGGAGAGTAGTAATTTAACCCTGTGATAAAGGCTTTTGGGGAAACTGGGTTGGGAAGACTTGCTAAATTCCATGTGTCATAGTCTTAGGTAAGGAGGGGAGTACAGAAGATTGGAAAAGCTGGATCTGCAAGGCAGGACTGGGGAATTCAGCAGTGCTTTTCTACACATCTGAAGTACATGTTCTGTTGGACTTGTGGTTGGTTTTGGAGCTTACTTGTTTGGAGTAACAAAAAAGTCCTTGGTGGCTGCCACATGCCATGTCATTACCAAACTTGCTGAGGGTGCACTCAGTCCCGCTGTCCATGTCGCCAACAAAGATGTTGAACAGCACCGGTCCCAGTGAGGAACACCACTTGTCACTGGTTGCCCTTTGGACATCAAGCCATCGATTGCAACTCTTTGAGTGCGACCAATCCAGCCAATTCCTTATCTACCAAGTGGTCCATCTGTCAAATCTGTGTCTCTCCAGTTTAGGGACAAGGATGTCGTGTGTGAAAGTATCAAATGCTTTGCACAAGTCCAGGTAGATGATGTCAGTTTCTCTTCCCTTACCCACCAACGCTGCAATGCTGTCATAGAAGGCCACCAGATTCGTCAGGCACAATTTGCCCTTAGTGAAGCCATGTTGACCGTCACCAGTAACCTCCTTATTTTCCATGTGCATTAGCATGGTTTCCAGGAGGATCTGCTCCATGATCTTGCCAAGCACAGAGATGAGACTGTCTGGCCTTAGGTCCCCAGGTCTTCCTTTTTTCCCTTTTTAAAAATCAGGGTTATGTTTCCCCTTTTCCAGTCAGTGGGAACTTCACCAGAACTTCATCGTACTTTACACTGAAAGGCAGGTACACTTTAATTGCCAAGGTAAACGTCTGTCAAGTTCCTTGACTCGGCAGGTATATTGGGTACCTTTGCTATTAGGGCAGTGCAAGGAATAAATTTTCAGCAGTAGATAAGCAAAGAAATCTTTCATATCAGATGTGATCAAATGTGTATGTTCCAGTTGTCAGAAAAGTAAGAGTTAAATGCTGATGTAGTATATGGTGCCATTACCACTTTAAAACCAAGAATATCACAGTTTCTTCACAGATTGGAAGCAAAGAAAAAAATCAGTTCTCCTTCTTGAGCTCTTCTTAATATATTTTTTTAAATTTGTTTGTATCAATGAAGCTGTGTGGTCTCGTATAAAACCTTCCAGTCAGGTTTGGGTAAACTTTCTGGACAGCATGTCTGACATGAATGCCTCGTTATAAAAAGATGAAATAACTGATTGTAATCTTTAATCTAATTTGGTTTTTGTGCCATACATGTTAAAACCTCCTTATTACATAAATTCATCTGATAAATGTAGTGTTTCTGTGAGTGTGCAAGAATGTGTGAAATTCCATATGCAGTTAATACTCCAAACATTTGGAGATGCATACTAATCTCATTTATTATACTGATTTTTTTGTTATGTGCAGAAAGGCCCATGGGCCTTGTGCAGGTTTAGTCTTGCAAGCAATTTCAAAATGTCATTCATTTTTACATGTATTTCTTTACCCAGCAATTCTAAGCTCGTGTTTCTTACTTCTGCAGTGCTTACTCTATGAGCATTTAAAAAAAATGTAGCCAAAAATAATACAAACCCTTGAGTATTATACTACTCAGGAGAAGTTGTACCAGGTTTTCTCTTTGACTCTGCTAGCTAAATTTTCACTGGAAGATAATGAAACTTCAGTAATATGCTATTAAAACCGGATGTGCTTAGCTAAAAAGAAGTATTTTATAAGTTTGTTTTGCTAGCCTGTAGGTGGAAAGCACAGTTGAGATCACACTTCTCAAAATATCAGTTGATTGCTCTACGGTACCTGTTTGTCTGTTTTCTGATTGGGTAGAGCTGTTGCTGGGCTGATACTGTTTTGACCAAAATTAGAAAGTCAATATAAGCGAGTCAAACTAGCCTGCCTGCTTTTTTCAGTTCTCTCTTCTGATTCATCGGTTGTTTGTTTCAAATTCTTATGGCCTTTGTGAATTGGGGGTTGTGCCAGCAAAGGTGAATGCTCTTAGTGGTTAGTCACAAATGTTCATAAAAATTTGTCTTGATGACATTTAGATGCTAGCAAAAATATGATGCCTAGTTAAAAAAAAAGTGGAGATGGGTCCTACAGAGTGATCGTACTAAATACACAGATATGAGAACCTGTTCCTCACTTAGGAAACTGCCTGCTTCTCATACTCAGGGGTAGCATTCACCTGGTTAACTTACGTTATTAATACCAGGAAGGATTAGAATATCTGTGAATATAGCTATTATACTTGAAGAAAAACAGCATGTAAATTGTTTAGCAAATTCTAGGTTAGTGCAAGTACAGCAGTTTAGCAGCTCAGGGTAGATGCTTGTGCTGTACTTGGAGAAATGCCGTTACTTTACCTGTACGGATAAGATAAAGCTAGGGACTTTTCTGTTTGAAAATGAGTAGGTTTTGATGCAAGTGGCAGAGGCAAATGTTTTAATTACTTTATACTTTGGTTAGTTCAGACTTCCAGAATTTATTTTTTTCTTCTTCCACACAGGTAGGTAAGAAAAAGATGGGGATGTTGTTAAATGTCATTCAGTTAGGATCCACTGTTCTTGCCAAAAAAAGGGCTATTTCTCAGTACGTCCAAAATGAAACAACAAGAGATGTAATTCTATATCCCACTGAACGGCAAGGATAGGAAGTGCTTTAAGAGAGCAACTTGGTTAAATCATAACATCTCAAGATACCGCATAAAAATAGAAAGTAGGTCTCATTTTGCAATGATAAGAATAAAAGGGTAGCAAGAACACATAAAACCAAAATCAGAAAAAAACAAAGCACAAAATTTGATGCAACTAGAAAGGGACATAAAAAGAAAATTTTATAGTACCTTAATAGTGAAAAGACAATAAGGAAATAATTGCTGCAGTGTTCAGAAGAAGATGAGAATTATTGACAGATGTCACTGTGAACAGTGAAGTATGGAATACCTTTATTTGCTTCTTTTTCCAGAAAGGTTAAGTATGATCAAATGATGAATCTGTACTTCAGCCCAAGTTCTTTTATCACTGAGAAATGAGCCGGAGCATATTTGAATGTCTTCAAAACAGCTAGGCCTATTGAAATTTACTTTAGTCTTTGCAAAAGGACGGAAAGGGGTAACGTCTCTGAGATTCTTGAAAAGTTATGTAGGGTGGCAAGGCTGTAGGGCATCTGTCTTGAAAAGGAGAAAGAGTAGAAATTGGGCAATAACAGACTAGTCAGTTTAAATAATTTCTGGTAAAAATATGGAACAAATAATTCAGCGATCTGTAAGCAATTGGAGTTAACAAGGAAATGAGTAAAAACTAACATGGATTTAACATTAAAAAATCAAGGGGAAGTAGTTTAACCTCTACATTGGATAACAGTCCTAGAGAAGAAGGGTCTTTTGCCATCACAACTGACATTTGCTTACTTGAAAGATAAGTAAACTCTGGCCCATATGATTATTCTAGTTATATAAAGTGCTGTTTAAGATTACTGTGGTCTTGGTAAAAATAGTTGACCTATACTACGTATATCCCATTAGTAATTACACCAATGCTACACTAGTTCTGTCAGATGTTTTTGATTTCTTCTGTAAATGGTTTTATTAAAAGTAGTAACATAAAAAATTATTTCTAGTTGCTGTATTTGGCATTCCTTCAGTTTTTCTGGACCCACTATGAACTGATTTGTGAAGCAAATTAAGTATTATCTTATTTTTAAGCAGCTAACAGCTTCTGATATTTTCTGTGTAATATGGTTTATTTATTTTATTGCAGGATTTGGTTATCCGTATCACCTTCATTCTTGGTAATTTAACAGAAAAGCATAACCACGCCCGTGAGCAATTTTTTAAAGAAAGAGGAAGTGTTAACACCTTGATATCATTATTCCAAACCTACCATGAACTTGATCTGAATGCACAGAAATGGTACCATGAAAGAGGAAGGCAAGAGAAAAACCATCCAAAGCTTCCTTCAGAAGCAGAAGATGTTCTGATAAAACTGATAAGAGTCCTGGCCAATCTCTCCATTCATCCCAGTGTAGGAGCAGCTCTGGCAGCTGCCCATCGTATTGTAGAATTACTTATTACGGTACTAGGTAATAAAATCTGTCGTGTGTGTTTTCTTTGTTCAATCTGTAAGGAGAGTTTAGAATTTTTCTACTTGACCTTCTTATCTAGGTTGAGCTGTTACTAAATTGGTTCTATTGCTAAAATAACAAAGTCAATCTGCTGATATTCATAAACTGTTTTATATTGAAAGCCCCTTTGAGACAGTGGATGCATTGCCGACTGGTACTGACATTTTACTGTCTGGGGAAAGACGTAGAATTATTTCATTCAGTGATAAGATTTGCAGATATGATCATTAAGGATAAGGAAACAAATTTTATTTAAATACATCTCACTGAGAGTTCATGTTTAAGGGAAGTCTCTTCTTATCAGGTGCTACATACATGTTTGGTGGTGTGTTTTTTTTTAAGGTTTGCAGGTTTTGTGACTGTTCTGGATTAAGTAGTCTTTTTGTTCACTGCATCCTTAATTTTCAGCCTCCTTGAAAAAATTCCTCATATTTTTTCTTCTTTTTCAGATTTCTAACCTTTATTTCTTTCACGTGGAAGAGAGTGTCCCTTTCCTCCACACGGAGGCTTAGGACTCCAGTTCCTTTAGAACTTACTGATCCCTTTGTAAATGTAATTACAGGCTAGGACTGGGCGGTCTGTTCTCCTCATAACAGAGTTTAGCAGTGACGAGACCCATCTCAAAGAATGCAGTGTATTTTAGTGTGTGATGAGAACATTAAATATTATGTAAAGACAATCACCCTGATTATATGCTAGTTTACCACTTACCCACCAGCCATGAGGGATTAGAGAAGGCAGACTCGCAACTTCATCCATAGTCGTAAGCCCCATAGGAGCTTCCTGAGTTGGAGCTGTCTTAATCATTGTGTCAGTTCTTCTCTCTGCCGCCCTCTCCTATTCTTGGGCAATGTATCAGTTAGTTTACTACAAAATGTTCTCTTTCCCTACGAATGTACCCCTCTTTTCTTTCCTTCAGTCTTGGTTTCTGAGGCCAGAAGCCTCAGATAAATTGGTATACACAACTTTCAGACTTGCTGATTTAATTTTACACTGGTTAACATTCTGTCAAGAACTCCAAGAGACAGGATCTTTCAAATATTGTTAAAGAAGTTTTTTTTTTTTTTGAATATTTGAGTATAATACTCCTTGCTATTTCTCTGTGTCTATCACACAGGCCTATTTCTGCATGTGGATTCTCCTCGGTTCCATCTTAAAACAACAGATAGGATAAAAACTAACCAGATTTTAAACTATGTTGCCATAGTAGAAGAGTTGGAAAGAGTGACTTTGTACTGCCATTTTTTGATCAGCTGTTCCTGTTAGCTTCTGCCGTGTTACTGAAAAATAGAATAGTTGTCTGTAATAGCGGCCATGTAAACTATGATTCAGTTTGCTTCTGAGATATAATGCACGGCTAAGTTAGACTCGTGTATGTGTGTATCTACATATGCATATGTTTGGGGATTTTTTTATTTTTTTTTTACTACCAGAATACAAATCAGTTGATGACTGTCAGGAGTTGGTCATCAATGCTGCAACAACAATCAACAATTTATCCTACTACAAAATGAAGAGTTCTGCTGTTCAAGACAAGAAGCTACACATTGCTGAAAGTAAGGACTTTAGTACTTTTTTTATATCTTTTTGAAAGTGAAAGTTATTCATGCTATATTTTAACACTACAGAAAATGAAGACACTGATAATATTTTGTGGTATATTGGAGGAATATAAAGTTCATAAGACTAAGTTCTTCCTATAGTATTTCTCATTCTTTTGGAACATAATTCTATGACCTGGGTGAATATAGTTAGGTTGTTGACAATGCCTCTTGTTTTCCTCCCTAAAGGAATTTGCTATATTGTTTTCTGTTTAGCAATTTTTTGCTAGAGTTGTTCAAAATCCATATGACTGAGTCAAAATAATCATATTGCTTTTTACTTCTAATCAGATTATGGTAAAAAAGTCTTTTTTTCTTCTTAGTGCCTTATAAACCTGCAAAAGCTGATTGATGTCTGCTTCTGGCTTATAAATCCATTGGCAGTATAGGAGTTGTGTGATTCTCTCCTCTTTGACAGTAAGGACAAGTCATATTTTAGTGATGTGTAGGAACTGCATCTGAGTTGTAGGACTTGTGTTAATGTTATATGAAAGGTAGATAGTCTGTGTCTTGCACAGCTTTCTGTCTAAATAGACAAGACATGGGGGATAGACAGAGCCTGAAGTTTGCACAGCAGGTAGAATGAGGAGTAGGAAGAAGTATTCTGACTGTCAACCTAGTGCCCTGACTGGTGGATGTCATTTCTCTAGGTGACAGCACTGCTGTTCTGTCATGAGTCACCCAAAAGCCAGCTGTCTCTTATTGCTTGTCAGAGAAATGTGGAAACAAATGACTTCTTTGCCTGTCCCATTTTTATTGTTAGCATGTGGAACCAGTCCCATCACCTTTCCTCTGCCTGAACTGGGGAGGTAGAAAACCTTTTGCTGGAAGACCAGCAAGCTTCCTTCTTCAGGAGACACTTTGAGAATACTTGCTGTTTGATACAAGTAGTGGATCCCAAAGACAAAAATTAATCATGTCAGATGTCTCTTTAAGACAAGTTCAAGGCATGTTCAGTAACGCAACATTCAAACATGGAAGTAGTGGGAAAAAAGCCAACTTCTTTTCTATATTTTTTTCTCTCACTTTTCTGTGGTAGAAGCGCTAAGTGTTGACTGATTTGAGTCCTTCATATGATGGATGGATTTCAGTGGTTCACTTCATACTCAAAGGAGATTGATAAATGTAACTTCTGTGACATCGCTGCTTTGCTGTGCGCTGAAAACCTACATGATGGTAGCTCTTCTAGGAAATGCTGTAGGTCTCATTCTCTCCCCTGAAGTTGCACGCTAATCATCTGTGAAACTGCTAAGCAGAAAAGCAGCAAGCAAGTAAATGCTTCAGACCGGGAACAATATTAACTAGCTGTTCGGAGAAAATGTGTTTGCTTGTTATAGCAGAATGGATAGAAAATACGGCTAATGTCAGAAAATAATTTGAGTTTTAGGAGAAATCCCACCATAAGACCATCTGTTCACGATCCAAATCAATTCTCTTAAATATTGCAACATTTATTTCTTCTTTGTCTTCCTGGATTTTCACATGAGCCTACTCAAAACTGTATAGCAAAACTGGCTCCCATTATTACAACTGTGCTTAGGCTGTCTTCATAACTCCTCGTTTGTTCCTTTGCGTCTAGCCCCATATTGGAGCTCTTTGTCTCATCTTCAAAGCCCTACACAATTTAGCTCTTGTTCTACCATCAGCTCGTCCCCTTCACTGCAACCAGACAGATAGATAACTGTTCCCATTTATTACTTTTATTGCTGTTGCTGCTTGCATTCTGATATTGATAAAAAGCCAAGCACATGTTTGTGATATACAAGTAATTGTTTTTATTTCATTCCTCTGCAAACCAACAGTGCTTTTAAAGCTGTTAATGAGCAACAATATGGATGGAGTTGTGGAGGCTGTCAGAGTCTTTGGCAATCTTTCCCAGTATCATGAGATCTGTGACTTCATCATGCAGAAAAAGAGTGAGTTACTTTTGCATTTGTAGGAGTCCTGTTTTTAAATGTTCATAGTTCTAAAAAGGAAATATTGTTAATAAGCTGTCTAAGAGTAGAAGGAATCTTCTGTGATGTTTTGCAAATTAGGCAAATGCTAGGATCCAATAGTAGTCATTATAAATGCCATTTTAGTTCGGTTTCATTAAAATGGAAATATCGGAGTAGGAAAAATAGGCCATATAGCCTTCACAAAAGTAAATACTACAAAACCTCTGTTTTTCCTAAAGATTATAATTTTGAAATTTCCCTTCACTCTTACAGTTTTTCAAATCCTCCAGGTTAGTAGTGATATGATATAAAATGAGTTCCTAAATTTAAAATGCATTCTCATTTAGGTTCATAATCACAGACTTTTGATTCCCATGTTCGACAGCTTGTTAGCACTTTGTAATGTGCATTTAAGACGTTTGACTCCCTCAGCAGAGACCTCCTATTTGCCTCTGGGTGAAGTGGGATACAAGTCTTCTCAAGTCCTTTTGCTTTGGGTGTCTAAAGAGCTTTGGGAAAAACGGCAACTCCTTGCTATCCACAGAAGGTGTGTCATAAGTTTAATTAAACACCAGTTCACTGGAAATTTTTTTTGTAGCTACCTGTCAGTGCTGAAAGGGAGGTGATATGCCACAATATACAGCCCCTTCTTTTCAAGGGTGAATGTACCACTGCTTTTGGAGGAGAAGGTATCTACAAAGGGGTAACTGAAACTTAACTAGTTGCTGATGAGCTGTCGCAGTCAAAGGACTGAATTTTCCACCTGGGAGAGACTGTGGTGTCGCTGTGCCAAGCTCAGGAATTGCTGAGGCCTCTCCATTAGGCAAGACCAGCTCCCTCGCTGGGGTTGCCTTCTGCTGCCTGCTGAGTTGAGCGTCAGCAGGCGCTGCGAGATGCTGCACATCCAGCCTCTGCTCCTCGCCCGTCTCCCGCAGGAGCCCCAGGCGGCAGCAGTTCCAGCTGGACGCGGTGCAGTCTAGGGCAGCCCTGCCTCTCATGGAGATGACTGCCAAGTGCCAACTCCTAGCAGTTTCTGCTGACTGTGCGATTGAGAGGAGGGTGATACTTTTAAGAAATAAGCTGTAATTCAGTTTGCTCAACTTAGCCTCTTCTGGTTGGATTTTCAGGTTACTTTGGTGTATTTTTATAACTAGAATTTTGTACGCATTGCTTTGGAGAAAACCGGTGTTCAGCATGATGTAATCATGGCTGTTACTCTGGGTAATGTGCCTACTCTACAAATGTCACAGGAATATGCCACAAGATTAAATTTTTGGGTAGGGTATCCTGCATTTGGCTGCTTTCTAAGTATACATGTTTAATAAGTATGTTATAATGCCACTCGTATGATAAGGCCATCTGCCCAGTAATACTGTTTCCTTCTCTACAATCCAGTATACAAGTTCATGATTGCTTTGCTTGACGCCAAGAACCAAGATGTCTGTTTTGCTGCCTGTGGAGTTCTGCTCAATCTCACAGTAGATAAGAACAAACGAGCTCTTCTGATGGAAGAAGGAGGAATTGGAAAGTAAGTTCCTGATTAAGCTTACAAAAAAGGCAATTTTGAGTAGTTTGGCCAAAGAGTTTCAGTCAGATTCTTTTTTACAAGGGCCAATAACTTGTAGTAAAGATACATACTTAATAGATATTCAGCATATAATGTTCTTCAAGAAAGAGCGTTTCATATTCTTTCGTATGTTTTTTTGCAAAAGCATTAGAGTGGTTTAGCCTACTGCAGAGCCCAAAACCATCGAATAATCTCCCAAAGATCCTCCAGATATATCCAGCAGAGGAGAGTACCATACAACAAAGCAACTAAGACACAGCTTTGCAGTAGCTGCTTATGCTGAACTTAACTGAATCCTGCGTGGGGTAAAGTTAATAGGCACCGTCAGTGTGTATCTGTTTTAAGTGTGAAGGTTGCTCCAGGAGCTGTGATATCCCACATGGTCTCTTGCAACTTTTGTAACTACTCAGTACTGTAGGGAAGGCTATCTGATGTAGCCATGTAGCTCCTGAGTTTCCTCTCACCCAGAGTTCAAGTTTAAGGCACTCGCATTGTAAGGGGTATTAGATCTTGAAATACCACTGTGGATGCCTCACTTGTGGCTTCGATGTTCAGATAATAGCGGGTCCAACTTAACTGGAGCAACATGAAAGATTGTGCTCCTGTGCTTGTAAATCAGTTGATACAACCCACATTTATGAAACAATATGGCTAACATTTGAAATGCTTTCCTGTTTGTACATCGCGTAATTACTTTTTTATACAATGTAAACAATGCATAACCTGCTCATCATTCCTTCTCATGTTCTAGTTAATTTACAAAATATAAAGAAGAATAACAATAAGCTACAGGCAAATTGAATAATAAATATGGGAAATTTCTTTTATATAGAATATAGAACATTCTGTAGAATATGGAATTATATAGAATATAGAATTTTCTGTGGTCTGTCTGCAAATTTGTGAAGACGGAAGGAAAAACATTAACAGTATGGAATAAATCTAGAGAATTTGGAAGTGACTGTTAAGGAGGTCACCCTCACTGTGCCAAACCAGCTCTGTGGATTTTTGAAAATGAGGTTATTGTACCAATACATAGTGGCCCTAATAAAACATGGCATTAGTCTCATCAGGGAGTTAAACTTACAAAAATTAGGGCAAGTTCTTTTGGCTTTTCATTAGATGCCTCCTGGTCTTCCACAATGACTGCCTTTGGAGAGGAGAGAAAAAGCAAACCTCTTTTTGGTTGCTTTTCAATTACTGCTATTTTCAGTCATACCTGAATGTATAGTTATCCCCTGTTCCCTTTACAAATCACCAGATTATAAATCTCACAATGAAGTAGACAAGTGAGGGAAGAAGGGGGTCAGAGGGCTAGGGATGAGAACAGCAGTAAGGATTACTAGTAGAGAGGTCACTAGGGACAGCAGGTGAAAACCAGCGTTTGCTTCTGCTGCCCCAGGACTTGTGGACACTGCTGTTTGGTAGTGGGAACGCTGGGTAGCTACTGCATGTAAGGTGGTACAGGCAGAAAAGTTACGGCTTAATTTCCGGAGTCCTGCCTTTGGTATCTGCAAGGAAATGAGATTGGGAGAAAGGTCAAGAACCTAATGGTTCTTAATAAAACTGGCGTTTCTGAGATGAGTCTATTGGGAGTTCAGGCTGAGGAAATACAGGAATGGGCGAGATCTACAAAATAGTCAGGCTTCACTGCATGTAAGAGGTAATTCTGTGAGTCATGGAAGTAGCAAATTCCTTTGGATTTGTCTTCTGATCAGATCCTCTGATGCATGATAAGCTGGATATTCTGACTGAAGCTTTTTTGTATTCATACCATCTTTTCCAGATGAATTGTTGGTGCCTGATGAGGTTTGGCTCACGTTGCAGTGTCTGCTGCTCTAGTGGTAACCACAGATTTGGGACAGATTGCCATGAAATTTGATGGAATTTTAGTATCTTGTGATTTGAAATTGGTCACTTGGGTTAAAAAGTTATAGGGGATGGACAGATGCGAGCAGGCTTACACATAGATGTGTAGACAAAAAGCATGTTCCCACCCTTAGGGAACTAGACGTAATGAAAAGGGGGAAGTTACTGAGGAAGAAAGTAGCATCTTAAGTTCATTAACATAGAATTTTCCTGGAAACTTTCATGGAGTCAGCATACGTTTCTGGACTGCCAGATTTTGAAGGATTTAGGAGAAAACTACATGGAGCAAACCCCTGTTTTTGTTTTATTCTGACAGGTTAGTCGACTGCTTACAAGACTTTGGTCCAGCAGACTGGCAGTTGGCTTGTTTGATATGCAAAACTCTGTGGAACTACAGTGAAAATATCACAAGTGCGGCCTCATGCTTTGGAGAAGATACCGACACGTTGCTGGTGCTGCTCACATCGCTCCTAGGTGAGAATTCATAATCTTGGTCTCTTTTCCTTAATAAGAGAAATAGGACCAAAATCAAAGCAGTATTAGTTTGGGTGGGCAGTCTGTGATGCAGCTTTAGGTGGCTGGCCGGTGTAGACTACCCAGCAACACAGTGGTCTCTTGCCATTCAGCGCACTCCCTCAGGTCTTACAGATTGCCACGGTGGAATTGGCCGCTGTTACTCCCCGCTCCAGTTTGTCTCGTTAGCATGCAATAGTGCTTTTCACCAGCTGCCTTTTTGCCTGCTTGAGCTAACTATCCCACAGACATTCAGTGCAAAACATCCTTTTCACTGGATGTGGCCCCTTCCAGCCTCACAGGTGACTGCAGGCATTGACAGAAGCAGGGGCTGGGCTCTGATAACCTGGCTGCTGCGCAGCACACGCTGGGCCGTTGGGAATATGGTTTTTCCCCGAAATCGGAGGGCTGTGTGGTGCAATGGGCCGAGCTTGCTGCTTGTGACAAGAGTCCCTTGGCCGCCTTTCTTTTCTCACCACAATGTCCTTGTGGGCAAGGGCAATGTCCTGACAATTTCTCATCTGCTCCCTAAAGCAGGGGAGGGTGTGCTCCTCTACAGATACAGGCTGGAAGGTGCCTACAAGTGGATGTTAAGACCTTAATTTGCTTACCCAGTTGCATCTTTTTGTCTGCACATTTATGTTTGCTTCAAATTCCACAGAGTTTAATTGCTATGTAATAGTCCAGTAGTCACTATATTTAATTTTCCTCCTTTGTTTTAGGAGTACTGCTTTGGTTGTGATTTTATTTGGGGTAGGTCATTTGCAATTATGTATCTAAAAAAATCTTTAAAATGTAAATGAAATTGAAGCAAACCTTAAGTAATTTTGACTTAGTTTCAATTGGAAATTTACTAAAGATGTCTGCTTGCTGTGGAGAAGGCTGCATGTTGGTCAGACCCAGATAGAAAGTGAGATCCCCGTGGTCTCTTTTGTTTTCAGACAATCAGAAAAGTGGGTGCATTTGTGAGGATTTTTTTCCAGTTACAGCAGAATTACTGTTTTTCGTTGTTGTATTCATTACATTCCTTGCTATGGTAGAGCATATCTTAATGCAGGCAGTAATTCCATCTATTTATCTGAAAATACTCAGTGTTTCAAGATCATTAGTGCACTTTTTACATTCTGCAGCAGAACTGTAAACTTTACATCCACAATCATGCTTGAATTTTCTGGCATGCAACAGGGAATAGATGTCTTTGTTTTGGAAAATTCTTGCCTGTTCTTTCCTCTGCGTTTAACACTGCTTATTCCAGCAATTAACTTGACTCCAGAGTCCAGGCTGGGTAGTAATTGAAACCCTCATTAACTAGTACAGCTTTTGTGAACTGGAAGTTCATGTACAATTGCAATTGCAGCTACAATTGCAATTGTAGTGACAATTGCAACTGTAATGACCATTAATTAAAAATAGGTCAGAATTAAATCAGAAGGGTAGTCTTTCTTCACACTGTAGTCGGAAGAGCAGCAGTAGAAAAAGCGCATCCTATTCATTGGATCTGGTTTCTCTGTGTGTTAAGAGCCAACACATTTTAGTAATAGCAGCTGGTTAATATTGTCCTACGTCCTCCTCCTCCCATTGTATCCAGTAACAGCCTTGAACCGTCACCGCTCTGATTCTATCGTTCAGGAAGCAGGAGGCAACTGCTGACAGTCAGAGGACTGTACTTAAGCATCAGCACACCCTCAGGAAGCGGAAAAAGTGGAGCATGGCACAGCAGACACCCCACTTCACCTGCTGTGCTTGGCCTCCTCCCCTTTGTTTTTCTTTCCCCTACCTGGCACAGGATGACAGAAGATATTAGGGAGCCAAAAGGCAGTGGAAATAGCCTGAAAAGATGTTGAGCCTGAGAAAGGCTGGACAAAAGGTGCCGTTTGTTTTTCTTTTTCCCTGCCTGATCCCAGCAGCCTGAGATGCAGTGGCACTGCTTTCCAATGGCTCTGTCATTTGTCTTCTTTCAGCTGCTCCTGAGTTTTGTGTCACTTTATTGGCCTAGAGTTTCTGGAGGCTGGTGTTTCCAGGCCCCTGGCAGCAGCCTCGCTTTACCCCAGTCCCTCAGGAGCATGTGGAGATGAGCCTCTGTCTTGAGAACATTCATCTGTTTGGTCATTCAGGGAAATCTCTTTTCTTCCTCTCTTTTTCCAGACTTTCCTTCTACTCACCTTCAGCTCCACTAACCATTCGAGGAGGTTATTTTGGAATCTTAGTACATGTGAACTCCTACCAAAGTTGTAGGGATGGGGTAGCCCTTGCAGACTCGAGTCTGTACTCTGGTTTTCAGCTGCCCCCGCCGCATGCAGACCCAGCGTGCTTGTCCTGTTCCTGGGCTTGCAGCCAGTTCATACGCTGTTTGGCCGGTACCCAATTTTGCTAGTTTTGAGGAGGGTCGTGGGAAAATTAAATTATCTGAGGATGCACAGCTTGCATGTGGGACACTGATCCTTACTGATCCCCAGTGTTATTCACGCTCTGCTTTGGGAAATTTACTGTTTTGGTTCAACACTTCTGCTTTTGAACTGGTTCTGACCCGTGTTCTTGTAGGCTGGAATTCCTGACCTCCATGATTCCATAAACATTCAATCAACTTAGGGGGGGCGCAGCCATCTGCTGAAAGGGAGAAATGTCTCTTGCTCTGTATTAGAAGGTAGTTAATTTGGGTAGAAAAATAATTTCAGGACTAGGCAAAGCAATTCTGCCTGAAAACAAAACCTGTAATCCCTTATCTTCCTCTTCAGGGTCTCTCACTTCTCTGCTACTGAGATTCATTTTACATGTTGGGCTATTGTGCCATTGGATAGGACAAGAGCTAATGGGCACAAATTGCAAATAAAAATTGCAATTAAGTATTAGGAAAATAAATTTCCACCATGGCAGGGGTCAAGCACTGAAACAAGCTGCCCAGAAAGGCTGTGGAATCTCCATCCTCGGTGATGTTCAGTACTCAGCAAGGCAACCTGATCTGCTCCAGAGGTCCCGTCCAACCTAAATTATCCTGTGGTACCATCAAATACAGATCTGATGTCTGAAGGCTGGATTTTACCTTTGATTATAGGGTTTCTTCCTGCAGAGATATGACATGTCTTCCGCCTTGAAAGAATGTGGTTGTTTCTCTCTATTTTATTACAGAAAGCCTCTGAGTGTCATCTTCTCTTTATGGAGAACCCCTTTCGGAATCTACCTCACAGTCAGCATATCTTTAATTTTGATAATTAGGAACACCGTAGAGATATAGAAGTCAAGTATTTTTTGCAGTTCTGGTAACTTTCTATGAAATGGAGCCCATCTCCACACAAGAGTAATGCTGTCTCTTCCTTTATAGCTGTTGCAGCTCAGGCCATGTGGTCTCCATAGGCTCCTTGGCGTTCTTTCAAATAGGAATAGCTGCTGTTTGAGCGTCTGTTTTCTAGACAAAGTTTGACTCAAAATGCGAGTACCTGAAGTTTCTCTTCAGCTCTAAGTTGTCTTTTACCTGCTGTGAATGTGCACTAAGCTCCCTCACAGAGTTATCTATGTAACAGATTGGGACTCTGGTGGTCTTTTATAGTCCGGGACAAAGATAAGTCACACTGCCATTGGGTGCAGGATTGTACCTTCGTTTTGAGTCCGTTTAGGGCCTAAAGGCTGTCAAATATCCTTCTCTTAGACTGTATGAAAACATTTGTTCAGCATTATCAGTTGTGTTTCTAGATCCCTGTGCAGGAGCATGCTTCTGGTTGCAGACTGCTTTCTTTTTTCCATAGGGATTTGTTTCTTTGCCACATCCAATGCCAGGCAAAATGGAGGGGGGATAGTGAGTGGTGACTTCCTTCCATTGGGAACACGGCTTGTCCCTGTTATGAGTGTCCTGTTATTCATGAAGTTTGAGAGGAAGGGAGGGCATCAGTAATACAGCAACCGGTGTGGTTTGTGTTCTTTACGTATGATAGTAGGAACAGCTTAAGAGTCCTCGTGAACCAGATTGGCAAAGCAATTTGTGACAGGAAAAGCATGGAGGAGTCTGATTACTTACATTAGCGAACCTGCTGTGAGGAATGTTAAAACCCGAGTAGTTTCCAGGCTGACAGTCACAGTAAATGCTTGATCTCGGAGACACAGCTTAGCCACAACCGTGAGGGGTAAGGACAATAGAGCCTGTAATACCCTTTTTACTGACCATAACGTCCTTTATTTTCAATTGAAGCCAAGTCCCTCAGACAGCGATGCGGAGTTAAACATGGAGTTGTTCTTAAGCCACCAACATACCCAACTGATAAGTTGTATGTGCTGTGGTCCAAAAATACACAGCTGGGTATATTTTGGTTCAGAACTGATGATGATATTTTCCTTTCCAGATGAAGAGCTAGCGTTGGATCACAGCCTCGACACAGATTTAAGGGACTACCACAAACTATATTGGGAAAGAGAGTTCAAACCTGTGGCAGAAAAACTTCTTGACAGAATTCAAAGGCATCACTCCTGTCTTCCACTTGTGACTATTACTCCATTTTAATCAGTCATTATTTTTTTGTGGTGTAGACTGTACAGCTTCTAATATCCCTATACATTGGTCAGCATGTTGGAGAGTGTGGCAATTTAATTAGAAAAGTCAGTAAAGCCTTGCATTTATATACTGGATACTATCTTTTGAGAAGCTTTTATGCATTTTTTGCATGTGCAATTACTTTTTACAATATATTTGAGTTGATCGAGCAGCTGTTCATTCAGTGTGATTTGTTTATTAAGCGTGTAGTTTTTTGACTGGGAAAATGAAACAAAACCATTTGCAAAATTTTTAATTTTTAAAAGGGAAATTACCATGGAGTACGCGGACCTCTGCGATACCAAAAATATAGGTCCAGCTGTGCAGGTAAGAGGCTTTTCTGAATTGGGACTTCACACCTTAAGGCAAAACCTCCATATCCCTGCTGTAAGAGAAGATTTTAGCTACCCTGGTGTCTTCTTCTTTCAGTTGTTTCTACATTCCCTGGAGCTACCTGTGGGCTTGTACTTCTCAGATCCTCTTGGCCAGCTGTTTCCCCTGGGCTTGTGTCTCCATCCATGGGGCCAAAAAGGCTCTGCATCCCTCACGTTCCTTCTGACTGCTTCTGCCTTGTTTATTGCTCAGTTTTCACCCTCTCAGTGTGTAGAAGTCCCTTCTTGTAGCCCATGGATTAGCTCAGCAGGTGCATCACTGGCCTCAAGCATTGAAAGCCCAATTGGCTACAGAAAGCTTTACACACCTGACCCATTTCTCTTTTTTCTGACCTCAAACTACTAAGAATAAACCGCTGTGCAGGGGCTGCTGGGCTCCTGGCTCTGATCCTGAGGGTCAGTGGCCTTGCACTGTGATGTGCGTGTCGGGAGAGCAAGTCTCCAGCCTGGCAATCCCTGCGGAGAGGCCGGAGGGATTTGTTTTTCTGAGGCAACAACTCAGAGCCCCCTCAGTGGCACCGCTGTACCTTTGGGTATCTGCTTCCAGTGAGGAGACGGAGGGAGGAGCCTGGGAAGCAGAGCAATAGTAGAAGGGCAGGGAAGACTTTTTCCTAGGGTAGGTCCCTGCTTCTACATTCCTGGGGACTTCTTTACTGTTGATAGGGTAGGGAGGGGGGATTTCATGGTCCAGGTGTTGGAGGCGGTGAGGAGGGAATGTCAGTGAAGACAATGAAATGTGCAATGTTCCTTTTGTCCCAGCAGCTCGGGAGTTTCTTGTGACCAGCAGGACTCAGCCCCGCCGTGAATCACTTGGGGAGCGTGTGCGGCAGCCTCCGTCGCTGCAATCCACAGGAGAGAGCTGCTCAGCACTTGGGTACGGTTTGGCTCCAGCAGCAGCTCTGCTGAGCTCCAAAAGATCTCAATTATCATTCCTTCTTTTGCCATTTTAATTTTAGCCGATGTTGAGAGGAACATAAATGGCTTCAATGCCCCATTTGTTTCTTGGAAAAAAGAATGGATTTGCTTTCTGGGGGCATTAAAGACAAGCTGAGGGGTGAGTAGTCCCCTGTGGGGAGGGAGCTGGAGGCATTTGTTCTTGGCGCTGGCATCAAGGCCAAAGGCAGGCAAAGAGCAGGCTGCGTAACGCGGGGTGGGGATGCAGTGGAAAAGCCCTCATGGCCAAGTGCTGTCAGCAGGTCTGATCAGCACTGACAAGCGCCACGAGTCTGTCGGAAGGCAGCCGGCAACGGGGGTTTTGCTCCAGTTTGCTCAATCAAGGTGGGTATGTAGGCAATTAAGATCTCTTCAAAGAAAACGCTAGTGATGTCAGTCATTACCCAACAAACTGGGAACAGGGGCCTGGAGGGCTGCGTAGGGTGTCCCTGCAGCACAGGGTGAATTTGGGTATCCCAAATGTTGTTCTTTGTTTGGTTTTTTTTAATAGTGTCCCTCCCGGGCCCAGGCAGCAGCCAGCCCTTAGTTCCTGTCACTCCTGCTGGCGCAGTCAGTCTCCTTCCACACGTTGCCTGGCTTTGGGACAGGACCGCTCGTCCCCCTGGTCCCTGGGGTGAGTTGCCAGTGCTCCCAGAGCCCGCAGCAGAGGAGGGCAGCCCACACCCACCGGTGACGGAGGCAGCACTGTGGCTTGTCCCTCCTGCCCTGGCATCATCCACAGCTGCTGCCCTGTGCAGCCATCGCCACTGCCCCCTTTCACAGGCCATCTGGTGACTTAACCATTTTCTTCTTTTTAAAGACAGATCCCCACCCTGGCTGTGGGTGCCACTGCGCTTAACAGCCTCGCTTGGGCTCATCTACTCCGGACCACAAACACCTCTGTGTTTTTCATGGAAAATCCCCAAACGCTTTCAGGCCTTTTCTCCAAGGTAAGTAGCTTTGCGTGCGCGTGTTGTGGTTGGTGCTGTTTGGAAGTGTAACCATATGAAGCCACTGACACACACACACACACACTCTCACTCACTTAAGCAGTGTTTACTGCTTAAAAAGGGAGGGAGGCCTGCAGGTACCTGCGCGTGTCTGGAGAGCGTAGGATGGAAACAGCCAGTTTAGGCTTCTCGGAAAATTTCGTGTCGACCTTTAACCCCCCCAAAAAGCAGCAGGAGAATCAGGTGCTGCAGAAACCCCATTTGCAGACTGGAAAGATGCTGCTTCTGGGTCCTTAGGCAGAGCTTGGCTTTATGATGTGCCCTTAGGAAAGTTTTGCTCTGTTTTTGGAACATGAAAAATCCTGTATTTTTTGTTAAGAGGAAATAGCAGATGCTTCCTGTTAGTCACAATTTTTGACAGCTTATTAATCTTTCTCCCCTAGATCTTTTTAGATATTTTACCTTCTTGGATTGTAAGCTTAAAACTGTTCTCAGAAGGGTCTGTAGTAAGAGAAACCCGTCTGAGCTGACTGAGAAGCAGGCCGGGGGACAGAAATCTTAATTTAAATCTACCTGTGGGGCTTGGGAAAATCCATTTCTTTCCTGCCTTACAAAAAAGGCTCCCACCTTACTGGCAGCAGGTGGGATTTTCTACAAGCAGAGTGCACTGTAACCCCCGTTACAGCCGGCTGGAGGAGTGTGGCCAGAATTTTGTCACTCCCTTGTAGCAAATCCCCCTCCCGCTGCCTCTTGCCGTACAGTCCTCGCTCTGACCGCACAGACCCGGCCGTCCTTCCAATGCCAGACATCCTTTTGGCACTAGCCTTTGAAAATTAGCAGCCTGATCTGGAACTAAGTTCACTACCAAAGGATTTTAAAAGCAGTTTAACTCTCAAAATCAGATTTAGACCTAGTCATTGCTTATATAAACATACAGTTGGAATCTCCAGTTGTATCCCACCTGTTACCTGTGAGGAAAGGGAAAACCCTATAGGACAGAGTGTGCCTGAAGAGAGAGAGGGTGGAGGGCTATGGGAAGGATGAAAACATCAGGAGTATATGAGAGGTGTTCCTACGATCGTTTGAGTGAAGAACTAAATCTATTTTTTAAACTTTGTTTTCTCAGTTGAAAAAGTCATGGTTTGTCATTTGAAGTGTGTTTTCTCAGTTGCTGTTTCAAACATTTTGAAACGGTCTTTGAACCAGTAAGAACAGAAGCGTAAAATTAAACCACACAAAAACACCAACAGAAAAAGTTGTTACCTTTATTTAAAAAATACCAGTAATACTGACAAATTTAAAAAGCAATTCACACTCATACAAAAGTATTCATGTGTTCTCCAAAACCACTGTATATTAAACGTCAGCATTTTAATCAGGTTCTGATTTACTAAAAATAGATGGTTTTTAGCCTAGTTATTTAAGCAACTGCAAAAATCAGTAAGACCAGCGTCGGGCATGTAATACAGTAGGACTGTTTGGCAGCCTAGAACAACATTCCCACACCTTGTCCTAGCTCCTGGAACAGGTATCGGTTCATCCTTGAAAAACAGGACAAGAAGCTACTCGACACTTCACGTAGTCAGATCTCTAAAAAAGCTCGGAGGACTCCAGTCCTCTTCTTTCCATAGGAAGACCATTGCACTTTGGAGCTCACCAAATAATGCTGAACAAATGTCCTGTAGCATTTTAAGGCTAAACTATTTGAGGAAATTGACTGCTATCTTTCAAATCATCAGTGTGGACAGAAGAGGTTTAGTTCTGATTAAAAAAGGAATCTAAATAACAAGGCTTTTTTGAAACCACACACAATAAAGGCTCAGACAATAGCAGTGCTCACTTTCACGTTTAGCTTAACTGGAACAGCCTGTGTCTGTTCACTCCACCAGCACAAATAGCAGCATCAAGATTTTTCTAAAATTATTCTCAGAGGGAAAGCAAATGTCATCATCAAGTCCCACTTCTTGTCACGCTCCAACTCCCGTAGTATTTGCCTTAACACAAGATCTATGTATCTATCATTTGCTATATTGCCACAAGTTCAGAGAGTGTCCCGTGCTGTCTAAAGCCAAAATACCGTGAGCAGGCAGCACTTCTGCACAACCCTGTCTCTTCAACTGCCAAGCGTTCACTGCCGAGTGGCAGCAGTGATATTCCAAACACGGAAATAGCTGAAACTAAAGGAGTTATGGCACAATGGGCATCTTAACTTATAGCTACCGTTGGTCCTGAGGCTTCGTATCTTCCTCTGCCACGCTGCAGCTGCAGAACATTCCAACGTCGACAGGCGGCCGGAGACATCAGGTCATATAGCGCGTAATAGCTCTCAGAGCGTAAAGTAGTTCGGCTTGCATCCGAGCTTCTACCAGAAGCAAATTTACATGGACCTTGGGGGGAGAAAAGAAGTCAGGCTTTAGCGGTGCGCTCACGGTAACCTACGCCAGCAAAACGGGGGGCTGTGGGTGTCACGTCAGTGTTTGCAGGAGGAGGGGGGGAGCGCTCGGTGTTTCAGCCACCCCGTTCTGCCTGAGGGAGGAAAGGCCGAACGGCCGTGGCACCTCACGGGTACGGCTAAGGGGGGCCAGGTTCAGAGAAAGAGGTTGTCATCCTGTGGTGGACGGACTGGTTCAGCTGGACAAAACGGACCAGCTTTCAAGCACACAAGCCCTTCTTTGGCAGCAGACTATGCACAGCTTGAAAATCATTGTTCAAATTTAGCTTAATTCAATTAATTGATTAGTTAAAGGCAAAAGGGTGGTTGGTACCTGTGGAGCAGAGGGGGTTGTTAGCAAAGGAAGAGGCGATAAGGTGCTTTGTCCCTGGGGGACAGAAACACACAGGTAATTGTCACCTGGACAACACGGAGTGGTTACCTGAGGGGAAACACAAGAAAAATAGTAATGTGCCATAAAACTGTTATCTCTGCTGAGGCAGAGGAGTTTAACAGCTACCGGAGGTGAGAGTTTTTGTTCCCCAGCTCATCTCCTCAGTGTCTTTACTGTATTTCTTTGAGAACGAGACCAGAAACTGTGTGGGAGGAGGTGAAAAGTATTCTCTCCCTGACAGCAGGTTGGCTGTCAGTTTGTTCTGGCGCGTAGCGGCTGCGTTTGGTGTCATTCACCTGATTTCCATGAGGATGGATGGCGATTGCATTGAATGACACGTATGTGTATGATCCTTGGATTCTGTGGCTATGGAGATGCAAAGTCTTGGGTTTTAAAGAAGGATTTGTGTGCTTGAAAAGGTCACCTCTATCAGTTAGTCTGACCAAACCAAACCAATGTAGTATTTCACTTGAACAACCTTAATTCATTGTAGTTATAGTACCCCCATTATAACTGGGTATCTCTAAACTACTTTCACCAGGATTAAGGCACATTTATGTTTCAGCACTGTATCAGCAAGCATTTTAAGTGGGGCCTAGAAATATTTTTCCACAGAAAAACTGGAGGATGTGAACTCGAAGGAGCAGACATCCAAGAGTTAACAGCGAGAAATGCTACTGGGAGGTAAAATCCAGACCATAACCCAGCAGCAGGATGTTAGGCTATAACATGAAGTAACTGCTTTGGGGCCATTTGCACTAAAATTGAGGGCAGGACTGTGAAGCCCTTGGCCAGCAATGGGGTGGCTGAGTCTGAGGGACGGGTCTCGCATCACTTTGCTGGGACACAGGTAGCACCAACCGACAGCTGAGGAGAAAGCTGCAGTCGTGGTGAGGCTGTACCATTTGCACGTCTGACCTCCCCGTACAGTGCAGAGCTTGCACAGTCCGTGCCAGCTGTGAGCCAGTGAACGTGATGTTGGAAAAGAAAAATTATTTCAACCTGGGCAGCACCAGCCCTCCTAATGGATTTATGGAACGGGAGCAGAGTCCCGGTAGCACCGGCTGAAGCCTGAACACCAGCTGGGTGGCTGTGGCTGTCAGTGTGGCAAACCGATCTACCACCCCTGTCCCTCCGCACGCGTGCAAACTGTTACCTTCTCAGAGTGTTCAAACTGCCTCCAGAAGCTATCATACATTCTTTTTGTGGTCTTTTCAGGAGTGCAAACCACAGTCTTGATATAAACTTTAAAGCTGCGGTCCAACAACTGATTAATTTCTCCGTAGTCATAATCATCGTATCTGTTCAGATTGAAAGAAAAACATTTTCAAGAACCAGGTATTTTAGTTGCATTGTTTCTAACTTCCTATGGCAAAATAAATTATTGCGTAATTTGTACCACTACTGGCCCTCCCCCATAATAAAAATATGTTTAAAAATACATGCATGTTTGCTTAATAAATAGCTTTGCTTCAGTCTGAGAAAGGGAAAAACAAAAAAAAAAGCCACTACAACCAAGTCTGATGTGCATAGAACAAAAGTAGCAAAACTGACCTTATTCCAAACATACAATGAATATAGTTCCAAATAGCTCGTCTTAGCATTGAGGTATCCACATCTTTGTGCATGGCCATTGTGTTGTACGTCAGATTATAAGCGATATGAAACTTCTCATCAAGTAGTTGTCCCACATCTGGGTAAAGACGATTAACCAAGGAATAGCCATGGTCTTCCCAGGAATAATCCTTAGAATAAGTGAAAACACAGAATGGAGTCTTTTAGAAAATGAACTTGTGAAGGTCTAGAGCTTTACTGTAATTTATCTCAGGGCAGACAATGCGGGGCAGGGTGGGGAGGGCTGTTCATTTGTTTGCTTTAAGCCTTCTCCTCCGTGGGGCAGCAAGAGCACAGCAATTGCCAGGTTTGGTACCCAGCACAACAAAAAACCATCGCGCACTAACGCTCCCGAGAGCAGCCCCCGTCCTCGGTACCTGAACACGAAAGGTGGGCACGTGCATTCCGTGTCTGGAGAAGTCTTTGTAACCATAGCTGGTGTCCTCAAAGTGACGAGACACGTCTCTTGTTGGTGCTGATTCTTCATCTTCTGTTAATTTGAAACAGAATTTCACATAATTTCAGTAAGAAGAAACTGGAAGTGTCCTAGCACAACTCTTGCAGAAGAATGGGAGTCTGTGCTTTTTAACTAAACACACAGTTTCACTGGACTGCCTGTATTAAAATTCTTTGGTACAGCTCAGTGTGACTGCAGCTATGGCTTTTGGAGGCAACTCCATGAAAAACACTCAGATTCTTACAGACAAACATTATTTTCTCCCTTCTTTTGTGTACCAGTCTTCACTCTGTACCTAAGTCTAGGGGACACTTTGCACCTAATTCAAGGCGTCTGTAAAAATGTCAAGGGAAAATCTGTTTTGGAACAGAGATCTTATTGAATAGAGTCCTCTAAGATGTCCATGCCAAGTTTACTTTAGAGGAAACTCTGTTGAAGAGCCTACAACAACCCTAAGCTTGTAACAGGTTAAGTATTATCTCAGTCATCTGAAAAGTAATGTTTCATAGACTTAAATAGCTACATTTGTTAAGGACTCCATTTTGCAATGTCTTGCGAGATACTTAAATCTCTTGTGAAACTCTTAAATCTCTCAAGAGATTCCATTTCTGTTGGAAATTTCTATTAAACATAGTATTACAGTGTGTTTGAGAGAAGCCATGAATCTTGGTACTGCTTTGCTTTTAAGTGTTCCTGGAAGAAAACAAGTCACCCCTAATCTTGATCCCTTCAAAGAAATGGTAATATTTTTGAGGCATCTAATAATACTTTTTTTCCCCCCTTTTGCAGTAAGTATTTCTTCAAGTGATTTGGAAAAATCTAAATAAATATTTATATCTACATGCAACAGCTGTTTTACCTGAAGAACAGACAAACATGCTTTCTCTCTTCTCTCTTTCAAACCGTGTAGCCATCTCTTCTTGGCTGGCTTCCTCTTCATCCCTACACTCCTGGAGCTGCTTCATTTTCTCCATAAGAGCTTCAACTTCACAGACAGATTCTGTAGACTTAAAAAGGAGAGAAAAACATTTCATTGCCATGTTCCAAGAACTGACGATGATGGCAGAAATCGTCAAGCCAGAAAAATTAAACGCAAGCCATATCCTTCGTTTACATCTTTAAATACTGATTTTTCAAGGAAAACAGTTCTTGAAAGAGATCTGTGCTGACCCAGAAGTTCACATTTAGTCATCATCTTTTCTCAATTAGATCCCTGGTATTTTTAGCGTATTTTAAGAATCAGAGCTTTTTGGAACAAGCAGTTTTCACACTAAAATTAAAGTAATTTCTCTTACTTAATCTAGATGTTTAACAACTGAAAAACAAGGAGCTGTAACAGAAATTCTGATAGAGGAAGTAACCACAATTTATTACCCAACTGTCTTTTTTGCCCTTCTCTGCTCACAGAGAAGAAACAAAGGAAAAAGGAAGAATGAGTGTAAATGCACATTTAATGAAGCCTCAAAGGAAAGCTACTGCAACAGAATCTTATTTCACCAGAGCTATTTTAACACCACAACACACTATTAATTCAGTATCTGGTGTTGTAAAAATCCATCAGCACAAAGCAAAATAAAGTTAGCTTCAGTTTATACTGTTGTGCCCCTTTCCTCTCCGCCTTTTGCAGTCAGTTTGCTCCTTGAGAGAACCAGTGAGCTCCATCAGACAAAATTTAAATGTCAGACAAGGTTTAGTTCACATCATGCTTTTCACTAAGTGGAAGCAAGCACAGATCGGTGAGCGTAAGCGCTGCAGGCAGGAAACACTGTTTTAGAAACAGAGTCAGAAAATTGTGAATAATCTGTTGTGTGATGTATCGCAAACAATTCAAGGCAACAAAGTCAAAGACTGGAATCAAAGGAAGAGCCAACTTTCCACTGCACCCATGAAGAAAAGCCTTCCTGGCCGCTGCTGCTCAGGACACGTATCGTGCACTGGCTGAGGCCAGGAGTTGTCTCAGTTTGCCCAGATGAATGACTAGAGACCCAAAAAACAGACAACCGAGAGATCGTATCTTTGTCTCTCCCTTCAGTAGCTTCCCCCCAGCTCACCAGTATCGCCTCAGCTTCTCCTGAATATATCTTTTCAATTGGGAAACCCTCCTCTAGATTAAGCAAATCAATCCCACTCTCACTGAACGAAAAGTGATGGGCATCCTCCACGTATTAAATTTACAAAGAAACCATTACTACAGAAAGAGACTTTGATCAGACAGACACTTACTGGAATACTTCCAGTTGGGCTGGCGTGAATCTCATCCATCCCGTGGTACCCATTTGTAATATCGCAAATGCAATAGTTACTGATGGAGGGGGGCCTGAAGGTGTGACCCCCTTCACAGTCGATCTCCGGGCTGATTCCACAGCCGAACGTGAAGGAAGCAAGGGAGTGGTAGTGTGTGAGGAGAACGACCGCGTGGATCAGCTCTGCCAGGGACCAGCTGTTCTCTTCAGTCTTCAAAAGTTGCTTTAAAAACCGCACAAGACAAAAGTATTAATTTTAAAAATCCATTCAAATGATCCCACCTCAGTGCAGTTTATCAACGCATCTCTTTACCAGATAAAATTATTTTTCCGATGCCTCTAACTTGCTTCCCAACTCTCTGCTGCCATTGCGTGCTCTGTGTCCTGCGAGCAGGTGACCTGCCAGCCGCAGCTTCACGTGGTTAAGCCACACAGGAGATGACTCCTCTCCCCTCTCAGGCCCTCAGCTATTGAATCAGTTGGGGTTTCTATTTTGCACCGTATGGTTTGCATTGAGGCCAGACCAACTCGCATTGAAATTTCACACCTCTGATGAAGATGCAACCACAACAGTCGCATGTTTCTTCAACTGGTCTCAGAAAAACCCCAGCAACTCCTTGTGGATCAGCTGTGTATAAACCTGGCATCAAGGCCAGGCTCCCTCCATCTTGTCCCTGTGGGTGGAATGTTCTACATTTGACAAGAAATTTCAAACCCCAACTTCCCCTTCAGGCAGGAAAGTGTGGGAGGTCTGGGGCCTTCTGGCGTGCCTTCACCCACAGCCCAGCGTCCTGCCTCCCAGCAAGACCCGCCGCTGCCTCTCCACCAGGCAGACAGGGCTGAGAGTCCCAGCACCCACTTCCTCCTCACTAAGGGTGAAGAGACGAGCAGAGGAAGAGGAGGAGGAGTTGCTGCAGTAACCAGGGCCAGGCCTGGGGCAGGCATGCCCCTGCCCTGAGAGCTGCCATCACACACATGATGAAACAGCCTCAAGTTGCGCCAGGGGAGGTTCAGGTTGGATATTAGGGAAAACTTTTACACTGAAAGGGTTATCAAGCATTGGAATGGGTTGCCCAGGGAAGTGGTTGAGGCACCATCCCTGGAGGTGTTCAAAAGACAGCTTGACATGGTGCTGGGGGACATGGTTTTTTGTCAGAGTTAGGCTGATGGTTGGACTAGATGATCTTGAAGGTCCCTTCCAACCTAGATGATTCTATGATTCTATGATGCACACACCCTGGAAGCTGGCTGATCCAAGTAGCCCTCGGGGCAGGGAGTGCAGCAGAAGCAGCCATTTGGTGGCTTGTTGATGCTGCAGTCTTGGCTGGTGTGTCCCAGCACTGTTCCCCTGGGCTGTTCTGCCAGCCTGCTCCCTCCAACCCAGCCTGAGAACTAAGCATGTGGACCAGCAGCAACTGAGACTGGACACGTTGTGATCAGTGTCCAGCCTAACCTCTGGTGGCATCTCAGAAACACTGAGGGGGTTCTGGCTACTGACAGCACAGGACTTAGGGAAGTGCAGACCTGAGCACACCCCCATTGCACCAACATGATTCTGACATGACAACTCTGAAACATCAGTGTCCTGTAAATGACTTAACAGATTTAATTCAAGGCCAGTAATGACCACACCAGCTTTACAAGGGCACAAGTGATATTGTATCACAGTGATGTAGCACTGAAATGAAAGTCAGTAACACACATCTCTTGCCCTGTTTGGCTCTTAACCCTAAAGATCTGAGATTGCATTACTGAAAAATAAGTAAAAATAAGTATGTTCATATTACTCCATGAAAGATTTACCTCAATATGTTCCTTGGTGATAAGCCAGGGTCGATGAGCCAACATTTTGTTCAGTTCTCCTAAGTTTTGCAGTTTTTGAGGTGCATTTTCCAGACCATTCAACCATTTAGGGTCTCCACCGACATGAAGGAAGTCATTCACATGGAGGTTAACAAGGTAAGAGCACTGGTGTCGTGCCGCAGCCTAGAAAGGAAAACACAATTGTGATACAGAAAACAATTACAGTAAGTGCTTTATGACAAATACTGTAAAGTCACCATTTCCTCAAAGTATTCAAGAATAAGACTTGAAGTGATCAAAGGCTGAGGTAAAAAAAAAAAAAAATAAGGAGATTAATTTATCAGCCTGTTTTGACTAGTGTTCTCACAGCATAAGTTGTGATAATAATTCTGTTCTGGGCTCCCCAGGTCAGGAAGGACAGGGAACTGCTGGAGAAGGCACAGCAATCTTTGTAATCATACAAAGATGATTAAGGGCCTGGAGCATCTGTCCTACGAGGAGAGGCTGAAGGACTTGGGTCTTTTTAGTCTTGAGAAGAGAAGACTTAGGGGGGATCTGATCAATGCATACAAATACTTAAAGGGAG
>JAOXNO010000024.1:73846777-73869406 GCA_028565335.1 Limnodromus scolopaceus | reverse complement strand
TCTCTGGAGACATTCAAAACCCGCCTGGACAAGTTCCTGTGCAACGTGCTCTAGGTAGACCTGCTCCAGCAGGGGGGCTGGACTAGATGATCTCCAGAGGTCCCTTCCAACCCCATCTGATTCTATGACTCTAATTCTTCACTCGTAGACATTTTAACTACAGTGGCTACAGGTAGAAGCACAGGCACAGGTTTAGCGTATGTCCTGAAGCAAGAGTCCCTACTGCAGAGTAGTCTCAAGCAGGGAAGAAGCAAGGCTGCCTCTAGGTAAATCTGTACCAGCTAAAACAAAAGCAGGTTTTAGAACAAATACAGCAAGAGAGACTAAGGGCAGCTTTTCAGCAAAGAACAGACCTAGTATCATTTATTCAAACAGTAATATCTTCCCCATCAAATTAAGACACAGCCCAAAACTTTGGTTCAACTTCAGCAGACAGAAATCATTGCACTGGCAGACTGGAAATTATGAAATCAACCACTTCTGGCAGAAAACTTGCTTAGAATCGAGAGATTCAGAAACAGATGATGGGACTGTTGAGTTAGAGGGAGGTGTATTTGACAGGGCAAACAAGCTTTCTTGAAAAACAGTTTCTGAGATACTAAGGAAACCAAAAATAAACAATTGTCTTATTTTTATAACAGACTTTTTTCCCCTCTTTCTCGCAGTCCTACTGAAACTATGAACATAAAGTCCTGGCCTCATGAAACAATTTGCAAACCAGACACAAACAAAGCTACTCTGCTTTTCCCCTTAGCTCCTGATGAAAAGCTTCTCCAACTAGAAACTGCAAAACACAGTAATAACTGCCATTAAAGAAGCCCCGAGACCGTTGCCAAAGTGGCTGTTTCGTGTCCCAGCGTACCATTATCCCGATGTAGTGTCGGTAATGAAGCGGGAGAGGACCGTCCATTTGCAGTAGATAGTGCTGAGTTTTTAGAAAGCTTTCAAGATACTGTGGGTGGAAAACCATCACCAAGGTAACATTGTCCAACCGGCCCAGTGTAGTAAAAGAATCCGCAAACAGCGCGTGCATCATGGCGTCTTCGTTTCCCACTTGAATTGTCTGATTGAACAGAAAGAGCAATTAGCAATATTGTTTAAGAAGTACCAATAAAATAGTAAACAAATACAGTACCATAGCACCCAGAGGCCTCAGTGAAAGGAATTATATTGTAAATCTATTAATGACATTAAATCCGTGCACATAAGGGAAGGCATGTAAAATCCCTTTAATACCTCTAATTTTGGGGATCAGAAGTGGTTGTAACAGCAACAGGGGATTTTTGCCTTTATACTTTCCCTTGTGCAACACTGACTGCTCATTTTTAACTGTCTCACCTTCACTTTCTTGAATGCCCCAAATTGCTCTAACTCAGTTTCTTATAACAACAACAAGGTAATTGAATAACTGTTTTCACTGAGGAAAAAAGAGGGAAAGAAGTAAAAAGCTTGCTGACAAGAGAGAGAAATAAAAGGAAATTGAAGCTTAAGGCTCTACAATTCCTAGAAAACCACAGGCATATTACTAACTCTTTCAATGCTCCAAATTCTCTTACCAGACGATGAGGAGAGAAGCACCAGAAATGCTCAGCCACAGCACTCTGAAGCTTCTCCGATTACTCAGAATGGTAGAGGCAGCTCAAGAAAAAGCAACCCCAGAGCAGGGGGGCAGGTGCCTTGTGGACCAGTAGGAAATTACATCCGGATGTTCACAAGGAAACCGATGCTCTTACACAAAACAGTATTGGGTTTCTCTCATGCTAGAGAGCAGTGAAGGAGGGGTCATAACTATTCCAAAGCTCCCCCGGGCTCCCACTGCTTCTGTACCCTAGAGCTGTGGCCAGAGTCTCACCAGGACTGAATGTGATCACGACTGTAAATGTTTTGCAGCTCAGCAGCTGTCCTGAAACCAAATGTGGGTTACTACTAAAAGGCTGTTCCTTAAAAGCATAAAGTTCACTGTGTACTTGAAAACAGCACCACACCTCCTTCTCGGGGATGAATCTGCTTGGTCCGTGTCCCAGTGGTCTAGGAATTCTTATTCCAAGTTCCTAGAAAAGAAAATTACACCATCTCAGCACTTAGTTATAAACAGCTTTTTAGCTGTGGTTGCAAGAAAGACAAGAATTCCCCATTCAGAGCTGGGCTTATTTGGGTACTCGTGGTACTCTTACACGGGTACTTTTACTAGTACCATTTGTACAAATGCAAATAATTTTTTATACAAGTGCTTTATAATTAGCCACGCTTGTTTACAGTGTACTGCCCCACTCCAGCAACAAAAAACTCAGCAACAAAGGCCCTGCCAACTGAAGAAAACACACACAAATTTATATGCACACACACACACACTACAACCTGGTTCACAGAAAATTCTGCATAAAGCATATTTTGGCAGGGTGTCCAGGACAAGGAGTTCAGTACAGAGGCGCTGCTGTCTGGTTCTGCCACTGATAGAAAAGGAGACTGGTGTGTGTGTGTGTGTGTGTGTGTGTGTGTACATCCGCAGTACGCCAGCACATAACACTCTGTGCATCTGTCAGGAAATGAAACAGCTGTAACCCTAATCAGATTTCTTCTTCCCAACCTCAAAAAGCTCTCAGACTGCTGAAAAGTACCTGATCTACATTTGCATCTGCTTGCTTTTCAAGATAGGATAAATAGCTGTTCACATCAGGGGGGAGGGAGAGAGGGGATTTTGCTCAATCAGAACAGCAGCAGCCACATCCCCGCACACGGCGTTCCCTTACAGGTAGGAGGGAGGATGGTGGATGCCCCCCCAGCAATTCTGGACTTGCCTTGAACCATCCTGCCAGACCCACAGCACCCTGGGCCCTTTCTGCAGCCAAGGGGCAAGTTGCAGAGGAGACTCAGGTGCGTTTGTGTCCTGGCTGTTCCCTTAGGAAGGGTGGGAGCCATGGGTTCACGGGCAGTTTCTGCGTTTGGCACGGAGCACCCTCAGAGAGGGCTCAGCAGGATCCACGGGGCACGTACCAACATGGGACACAGCCTCACCTCACACTCACACCTGCCCACCCTCCCGGCTGGGAAGCACATCGTGACAGAGGCCCACTCCTCCTTCAGTGCAAACCAGCTCTCCCGAGGGGATTACTGCCCGGCCACCAGCACGGCTTCTCCAGGAAAGGTGGGAGTCCCGGCACCCGAAGCAGCTCATAGCGTTTCTGGGGCAGGTGATGGCACGGTGCTCTGACAGACGGAGGGAGACCTGGGATTACAGCTGGGGATGGAGCTGAGTGCTAAACACTAGGCTGGATATAAACTAACAGTTTGGGCTCTTACCTATTCCCTCTCCCTTGCCTTTTAAACACATCAATTGCCTCCATTCCATATCCCAAACCGCTCCTTTTCTGATGATACCAACCCCATCCAGGTTCTCAGCTGGGTTTAGATAAATAAATAAAATACTGTGTATTGAGCCAGTTCAGGCTTGACAGAGCAGGGGGGCACCTTTAGCTGGCTCAGGCCTCAAGAGCAAATGGCGCCCCGAAAAGCTGCTTGCCAATTCAGTTTTAAACTTTGCTACATTTTCCTCACATAGATAAAAGGTTGTTACAAACAAGCAACACTGGTCTCACTTACTATTGCACTTTTTCTGTCTTTAGCTGAGGTTTCTATTTGCACGAGTTCATTGTACGGGAAGCAATTTTATTAATCAGTTACTGTTCCCTGAACTTTCCCCTAAGATTAAAAACCAACTTCAAAAAGCCAGAAACAACCAGCACAGGTCTAAGTCAGAACGACCAAAGCCCATCAGACTCTGGTGGTCTCCTTAAACCCTTGTCAGAGGCCTTCATTTCTCAAGTCTTATTTGGATAAAGCGAGATCAAATGGGAGCTCTTACACAGTCTTCTCACACTTTCCCTGTGACAGTAAAGTTTGCGATATACATTTTTCCTGCTGATGGTCCCAACATTCACAAACAAATTTTGCCTGTCAGTCAAGTCTCCAGCAATTTCACTTGTAGGATGGAATTCATGTCTTAAAAACACGCTCTCTATACTCAAAAGTTCTACCACAGCTTCTTATCTCATCTACAAGTACCCTAGCAACTTAGAGAAACATCTTACATCCAAATGACAGCAAGAAAAAGAAACCTGTATGCATCATTTGACTTAGCAGATGTCTGCAGTTGTCTGCCAACTCAAGCACTCCAAGAGAAATACCTTTTAGCTTAATTCTTGAACAACTATGTTTCGATCTTCCCCTTTCCCAGAACAGTTACAGGAAGAAAAAACCCAAGATTTCTGAACCTGAGATCAACAAGCTGCTGACATATTTTGCCCCACAATCTAAAATATATCAGTACCAATACACAACATGTTTTTTAAAAGCATGCACAGGATGAACCATTATGACTATACTGCTTGATTACAACACTTCAGTAAAAACCAAACCCTCTTTGCGTAGTGACTTGGGGGTTTTGGTGGGATTAGAAGAAGTTGCTTTGTTTTCCCCTCAGGAGAGAAAGCATCCCCCTGAAATCATGGCACCAGCCAAGTACTTGAGAAGCCTGGGTTTGGGTCTCTATTCTAGCAGAGATTTTGCAAAAGATTTGTGGATGTGAGCCTTAGTTTCCCATCTGCAAAATGGGGGTAAATCTCCTGAAAACTGTTATTCTTCAGTTACAAGGTATGGCAGACCTTTTAAAAAACTGTTTTTTTCCAGAAGCAGCATTTAATCAAGTTCTCCTAGAAACAGCAGGCATCTCTGGATGGTCCCATTATCCCAACATTCGAAATACTATATAGACAACACAGTCATAATTCTCAAAACAGTCCCAGACTATCTTCCCTTCGTTTTGAACATATTTCTATGCTCCATGATGCCCTTTACTAAGTGTCTGCTTTCCAAATACACACAAGTAGTGTTGGTCTCCAGCTTTCCCTCTCAAAGACAAGACCTTCATCCTGACCACCACATTCCTCTCCTGCACCGTCCTCTTAAAGAAGCACCTCACCTGGAGCACTTGGCAAAGCAGCTGGGGCCAGGACGAGCAGCAGTTGCAAGCAACCGATATTTATTTTGGTTATTACAAAAGTATATACAACTTTTATGTAATTCCAGACCACCGAGTTGCACACCAAACTGTCCTACTTAGTGCCGTGCTTTCTCCATCGAACTTCTCCTGGCTTCTTTCCTCCTGTTCGCTAACCTTGTCACACCACTTCCATTCAGCTTAGAAACTCTGCAGCTGAGTACAGCTCCAAGCTCAGTAGAAAGTCAACCATTACTGAGGCTTTAGGTACAAATAATATATAATAATAATGCATCAGAAGCACCCCATCTTCAAAGCCAGAACATAAAACTCACATGGCTGCAAAGCTGAGCACCAGGAGTGGAACAGATTTCACCTTCAGCAGCCAGCAGCTCATAGCTAATGGAGGGAGGTGGGCCTCGCCAGGTGGCCATCCGTTCCACTGCTCACCTTCCAGATGTACCTTGACAGAGAAGCAAGGCTTTAGCCATGTAAACGCTGTATTGCTACGCTGGCTGAGATAACCCCAGAAATCACAGAAAAGCCTCCTCCTTTCCCCCTGTGTAACCTAACCTGTATTTCCATACAGCCACTATTATTATTTCCATGAGAACTATGTTCACCAGATACCTACCACTTCTGAATCTACATGTCCCTCGCCACTGCCATATCTCAGCATCTCATCTAATGTATGACATTAGATGACATTCATGCAACATTCCTGTGAGGCAGGGCAAGGGTGTTATCTGCCATTTAGAAAAAAAATTCTGTTGAGAAACAGAAAAGCCACATGTCTAACAAAGGCTGCTGCAGAAGACTGGTGGCTTGAGCTGAGATCTCTCAAGTCACGGGCTAATGCCCTAACCATCAGACTGTGCACCTTTTCAGAGACTTCTCAACCAGGAAATATGTTTTATGCAAATTTGCACCAAGAAACAGCTCTTCAGAGCTGAGACAGAAGACTTAATGAGACAAGTCTGCAAACGTAATTATATACTTCCCAGCTACCATTCTCTCTCACCAGTCTGGCCCATTTAGTACATCCAACTCCACAATGCCAACCAGACCAAAAATCTGTACTGTGTGTACACATATGTGGAGAGAAGACCACTCTAAACCCACAAGCACATACAAACTCACTCCATTTATGGCTCTTCTGTATCTCAAGACGCTGTCAACCAAGCCCACTTTTAGGTAATTTTTCTAAGTGTTTTGTCAAGAACAGCATTCCTATCAAATGTAAGGAAAAGCTTGAGATGGAAAATCGAACTGCAAATGCTTAGAAGAGGGTTTTTAATAATTAAAGTACAGCGTGCATCACTTCTGTTGGTAACTGAGCATTTTCTACTTCGGTTCTAAACCTCTTTAAAATATAACTGAAGGAAAAAAAGAGTCACTTCTAAACAAACATCAAGTATCAGCAATTCCACCTAGAAAAAATTGAAGCAAAGTTACAAACCAAGACACAGGGCTGTCGTGCTTTGGGCTGGGCTGGGCACTAAGACCAGAACAGGAACCTTACCTTAGCTACAGCTCCTGCTGTGCACCCAAAATGCTTTTTCAGAGCTCTGGTCCTCCCCCACTACGGGCTCCTGGCAGCTAGAGCTCTGCCTCTTATAACAAAACCTCTCCCAAAACTCAATTACAGTTCTGTCAGATGAGTACAGGGACTGTTAACAAACTGTTAATTTTCAGTCATTCAGGATTCATGAGCTGAGGTATGAACCACAATCTTCAGACTGCTTCCCTGGTGTTAGCACAGTGAGTCATTTTGCTCCCCTCAAGTACAGTCAGTAACAATATCAAATGTTATATCTCCCAGAGAGACTTATTTACATACTTAAGCCTCCTCTAAATAGCAAAAAGAACATTTTAGCATAGACAAGCCACCAGAGAAGCGAAAATATGATTATTGATTTATTTCACTAAACCACATTTGGATTAACACCTTCATCTGATTATTTAGTGCTGATTAAGCACTAAATACTGCTAGATTCAAACCAAATTGTATGAAAATCACACACTGTAATGCAATATAAAACAATCTAAAGGGAGGAACCAGAGAAGGGAAATGAGTTTGAAATGACCTTTTTGGAGGCAACATTTTCCTAGACAACCAGTGATCATTTTACATAATCCAAGTGCATTCAGATCCAAAACTTAGGGCTAAGAAAGGCACAGGGAGCTGTGGGTTGAAAACTCTTCAACACAATCTCCATGTAGAATTAACCACCACCCCCAATGTGCCAGTGCTGAAAATTCAGTTTAGTATACTATGGTATACATTTGCAGCTGACATTAAAAATACCCATTTAGACCTTTATACTCTCATAGACTAACACGCCCCAAAGCATCTAAGTGTCTAAGAAGCTCGCGCTGCATTTCCAAGGGAGACTTTGGCACTCACCAGTCTAAGAGCCCAGTGCTGCTGCTGTTTCACTCACTGCCTCTGGTTCCTGCTTCCCCTTTAAAGGTCACCCACAGCAAAACCTCACTGGTGGTGACACTGACGGGCTACAAATTTGGAGTTTCCTTGTTTGGGATCTTAACAACAATGACTGGCACAACTGGCCTCACAGGATAAGTTATTTATCACCAAGCTGATACATACTCGTCTTAAAAGCCATATTTTCAGTTCTGCTAAATACAATAGCTACCATAGTTTTCTTATCAGATGGGTAGCTTTGGGAAATGAAGGGATTATGACACAAGGCGTAGTGATTAAATATGATCCTTTTCCTACAAACACTTAAATCCCACAAATCCTACACCTTTTCTAAATGTGTAACTAACACAACTGGCAGTTTTTCCTATTTTATTCATTTACCTAATCCAGAAGTAGTTGCAATTGTTGGGGCTTTCTCAAACAAACCATGATTCATACCAAAATGACAGACAAATTATCTCAAAAATGCCCACGTACTTTAAATTTTTACGCTGGTTCCATTTTCTGGGTATCTCACACTGTCATTCAGCTGAAGCACTAGACATGTCTGCACTTGCATGGATTTGAAGAACTGAGAACAAGTACTCCCCCCTCTGCTACAAAGCACTTCATTTCACAGACCTACCACTCGTCACTGGAATTAGAGCAGAGCAAATGTTGAACTGTTCCTATTTCACAGAGAATATATTATTCTTATATGAATTTAAATACTTAAATTAATTCATGTTAATTTAAATATCAGTGTCTTCTCTGAAAGTCTCAAAGTCCTTTGAAATAGCATATTTTAAAAACATCCCCAGCTAGTTTATGTGACTTGATTCAAGAGAGAAATCAAGGCGAGTGTGTGCCCAAGGTCACACACCCCGTTCACACTGGCAGGAAGAAAAGGCCACACTCCTCAGTCTCAAGCTCCAACACCTCTGGTCATCTTCTTGGACCCAGCAGTAAGAGCAGGTCCAACTGGAGTAGTCTCAAGGCACCTAAGTGCTACCTACTCTTCCTCAGCAGTAATAGCTCTTCCTGTAGTGGTTTTGTGACACAACTGCCTGGAGACCACAACCCAATTTACTTCTGATATGAGCTCAGTGAAACCAAGAGGCTGGATTTCAATGACTAGTGCCGAGCTCTGCTACACGCCAGTTCCGTCTTGTGTACAATGAAACAAACAGTATTAAAGGACAAAGGATTTGGAAGGAACGTCTGCAATTTCCATGCTGTAAACACTGTTTAAATACCAATAAATCAGTGACACAGGAGGAAACCAGTTTAAACGTGACAGTTACCGTTTGCATTATGTAAAGCAATTTGTATCCAAGAGGTACTAGATCTGTACAAACCAGAAAAATACAAAATAGTTTCTGTGCCAACCTGCAGCAGTTTGAGGATTTAAAAGTTTCCTTTAAAATAAAAATCTTAGCGTAGTGACACTAAGAAATTCACAAAAGAGATCCAAAGCAGCATTTTAATTCCCATCCAAAATAATGCTATTGACTCACATTTGGTCACAAATTACAGCAAGCTCTTCTCTATCAGAAAGACAAGACCAACCTCAGTGTTTCAAAAGGATAATCCAAGCCTGGGCAAGAACGCAATAAATACCAGGCAATTAAGAGGCAAGAACTAGTTGGATGAAGCCTAAAAACAGTCAGAGACACCCCAGCAGCACACACACAAGCGGCGCACAGCCCTTCTGGAACCAGGTGGCGATGGGGAGGATAACGACAGCATCTGCATTGTCACGGTAGCTGGATATCCCGTAGAAAGGAGCTAGAAAAGACCTGCAAATCCCCCCAAATTACCCTCCAGTAGCTCTGAATCCCACCTCCCAGCAGGGATTTCTTCCTGGGGACGCTCCCCGGGGAGCACGACCGCCGCCCCCGGGGGGGGGTGAGGGGGTGGTGGTGTCACCCTGCGGGGACCCGCCGCGGCCCCGGCCCCTCGCCGCCCCACGGGTACCTGGTGCTGGGGGGGACGGGGGGGGACCCGGCCTGGCCACCCTCCCTGCTGCCGGCGCTGCGGGGCTGGGGCTGGCCGCGCTCCCCCGGCAGCCCCGCCGCCGCTCTGCCGCACCGCCCAGCGCCGCCGGGGCGGGCCCTGCCGCCGGCCCGGCCTCCCTTCCTCCCCGCCTCCCTCCCTTCCTCCGGGGAGGGGGGCAGCTGCTCGCCGCGGACCCCGGTTGCTCCCTCTCGCCGGTGCCCCGGAGAATACAAAGCATTCTCCCCCTTTCCGGGGCAGAAATCAGGCTGCGGCGGGGGCAGCCCCCGGCCCGGGGGAAAGTGTCCCCGCAGAGCCCCACAGCCACCCAGTGCCCCCCCGTGCTGCCCCGGCCCGGCCGGGGACCCTCTCCCCTTCAGCCCCCGGCCCCTCCGCTCCGCTCTCCTCACCGGCACCGAGAAGCTCTTTAGACAACACTTCCCCCTCCCCTGTTCCTTATGCAAGAATCTCTATCTACCTTCTCTTGAAGCAACACAGTAATTACGGCTTTTAAACGAAGAAATCGCAGGAGGTTAACATTTTGTAGATAGCTGTGTGACTAAGTATGCTGCTGCAGAAATCTGGCCTCCTGCCTATTCCCAAGATCATAACAGTCCTGGGCAAACATATGTTTTGCAATCACATCAGCAAAACACTCAGCCTTTGTTTGCAGCAGGCTGTACTTCTCTCGTTGACCCCCCAGGGCTGTAAACCCTGCCAGATGCCTTACATCTCCCACCTCTTCTGGTTTGGGATTTTATGGCATCAATTATGTCAAAAGAAACAAGTCCGTGATTATCCCACATGATTATTTTTTTTTTTTTTTTTTTTTTTGTCTTTCACAGCACTCTAAGATTTATAAAGCTAAATTCTGTTAGATCATTTTCCTTCAAATATTTTGAATTCAAATACATGACAGACCCCAGGAGGAGAACTTCTATTGCAGTTTTGAAGGGAGGAGGCCAGGACAGCTCTGAACCCCTGAACATACTCATTTAGGGGAGGAAAGCCTCTGCCTACAATTGAGCCTGCTTGGGTTTGAGTCCTGCCAAGCTAACAACCAAGCAGGGAAATTCCATGACACTGAACTTTATGCTTCTGTTAAATGTAAAACTGAACACTGAAAAATTGTTCACAGGGTGTTCCTGTTACGGGTGCACGAATCTTACTGTGAAATGCAGAAAACATCGAGGATGGTGCTGTTGGGGGAACGTGGCAACATGACTCAAGGCAGCAGTTCTTCACATTTCTAGTTCTAAAGCATGAAAGGCTTCCTTTCCTCTCCACTTTCCAAATACCATCACCTCTCTGGGCCGTGCAATTAACTCTGGAGAGCCAAGGGGTACTCTACGTCAGAAGGCTTAGCAGAAATTGTAAGGTTAAATTACCTAGAGATGCCCAGGTACCACAGCTCCTTACTTGGGGCCTTTAAGCTGGTAAGTTCTCCAGAAGAAATGAAGTGTGTTTCGTACCTACTTGCACTTCATAAAATGCTCAACAGAAGCATGGAAAAAGAAGAAGAATGCAATACTGGCAAGGAAGGTTGCATTTTGTGAGCCAGTAAAATAAACGAATGAAAAACACTGTTTAATTCCCACTGGCTACTTCCTTACTTCAGGCCAAAATATAACAAAAAGAAAAGGAATGGGCTCCTCTTGCAACACAGGCAAAGAACTGGCTTGTGCTCAGAAAAACTGTTGAAAGAAGAGAGTAATTACCTGAAAGCTGAACTGCAAGAAGATGCCTCACCATAAGTCGTCTTCTTGGATGTCAGATGAAAGGTCACCCCCTTCAAAGTATTTGTTAACACCCTTGGAAGAAAACAGGGGGGCTGGGGGGGAAGCAGCACTCCCTCAGTTCCCTGAAGCGTTTTCCCCCCACTGAGGCTGGTTGCCCTGCCTGGATATTTGAGAGGAAGCCTGTTTATGTTAACGTTTGTTCCTATACAACGAACCTGGGCAGATACAGATTTTTCTCTGACATTGTCCAAGGGAAATTCTCTCTCATTAAACAACCAACTGAACAGCAGAAGGTAGGAAATTATACCGTGTTCTTTGCTTTCTGTGTCAGGACAGACGAAGGCCGTGACAGCATGTCAGCAAAAGCCTGTACAAAGGGGAAGAGGAAGTTGCACCGCCGCAGCAAACAAATAATAATGGTCTTAAAAGCTCTCCCATATGGCCTGAGTACACAAGCCCCACTCAGGCCCCAGGTATGTCCCTGCCTTAGCAGAATCTCATCACCCCAGTCTGCTGCAGGCGCTTTCTCCACCCCAGCCCTCACACAAGGATTTCCAAAGTGCAACTCCTCCAAATCACAGAACACGCAAAACTGAGGCATGTGCTCGTCTATAAACCAGTACGCAATTGTAGACTGAAAATATTTCCATTTGGGGGCGAGTGAGACAAGCTACATGGGCAATTTCAGGGGGAATATGGTCTGACACCAGCACAAAGCTTGTTTGGGTACTGACGAGTGCAGAACCCAGTGCAGCTGGGGGACATGGGGACAGATCTGCGG
Organism: Limnodromus scolopaceus; assembly: GCA_028565335.1. Classification (NCBI taxonomy): domain Eukaryota; kingdom Metazoa; phylum Chordata; class Aves; order Charadriiformes; family Scolopacidae; genus Limnodromus; species Limnodromus scolopaceus. Next base: position 73,857,470 of record JAOXNO010000024.1, on the reverse strand, counting down.
TACGGTTTGCCTAACTTGAGCATTCCCCTGGGGAAACACACCAGTATGTTTGACCAGGTATCGATGCAAGTAAACAGAGATTGAATTAAATGCTCATAAGGGAAAAAAACAACAACAAATGTTTAATGTGAAAATATCGATAGATACCAAGTTTCCTTTCACCCAGAAAGAGTGTATGATAGACACACATGAAATCACCTAAAGCAAACACCACCTAAAGCGTGGAAACGTACTCTTTCATAGCAAGCATTTCCATAAAAGCTGCTTGCATAAAAGGATTGCATTTAACATCTCTGCTCTCTAGGTTAAGTCATCAGAAATGCAGCTTTTCCTTATGGCTGCTACAGTTAAAGAAATGTCCTGGTGAAGCTAAAAGGAGACCAACCAGTTACAACATGAAAAGCCTGATCCTGCAAGCACATATGTCTGTACTTAGCTGCTGAAACTTGGACTGGTTCCATTTCAGTCCAATAGGGCGACTTTTTTGAGTCAAGTTCAGCACAAACAGATGACTCCAAAGAACTGGCAAACCAAGACCTTAAATTCTTTCCATAGAAAAGCCATCCAAGCAGGAGCACTCAAAATGCCTGTTACTGCAGTGCCCTGGACATCCAATTAATATCTCGGAGGATGATCAGATGATTCTTTCCCAGGAACATTTACAAGTAAAAGCAGATAATTCTTCGGGGTTCTGAGCTACCTGATTTGTATTAGTTCTTAGGACTGGATTGCTCTCTCTTGTGGTTTTGTAAGGTAGCACCAGCTGGGCAAGATGTAGGGAGCTGAGCAGAATGGGTGTAAATACCAGCATTCACATCCCAGTGTCTTGGAACCCCCCGAGGTGGCTGACGGCTGCAGAGGCATGGTGTCTCCTCTCTGGAGCTACTCCGGCTGAAGAGGTTACAGCACTAACCTGGGTGTCACTGCCCCCTGGGGGGGGAACACGTCTCCCCCCTAAGACCTGCCCTCCCAGCTGTTGCAAACAGCACTCAGTACTGCTTAGTCAAAGTAAGCAATCGGAGGACTATTTTGGGTTGGGGAGGTTTTGATTTATTATTTTTTTTTAATTGTATTAGGTCATTTTGACTGAAAGAGGTTCGGCATTACTAACCATGACCAGCTCTCAGGGGACATAACTCCTAGCGAAGAAGCAGCAATAAAAGCACCGGGGCAAGAATTTCTTCAACCAGAACAGCTCGAGCGGCTCCACCTAATCTGGTGCCTTAATGAAGTCACCAGGTGTTTCAGCAATGACTAAACAGCCCCACACCGGCTGCTCTGAACATTTCCCTGTGGATTCCTCTCGTTCCTCGCTGTCCACAGCCACTACCCTCTTCACAACAAATTTCAAATGTATCTCCTAATCTCTTCTATCCCTTTATTATACATTTGTTATTTCTAAAATAGCAAAAATCTTTATCATCATAACAATATGGGAGGCACAGCAATCGAACCATTCATTACAGTGATGAAAGAATTTAAATAGAAGAATACATCAACCTAGCATGCGGGTCAAGAAAAAATGGTCAGTATTTCAAAGCATTCTTCTTTATTTAACCTTAACAATCTGATTTCTTAGTCTTCACAAAACTCACTCTATTATTAGAATTCTCCCTAATTCTAGGGAGGAGGATAAACCGTATTCTTTGTACAATCTACATTCTTGCTGTATGTGTCAAAAAGGATCAGCCCTTGCATTGATACCTTTATAATAATAACAAAACCAAGTTGTTTAGGAGAACAGAGGGTTGACAATTGGCCACATCAGGAAATAAGTTTAGACATATATATATATAAGCTTTCCTTTTGTAGTCTTTAGGCTTGCAAGGCTGGCTAAGACTAAACATTTTACAATATTCAGAGAATATATTTATTGTTTGTTCTTCAAACCTTATCCATCCTTGAAAATTTTCTATTTCTAGCTCTTTCCTACATGCTGCTTTCTTAATGGCCACATCTTCAGCTTTAATGGGTAAATGACTTGCAAGTAATCAAGGGGTTTTGTGAGTAACTACCAATCAAGTCATTCCTAGCCCACTAACCCCACCAAAAGACCCAGCATCTTTTCTGTCAGAGCTGCAAGAGTTGGTTGTCACACCTGAGCTCCTCTCACAGTTGATGGACTTTAACTCAACAAGCTCCAAGAACTCCAGTGGCTTTATCTGTTCCCTGAACTATTTGGTTCATCACTCAGGACTCTTACTCCCCAAAACAGGCATTCTTCTGGTAATTTCTGCCTTTAAGATTTCTACAGCTTGCCCCCACCTCTAAACAATATATTGTTTTGTTTTTTCTCTCCCCAAAGCTTGTTCAAATTTAACATTCTCTTCTGCAGTTATTAGGTAGCAGAAGTACAAAGTTTAATGTAAAGAGCTGTATGAAGTGGAGATCCTGAGATTATTCACGCTCTGGCAAGGACACAAAAACACACAAAATGGTTTTTAAGACACATACACATAGAGGTAGAGACTAAAGATGCATATCTAAAGTTTAGTATATTGAAAGAATGTCTTACCAGATTATTCTTCCCCATTTTTATGAGGGTACACAGCTCCTCCTAGGCTGATAAACAGCAGCTGAACTATAAAAGTTGTTTGTCTGGCTTGCTGTGAATATCTAGTGTTAGAGAAGTGGATTCTTCTGATACTATTCTGAAGTGGCTCCAGGCTCATGCACTATGCAAGAATACTCTGGCTAACAACTCCCCTCAGACCCAGCTCCTCAAAAATGAAAGTCTGTGTAAACTGGTTTAAAAACTGACCTTAGTAACTCACAGGTAACTTCTGATCTCTTGGTGGCTAGAGGGTGTACGGAGAGGGGACCATTTGTCCAGCTGCAGATTGCCGCTCTCTGGGGAATGGAACATCTGCCGGCTGCCAGCCACTCTGCAGTCTCTCTCAGTACTAAATAAACATTAACATTAAAAAACCCAAAAGAGTGTCTTTGGAGCTCAATCAAGAAAAATAAAATTTAACATAGCTCATAGGTGTCTAGAACTGGTTTGGCCTAAACAGGTCTCTCCAGTTAGCAAACTGCTGGGTCACACCAACACCCAAGACATTTTGCACAGCTCCTTGGAGCTGGGAGCCATTTTACTATCTTTTTCTCAGGCCTCCTCTCCCTAAGATGAATATTAAAAAGGGATGAATACCCTTTCTCACTTGAGTGAAAATTCACCTTTGGAAACTTCCTGCAATTCCTAGTCCTCATAACTGACTCAGTTGAGCGCAATGAGACGATGCAGTCCCTCACTTGCCACGCTGCCTGGAATGCTGTCTGACCCTGCTGCACCACTCTGGGTAAAGATGCTGTTGGAAGGCCTGTCCTGCACAGATGGAAACTGCTTTATCACTCTGGGCAATTCACAGCAAACAAAACCTTTACCGACAATGCAAATGTGCGTCTTCAAAGCACGGGAAGGCCAGCTGATTCATCCCTGGGAGAGTTGAAGGCTTCTGGGGTTTTTTTAAACTGCATTTGACCTCAGAAAGTGTCTTTATACGAAAACAACAGAAAAAGCAATGAAATGCAGTTCATTATTAGCTTCTGACAGAAAACAGACACAACAGCAAGTACGTGTGCAAAAAATGCCTTTAGGAGTACTGGAGTGTTATACCTGGCTTACTGGAATTGGGTGAGACCATGACCCAGAGCTGCTTTACTGGGAGGTTACAGTGAGTATGCAGGAAACGCTGTGCGAGTGTCCTGTGAAGAAGTTGCAACTAAAACCTACTTTCATATTCTGGTACTCACAGACACGCAACTCAGAACCTCTTCTCCTCACCAGGAGCTTTTTGTTATCTGTACCTTCAGTACAGCTCAGGTGTATTTCTAGAAAATTGCTTGTAACTCAAGACGTGAGGCTCATGCCTGGCTTGATTTTGCGGGTACAACAAAAACAACTTATTTCTGCAGAGCCTTCACCAAAGAACAAACTGCAATTTATAAAATGCTTTTTTTAGACTTCAAGTCAACTCTTAATCTCACATATATCCAAACCACAGGCAAAACCAGAATGTTTTTTTCTTTTTTTTTTTTCACATAAATTCAATGTTTTCCCCACAAAAGACAAGTAAATAGAATGGAATGCAACAACAGCATGTCATGTCATTTAATGCACTCCACGAAGACTCTCAGTTATTTTTCTACAGCTCGATGATTACAATGAGATAAAATCAAGTGAAATAGTACTAAATGAATGCAGGAACCCTTATATCTGTAACTGCAGTTTGGGGAACTGTTCTGTGGCTTTCTTCTTCCACTTGCCACTTTCAGGCACATGCTCAGTGTGCCTCAGAGCAACAGACAGGGAAAAAAAAAAAGAAACATCAGTTCTTTTATTTTCAGTTTTCACAGTCCAGCTGTGACCCAAATAATATACATTCTTAATCTGAGTTTGTGAGTTTTGGAAAACCATCAAAGTTTTTTTTTTTTATAAGAACAAAATCCAAATTCCTGTAAAGCTGTATTCCCTTTGCATTTTCTGAAACAACCTATCTTGATGGTAAGGTTGCAAGTTCCTCAAGACTGAATCTCTCTCCATATTTGTTTAATGTATAGAGCCAAGTAAAATAATATTATAGGATTTATCAACTCCTTTAGAATGTTATCTTGGCAAAAAGTTAAGTACAACAGTAAGCAACATCATCCTAGAAGAGTAACCCACATCACTGATTAAATGATAGCTGTTAAAAAAACAGATCATCCTCTAGGTAATATTCAACACCTGATGGTTATAAATTAGGAGATAATGCCACATGTGCCATTTTCCATTTTTCAAATCTGTTTCTTTTACTTTTTTATGCAAAGACACTCACGAAGACCTCTGCTTAAGGAGAATCATGAAAACAAAAACCAGATGAATCATGTATTTCTTGCCTTTTTTGGCAGTTATTATTGGTGTTTTGTTTAAATTAAGATGGCACCGTACTCTTCAGTCTTCCCTATTTGAGAAGATGACGTGGCTAAGACATTTTGACCCAAATCGGTTTACTGGCCTTTGCTTTCTAAAAGAGAAGAACAGGGAAAAGCACTGCTTTCCTGCTGATACAAGTCCTAAAAGATCTGTTCTGTCTCTTACTCAGCAATCAAAACCATTTCTTCCAGTTTTACTCTTTTGACACTTGCATTAATATGCCATTTCTTTCTCTTACTGTAAGTTAAAAGGACACTGACACCCCCCTGGGGGTACAGCAGGGAGCAGAAGCCCCCTGGACCATTGGGGGCCAGCCCTGCCCTATGACCAGCAGCAGCAGCCGCCAACATCCGCTCTGCTGAGCCCCAGAGCGGGCTGCAATGCCACCACCAATGCCTGCTTCAAGGGCATTGTACACGTGCACCTGCTTAACACAGCACAACTTCTGCATCCTCCTAAATCCTACATTTCTCTGGAGCTTGGAGAGCTCCTTCAAGGCCCCTGGGAGAGGCTGGCCTGCCAGCAAGCTGCCTGCAGGACCATCTCCTCACCCTCCTATCCTCACTGTCACCTTGACACTTTTCCACTGGCCACAGAGCCTTTGGGTCCCTGCAGGAAAACTGTAAAATTGCAGGGAGATTTCTGCAACTGGGCTGCCCGAGATCCCAATAAACCCACAAACTTCTCTAGGCTTTGCAACGCTGCCGTCCGCAAGGGTGATGTCCAACCAGTGGAACTGTTAATACCTTCCCCCACCTACCTTCTCAAATGTGTATTTGCTAGGAGAGCTAAATCAAAACAGGCTTGAAACCAATTCTAGCACTTTCTGTTCAAATACTGTTAAGTGTCTTGATTTGTTTTTTTAAAAAAGTTAACCGCAACATTGGAACTTCGCCTTAAATCCACTGCTCGTTAACAATCATAATTTTAAATCAACCACTTGCTATTGTGAGAGAGGAAAGACCACCTACCATTGTTGGACCACCCTGACTACTTACTATATAGCATTTTAAAGATGCGATACTTCAAAAGTCCTGGGAAAGGCCAGCACTGGATGTGTAGCCCCTCAGATTCAAATGCGCTGAAACCACAAACAAAATACATACAGCAGACAGGCTGGAGAACACACAACACTCTCAGATTTCCATAGCAGAATCAGTGTTTTGCAATCAAGCTAGCATTAAAGCCTGATTTATAGCAGTTTTCAAATGTAAAGTAAATAAACAAAGTCCAAGTAAATAATTAAAAATGCACACATACCATAATAAACACACACAAAGTTTGCTAAGATAGTATGAAAATAGGGATCATGTCCTTAAATAATGGGTTTGGTGTTTACAGATGACATTTGAGCTTATAAATCTGTTTTACTGGATATGAAGCTATAGCATTTAAACACCTTCTCATTTTGTCAGTAAAGCTACACCTGTACCTCTGTTTCTCACCAGCATGGCAGAAGGGATCTACCTGCTCAGAAAGGATTCCAAATCAGCAAAACACAATGCAGCAAATGAAAACCTGGGCAGAACTGGACCACATTTTCACTACCAATGGAGATGCAACAATGATCACTGAAGCCAGTAAACTAATTACTAGCAGAAAACTCTGGTTCATTTGCTGACTTGCCTGTATTATGAACAGCAACAGAGAGGACAATTGCTCTTTATCAGGGAGATGTGTTTGTCATCTTCCTGAGAAGTATTCCTCTTGAGAGAGACTACCACAAAAATAATTCATTCTATTATTTTTGTAAACATAATTTTTGTAAGAGTAATGTGAACTAACTTAATGTGAAATGTGACTTGAAAGAAATTTACATGTATCATCACACTCTTCTGAAGCTGGTAGGGCTGAAGCTAAACCAAGTTTGGATTGCAGCCAACAAGGGCCAGAGACCAACTCCTACAGCTGTAGCAAATAAGGAATTACTTGGCATAGCATCGGTCTGGAGCTGTCAAGGATCACTGCGTGATGGCTGAAACAAACAAAACTGGGACGAGCCCAGGATAAATCATTTTGGTGAGCTTAGACCTGGGGCTCACAGAGAAACCAGAGCCAAGATCTGCATTAGGATTTGAACTAGGAAAGACTGGCAGGGCAGAATTCGGGTATTGGGCTGGAGAAAGAGAGAGGACTCCTGAGGATCAGCCATATAGATGTAAACTTAAGCCTCAAACTTAAGCCTGGTGGGAGTCATTTTGCTAAGGCAAAGTGTTTACGTGTCCACAGCCAGCAGGTGAAGTTTAGAGCTTGCACTGACAGGGATCCAGAAAGAGAGGTTCAGCTGTGGCAAATGAGAGGGGTCCCTGCGCTCCTCCTGTGGCTTCCAAGATTCTGATTCTTTTGTCTGTTAGAATAAATAAATAAATAAAACCCCACATCCCTAAATTCATATTGCAATATCATCTATATTCTTTCTTTAACATGCAAGAGCCACATTTTCTACAATAAATTTGTTCTCAGGGTGACAGAAGATTAATGCAGCATTACACACCCAGGCAGGCACTTTCTTAACAGCCATCCTGCATTCATTATGTTGTTGAAATACAATCAAGGCTTTGCTGGAAGTGAATGTTTTATACTAGGGTCACTTGAGACTTCAGGTTGTTTCTGGCAGCACATAGCCCTGGCTGAGGGAAATGGTCTTGTACAAGCAATCAAGATTCATCGTCTGACCACGCCTAAGCTGACCTGAACAGGAAAGAAAGATAACCCCCATATAAACTTGTACAGCAAATATGTTAGGAGTGGAGGACTTTGCTCTGTTTCACATGATACAGCAACTGGACAAATTCTCCTAACGGCTTTGAACCTTTCTTAAACATAGCTGCTTAGATAGGCAGAGGGAAGAAGAAAGTAGCTAGGAGCAGTCTGGGGAGCTGGTTCACAATAAAAGAAATCACTGGATAAGGGCCCCGCATTTCTGGACGGGAACACCTGTGGGCACAGCCCAGGTGGCCAGCATACATGATGTTAAATCAACAAACTGAAAAACCACAAAAAGTAACTGCAGGTCATCCAGAACACATCCAGCTCACTGGGCACTGCCTGTGACCTCCCAAGCATCGCATGTGTAATAGTTCTGAACCTGCCCCAAACACATCAGACCCCATGCACACAATGGTAATTTTACAGAGATTATGTAACCAGCTACCAGAAGCCTCAAATGACCAAATTCCTTTTTCTCCTTGTCTATACAATCTCCCAGGAGGGGAGGGAATGACAGGACAGGGGTGGAAGGGACAAGAATGTGTGTGGGTAATGCCAGCACTATTTATGGAGTCCTAAAAACAGACTAAGTCTCTGCATGGGTACCCACTGATGGAAAAAAAAACCCAACACAACTGCCTGCTCTGCCTCATAACAAGACAGACATTCACATAAAACAAAACATACATTTAGATTTTTGGCTCAATATTCTTGTCTCTGAATTGTTGCTCTATGTATCAACAAATGATCCTTTGTTTTAAGAAAGCCTTACCGGCCACAAGTTTCCCAGGAGAGGGACGCTACATCCTCAAGCACTGACAGGACTGCCTGGTAATAAGCAACCAGCATGTATGGCACAGATGGCACAAATCCAGGCCCGAGGATAGAGGAATCACAAGAATACTCTCTCTGAGAGAGGGTAAGTTAAGAAGGCACCTGGATACAAGAACGGCAGAAAGGTACTGGGCACAGTTATCCTGCAAAACCCTGCTATGCTGCCTCGTGTGCCAGCTTGTTGACATTTATGTGACTATTAAAAAAGAGAGAACAACCACAAACAAGTCACAATGCAAAACTTTTTTCTAAAAGTACACCACTACGGAACATTGGACACAGAGGTGTCCAAGCCAGTCTTAAAGCAATCAGCTTCATGTTGAGAGTTACTGGGTAACAATTCTCGGTCAACAGTAGGTAAAAACATGCTCAGTCCCAAGCACCTAGAGCATGGGAAGGACTGCAGCCTATTTAAAAGTCAGGAATATCATCAAGAGGTGCAGTAGAAACAGAAGTCTGAACTTGGCAAGTAAACGCCTTTTCCACTCCTTTTTAGAACAAGCTCTCTTGATGGAAGTTGTCTATTTTAAAGCAATTGAACTTTGCATTTAATTATCCTACTAAATTTGTGACTGAGCTATGCATGGTTAAAACTTTTTTTAAAATAAAATACAAGAATATAATGATAACTGGGTGAGTTTTTTTATCAACAGTTTGTTGACAGAACAGAGCAACAACACTTTACATTATGTTTTCAAACAGTAAATAAAACCACTAAAAGCAAATTTATTTCATGTTCTCTCTGTCAGCTAGCAAAGTATCAACTAAATGTTAATGGCATTTACCCTGCTATTTTGATCATCATCAGATTTGAAGGAATACAGCTGCATCCATTTTTCCCATATGTTTTGTACAAGTCTCTCCCTAAATATGTTTTCCTCTTCTCCTCACACAAAACTTCCACCAACTGTTGGAGAAGCTGTGCAACTGCATTTGACACTAACGTGAACTTCCTGATCAGACCATCTACAACCTTTAGCCCATGTTCTCAGTTGTCTCAGGGGGCAAAGGGAGTGGGCAGCTGCTCAGAAAATTTGTAACTAACAGTACATTGTGAAAGGAACATGAAGGGAACTAGAGTCAACAAATTAGATTTGAAGGTTTAAGCGAACTGCCTGGAGAAACAGCACATATTTTTAGTCTGGTAACAACCTCGAACATTACATAAGTGTATTTTGTACATCACCCTGGAAAGCCCGCAGTTCCTGTGGTGGAAGGGTGCTTCATCTCCACGGCTTGCTGCTCACAAACAACAGTGTACATCAAGCAGAGGATCCCATTTTAGGTGCCCTTAAAACAACTTGAAAACTTCAAATTAAAGCAGTGTTGCAAAGATGTGAAAAGTGGGTGGGGAAAGACCCAGCAAGCAAGCTTCCAAGGTTTTCAATTAACTTCTAAGTGACACTTCTAAGAATCAGCACATCTGTTCCATGCTGTGAAATTATTTTCCAACTTTTTCCTTTGCCCAGTGCTTTTGCAAACTGACTAGTACAGCCAAAGGCAGGCAGGAGACGCAGAAGACTGCACACTGAAAGACATTTCAACAGAACCCTGGGTTCATGACCTATTTTGTGTCATGGAAATCTGCTTAAATATGAATCAAATGCAGAAACCGGAACTCTTTCAATTTAGATGATCTCGACTTATGTGTGTATCCCTTAACAGACGTGTACTAGTAAGGCTGGTACACCAGGTTTTCCCTGGTAGGAAGGCCCTTCAGCAAATACAGACCACAAAAGCCAGTTTACTGGGGAAGACAACTAAAAGAGCTGAGAATGTGTATAGCACAGCTGGGCTTTTAGATTCAGATCAGTGGACACTAATCACAATTCAGTCACAAGCTGACTTCCCTCTTCTCAGCCTAAGCTCCCTCCTCCCTACATCGACTCTCCTTCATTTCTCTCACTGTTCCACCTTCCCCACCATTACTTCTTTACTTCAAAGAATGAAAAATTACTGTGGAACAAATCTGATTTTCCTTTTTTTACTACCCTGGCTTGAATTACTTACTGTTAGCCTGGCCGGGCGGCAATTAACTGACTTGTGCTCTGAATCTGTACAGCAGCCCCACCTGCTCGCCTGGCTGGAGACACTGCTGCTGTGAGCCCCGGTGATTGCTCCGTGGTGCCATGTCCCTTCTTCCAATTTAAAACCGTTACCCCTTGTCCTGTCACTACACTTCCTGACAAAGAGTCCCTCTCTGGCTCTCCTATAGGCTCCCTTCAGATATTGAAA
>JAOXNO010000024.1:73801664-73846645 GCA_028565335.1 Limnodromus scolopaceus | reverse complement strand
TCCTTCCTGTGTTGAGGACTCCAAAGCTGGACACAGTACTCCAGGTGGGGTCTCACGAGTGCAGAGTAGAGGGGCAGGCACCCAAGGTACCCAAGAGTCTGCTTTCTGCTATGCTACATGTTGCCAGTATTTCCAAAAGACCTCTAGCTCTGCAAGAGCAGGTTATTAATTTGCTGGTGGCTCATTATGAAAGCCACTTGCAGACTGAAAATGTCTGAACTGCCCCAGGAAACACAAAGTCTGGCAGAATTTATCTGGGTTTGAGCTTGTTATTATGAACCTGAAACTTGCACGAGTTCACCAAGTGCAGGCTGAGTTTCAGCTAGTATCATACCACAACTTCCTTCCACCTTGGAAAAACTCGGAAGGTAGAGGTTGAAAACCCTCCCTGTACGTCATATACATGTAAAAGTAGAAGAAAACAGGCTGTGTTCCTCCCCAGTGCCTGACCATTGGATCCACCAGTCATTAAGGACAGGGGAGAGTGCAAAGTCAGAAAAGGCAGTTTCTGGAAATGAAGGATGGCAAACCAGAGGCTTAGGTGCGGAAAGTAAGAAAGAACATCTGGGGCCAAGGACTCCTAGGGAAAAGCATCCCTCTACTTGTCTGGCTTAGGGACAGCCTCCCCTTAGTACAGAGACTCATCCAGGACAGCAGCTTCATTAAATTGCTGTGTAGTATATCAGCACTGAGTGGAAATCACATCTCTCAGACTAAAAGCAGTTTTTGGTGGGTGAGGTTTGGTATGTGATTCAGCTTCACTGAAGTTTCAAACAGTCAAAGTTTAAGATTCATGGAGAGTTTCTGTGAAGGGCAGGCACTTCACAGAAAACATGGGTTTACCTGAGTGTCTGTGACCAAACTTCAACTAAATCCTTCCCAATGTCCTGAGAGATTTGCTGTATGACCTCTGCAGAGAGATTCAATTCTTGGAACTGAACTTTCAACTTTTATTATTAAGCAGAGCTGCTAGCAAACAGAAACACACAAATACGATGTGAAAATGAAATGGTAGCCTATCTGTTCCTCCCACTGCAGCTACTGTATTTGTTTTCTCTCTTTGGACAAACACTCACCCAAGCTTGGGACAATTCCAGCTGGTTACATCAGTGGTTCATACAGCAGTGGTTACATACAAAAACTAGTCTTCAGTGTAACTCTAGGGACTTTATTACAATTTCCTTCTAAAATCAGCAGTATTATTTAGAGACCTTATATGCTATTTAATCTGTAGCATCTGAGAAAGAAAATCCAGATGCCTTTCTTTATTTCTCCTCTTCAATACAATTACAATTACTCACAGTTGCAAAGAGCATCTAATTATCACACAGATTTTCAGACACCAAACTATCATGGACTTTGCAATTACCACTACAGGCCAGCAACAAAAGATGTTGGAGTACCTCTTAACACAATTTAACAGAAACAGTTAAGCCCCAAAGTAAAGAGGGACTCAAAGCCTTTCAGTAGGCAAGGAATAGTGGACAGCTGGCAACACTAAGAGATTTAATGAATACAGCAGCAATTTGAAAACTGTCTGCTTGGGTAATGCTGAGTTATTAAAAAAAAAAGTCCATTTATAAATAGTGTTGATGGGATTTAAACAGTCTGTGTAAGAATGATTAAAAGCCAATTGAAAAGCCTGTACAGATAAGAAAGCAAAAAGAAACTGTGCCCTTGAATTCTGTACATACTGTTTAACCTTATCTCTGCTTCAGCCTCCTGGCACACAGCAGGGATAAACCAGGCTCCTTTATGCATAGCTGCTGAGGTGGGCTCTGTGTTAGGGCTATTTAATGCTCGTTCAGTGCTTTGAGCTATACTGCCCCCTCACACTCCCCCTCCCTCTTTTAAAGCTGCGTACTAAAAATCACCATTTACCATCCCCAGTTACAGCTAGCAGATACCAAAAAGAGACATAAAATGGCAATAGTCTGTCCAGGCGTGCTATAATGATTAGGTGTTTTCCCTCCTTTATGTAACTGATGATCTTGCTATTCTCTGTTAGACTTTTATAACTGCACACCTTCAATATAACTAGTGCAAATATTGACAATGGGGAGGCAAGCTGGGATTTCTGGGAGGAGTGGGTGGGAGATGAGAACTAGGCTTTAAGGTTTTTTCCCCTTGCCTCCAAAGTATCCTGTAACTTTCTGCTTTACACAAAAGTTACTATGGCTTTTAATTTATGTATCACTTCTTAGAATAAGACAGGAACACACAACTAGCTCTTTTCATTCATTAATCCCTCCCCTATCCTTTCTCATCTTCTCATCTCATCCAAAATCCAGCCTATTCTGTTAGCGTTAAGTTGCCTATTTCTGATGCACCTTTTGTAAGACAGCCAAAGCTAAAGATCATTCAAGGTGAAAATGTACAATACCATGTCTTGTCTTGCTTTCCCTAGCCTGAAACATAGCCTAACATTTGATTTGCTTCCTTTGGTCTCATCCAGGGTACAATAAGAGCTTTATGAAAAAGCTCTGTAGAAATCTGGGCCATTGATTTGAACGAGGACTATTTAGCCATGACACAGAGCACCAAAGGGAACTGCTCAACGAGCCAGCTCTGGAAGCAGCATTGCTGTTTCAGCATGGGGCTCTGACAGCAGGGCAGTGCTAGGCAGCAAAGCTGGACGGCTTCTGGGACCTGGGGTTATCTCTTGGCACAGTCCTTCACCGCACTGTACCAGCCTGTTAGAGCCAGTTCAGATATGTCCAACACAGCACCACAAAACATGTTGTAAACATATTCCAATTACTTATCTGTGCTGTTTATCAGCCTATGCTTTTTCCAAGGGATCGCACAAACCATTACATAAACATAACCAGAATATTACTTGCAGAAGGGGACAGCTATTCCACTGGGAAGTGGAGTTATATTTAAGAAACAAACAAACAAGCCACAGATATTCGAGAGTACATTGCCGCCATGCAAATTCAGGGCAGAAATGAGGAACATCAATATACAATAGCCCTAGGGAGATTCAAATAGCTAATCAGTTTACTCGCTGTATTTGTGTAAACCACACAAAACACTCAAATTCTGTAGGAGATATACCTTCCTAACTTAGGTTGCAAAGTTAATCTTTTAAATGCGGTTTTTACTGGAAGTCAACAAAACCCGGTTTCCACTAGTCTGCTAGAGCGTGAAACTACCGTGATAGTAGCGGTCTTCTCACTCTCCCTTACCTTCATGTAGGTGGGGAAGCTAAAGCCCTAGTACAAATATTGTTTGATGAATGCCTTCCCCAACAGATTTCATCATACAGCTGTTATCTGGTTCCTGTATACTCGCTGTATTCATGAATATTACTCCTTGCATTTTGTAAGTATAATTTTATATCCTGCAGAGTAAGAAGGATATTGTCATTCAAGACACATTTGTGACTATTCATTTTGCAGCAACGCGTTCATGGTCCAGTCCTTACTCTGGATGACATACCCAGGGAACCCACATCAAGGAGATGGAAAGAAATGTAGTAAAACCAATCCCTTCTTAAAGCTCATCACTCTTTTATGCAGTTCCTACTGCCGAAAAAAAGGAGGGTTTGTTGATACTTATTTGGACTGTTTGGACTGCGAAGTCAGCATAGGTAAGATAGCTGGGTCTCCCTATTTATTAGTGTCCCTACCTGTTTATATGACAACAAAAAAGACTGTGTTGCCATTCTATAAAGGCTATGAAAGATGAGGCGAACCTTAAAAACTGGAAAAACACCTTGTATCTGAATGCACCCAGGCAGCTGCCTTACTGAAACTCCCTAAGAGTATTAGTCACAGGTCCCCTGCTTCAGTGCACGTAGTTAGAGGATTATGATCTAAAAACGTGCAGTTTGGCTCCCTCACTGTAACCTCATGATGTTATTTGGGCATTTATGAATAGCCAGATCTCCATGCAGCAGAGCTGCTAATAGCATGGCATGTACCAATCACACTGCAAAGCAAGTGATCTCACCTAGGCAGCTCGTGTAAACACAGCACAGCCACCAAATACAAGCTTCTGAGCATACTTAAGGTTATTCTATGAATATATTTACTGTGTCACCTGGAAACACACAAAATAGGGCTTTTGGGGGTTTTCTCTTCTGGTAAACTACAGGGGGCAAGCTCCACTTCAGTTCAGGCTTAAAAGCTTATCTACTTTTATCAATTGTATGAGTTTGTCTAAGAAAAGCCACTACCTCTCCCCACAAGTCTGATTTGCTGTCACCACAGCTACACCACTATTTTTATCCAAAAAAGAGAGAACAAGCTTAGAACATTTGCTAAAAGTTTTTAGTTGTTTTTTTTTTCTCCCCATCAAAACAGCAATTAATTATTTCCTTAAAGGCTCCACTGCTACAAATACCAGAGCAGAAGAAATACTGGTCAGACAACTTATTTTAGATATACCTGCACTGGATTAAGTGGGATTTCAGCAAAAACTCTGTGCTAGCCAAGGGATAAAGAGGTTTAGCCAACAGCTCTGCTATTTTTGAGGCAACTTTGTATAGCGAGCAGCTGTTTAGTTTCAATAGATACTTATTGAACTCTGCCTGGCTTGTACCTGTACCTGATGGGTACAGAAAGGTCTAATGTAACATGACAGAAAATTATTAGGTATTCTTCAATGATTTAATCTCCATGACCGATAAGATAAATACATCTGAAAGAAATTTGTACAGCACACCATACAGAATACTTAGGAAACAGTCACAAGGAAATTACAAAGTTATCCCAGCCATAGAAGAAGGACAGATGGGACCCTTGAAAGCCAATTCAAGACTAACCTCCTGCTTCAGCAGAATCAACCACAGCTTTGTCATCTGACAGATGTTTGCCTAACCTGTTTGAAGGCCTCTAATGACAGACGTGCCATGACTCCCAAGGTCAAGAGTGCCTGAGTATCCTTAAGATCTAAATTGTACCTGCTACCATTATCTGAATTAATCTGTGAACACAGAATGACTCTTCAGCGTTATACAAAAATAATTACCATCTTTTTCTAACTGCTGTAGAATTTAACACACCACCAGTTCTCACAGAACAGATTGCTAAGAAAGACTTTTATTATGCTGTTGTTGTGTGTCTACAACTGTCTTTTCAACCAGATATAAAGTGCAACGAAAACAAGTCTAGGAGCAAACAGCACCAAATACAACACGTGACGCAGTACAGCTGATTGCAGGTATTTCAACTTAAGCATGACTCAAAGCATTATTGTTCTTAACTCTTTTATGGCCACAGCAGATTTGTGACAGAAAAGCAGGGGGACAAGGATAAAGAAAAGGGTGATTTAAAATTTCTGAAGAACAATCGCTTTGTGATAAACTTTTCAGTGCAGGAGAATAAAGCAGCACACAACCTAGCAAGATTCTGTTCCTGAGAACGCTTTGCAGAGGATAACTGGGGGAAAGAAAAAAAAAAATCATTAAGAAGAGTGCGCTCTTCCTACTCCCTAATAAAATCAGTTGCAGTACACCACTAGGAAGGGTGCCTGAATAGGTGCCATCTCTATTCACTCCCACTTTGGCACCAGCTCTTGCTAATTTTTGAGCATTTCTTATTCTTCTCCAGCAGCCCCACTATCAGTTACTCTAACAGGGAGAGAGGTTAGTTCTTCAGACACAGATAGATAACGGCCCTGGGCAGCAAGTTAGTTACTTCCTCTTTGCCTCAAATGATTGGGACAAAATGTTCTACTTGTTCTGAGCAACCCTTTGCTAACGAAGAAGAGAACAAGTAGTGGCTGATGTGCTGCTGAAAACTACTGCTGCAGTGAGGGCTCTTTAAGAGGGAGGAATGACATTCCCCTCAGCCTGGCATAACTGGAGGCAGAAAGCCTTCTCTAAGTAATTTTTCTGGGTGTCCAGTTCTAGCTGATACAACAAATCCACAGGTTATCCACCGGATAATCAGCTCCTAGCAATTCATATCTAATTCTCCATTCTCAAACCAGAGATTAGACCTTTCCACACTGAGAAGCAGCAGTAAGAGAAGCCTAGTGAGAGGTCCATCACCGTGCTTCCTTAACAGTAGGCGAAGTTCAGAAGGAGCTTTTTACCTACGCTCTCTTCTTGTTTCTTTTGCTGGCAATTTACTACAATTATATCTCTATTCCTTGCTCACACAAATTATGCAAACAGAAAACAATCCTGTCCTACATCCAGCCCATGTATTTTTTTCCTCACACAACAGTAGTAGCCCTGTCACTGCATCAAAGAATAGAGATGATTATCAGCAAGTCTCTCAATGCACGCACAAAGAGAAACAAAAATACAGATCTGTTTAATAAAAGTCTTGTAGAGGACTCTCAGTATACATACGAAAATTCACACAAAAGCAGGACCAATGTGTCTCCAGGCAAAGCTTCACACAAGTGCACGATACTCGAATTTCAAAAAACTTATCACATTTGATTAAGGGAAGGAATGCACTGAAACTCCTTTCAAGTTTTCATGAGTAGAGATGAAACAGAAGCATAGAGGTACAGAACCCAGCTAGGGTGAGATGTAGGTGATAGATGGATAAGAGTAGGTTTTGCAGGTGTCTTACAGAGTCAATGTGAAAGGATATTTCTAACTAACCATTATGGAGGAAATGCAGGGTAGAAGGGAAAGAGCTTCCATCAAACCTGAATGGACAGGAAAGCAAAGAGGATCCCAACCAGCTTCTAGATAAAAAGACAAAGAGGAGAATGAGATGGCAAAGGAAAAAAAAACATCTCTAGTTAGAGCTGAGCCAGGTGGTTTAATGTAAGGATCTACAAAAGATTACAAGCACTTGAATTTATGAAAGCCAAGGCAGGCCTAAAGGGAAAGAGACAAGACAGCCATCTAAGGGAAGAAAACTGAAGGGGATTCAACTTGACAGAAGTAGCTCTTCTTGTCAATCAAGCCAGCCAGTGCTGCCTTAAAAAGAGCCAACTCGGGCACAGTCTGATCCAAGAGAAAATAAGAGATGCACACCAAGTTCCCAGAAAGGCCACTAGCGCTCTCTTTCCTGCAATTTGTTTCAACACATGGCTCTACATTCTGCTGTGACATTAAGGAAAGACCTTTTCACATGTCACGTGATAAGTTCAATTTGCTTTAGCTGTTATCTCCAGTCTATTCCCAAGGAAGGAATACAGATTGGCAGAAACTCGATACATACCACGGTGCTTATGCTCATTTACATGGATCTTCCAAAATGCCATGGCTGTCTTTGGAAAGTCACTTCCAAAGGACATCATTCAGCATGTCCAGCCATAAAACAGCTACACTTTGCATGCTCTCCACGTGCCCATGGCAGCTCAAGGACACTACTGGTAGCTTGCCCTCAAATGTACACGGCAACAAAAATCAATCCCATAGCAAAAAAAGGAGGAAAGAATGCGGAGTGCAGCTCTGACAGACAGTGGTGTAGCTGAGATGAGCACCTTTCCCTCCACTGGAGACTCAGACTAATTTGTGAATATTTGTGCCAGGGAGAGGCTGCATGTACAATAACACAGTAAAGACAGTGAAAAATGATTGGTGGAAAATTGGAAATCTCTTAACATTAGCCCTTTACTCTCATCTTACAAGTAACTTAAGACACCCTGCCTCTTTTCAAGAACTCCTTAAATAAAAACATTGTGCCTGTGCTGCTCTAGTCATGCACACAAACCCTATTGCCATCTTTATTTGTTCATCAGTGCTATGTTTTCTTCCCTGTTAAACTGGCTACTTATTCATAAGTATGGCTCAGTTTGAAGCAATGATCAGGCACTTCAATCTACATGGAATAATCTCTCATGCAGACAAAGTCTTAAAAAGACACTTTTTTTTTTCCTATGTAGAAGCTTACAATCTCACTGGAGAGCAGCAGAAAGAAAACATCATGCTAGAGTAGCTATCGCTGTGGGAACCCAGTCAATGACTACGACTTCTAGGAGCTGCTATAACATAATAACAATAAATAAATACCTCTGGAAAAAGAACAAAATCCGTTGTTCGTCAAATTATAATATGAATTAGTACACTAATCCATGAAGGAAAAAAGCCTACATATGTAATCAAATTCAATGTGAAATCCCACTCTACAAATATCTGATAGAGATTTATTATTATTATTATTGTCCTCTTTAAATATGTTGGTCTTATTTATCCAAGCACTGTACTTATCTGAATCCGAAAGCTTACTTTCTCATCAAGAGGCAATTATTTTTCCACAGTTTATATCTGAAAGAGTTCTTTTACATCTGCTTTAGAATGTAGTTGTGTTCAAGAAGCATTATTTGGTTGCCCTTGCACTGTATCTCAGTGATTCCATATGAAATATACTTAGCCCATAATCAAAAGCTACAATACAGTTGTACAGCTGGGCTTGCAAATTCATTTGGGTCCAAAAGTCTAAGGTGCACATCTACAGAGCGCAGTCCTACACTTACCGTGCCTGTGCAAGAAGGCATCTGAACAGAAGCCAGCTTCAGTGCAGAAGCTCTGTAACTGTGACACTGTTTTGACCATTTCAGAGCTAATAAACCCTGCCTCTTAATGTGAGAAACAGGTCTATGCCTCCTGGAAGACACCCAGCCAATGAAGGTCAAATTACATCGCAGATACATACTTGAGTATCACTCTGTTCAGATCATTAACACCCATACAAAACTAGAAATGGTACCTGATTTCCAGCAGCGAAAATGGCTTTGCTGAGGCTGCTCAATCCTGGAAAACCACTGGGTCCATTCTCACTCTACTAGAGAGTTCCCCAAACTAAGAGGAGTCAAAAGCAGTGAGCATTCATGCAAGTTGCTATGCTCAGCAGATAACTATATTGCGAGAGGAGACATGATCCACTGAGAAAGCAGTTTTTTTATAGCCTTAGCTATATGCAGTATTTGTAGTTAAACTGCTACCAATTATTTAAAATGGGTTTGGTTAAACTGTCACAAACTACGTGTGTATCTTTTTAAACAGTTTCTACAAAGGGCTTAAGCAAGGAAGAGAGAAAACCAAATCGATAAGAAGCTTTTATAAGCCAGTGTACATTTATTTACATCAGGGCTGAAAACAGCCTATATTTTACGGATGAACTGGGTTATGTACGGAACAAGATTTGCAAAACAGACTACTGACAAACCCCTGTAAATGCATGCTGTTGTTCTTGCAGTACTGTCAAGTCAGCTTGGGAACAGCTACTGCTGTGGTTTCCTTGTGAAAGTGTAAGCGCTTTAAGATCTGATAAGAGACGCGGAAGGAGTACATTATAATAAAGACAGAAATTCAATTTAAATTCTTCATCCTCATGAATTCACTAGGATAACAGAAGCTCTGTGCAAGTAATTCTGGGCTTTAAACATCAAAACTGCAAGTTTGAAGCTTAAGTATTTGAATGTGATACTGCCTATCAATAATGGGTAAGGCCAAGCAAAATTCCAAATTTTGGCCCTTTTCAGCTTCAGACAAGATAGTTATTAAAAGCTTGGCTTCCAAATTAGCAAATCTAAATATACATAGCCCAAATATCTGCATGTTGTTTACTTGGAATTCAGAATTCTCATACAGTTCTCTGTAACTGCATTTTAAGAAATGCTCCTGGATTACTGATGTCAACTTATTGTTGAAATGCTAATTTCGTACAAAGAGTGTAAATGGGGGAGGATAGAAAACAAGAGGAAGGATCACTCACTCAGACATTACCTGAGCATCCACAAAGTTTGTATGCTGAAAAAACAGCCTCCTTTATTTCTCAAATATGGTAATAGACCCTCTAAAACAAAGAGCAAATTACCTGAACTATAATAATATGGTTTCAGAGAGATGCATAAGCAAAGCATGGGGGGAAAACAGCTCTATCTGTTGTGTGTCTTCAGGTCCAATGAGGAGTTCTAGAACTGACAAATCTTAAAGCTCAAAAACTAAGAAACCTGCTTGTGTATAGTCTGTGTGATAATAGCTCAAAATGATACAGTAAATTTTGGTATATTCTGTAATTAATCTTTGGAAATGCTATGATAAACACTTTTATAATATGAATACTTCAATGCATATAATTTTTCAAAACACAAATTGACAAAGAGACATTGCTTATATTGCCCCAAAAATGTATGCTGTTGCCCACTGAGACTGCCACAAAAGTTTAAATGGATCTGCAACAGTCTTTAAAATAGTCAAGAAAGCCTGTGTAATATGCTCTTTCTCTTCCTTTCAAAAAAAAAATAAATAAAATGAGAGAGACAAAGGAAGTTTTATTTGCTAAGCTTGGAAATTCAGGCCTTGTTTACCTGAGCCACTAGAGAACTAGTACAGCTCCACTACAATTTTAAGCAAGTAAAACACTGGTCATAAATTACATAAATTAGCATGACTCATTCACTTTGCAACTCTGCTTTAATATCTAAAAGGCCCTGCCAATCAGCCTGTGTCCAGGAATATCATCATTTTTGCACACCTGCCTAATGGTTTAGAAGTAGAATTTCAGGCTTTTGTTTTCGAGGAGGGAAGCCCAAGCTCTAGCACAGGTCCTGCCTCCCAAGACCAGCTCTTGTCCAGCGGTGACACAGGCATGCAAGCGCAAGTGTCTCTGGTTTGAGCGGCAGCCTTGTTGACAATGCACTTCCCTCCAGACTCTTTGGTCCTCTGGGTCCAGTCTTAGGCCGCATCACTTGACTGCTGGAGAACAATATTCGTCTGGGTAAGCACTAGGAGCAAACTGCAGTAAAGAGTGGCTAGAAAAGGATTTCATTCTGGATGAAAAGAGGATTTACAGAAAAGGAAGGAGGAAAGAATCATAGGTAGGCTGCACTCATCTTCTGATAAGACAAGATATTTTCATTTTTACTTTATTTAATAAATAGAAAGCTCTTAAAAAGATTAGAGGCAAAATCTCACAAAATTAAATGTATTTACAGTTTTATTGGAAGTTTAAATTAGCATGATGCAACCATTCCTTTGTAAGGGAACTTTTATTCTCATTTTGAACAGGACATTTCTCTTTTCATTTGCAACTAAATCAGACAAAAATTGTCAGTCTATTACCAAGAAAATTTAGTTGTTTTTCAGATTCTGAAACAAAGATTCACCTTTTCAAACATGCCTGTATAAACCAAAAAAATAGCTATCTTTAAATGTCTTGAAAGACGCCTATAATGCATCTGATTGTAAGTTACTAGGACTTTGGTAAACAATTCAAAGCTGTTTCATAAATGTAGGGACTATTGCACTGTTCAAATGTTATTCATAAATTGAAAAATACCTTCTTTCATAAAAATGGCTGAAAAGCCTTATTTCAGAAATTTGGTGTTAAACTTCTTGTGTTAGCAGTAATATAATGCATGAGTATGTGTGTACACAGTATGTATTTTTTTAAAAAAAGCATTTTCCTGACAAGGAAACTGGTCTCAGCTAGAAAAGCCATAGCTGACTTCCTGCTCTTTCATTAGACCTAAATAATAAGTCAAGGCAAATAAGGAGGAGTGCACATTGCTACTTCTCCAGCAAAACATTGGTACAAGCCATCTAGCATTCAGTTAAAGAGTTCAAGGATAAAGGCCAAACTAACTTGATATTATCTTAATAAAAATCCTTGTCTGGATCTTCTGCCCATATTCCAATTAGAAACAACATTATCCTTGCTTGCCTATCATATTTTGGTCTATATTGTTAATGATCAAAAATAACATGAATTATTTTGTACAGCTGCTATGTCGACTAACAGATGCAATTAGGACCTAACAAGATGTTATGACACAGGCAACACATGGACATATGGGTGTATCATGGAACACACACTTACATAAGCCCTGAAAGGTGAAAAGACTGCCAAAAACTCAGAAATTCAGAAGGTCCAGTATTTCAGCATCTATTGTCCTCCTAACCTGGAATTAAAAGCAAGAATTTTGCAATTCGGAGATGAGATCGTAAGTGTAATGGAAAATAACAAAAAGGTAACATTACTCACACAAAACCATCTGAATTTCCTTTTTCAACCCTCAGGGCTCAACATCAACACAAACTGTCAGACTAAAAGACAAAAAGTCAGGCTTGAGAGAATTTATGTTATTTTTTAAATTGGCCGGGGTTCTTTAATTTCACCTTAAATATGTAAAGAACTGACTGAAATGGCTAGTGTTATTTTCAAGAATTTATGGAGGATGGGCAAAGTATCAAAAGCCAGAGAAACAAGAACACGGTACTTTTATTTAAAGAAAGAAATAAAAAGGGAACCAGTTCAGCCAGCTTAATTTCAATTCCTGAAAAAAAACTGGAACAGAACAAAAAAAAACCCACCCAAAATTCTGCAAAACCGTTTGTAAGTGCCTAGATGATAATATGTGGCTAAGTAAAAGCCAAAAATCAGTTCGACACGCACGTCAAGGACAGATCCTCAACAAATCGTTCTAACTTGCCTTCCACCACTGGATAGTAGGTTTGAAGACAAGCAGACTCTAGTACCTGTTACAATTATAACTTTAAGCTAAGGAAACTTTTTCTCAATGAGACTCCAGCCATATGAACACAAAACTGTCTTGTGCTGAAAGAGCAGCCGTCAATGGCTCGCTGCCAGCATGAAAAGACATAGCATGTGGGATTCCATAGCAAATGCCCCTATATCTAGTTCTAGACGGAACACGACCTGAATTATGGAACTGAGAGAATGAATGCTTACATTAATGAACCAATAATACAAAGCTTGTAAGGACTGGGGGAACCTGAGAGGGCAAACTTGAACTTCTAGAGGTTCTTCACAAATGGGAGAAGTGTTCTGGAATCACCTGAAGAAGGGAATACAATTCCTAGGGAAGAGGTTTACATTATTACTCTCCAATAGAAATTATCAACTATACAAAGACAGGGAAACAAGATGCCAGAGGCACTCTGCTTGAAAAGACTTAAGGTTGTAAAGGATTATAGCATCATGAAAAAAACCCCAGCAAAACCTTAATGCCATTCATACACAGTACTTTAGCTTGCAAGATAGAAGCAGCAAACCTCTCTGTTCTACTCGGCAGGAATACTCTGTCATTTTGGTCAATGCCTATCAAAGATGCGAACTGAATGCTGCCCTCTATATTCTCATCAACAAAAGTGATCAGATGCCTAGAAAAGATGACTGAGAAAAAGACTGGGAACAGGGAGTAAAGCCAAAACACAACAAAAACATTTGACCTACGGAGGAGGAGACTGAGAAGAGAAAGGAGATTCTGTAGAGTCTTGACTGCTGGTAGTCTTTAAAACAGGCAGATAAACTTGTCATGCACAACCTAGATATAATAATTGCTTCTTCCCTGGGGCATCTTGATAGATCTAGCAGATCTCTTCAGGTCCTTCCCTACCTTCCCCATTCTGTGGTTCTATGAAAACACATTTTAATATAGCTAGCTATCCCACACATAAGGACAAAGACAATAATCAACACGTACACATGGGAAAGTAATTTGGAAAGCACTGGCTCCAAAAAGAACATTGGGAACTGCAGATCAGGCTCCCTTGTGCATTTATAGTGTGGTTTAGCTGCCTAGAAGGCTAATATGCTCTAAAATGTATAAAAGTAGAAATATCAGGTAGAACAAATGACAACCTTCCCTGTATACGCAATGCTGATCTCACTGTTTAAGAATATGATTACTGGTATCAAAAATTATTTGGAAATACTGGAAGGGTTTTCATGGCTCCTGTTTGACATCATAAAGAAAGGGGGTCTCTTACTACATAGTTTAAAAATCTCAGTCCAGGCAAATTATGACAGAGAAAGTTGAGATATGACTTGATTTTTTCCATATATACATACATATACATCTATATTTATATACATACAGACCTCTAAGACTAGTTAAGATGTCTGAAAAGGAGAAAAAGATTTAAAAAAAAAAAATCAAGATTTTTCAGATTAATAAATTAACTCGCAGAAAATTACAATGCATGGAAATTGACATTACACAAATGTATCTTGCAGAGATACCATTTCCTAGCAGCAAGAACAATTAAACTCTGAAAGCTCTTACTACAGGAAATGGACACCAATGCTTCACTTTTTTAAGAAAGATTAGAGATCTTTCAGAAAGATATACTTATATTCAGCTTCTGGGAGAAAAACAAAACTCCATGACCTACATATACATGAGATCGAATCAGATAAGCACAATTCTCTAACCTGGCCCAGCAGCCTAAACACCTCTTTCCCTCAGCTGCTCTCGGAGATGCTTCCTAGTCTGTGCATTTTGCAGCAGAAGAGAGCCAAACAGACTGAGTAACAAAAGTGACCTGATGCAGAAATAGGCAGAAAGAATACTGTTTTAGGTACCTCAAAGGCAACAGCCGTATAAAAATCATTACTTAAATTTCACAAAGCAAGAAAGGAGCTTTAAAACTTGGCAAGGAGAAAACTCGAAGGGCTGTAGGGAGAGGAAAAATGCAAGAAGAAAAATGAACATAGCAGGAGAAAGGTGCCTGCTATCCATCAGGGAAGAAATGGTGAGTTGCCTCCTGAAAAGGCTCTGGGCATGAAATATGTGCAACAAGAAGTGAAACTCATCCGCTCCTGAAGACTGGGAAGAAAAAAAAGACATTCCACTTTCCCTAAAGGCTACCTGACATGTTTCACATTAATTGTACCTGAGGCTTTCTGTTAGCCCTCCATGGGCTCAGACTTGCCTGACAAAGCAGTTCCAGAGTCACTTTGCTTTCAGGGACAAAAAACAAGCATCCATTTTATTGTTATTGCTGTACTGATTAATCCATATCTAAACCTGCCCTGTACATGACATATAGTCAGTGTTTACATTTTAATGACTGTACGACCTGTTCCAAATGAATCTTTCCCTTCCCTATACTAACAAGCAGGAGAAAATGTTCCAGTAATAGATTATGTTTCCAAGTGTGGTTATTGTCATAACAATTTAACCTTCAGCCCATCCTAACAGCTACTGCTAAAACAAATTCCCCCTTTGGCCAGCAATGCATCAAGTCGTGCTCCAAAACACTGTCAGGGCTGCTACTGGATGCTCAGCAGAAGACTTCAGCAATGCAACTAATTCATGCTACCTGTCTGCTAAAGAAAATTTAAGATTGCTACTACAGCTTATTTTGTGTGACAGCAAAATAGTATAATAGACATGCTTATAACTTACAGCTCCCATGCTTAAGGTCTCAATATTTTTGTCACAATAAATTAGTTATAATGAAATTTTGTATGTAAAAAAAAAAATTATAAAGTGGTTGGAAAACAGAACTTAAGTATAACTAGTTTCTTAAATTAAGATATTACTTTAGAAAGGATTGCTAAAAATATAATAGTGAGAAAGATTTATTATGCTGCAAACACGTACATTACTCCAGAGTAGCCAAGAGAAGATATTTACTCATAATAGAACAGGGAAAACCTTAGGACTTTTCTGCTGTTTTGTCCAAGTAAGTTAAGTTAAAACAAAACACACTCTGTAGCTTTGAATAAATATATTAGTGACATTAGAAGAAATATATAATTGGATTAAATTATAGTTACCTTAGATGCATACTGGAGCTTGGACAGGAACACTCAGAAAGGAGTCCTAAGGGATGACGACCTGGGGATTGGAAAGTCCCCAAATAGAAGAATGAAATTAAGAAGGATGTTCTATTACAGGGTTATCAAGCTTTCAGAGACTGCTAAGAGATGCAGGAGAACACAGGAAGAACACACAAAGAAAAGTAGCCACAGACAGGGTTAAGTGTGGTATGTTAGACAAGAAACCATTGAAAGAACTTTGTGATTTGGGGCTGAAGTCATGTGCAGGAAAATAACAGGAGATCCTGAATTTCTTCAGAGTGAAAATGTGATTTCAAAACCAGCTAGGCCTATGGTTTTGTTATGTTATGACTGAGATTAATGTAATCAGGATTTGGAATCTTATGTGTATCTACCATGTGTTTCTATAGGAGCGCTCTACATCCGGGCACCCATGGAACAGAAGGTGATATAGAAAGGTACCCTCTAAAAAATAGTCCTAGAGCAGCTCAATCCTGAAGTCCCATTTCTGCCTGAATGAAATTTTGAGTTCATGGGACAGAAAAATAAAATTTGGTTCTTTCTTATGTGATATGGAAACAACAGAGCGTGGAAGAGTTCACATATGTGAGGAAATAGATATCTATCTCAGAGATGTGCAGGGAAGAAGAAGAAATTATAACATGGCACACATTACAGATACAAATAACCAAGAGAAGGAAAAAGTCATCAGCAAGGCATACAAGAAAAGAACAAGCT
This sequence comes from Limnodromus scolopaceus, assembly GCA_028565335.1. Lineage (NCBI taxonomy): Eukaryota > Metazoa > Chordata > Aves > Charadriiformes > Scolopacidae > Limnodromus > Limnodromus scolopaceus. Next base: position 73,830,455 of record JAOXNO010000024.1, on the reverse strand, counting down.
GACTATGTTAAAGCACTTTTGGAGCTGAGCCATCTAACAAACACGGGAAACATTCTGAGAGATAAAACGCTCCACAAAGCATACTGAGACAGAGTGTTTGTTTAAGAGACAGGGGATTTTTCACAGTATTGTAAGGTAGGTTCTTCTCCTCTTTTCAATGTTTTGGTTACTTTACAGCCACCTAAACAATTGGCAATTTAATACTAGTATCTTCTAAAACGGCTAAGATTATCAAAACCCCTAAGATCATGATTTTAAATGTTCATAACATTTGAATTTAACTTCAAATGTCTTATAAACAGTGCTTCCTACACAGAAGAACAATGCGGTATCACTAAAGCAGAAGCCTGAGTGACAGTACAATGACACTAAAACAGAACCACCAATTTCAGAAATATTTTCGAGAATTGCTTTTGATGTAGATATTTAACGTTAGCTCATATTTACTGAGCTCTAACTAAATGTTGTAAACATTTTATTTTTTTAAGCTGAAAGTGAAATTTAAAATTCTTGCTAATTTATTTCCTAAGGGATGCATTAGCATCAATACCTTCTTACTGAGCTAGGACTTACCCATATTACAGGAAAGTATTTGTCAGCTGAACAGACCAACCAGGACTCATCTATTTCGGTCAATACTTGATTTTCACATGGAAGCTAAGAACATATGCCACCTACCTAGGAAGAACAACTCTTTGCAAAACAGTCAGGCTATCAGTTTATTTTTGACCCCATTACCTGTAGCAATACCGACACTGCATAGCTGTTTCCTAGTCAAACTACCTCAACTAGCCAATATAAAACTCCTAGGAGATCAAATACTCAGTGCTCCAGAATCCAGAGCAGGTTTGAGTTTTCTACTTAACATCAAATTCGTGTTGCGACACTGTTATTCTGGGAAATAAACTGACATTTCCTATCTTTTTTCCCAATTCTGAATCTGTGGACAAAGCAGCAGTACCAATATGTTTGTATTTTAATCGCTGGTGCAAAACTGTTCAGCCTACCATTTATTGATTCATAATGCTCTGACAGTCCTAGGAAAGGTTGTAATGTATTTACATTTATGATTTTCATATGTAAATCATATATTAAAATAGGGCTTAATTACAACTCAAATTCCCCCTCCTTCCCCCATGATGAAGAGATACAGTACACAGCTTTCACTGTTGGATAAAGCTGATGAAAGTGATTAAAATAGAACTTGCTGTACAGTTGCTCAGAACCACATTCTTGTTTTCTGCAGTTTCAGCATTTCCAGAACTTGCAGGAAGGCATAAATAGACTACAACAATGAAACAGAGCTCCACCAGAGATCTGAGACAATGTACGCAAATACAGGCACTTCCCTTTTTCAGCTCTTGATAGTCCCTGATCCATATAATACCCTACATCAAAAAGTTTAGAAGATGCAAGTTGGACACAGGAAAATGCTAAACTTGCCTTTGACTAAAATTTTAGTATATATTCTTAGAAGTTGATTAGACAGTGACTGTGGTGAGGATCACTTTTACTATGTAACTGAAAAGAATGTCAGAACGCAAAGGGAGAGAATTTAGGTTGTACGAATTATTTCAAACACAAACAGCCCCTGCATAAGCTCCCACTAAGCTTCAATCCTGGAAACTTTGGCATGGCAGCACAATGCTGCTGCCGGTGCCCCAGGATGCAGGGATAACTTTACTCACAAGTAGGAGTTTCTTTACACATCACAGGCTCTTAGACTCCAGAGATTCTAGTGAAGAGCAATATTTATACCCATTTTCCAATTGTAATGTTCTTCCCCCATTTCAGCTCCAGGGAAAAGAAAAATCTGCCATGACTACGTGACTAGACTGCAGATTTGTGGACAGAGTCCAGTTTTACCCATTCACACCTCTACCCTCACAACTGCTCTGACAGATGCCTCCTATTCCCAGGCAATGCCCGCAACTGCTGCAAAGTTTTCAGAGGCATTTAACTGCCCAAAAGGAAATGCTTCTTTTTAATACTTACACCCCTGACAAATCTGAGTGGGAGTCATGGAAAAAAGAAAAGGTCTCTTGCGTGGTTCAACTGCTCCTGCCATACCAAAAGATCTGTTGCAAAAAATGGATAGGCTCTCTCAAAGAAAAGGTCATAACAATCCTTTTCAAGGAAAAGTTAGGGCATATCTACGCAGGTTTTTCACATAATGTTGCCTCAGTAATACAAACCAATACTAATTTGGGTATAGCTGTAAAACTCCCCAATGAAGACACAGTAAAGACAAGACAAAAGTACTTCTATTGCTACAGTTTATAGCTGTAGATAAAATAGATAAGAATTTGTAGTGTGGAAATTTTAGACTGACAGAAACATTTCTGAATGACCTAAAAGTGTACTTTACTCTTAACTACATTTACTTTGGGGGATTTCACTCTCTTCCTTCAGTTTTTCAATACGGAGAGATTACAGCCACCTGTCTGCATAAGTAAAGACAGAGAAGAGGAGGTTTAAGCTACAGTATTTGGAGCTTTTACAGTGACTGAACAAACTGTTTACATATTTTTGCCTTAGTTTCCACTTGAAACAGAATGGTATAACTCAGTCCAATCCCTCTGTGTAGGAGGCAATTATTTATCGGCTTCCTTTTGGCAAAGATTTCTTTCACCTCTTATTTTAAGGCACTGAGGGTACCAAGGTGTTTCCTGCTCAGTCATTTATCACAGCAGGCTTATGATTTATTTTAACAAGAAACACAAGATAAAAAGGATATCACAGAAAGCATAATGCCCCACAGTACCGGGAATATAATTCTAACAGCCACCAAGACAGGGTTCCAACTCCTACCAAAGCAAGCACTGTTAATGCATGTTTAGTCACTGCACTGTACAGACTGCTGCTATATTCAGGAATTACTGCTCCCTCCCTAATCCCCCCCGTTAGACTATTCACAGTATTACGAACAAGTTATATCAAACTCAACAGAGATAACAGACAGTTTTTTAGATACACATATACACACACTCCACACCACGCTATTAAAACTCTGGCTTTCTTCTGTCAGGTCTCACCTTCTCACAAATGTGTACATGCTGTTCCAAAAACTAGCCTGAAGAAATTAACTCCTATATGGCTTACACCTCCATTTCTAGATTAAGATTCTTCATTTCAAGAAACAGCAGCAGCTGATGAAGCTAATACTTTGGCTGAGCTTTGAAATTGGTACTAAATTCACCTGAATTTTGAAGTTACTACAGACTTGATAAAATCTATTCTTTTATTTAGTTTTTAGTTGCTGACACAACAGATATGTTCCTACTTCCTCCAGGACACATGTAATTTAATTTCAGAGTTCATTAAATGTTTGTGCTCTGCCTATTCCCTGGGCTGCATGACAAAAGATCCTGGACAAAGGAGCATAATTAAAGCTAAACATTTCCCTCAGTCAGGGATACAATTTTGGCCTCTATCTTCTAAGAGAAATCCAAACTTTTTTTAAAATTTCCTCTTTTCCTTGAAGATTTAAAAGAAGAAACTTGTACACAAAAGAACTTTGCGCTTTTTACCTCTTACATTTATCTTTATTATTTATAAACTACTGCATCCTCTCAACATAAGGAATTAATCAGTTCTTCTCTAAGCTACCCAACCAATCCAGTTTCCATTTTCCCAGCCAGACATCTGCACATGGCCTCCCCATCTGCTGTTCTTGATGAGTTAGTTTACCAGCTCAATCGCTGCAACTTCCTTTTCAGTTTCACTAGACAATAGATTGGTGCTTTACTGAGTGAGGATGCCTTCCCTCTTTTCTATCTCTCCATCTTTTTCCCTTCACTAAACGGAGGTGATAAGATGAAACACAACAAGCAGAAGCCATCTCCTCCGCTTAAAGAGAAATCTCTTTTGTTTAATTCTGGGTAGCTAGTATGTGCTAGGTTTTCCAAGATTAAAACTAAGATATTGAGTAAAAAATAATACAACAAATGCAAAGACAAGCCAAGAGCAAGGAGTCCAAATATATAGATATAATTTTTAAAAAAACACAACATGCTACATTTGCTTTAAAGCAGACTAGAGAGAAAGCAAACACTAACACATTCCTACAAACCACTGTAACCATTGTTAAACATTTACTTGGTTTTGCCTGTGTGCAGTGTTACTCAATTGGCCATTTCCATTTTATTTAATAAAGTAAACGTGATGAGATGCTACGGTATCCAATGTTGTCAACTCATGACATACTTTAGGCACAGATGTGTTGCCCAGGCTATAAAAACCTATAACTGTAAGAATCTTAAATGAAAAATAAAACTAATCTGTACTACATGAATCCTACAGGCTGAAGAAACAGAAGGCAATAAATAAAATTTTTAACTTATTTCTGTAAGTCTCACTGTTTTGGATGGTTGCTGGAAGCCAAGAATGGACAAATGGATCAGACAGAGGAAAAGAACCTTCCCCACAGCAGACTCAACAGCTTCAAAACCAAAGCACTCTACCATTTTATCATTTTGATCTATATTAAAATGTAAGATTTAAAAGAATTCTTAGACTACAGGAAAATAATTTTAAATCCTGATTTCCTTGCATCTAATGGACATGGCAAAAATCTGAATTTTTTATTATTATTTGAATGGTATATATGCAAATGGAATAAACTCATACTAATGGTTAATTCCAGATTGACCTAATTCAAACAAGGGTACTAAACCATTTCTACACAGACCTTGAGTTCTGCTTTGTGTAGGATCCTCTTTTGCCATTACGGGCACCATCAGTGCTTTACAGCAGTATGCAAAGTGTCATGAAATTTAGATACTAGAAGTCCCTATTTCTCTCTCACCCTTCTCCCAGGAAGAGGATTGTATGTGTAGTATTTTCTTTTCATATAACTTTTGATTTACTGTTTAAATCAGAAGTAGCAAGTTTGATGTGTTGGTTTGTTACACTTACAGGGGGAAAAAGAACAGCTGCAAGTGTCCGTGAACATACTTGTTTCCCCATGGGCATTTAATTCATAATCTAGAAACATTCACCTGCAAAATGAATGCTTCCAAAGTCTCCCCTCCTTATGCCTCAGGAATACAGTTTTTAATCGCAGACTTGGGTTTTGAGCCTTTTGCAATCTAAGGACTCCTTTTACAATGCTAAGCCTTGCGCATCTTTTAACTATTGGAAATAATTGGTGATCTGACAAAATCCAGGACTGCTCTACAATCAAAAAGAAAAAAAATGACAAAGTTTTGTTGTTAAATAGAGACAGGTGTTACACTCTTGGTCAAATGTGAGGTGACAGCCTCCCTGAGAAAAAAAATCCCAAAACAAACCAACACTAAGCTCTTTCCTATCAGCATCTCTAGATACTTACAACCCACAGTTCCTAAACCTAACCTCTTCCTTTATCAATTCTTCCAAGAACTGTAAAATATTATTTTAGTAACATGTTCATCTCTGAAGATGAAAACTGGTCTAGGCTTTTTGAGATTGAGATGGAAACAGAAACCAAACCTCCTAGCAATTCAGTTTCTTGAAATCTTACGAAAAGTGAACAAAACCAAGTAATTTAACACAGCCTTCCACTTCTAGCTTTAAAAAAAACCCTACTTTTTAGTGAATAATAAGATCCACTAAAGGAAATAAGTTTCAAACTAAAGCATTATCTATCAGTATTTTCTTGCCCTGTTCCTTTTGCATAAACTGTATCACTACAGCAGCTACTGCAAGAAACGTGAACACAGAGTATTTAATCAAGTATACAAGACTGATCTACTTTCTCTATAAGAAACAGCACTTAAGTCTTAAATGTCAGTAAGATTTTAAGTTAAGCTACATAGGAGAATTAAATTAAGGCTTTAACAGTGCTGATTGCTTTTAATGAGAGCTAATACACACTAGGCAAGGCACATGAGCTTGAAAGTCCTCCCTGGGGCTGTGGATACAGGTGAGTTCATGGCTGTTCGTGGGGTCCTTCTGCAGAAAGGAGGACACTTCCATTCATGCCAGAAGCATCAGCTCCTTAAAATAACATTTTGAGATTCTGGTTGCACTTCTCCCCTCCTTTTTTTATTTATATCCCTCCTCACCTGAGGACCCAAAACATTGGGGAAAATGGTTTGGCTGAACAGTCACAGCTATACAGGTATATCCCAGCAACTATGGGGTCTGCTTTTTGTTCCCCACTTCTCATTTCATATATGTAAGCAGGGCACTGAGAAAAAGCATTCAGTCACCAAAAACCCTCCTTATGACACCTTCAACAAGGTAAATCCTCTTAACAGGCGCTTTACTCAGCATCCTCTCATTTACATTTTTGATCCTTGCCCTTTTTCTTTCTACTTCCAAGTGCAATCCTCCCCCAGGAGGGTGGCTCAGTAGTTTTTCTGTGTTTCTGAGGGAGGGCTACTTGTATGTTTAGGCCGAAGGCCAGTTATCCTTTGGTTAGAGCCAGCAGGAACAGCAACCAACACCAAAGAACAGCAGAGAGCCCAGCATAAGGTGGAAGTTTCAGGCCCCCTTGCCTTGCTAACACGCTCCTTGCTTGCCTCCAGCAACCTGCCACTCAGACTCAGCCAGAGGCGGAGCACTGCATTTGATACCCTTCCAAAGCCCTCTCCCCATCTAGTTGTTAGAACCAGTGGCAGCCATACTAGCCTATAGAAACAAAGTTTCAAAGTTTAGCTGTGCCTGATTTTGAAAAAATTAAAAAAAAAAAGCCAACTCATCTTGCTTGCAACCCACCACCCCATAATGACACTGAAAGCTCTTATTCTTTCATATGAGGAGGAAACAGAGAAACACTGTTCTCATTCTCTACACGACTCATTTTAATACTGTGCCATACCACCCCTTCAAATTCTATTCCAACCTGCCTCTCAGTCTGTTTAGCTTAAATATTTTCCACTCTTCTGGTCATCCTTGCCTCCCTTCTCCATTCACACTTCTTCCTATTCTATACCTTTTTTTTTTTTTAAACTAGAATACACCTTTTATTAATTATTATGATGTTTCTTTATTCATTCTTTGTCTGCTATTTGACCAAGAATGGAACAGACAGATCTATTGTAACTTCACCATTTTGGTGTTTGTTTTTTTTTTTTTTAAGTAGTGAACACACTGAGCACAGCCCATCACAGTATGTAAAACACAAACTTGTTTTGCCTTCCGTGCATGTCTTGCACTTGTCAGTAGGGAATGCCGTCTGCCATCCAATCACACTTTTTGAAGCTCTCTGCTACTACCTTCCAGTTTTACTTACCAAATTATTATCAGCAAATATTTTCGGAGGTAAAAGAGCGTCACTTAACAAAATAGGAACTCTCAGAATTCCCTCGCTAGCTTTTTCCCCCCCGGAGAATGGGAAGAGATGAGTCATTTATTCTGCAAAGGGGCTAAACGACAATAAAACTGATGTAAAGGGGAGAGCATGGTGTTACGACCTGCACTGTTCAACACGGGCTTACTAAGTCAGGTTCTGCAAGCATAATGCTGGTAAGCCAAAGAAACCCTAAATTCTGGTATCATCCCTAAGGCACAGATATAAAAGGTTCTTCTCAGGACTTCCTACAGTTTACAAAAGAAAACTAGGGGTGGGGGAAGCAGACAGAGAAGCCCCTTTCTTTAAGCAGGTCGTCAGCAACCTCTGTATCAGTGAACAAGCTTCCCTCCTTCAACACAGCTTATTCCTTAAATCGCATTAATTTAAAAATATTCCAGTTACCAGTTATGAAGGTTAACGTAAAAGAAATCAGGTTGCCAGCTCTCCCATTCCTACCCAACAGGAAAAAGGCTTTCTCTGCAGCAAAAGCCACCTTTGCTCGTTCCATAGCTTACAACTAACAACAACAACAAAAAATAGAGATCAACAATACTACTGCCATTCCACTCCCCCGTTTGCAGCTGTTGAATTACAGTTTTTTTTTTTTTTTTAACCTTCTGAGGAAGGCTTTTCTTTGCCGCTTTTCTGGGTTAAGAGTTTAAACCACCAGAATAGACTTGTGCATCAGAGAATTTAAAATATCGGTTGCTGGTAATTCCTCCGTAAGTGCAGGAGTTATTTCCTCATCATGTCACTCCAAAGAGCAAGAAATTTTAATGGGATAACGTGAAAGCTTATAAAACTACTAATGAGGGTGGAAAGATTTAAGGATGGAACATTTAATGTTGATTAAGCAACACCAATTATCCTACTCCTTTGAAAATCTTGAAATACTAATTCTATATAGATAAGGAAGATATAGGTGCTTATTCAAAAGCTGATTGACAATTTAAGTATTACCAACCACTGACTTTATCCATATTTAAACATACCAGAAGTAAAAACAATTATTCATTATTCGAGGGACCGGGGGGGAGGAGGAGGCTGAACTTGGGTTTAAAGAACTTTCTGGTAGTCTGTTTCTCTTGCCTTTAATTTTGCCTCTGATCCCTTTCTCTTCTCATTCTCCTACATTCTTTGCCTCTTCTTCCTGAAGGCAATAACCCCTATAGTGAATATTCCTCTATTTAGCGCTTGTCCAAACCCTTGTTACTTGATAAAAACCTCAAATTCCTGCTTTAGAAACTAGCTTTTCACAGCCTTCTGGTTCTGTGTGCATCTCATTTGAACCACAACAAAAGTTGCATGTATTTTCCATATAATTTTCTTCCCTTGGATATATATTTTTTTTTTTTTGAGAGGAAGTAGGTTAATGAGTTCTGATGTATTCAGTTATGCCAGATACTTACTCAGCTGGAACATTCACTGCAGCTGATCAAATCTCTCATTCAGTTACGGTCTGAAGTTATTTTACGTAGGACTTCCCAATGTTTTAAATCCTTAACTTTAAAAAAAAAAATCCAAGAAAATTCCAAATCTATTTAAATTGATTTAAATGAAAAAAAACCACTAGAACACAATCAGGAATAGCAACTTGATATTTACAAAAACAATGAAAGACCTTATTGCAAGTGTAAACAAAATTTTACAGGGCAGACATAAAAACAGCTTTAAAAGAATAACTGCTTTCAGTATAAGCTGAAGTCAGTACATTATAAAATCTGAAAAACAACTTTCAGCTGTAGTTAAGATGCAAGAAAGTTCTTCAATATCATACGTACCCACCCAGAAAAATACAAACAACAGATCTAGACAACTCACATAGCCCTCATTGTACTCAGGAGAGGAAGAAAAAAAAAAGAAAAAGAAAAAACCCCAAACCCAAAAACCTGAATTAATTCCCTCATCTTACTCAAGTATTACAGCCTTTCCAAAGAGGTTAACTGTGTTTGCTCAGGTTTATTTGGCTATTAAATGCAAGATAAAAGATCTCTAGATGAAATGTAAAAGATTGTATCTTATTTTTAGGAAATAAACAGATTTGAGAGGTGTGTTCCCGCCCGGCCAATCCCGAGGCTGTTGTGCAGCTCTGCCACCTCTCCCGGCCCAATCGCCGCTCCGAAGGGAAACTCATTTTGCTGTTTGTCTGGGCTGCGCTGATGATGAATGGCTGCTTCAGGGGAAGAGATCAAGCTGTGTGGTAAATCTTTCTATTTGTTCCATCTGCTTTTCTATTTTAAACAGCTGCAGTGATCAGCCTGGCACCCTACGTTAAGTACATGTGAATTTCCTAAGAGAAAACATTTATGTAAGTGAAAACATGCCTCAGATTTGTCTTCCCATTCTCAAACTGAACACTGGAACTTCTGCGAGCAGCTGCGGAAATTAGCTACTATTTTGTTTCTACCTTCCAGAAAACGTATGCCTAACAGCTTGTTTTTACAGCTTTTAGGTGGTCAGCTTTGCAGTCATAGCAGATTTCAAGCAGATTTCATTCCTCCTGCTAGCCCCACTTTGCAGTATGTTGTGTAAAACAGCAGAAGTAATACGCAAGCAGGGTATGTTTGTTAGAATATGCCCTTCAAATATAGAAAAGCCTAACATACAAGCCTTACTTATCTTGCAGTTGTGCTGAGGTTGTGCTAGCCAATCCAGCCTGGCTCCAAAGGTCACCATTTTAAAGGAATGCCTTCAATGCAGCCCATTACCTATTTCTAAGCTGAAGAGACTGGCAAACATATGGAGATGAGCAGTGGGGTTTTTTTGTTTTGTTTTCAAAAACCGTTGTTGACTTCAGTTAAGCCCAAGCTTCCTGGCCAGATCCCAGTTTGGGCAGAATCCTGCTTTCCCTTATACTTTCAGTATGTTGTTCTTTGGATCCTGACATTCTGTGCAGCGCTGCTGCTGTCTCCTGCTGAACAGCTTCCTGCTTTCTCAAAGCCAGCTACATTTCAGTGGCCGGCAAAAAAACCCAAACAAACCCCAAACCCAAACAAAAACAAACAAACAAGCAAAAAACCTGTCTTGATGAGACTATTTACCCTACCCCCAAATTCAAACAGTTTAGGATTCTAAGGAAAGAAAATGCAAGTATGTGTGGATGCAAAGGCTGTAAAATGTATTTTTTCCACCTCCTTCTACTACTCATGCTTTATTTCTCTCCCCCAACTTAAATTCAGTTTCTTTGAACATTTGAACATATTTAGGTGCTTCTGAATTAAAGCAAATTAAAAGTGAAGTGAAATGGCAATAAAATGAAACAGCAAATAGAAGCACTGTAGGTTGTCCACATTATCAAAATAAATTATTACCTGTCTTAAGCGAGATATCTTTCACCATATTCTATCCATATATGATTTTCTTCATATTAGTATGTTATAGTATAGGAGTTTTCTGAAGTGCAGTAGTGTATAAAAGTTAATTGGAAGTATTAAAACTTCAACTAACCATAAGTCTATAACTTTATCCTAGCAGCTTTTCACACAACTTAGAATTACTGTAAAGTTCCGTGAGCGTTATTTCCATTTTATAGATAAGCAAACTGAAATGCGGCTGCAACTCATCCAAGATCACACAGCAAATCAGAGGGTGGCAGGGCCAGGAACAGAACTTCTCCGTGCTCCCAGGCCAGGCCCAGAACTGTTATGTCCGTTTCAATATTGCTAAAGAAACAGAAGGTACATTTTGTGGAGAAGTGCCAGAGGAAGATTTCTTAGTAAGGAGTCTTGAGAAGCCAGAGAGAACACTCACGTGCCAAGTCCTTGAGAGATCAAAGTCTTAAGTATATTTCCGTCCCCTCCTTACAACAAACCAACATATAAAGTACCTTTCAACAGAAGGACACATGAATGTGAATGTAACAGCAATTTGGCAAAGGCTTCAGAAGTTAAGATATGATCTTAAAGGCTACCTACAGTAGCTTTGATTAGCAGAATTTGAAGGTGACAAGCTCATAGATTCACTGTAAAACTTTGCAAATACAATGACTAAACAACAAAATGACCATAAACCCAGTGTTAGTATCTTAGGAAGAAATAAAAGTTATATTATTAGAGAAGTGTTCATTTGTAAAATCTGTATTACTTCATAAGTTTTATTTTAGAGAAGATTTTAAACTTTAAATCAGTTTTAAGATTGTTAGAGAAACTTAGTACCTTTAAGAAGAACTCCGGGACAGGGATTGTCATCTGTGTACAGACTCAAACTGGAAATTTTGAGTAATATTCTAATGGTAACAGAATACACAGTTCAGTCATGCTACCAAGCAGTTTTCTTTTGGGTCACCAGGAAGCACTGGAAAAAACAGTGCAGAAAGCCTCTGCGCAAGTATGTTGAAAAAGATATGTCAAAGTAACCTAGAAGGAAAAAAACGTCTCTATACTATTATACTTACCTGGTTTCAACTTAGAGCTGTATCTTAGATTTATGCAGGTGCTACTAAATTGTCATACTCTGTCAAGGAACTGCAACACTAAATTCTGACTTCCCACAGGGTGACAGTTTTTCTTTCATTTGGGATTTCAGACAGTTAAACATTGTTTGCTTTATTTCCTCACCACCCCCGCCCCCACGTCCTGCCTCAGCAGTACCACCTTCTATTTTGCTATCGTGCGTCAGAGGGATGCGTTACTGCAGCCCCGCATCCTGCATGATGCAAGTATGTGCAATCTGGAAGGGCTGTTATTGATACAGGCCCAGCATGGTATGTGCTTTACAGGCACACAAAGTTAGACAGATCCTGTCTGTACAGTCAGTAGAGAAATCAATAGCTTCATTTGGTAAGTACCAGTGGAACCAAACAGATGTTTAAAAAACAATGTGTTGATTTCATGACATCAGTTGGCGGCATGAGACATACTGTAGCAAAATAGTGCGATGAAGGCAAAGTTGTAAGCAAAAGCAATGAGAAAACTTGATGAGAGATTAGGAAAGGGAAAAGCTGAAAGGAGTTCAGTTTAGGATATACTAACTATGGTAGTCATCAAGTGCAGGCATTAATTTGATCTATGCACAGACAGCTGAGACAGAAAATGGAATCTGGAAATCAGACACCAGAGACAGTCTACCTCAAAGAAAAATTAATAGGTACAATGTTGATGAGTTCAGTGGTGTAAAGTAAGTGTAAAAAAGGCTACAACAATAATACACTGTAAGATTTATTAACACAGAGATAGAGAATTTGCACAGAAATGCTAGTTAAAAATCTGTAGTTAGCCTAGGCATAAAGACAACTATTGAATGGAATTTCCCATTCATGTTGCTTTCATTACCAAATTCTGCCAGTGTGTCATTTGAAGGTTCCACTCCTTTATGATTGCTGGCTGTAGAGGTTCATGAAATGATTGATTGCTAACTGCCAAGTATTCTTGTGCCTTAGCAGGATATATGCTACTTCATTATAATACTATGATTTTATGTTCCACTACTTGATTGTCTCAACAATCTAACACTGAATGAACTTCTTTCCTCCTGCCATTTGGTAATCAGACTATTAAAAGGTTAAAACAGGCAAAAGGGTTTTGAATTTTTTCTACAGAAATCTGCATATCCCACAGGGCACTTTTCAAGGATGAGAACACCAAACAATCACCCAGAGTGCCTAAATTCTAAAGCTATATTTATTACATTACTATTAGCTATACTTTTCCTCACACCTTTCTCTATTGCCCCACAAAGCTCTAACTTACTGAAAAATATTGCTTTAATTTTGAATATATTCTCAAAGTGTGCCAGTGAAGGTGAAATAACACTGAACAAGCTTCAGAAAAATCTTCCTAACTTCTTGAGCCAGAGGTGCAAACTGCCAGACTGTTACTAACCGATAACCACATCTCAAATTCTTCTGCCCTAAGAAAAAAATTACCAGAAGCAATGGGATTGTTAGAGCTTAGACCACCTCCTCATTCCATGAAAGCCTAATTCCAGAGTTAAATGACTGTTTTCCACTTCAGCTTATAATAATTCTTCTAAAAGTTAATTTTCAAAAAACAGCACTTGGACAAGGCAAACTGTAGGAACCCAAAGAGCTTGTTACTCTTTACATTCTCTGCTATTCCTGGTCTCTGGTCCAGGCACAGGTTGGTCTATACTCAACTCAAGCCTTATAAATCACCCCTTTCCCAACCAACCGGTTCTAATAACCCAGAAGGCCTGGCCGAGCAGGATCTTAGGCCCACAATGGAATAAGCCACTGTGGGACGGATGAATTTATTAAGCATACATGGTTTAGGCTGGGGAGACTCCCAGATTTTACAGCAGGGAGAAATCAAGCACTAGCAATAGATCATCACACAAGCACAGTCTCGCTACATTCCACTTTGCACAAACTGCTGCTTTCCCTGGTTCCACACACTACGTGTAATAATCCACAGTAAAGGACTGAATGGAGTCTGTCCCTCCTTTCAAGGACACTGATAAATTAATCTTAAAAGGAAAGCTACCGGGTTTTGTTTTCCTTTGTTTTTGTTGCTTGTGTCTCCATTTGATATTTTGAAGATTAAAACTTCACAGAAGAAGGAAGGAATCACCACAAAGGAAGCCTGCTAACCTGACAATGGGCCAACCTTCAGTTTTATGCTAGCTTTTCCAGAAACAAAACCCAGCCAAAAAAAGGCCACACCATTTTGAATTTCCATATTCATAACTCGAGTTTTCTGACGTTCACAGAAACTTTTACAACTAGGAGGTCACTAAACAGCCACTCCAGGAATTGTGTAACTAATTCATGTCACTTGAAGGAGTGGGGAGAAAATTATCAGCCCAGTCTTGTGGGAAAACAAGGAGAGAAGTGGCTATCATCTGCCATATTCTTTAATCTACTGCCAACAAATTAAACCAATAATTGTCTACAGCACCACTTGATGTTAGGCATTTGCTACATTTCCTTCCTTTCCAAAATCTTTTAAGAAAAATTTTTGAAGATGATGGAATATATGCACTTAGCATGCAGGCATGCTTTAACACAGAAGGCAAAGTAAACATTAATAAGAGCTGTTACAGAGTAAGTTTACACAACTGCAAACAATCAATTTACCAGTCTTTCGAGTTAAATCTTGTCACTTCAGTCACAGTAACTGACAGTACACTCCCTGCTTGACATGTTTTACACTGCAAATCAGACAAGTAAGTTGTTACAGACAAGCTACTCTGAAGTTGATGGCGATTTAGTTATGTGCAGTTGTGTGAAGTTACCCTAAATCAGAAGGCCCGAGTCTGAAGGGGAGTGTTGCAGCATAGCCTGCGAGTTCAGTCAGCACAGGCTGCTGACTTGGTTGCTCTTCAGGTTGGAGATTTTCACAGTGCCGCTCACAGAACCTCTGGCGTTTCAGGATGCTTGTGACCATCCACTGTGAACAAGATTCAGCTGCACACAGGTCTCTGTCTGAAAGAAGTTCTATTAAACAGAGTTGAAGCACAGTGTCACTGAAGAGGCATGTATTTCATCTCCTATTGTTTGATATAATTAGGGGATGGGGAAAGAAAAAGGCCTCTGCACATTTAATATATGCTATTATGTCATCTAGTTGCATGTTTGCTAGAGGCTGACTTCATTTGGCTTGAATATAAACTTGGAAGAACTTCAGGTTCTTTTAATGGTAATGATCTAGTTCCTGTATAGTACAGTCAAGCGAAAAGGCTTGGCATGGGAAAACTTAAATAGCAACAAGAGTACACATTTCTCTTGAAGAAGAATTTAAGCTTCAACCTGTATTAAATCCAGCACAACGTGCAACACTTGTTGACGCTGCTTTGCTCTTCTTCCAGACTGTCCTGCTGGTTCTGTAGCCTTATTTCAGCCACTTAAGTTGCAGTAGTGCAGATTACACACATCTTGTTGCACTTGGGTTTTGAAAGCAAGCTGCAAGTCCACCTGAGACCAATTATTTCCTTTCCAGGTGCCAAACTGTACTATTAAGTCTTATACAAACAACACTGATACCTTAAATAACTGTTCTTCTCTTTATTTGGAAACTTCTAGATCAGAAAATTTTTCTCCAATACTAAATATAAATAAAGAGAAAACTCACAAAAAGAGACACCCAGTTCTGGTTCAAACCTCCAGGAAGAGCTTGTAGAACTATTCAAGTATATATGGAAGAATGAACCTACAGTGCCCTCAAGTGTGAGGGGATGTGAAGTGGAAGAAGTCTGGAGATCTACTTTCCAAGCCTTTAGAAAGGACTCTCACTGAAGAAAAATATGCTTACTTGTAACAGGAAAAAAAAATAAATCGTTCTTACACATTTTGGACAGACTATGTACTATAAACAGGTGCAAGAAACAAATCATGAAACATCTGCACTTTAATTGCCTTTTCAACTCATAACTGCCTTGTGAGCTGGAAGCTTCATGTTCATTCTCACCACAGGGACACAAAGGCAGTTTAGTTATCTAGTGTAGAAGCCTTTAAACAGTATTTAAAGGAATAAAGTGTATTAGTGGGAGGTCAAATTGTACACTGTAGATACAAGTCCAATGATGCTCAAAATAACATTTCCTCAATGCCTGGATCTCATAGCAAAGAACACGCTTCAGTCTACAACCAAGGAACTCAATAGTTGTATTTATTATAGTTATATAAAAATTGAGGAGGGTAATGCACCTTACCTAGCATTCATACAAACCTGCAAGTTAAGTTAAGTTAGGTTAATTAACCTAAATTAGCCAACAGAAAGCACTGAAGACGGGAGTGCATCTTCAGTCTCAACTCTCACTGTGCTGGAGCTTTCTGCCCACCACCAAAAGCCACCTGCGTCTATTAAAAGACCACAACCTCAAGCCCAGAGACCAGCACTCTCACCTCAGTGGTTAGATCACTTAAGCAAGATAGAAGCCAAGTTCAAGTCATTAATAAGCCTGAGGTGATTTCAGCTTCTCCTCCCTAAACAACGAAATTAAGCTATTTAATGATGGCAACGCTGTCAGCACTTCCAACTGCACTAGTCCTGCTTTACATGCAATCCTGAAGGTGTTCACTGGCCCAGAAATGAGAGCAAAAGCTAGTCCAATTTTCTCATCTTGGGAGCCTAGGCATGCAAGAGGCACGACTTTGAATCACCTCAGGCTGAAAAGGTGCTGAACCCAGAGTCCTCACTCTTTGGGAATGCTCTAACCACTAAGCTATTTCTCAGGAGTGGGAGGGGTAGCGCTGGTTTGTTTTGTGCAAAGCCCATCTGATAGGTCTTCAATAAACACGCTCTGAGAACACCATGTTCTTCTGCAAGCTCTAAGAGGAGATAGAGAGGGAAACATTTAATCTCTGGATCCAGAATGCATCTATTGCCCCCTTTCAAAACTGAAACACTCTTACGCATGGCTGAACATCTCATGAGGTTCTGCCCAGCTGCTCACTGACTTTACCTACAGGGTTAGGCAGATCCTGAGTTTTTAAGCTCCGAGTTGGGACATAAACACAAACTTTCTGAACTCAGCTATAGTCTTTGAGCTGCAGAATTATCCTTCAGTGACTTATTGAAAACCATGACCTTTGTCTTGCTGAATAATTATCATTAATTCAATTCAGTTATTCAAAGGAACCCCTATGTTGCTGACCATGAGTGCCACAATCTTAAGATAGCTTACTCCATTTAAAATAAACCAAAACACTTGTACTATAAAACCACCAAGTTTGAAAAGCAACGCAATCCAGTGATTCCAACTTTCAACTTTACGTTTGACCTTACAACCTAGACAATCCTACCATTCTATGACTACGGGGAAAACTTTTCTGTTACGGTTACCTCTTCCTGCAGTGCTGTCTGTTGCAGAACCTCACTTCTTTTATGGTTACTGTGAGCTATGTGTCACAATCAAAGCAGAAACAAACTGGTCAATGAAAATACTGCATAGTAAGCTCTGTCACAGTCATGATCTAAATGTACAAGAAGTATCTGAATTAGCATTCAGATCATCTGTAGGAGTCTGCCCAATGCATACCCAGAGCTGTACTGGGTAGTACAGTACTACACATGAAAACTCCTCAAAGATATAAGCTGTGTAACTCTTTCAGTTCCATACATATAGAAAGGGAGCTGGAACAGTTTGAAGAGTATTTTCATCTAAGAGGCCACAAGATCCAATGCCTTTTTTTTTTTTTTGCCCCTTTATTTAATTGGAACTACCACCTATGCTCTGATGCATTAGAGCCTGGTAACTTAGGGGATACAGTCTGTTGGGTCATTGCTATAGCCAGGTAGAATAAGCAGAGCACCCTTCCAGCTGGAGGAGGCTTTGCCATCGAGTCACACAGCAGGAGAGAAGCTAAAACATAGCACAGCAGCTAGAAGGTTTCACTGTCCAGGGTCCCTTTCTGCATGCCTCTGCCAGTCCTTTGTAATAGACCACAGTCACAGAGCAAATAATCTAGTTTCTTCTAGCAAGCATGGACTGCCAATGACAAAGAATTATGTTTTCCACTATCTTTCTTTATAATAACGGACAATTAGCAGTATTTAAATAGATTTTTCCAAAGCTTGGCCTGGACAATGCAGCAGTTTTACTCTGCTTGTAATAGGACAAAAAATAATAAAGCAGCAAACAGCAACACTACCACACAACACGTGATTTTACTTTACAGATAATACAGTTCAGCAGAAAAAAATATTTTATTCTAGAGATAGCTTAAACACATTCATTGCTTAAGTTTTGTTTAATATGAGCTAAAAAGCCCCAAAACATTAAACGTCATCCTTCTCCCCCCAACTAGAATCTACTGTTCTGTGATCTATCAACTTAGAATATTAGTTAGTTACCATATGCTAATTTGAAATTCTTCATTGGCAAGTTTTTAATTAAAATTAGGAGTTATTCACTTAAGTTCTCTGACAATTTCATTTCCTAATCCTTCTAGAAAAAGATCTTTTAGAAAAAGAAAAAAGACTGATTATGGCTATTACTTTCTTCTGGTACCTGTGCTAGTATTTTCTGATTAGATCAGGGAAAGTCTACGCCATGGCCAGCAAGAGAAGACACCATCACATGTACTCAAAGGTCTAATTTCATTCATAAACCTCAGTTTTTTGACCCCAGCTATTTCAACTACTAAAATCATGTCTCTGTAGCCGGGTAGGTCTTTTGGGTTTTGTGGGTTTTGTTTTGTCTTTTTTTTAAATATGTGGGAATGTATGTCTCCTGTGTTTGGAAGTGGTGAATTCTTGCTGTATGGGCATTATTTTGGCTTTGTTTTTTAAAGACATATTATGCAAAGTCTTGATTAATGCTACAAAAATCAATTTTGAGAAGTTTCAGTTGAAAATAAATTCCTTATAAAACTGAGATAGTGAAAATTCAAGAAATAAAATAGAAACAGGCATGCAACTTGAATATAGTGATGAGCATTCACTAATATACGAAGTGCTACAATGACTTGGTTCACCTACTATCACAAACTTCTTACTCATGCTCCTCTTCTCCCTTCCCCACAACTGTACCACTCATCGTTGCATTCCTACCTAGACAGATAAGTCAGTCAGTTACAATTATATAATTTTTAAGGAAAACTAGTAAGAAATCATCACCAACAAAAAATGCCTTAAAATATGGCCCATCTCAAGAAGCTTTCATGTTACTATTCTGTAATTGCAGAAGACAGTAACTTAAGGACAAAAGTTTCATTTTACAAGAGAAATAATTTTTGAGAATAACAGTTGTCAATTCACAGTGATGTTACTTCAAACAAATCAGAAACTGGAAATAACATGAGACATGAAGTCTCCCCCAAGTGTTCCTTCAAATTCATTACATCTTTCTGCAGCGAATGCATCAGCTTCAGTTCATTTACATCACCTACATGTTAAAACAAACCTGTGTAAGAAACAAAAGGATATGAGAACTATCTGAAGAAAACTGTTTGTTCCAGTATAGCTGGGGATCTAAAAAAACTGCTGTTCCCAATTCCAAGAAGCCTGGCAGGGCTGAACTGTAGCAAGTTGTCATCTCAAGACTGCTACCTGCTATCAAACCCTTTTCATGCGGAATTCTGTGAAGCATGCTCAAGCAAGTGAGCAAGAGTTTGCTTAAGCTAATATAACAGTAAGCACTGGCACGGACTTTATCTATTTACTGCTATGGTAACTGGCACACCTGGTAACTCACAATCAGTGAGCCAATTTAGTCCTGAAAACACTGCAGCTGCGTTCATAACATTACATTTAACCTTCTAGGCCCTTCTAAAAGGGTACACCACCACACAAATAGAAGTCCTGTGCTTCCAGGCTCAATATGGCACACCAAAACCTCATTCTTACATCTCTCTGTTCACAATATAACTTCTCAGAATAAATCCGTGAATGACTATCAGCTTGGCACAGTGGTCGCAAACCTTATGGCCACAAAAAGTCCAGGAAACCTGAAACCTGTAAGAGGAAACACACGAATGTTCATAACGAAAGGTAGTCCTAATAATGTTTTGAAGTGGAACCCTGCAGCAAGGTATCAAACCAACACGCACACAGCCTCAATGCTGCAACCACCTCTGTGCTTCACTTTACCACGCACGAGCAGTCCTGTTAATTCGGGGCTGCTCCCAGAAATAACATTAAGCAGTTGTTTTTTCAGGATAATGTCAAAACTGGCTGTTTTACACACCATTTTTAATAAAGTACATGCTGGTTTATTTTTCATCCATAATTCTTTGTTCATCAGATGGTAATCATCATCAGAGGGTAATGTCATTGCCCTCAGTTAACAGCTCCCACTGCAAATGTGACAGTAGGTGACCAAAATGCTACTGCTAAGACAACAACTACTCCAAAATATAAATCTTCAAGGAAAAAGAAATAAAACAAAGCCAACAAAAAACTGAACCCAAACCACAAAAACCAATAAGCCATCCACAACAATCTAATTAAATAGATTTGTTTAATATCATAATAAGGGACATAGGGATACAAAATTTTCATCTGAATAAAGAATAAATGCTTTGCCCTTGTGGTACAAGAAAATTCTGACCTATTTCTCTAGCACAACACATTTCATTTTTTTCCCCCCTCTCCAAAAAAAAAAAAGATCCCAGTAGCTGAATTTTAAACAAGCTATATAAATACGTACTTCATCCTAGTTTTCTGAAGTTAACGTATTTAGAAGTGTTCTAAAAAAGAAACAGGAGATAAATAATGAATATTATGATTGGCAAAATTTTTTTAGCACGTTTCAATCTTTACTGAAATCCTTGTCCAGCTCACCTCATTAATCTAAAAACTGTATTACAACTACTTGGATAAAATCCTTCACCCTACTTCAGAGGGCCCTAAACTTCCTCACCACTTTGGCCTTAATATAAAGCACTTTGTACTGAGGCAAATTAATTTCACAGCAGCTGGACAACCGGTATTTTTTCCAAACTTGAGGAAGTTCTAAGACCTCAGGTACTTATTTGTCCATGTGACATCCTGTCAATAAGCAAGACATTCAGGACTAAATAACCTGTCCTACACATTTCCTAGACTTATTTCCACTACAAGACAGAAATAATAATAAAAAAAGATTGTTGTAAGACATTTCTAGAGCTTTAGAACTTGCTTCAATAATGACAGTATCCCCTTTAGGACACTCTCCTGCAGATGACACTGGATTTCCAACTCGGCATGCTCTGTGAAGAGTCATTATCCTAAGTGAAAGAAAGCAACTGCCACAAGGACATAACAAGTGTTTCTCTTATGTGCTTGCTTATAATAGTCAGATTGTTGCAGCAGAATATTATAGAGCATGCTGGTTCAATTGTTATTAACTCTAACTTTCAAAATTGTTAATAATTCCAGTAGCTTCTTAGAACAAGCTTCCCCTTGCCATCTCAAAGTCTCAGGGTTCAATACTTTCCAAATAGAGCTCAATATTCAGAAGCACAAACTACATATGAGGTATCACTCATTTTGAAGAGAAAATAGTTTACAGATTCTATTATCCACATTAAGACTGTCTTAATCTCTAAGAGATGGACTGCTTGATTTCAGTGAGCATCAGAATCTACTGTTGCACCAGATAAAGGAATCATGTCTCAAATGAGGCTATTAAATTATATTATCCCTGGCTTCTGTTACTTACAGAAAGAGAAGATATTTTGCATAATTTTATCCCTAGTAAAATCCCTCTGTGCGATTTCAAAATGAAATAAATAATGCTTGGCTTAAGAATTTAGACTTAGTTCTTTGTTAGATTGCCTGACTCCTACCACATTGTATATACTCAGTAACAATTTACAGTACATGCTCTTTCCAGTTTGATTTCCACTTATGTTTCTTGGAAATTCTGGACAAGAAAGGAACTCAATGCTTTTTACAAGTCCTACCTAGCTGGATTATCTACTTTGTTATTGTAAACAAATATTCAAGTATTACATAGAGAAAATATTTAAAAATTAGTATTCGTTTTGCTGCTGAAGTTATGAAAACAGTCACATGATGATACACTTTTGTCTGTTTGTTTCTGTTACAGAATGGAGAAAGTAATGGAGAAGGTTGGTTGCCTAAACCAAC
This sequence comes from Limnodromus scolopaceus, assembly GCA_028565335.1. Taxonomy (NCBI): domain Eukaryota; kingdom Metazoa; phylum Chordata; class Aves; order Charadriiformes; family Scolopacidae; genus Limnodromus; species Limnodromus scolopaceus. The sequence continues at coordinate 73,808,705 of JAOXNO010000024.1, read as the reverse complement.
TACATATAAAGAAAGTTGGAGGTTTTTTGTAATACAATTCAAGTAAATAGTCTTCTGGAAAAATGATAACATACACAGTTAATTCCTAAGAGAACTGGTGTCAAATGAAAAACTTTCACCATTTGCAAGGGACAGAAGATCTGTTTCGGTTCCAAATTTGCCCAGCTCTAGACAGCAAGGTAGAGCAAAGCCCACTATGAAAGCCTATGCTCAACCCTATATAGTTCCATTCAGTTCAGCACTAGTGCAACCAACGTGAGACCGTTACATCCAAGGGGCTACTCACTGTGTATTTACTTGGCAAATCTAGAAAATGTTTTATAGTAACCCAGAAGAAAGAATATCTTTTTCTCTAGCCCATCCCTCCACAGTAACAAGCTATTGAGCAAGTGCACTGAGGCAAGGCTTAAGCCATTCCAGACAGTGCCAAGTACCAGCATGGCCAGACAGATTTCTGCTTTGGCTGGACGGCTACTGTGTGAGAAACCAGGAGAACACAGCAAAGGTCACTCTGTCAGATTACCACTCTGGCATCTGGCCCACTTGATCTCCCAACCAAGGCATCTTTCTGCCAACTTCTGTGTGCATATAGGAAATAAGAGATGCAAAGCATTAGTGCTGCAGAATCTCCGCATACAGACCAGACTTCATCACACAGGACAGAACCAGGCAGGTTATATTAGCAGAGGATGACCTGGGATAAGTTTGCAGCAAAGCCATATGTTCAGCATAAGGTAGCAGACTTTCACTGGACCATACTGCTTTGGCCCTCCCACGCTAGCAACCCTGAATAAAGTGCAAACAGGGTTACAACTGCCAACCGAAACAGGCCATCACAAACTAGGCTTAAATGGGTCTGGCACCGAGTAGTGGGTTGTCATGGCTGCATTTGCAGTATTAGTCTGCTTTATCAAGAGGTAAGCACTGAGGCATCAACATAACCACCTCCGAATCACAAAGCTCCCAAACGGTCCTCAGGACCATTTAGTCCTGAAATTAAGAGGAGATGTTACAAGGACTTGGGGCTATTTCTACATTTCGCTCATTTACTTCAGAGAAAGCTTGTCAGGTTGTATAATAAGCATTTACAAGGACCCTCAGAAATTTCTGATGAACTGAACCAAGATGAGCTGTCTGAACTGACTTGAAAAAGCTCAAATGCTATTTCTGGGGTGTGAACACTGAATGGTCCACTTCAAAGGCTTATTTTGTCCAAATTCCTCCTCCATAGTCATGCAAGTCTACAGATAAAGTAAATTTTTCATCTACAGTTAACTATTAAGTTTTCTGAGGGAAAAAAAAATAAATGTATTCTGGCCAATATTTGACCTTCGTGCCATTTCTATTTATTTAAATAACACTGTTACTGATGTACAGACATCAGTAGAGATCTCTTTGGAAGTCTATCAATATTATAACTTAAAATCCAAGAATCTTTCCTTCCTGACTGAACACACAAACTAAAAGGAAGAACTTCTTGCCTTGCTTCATATGTAAGTTATTTCTCAAGATAGAACAATTCCTTCATCTGGTCTTCCCCCTGCATAAGATCTGATATTGTATCTCAGAAGACATGTTTATTCCTGAAGTCATATTTAAACAGACAACGTGTGAGTGTACATCTAGAGAAATCCTCAGTTTCCCATTCCCACCAAGAACTAGTTTAGAATATAGTATTAAGAGCTGAAATTATTCTTTGTTAAATGTTTTTCATCTTTTAACCTCAGGACATCTTCCCAAGTACTTTTCTTAGCAATTGTTTTTTGAGGTAACAGCAAGTCATTCCGTTTCCATGTGATATTTTTCAGAATCTTCTTAATCATCTTAGCATGTTTTTATGCACATGCATAAAGATTTATTACTACTGGGAACTACTTTTGAGCCATGTGGTTATCCTCAGAAGGTATGAGATACAGGAATTGTACCTCACCCAAAACATGCAAATTTGTGACACACGTTGCACTGCTGAACCCTCTAATGCAGACCTCTGGCTCTGAGAGGAGGAACATAGGTGTAAGCCACATACATGGGATGTATCACTATAAAATTATCTTTTGCACTGGAAGCACTATGAAGCAGCCATATTTTCCACTGCCTTGAGCAGTAATGATTTGTACGATGAATTCAGTGCGTGTGAAGACTGTACTTAACCCAAATCTCTTTTGCCAGCATAACCAAACCTACTAACTAACTCTAAAAGGTAGGAAAAAAAAAAACCAGGAAACAGTTTATGCTTCAGTGTCAGATATTCAGTAGAGTTAAATACTACCCTTAGAATCTAAAATTTCAAGATATTTTACATTGTGCAATACAAAAAGTATCTTCTGCATTAAAACCCACATCTTTCATTCCTAGTGAAACCTCACCAAAAACTTGAATCCTTAAAGAGGAAGACCTGACACCAAGTAATGAAAGAAAGAGAAGCAACACTTGACCTTCCTAATTTACACATAATCTTCTTCTGACAGATTGCAGACAATGTCAGCCAACCACAGTTGTCGTGTTCTGAATAGTTAGAAAAGCAGAACTCCAGAAGCCAAGATACCAGTATGCCTTCTAAAAGCCAGACAAAAACATTTCCATTTGGCTTCTTTTCCTGCGTCCTGGAACAGAACAGTAGCAATAAAAATGTCAGAATTAAACTTCTCTTATAGAACACTATTTATACATCAATTTCTAGGCAAATATAAGCAACTGTTTTAAACATACCTGTTAAAAAAATAGTAATCTAGGTAAAGCTACAATGCTTCTAAAACCTTTTCTTGTAACAGAAGCAGGAAGGACAGAATGGACACATGACATTAGGGCAAATATCTAAAGCAATCTTGTCCTGATAAGGACTTATCTTCATAACATGATGAGCTCCAGAAAACACTACATGCAAGGGAGCTGCCAATTATTTAGTACTGTTAAATGGACATAAGTTTGCACTCAGCATTGACTGAAAAATCAGAGAAATAGAAAGTTTAAGAAAAGCTTTTTCCTCTCTTTAGTCTTTTACGTGGAAATCAGTGCAAATCTGGATTAGAACTAAAATTTAAATAAATGGAAAATTCAAACAAACAGCTTAATCTGAGTGGAATGTGTTGTTGGCAAACAGGCCGCATTTTAAAGCTAAGTTTTGTTACACCAGAACACCAGGAACAGTGGAGGCTCAGCAACAAGCTGCAATGGAAAAAATCTTTGGAAAAGAGGTTCCCCTCCTCCAAAAAAAAAAAAAAGCAACAAAAAAAAAAAAAGCACACAGGAGAGGCTTTAGGGCTTTAACTAAGTTTCCATTTTCAAGTTTGTTCCTCCTTTGAACAAATATCATATAATTCATGTTTACTCTCTAGGAGTTAAGGGATCTAGGAATCCACTAAAATACCTTTTTCAGAAGAACAACTGTTTAAAACCAATTCAATAGCAAGCAAGAATATCCCTGGGAAGAAAAATTTAACTTAAGAGGTTGATAGATCTCAAGTCTCAAAATTTAGGCTCACAGAGCCAGTCAGATATTTAGGTAGATAAAGGACTTGCCAGGAAAGACCTGCAACTGAGAAAATCTTATTGCTGACTCCAGAAAGCATAGAAAAGTAAAGAAAAAATATAATTTTTAATTAATTTAGAGTTAAAAAAAAAAACCGAAAATGAAATCAACCACATGTTTTCAGAAGGACTGTCGTTCCTTTAGCACAATACCTGGATTGAAAGTAAATTCTTTTAGTTGCACAGAAGACTTGCATCCAATTAAATGACATAAGTAGCTATATGCATTCTAGCATCACCTCTATTTTTAAAATAGCAGCCTAATGTATTTTGGGGTACTATTCCAACACTAGTACACAACACTTTTTCACTTGGGTGATGCTTTTGATCCAAAATGCCTTGAAAGAACAAGTTTGGTTTCTATATAAAGGTGAATTAAGGAAAATGATTAATTGTTTACTAGGTTTAAATAGAACTAAACCAGTTCACCTTCCCAACCCAACTTCTGGCAGCAATCTAACCTAAGCTTTCCAGAAGAAAACACAAAGAAGAAAAAAAAAAAAAGTCTTTGGAAGCATCAAAAAAGTGGTAAACAAGAGAAAACCCACCACTTAACTTTTTGGATGTAATTGATGTATGTAGGTCCAAGTGAAGATTTCTATGTTTCACTTGATTTTTGGAGAGAGCACTAATCCTTTCTCCCCAGCCCCCCCTTAAACTGTAAACAACTTACTGGAATAGAAAACCATACTGACAGCAAACCATATTTTTGGAAATTTAAACACTCAGCATTCACAGGAAAATATACTCAAGCTTCCAGAACTATTTTTCTGTCCCACAATGGTATATTCAGTACTTTTCCACTATGTTTATTTTAAAAGAAGAAACCCTAACCTGAAGAAAAAGTCAAGAGTAAGATGACAAAACAGCAAGTATCTCTTCAGTGCTCACTTTGCACTTGTCACAGTGAGACAATGTAATTTTCTTTTAAACAATATACTCTGGTCAAGCTTATGGAAGATGTATTATTTTACATAACCTAGGAGTCCTTTATTTTTTTTTACTTAATACTTTGCATATCGTATTCTAATTTCTAAACCTTTCCAAATTCTTAGTGCTCTAAACTTTGATTGAACGTCTCAAGTTGCATACAATTTCTCCATATGTGAGCAAAAAGGATCCAAATGCATGCCAACACCCCAAAATGAAGACAGTTATTTACATACCAAATGGGGAAAACAAATTATGAGTGTTGGGTTTTTTTAAAATAGAAGTAAGTTGGCTTTTCGGCAACTTAAAGCAAAGCAGAACTTTTAGCAAAATCAACACAGAAAGGGGAAGGATCACTGCTACTCGTACACCATTAGTATCAGAGTGAGAAAAATAACATAAGATAAAGACTAAGTTGACAGTAGAACACACAAGTGTAGACTGGAAAGGATCATCTCCAGCTATGAGGTTAAAAGAACAGCCAACTTCTAGAATTACCTCTCAAAAGACAGGCAGAAGAAAAAAAAAAAAAAAAACACCAAACCCTAAAACAGAACTCGTGTGACTTAGCAACTGCTAGATCAGGAGAACAGATGCTGTTATTTACAAAATGCATTCAAGCTGAAGCATTTTTAGTTTCTGCAGATCTCTAGATATTAGCTCCTATACAAAAAATATGGAAGCAAACTTTTTTTTTTTATGTATGCAGCTAACATGCATCCTACAGTTGCTTACCCCATTAATAGATAACAAAAGATGAGGAAAACGTTTGTGCCAATTTCTTCAGTTTAAAGCATTTCAATGCAGTCAAAAAATCAATATCAACCAAGCCAATATTATCAGATGTGTGCTTCACTCTTCACTTCTTTTGACAATAAAAATTCTAGTTATCATATCCTGAAAAATCAATTCAGCAGAATCACATAAACCCATAAATTTACAGATGAAGTTATCCCAAACAATTATAAGAAGAAGTTGACTAAGCAAAGCTCATTTCCATACAAGAAGAATGGCATACAGCTGGCATGGAAAACTGTGGAAAGGCTCCAAACACAGAAACAGCATTTGAAGTGACCCAGATACCCTACTTCACCGCGTTTTGAGAACCTCCACTGTTTTCAAGCAACTCTTTATTCCAACCAAAGACATTCTCAGGGTCAAGCAATTCTGCAGCTGACAAGCTTGACAAAAGAAAATTTCCCTTCGCCTCTCTCAACAAATGGACTGGAGCCTTCGGAAAGAAGGCAAGTAGGCTGAAGAAGGGAGGAGTCAGACAAAGCAACCCAAGGAGTACTGACAATTTAAGTTTTTTAAAAAATACATTCACGCCTCTGCTCAGAACATTCCCTGACGTGTCAAGATTAAGTCTTGTCCCTTAACTTCTCCAACCAGCCTCGTCACACATGTGTGATACAGACCCATCATCAGAACATGTTTACAACAAATAGTGTGGAGGTACAGTTCTTCCTGTAGGCTAGCAAAAGGTTGTAAATAAGACTAATCATTTAAGTGCATTATGTCATTACTTCAGTATCTCTCCCAATATTGAGAAGAGCAAGAGTATCTGAACACCACAAAAAAACCACCCTAACAGACAAATGTTTTCTAAACTAGCAATCTGGCAGAGCAACATGCAGCTTTTGAAGGGAGTACCCTACAAGACATAATTAAACCCATTCCACCTAATGGCTGGAAAGGACAGAACATACTTTTGCTCTGAAGCGAACTCACAAAAAAAGGGTGTTTTCATTCACTTTACATAAGAGTACTATGGGAAACAGAAACCAAATTGGGTATTGGAAAGAGACTAGTCAGCTTCCAGATGGATCAGATTCACCACCACCAGTGAGGATACTCTATTTAAATTCATAGGCTTCAACAGACTCTAAATCTCATCTGACACACCTTTCCATGGTGACTGATGAACAGTAAGCATGACAGAGGAACTTTATTATCCTACACAGGACACAGTCAAATTAACTCGGACCAAAAAAACCCCCACAATCTAACAGATCTGCCTAGCTACAGATTTCAAGGCTCACTAAAAGTTACTTAACATCGTGCAGGAAGGCTAGAAAGACTAAAGACAAAGCTATGAAGTCATTTATCAAAGATTACACCAAAAGCAGTTTAAGATTTGGAAAGTTAGCCAGTCTCCTGTAATACTAGAGTCATCAGGATAAACCATACGAGAGCAAGGAGCATATTTGAGTTTCACTCTCACTACTCTTAACAAGCAAGTACCACAGAGCATACACAAAGCAAAGAGATAGTGAACTCTATTGTGAGAAAAATCTAGCAATAAAACAGAAAATAACTCCTATTTTATCCTTTATGGACATACACAGGGGACTGTTACCTCCTCTCCTAGCAGAGGCTTTATTTGTCACACATGCTGTGGCAGAGGAGGAGGACAGCATGCCTGCTCTGGCTGTGACTAGAAGTCTTCATAGAATCATATGTGGTTGGAAGGGACCTCTGGAGATCATCTAGTCCAACCCCCACCCCGGAGCAGGTCTACCTAGAGCACGTTGCACAGGAACTTGTCCAGGCGGGTTTTGAATGTCTCCAGAGAAGGAGATT
>JAOXNO010000024.1:73778968-73795414 GCA_028565335.1 Limnodromus scolopaceus | reverse complement strand
GCGGGGGGGGGGGGCCCCCCCCCCCCCCCCCCCCCGGCGGAGGTGGGGTCTGCCCGTGCTTACCTGCACCCGGCTGAGGATCGCCTCGCTCTTCTCCCTCACGTCGGGGAAGGGGCAGCGCTTGGAGAGCATCAGCAGGCGGGCCAGCACCTCGCTCAGCCCGTCGCGGGCGGTGGGAACCAGGAGCCCGTCGGCGGCCCGGCTGAATGGCACCGCCGCCAGGGGAGCGATGGTCTCGCTGCGGCGGAGAACGGCTTGCCCGATGTTATCCAAGGCGGCGGCCCGGCTGGCAGCGTCGCGGCTGCACAGCCCGTCCCAGCGCACCTCGCCTTCCCGCTCCTCCATGGGGCCGACCGGCTGCTGCTCTCCCACCGCCACCGCCGCCGCCGCCGCCGCCTCAGCAGCCCCGACGCGGCCGCCCCATGGCGGGCTCCCGCCAGCCGCCAACCCGCCCACAAAGACGACAAACGCGGCGGCGAAGGGAGAGACCGCTGCCTGCGCCGCATGAGAGGCAGGGCGGGCGGCAGCTCCCTCAGCCCCGGCGGGCGCCCCCGCCAACCGCCGCCCACCGACGCCGGGGCTGCCGAGCCAGCGACGCCGCTGGGGTTTCGCCTCTCCCGGCGGGGAGCGGGGCAGCCACCACCCCGCGGCGCCGGCTGCTCCTCCTCCTCCTCCCCACCCCAGGCATGGAGGGAAGGGGACGGACCCAGTCCTGCCTCTCCGCCGCAACTCGGGGCGGCCCCCTCGGCCCTCCCTGCCGTGGCAGGGCCGCCACAGAGCCCCCCCAACGCACCCCTCCTCACCGCGGGGGCAGGAACGGGCAAGCCCAACCACACGACGGACGCGCCCCTCAGCCAATCATCTTTCAGCGTTGGCTGCCAGCAGCCCCGTGAGGGCTGTTGGGATGTGTAGTCCGGCCGGAGAGCCGTCCCGCCCCCCCCGCGGAGGACGAGGACTACGTGTCCCGGCAGGCAGCGCGCGGGGGTGTCTGCGCGTGGAGCCCGCCCGCGGAGCCCGCCCACTGCCGCCGCCGCTGAGGGAGGGTAAGCGAGAGCGTCCGCTGCCGGTCCTGTACAAGTCTTTTTTTTCCCGTAATTTTGGGGATTTTTTGGTGTGTGTGTGTTCAACCGCAACAGGTGATCAACCGCAACAGCAAATGGCTGGCAGCAGCCAGGAATAAAGCGATTCCGGTGGTGGGTTCGCTTCAGAAATTTGCATTGGCCAAAAAACCAATTAAGCACACGCGTGCTTGAAAGCAACGACAAAGGCTCGTCAGATGGACGCCTTGAGAGAAGCCTTTGATGTAGCCTGAGTAAACAGATCAGCAGAAAGCAAGAAAGAAAAACAGCCAGTGCAAGCAAAACGTAGGGCCTTCAACACTTGAAAATGAAAGGGAGAAAAAAAATCCCTGGAATATTCCAATTGGGCAACAGTTCTACAGTCCTGTAATCCAAATTAATCCAAGGGTGTTTTTTTTTTAAATCCAGATTCTGCTGAGGTTTATGAGCCTGGAGAAGAGAAGGCTCCTGGGGACCTTATAGAATCATAGAATGGTTTGGATTGGAAGGGACTTTAAAGATCACCAAGTTCCAACCCCCCCACCATGGGCAGGGACACCTCCCACTAGACCAGGTTGCTCAAAGCCCCATCCAACCTAGCCTTGAACACCTCCAGGGATGAGGCAGCCACAGCTTCTCTGGGTGACTTGTTCTAGTGTCTCACCACCCTCATAGTGAGAAATTTCTTCCTATGTCTAATTTAATCTCCCCTCTTTCAGTTTGAAGCCATTACCCCTCATCCTATCACTGCATGCCCTTGTAAGAAGTCCCTCTCCAGCTTTCTTGTAGGCCCTCTTTTAAGTACTGGAAGGACTACTTGGAACCTTCTCCAGGCTGGAGAACCCCAACTCTCTCAGCCTGTCCTCGTAGCAGAGGTGCTGCAGCCCTCTGAACATCTTTGTGGCCCTCCTCTGTACTCACTCCGACAGGTCCATGTTCTTATGTTGAGGGTTCCAGAGCTGGATGCAGTACTCCAGGTGGGGTCTCACCAGAGTGGAGCAGACGGGCAGAATCACCTCCCTCAACCTGCTGGCCACACTGCTTTTGTTGCAGCCCAGGATGTGGTTAGCTTTCTGGGCTGTGAGTGCATATTGCCAGCTTATGTTGAGCTTCTCATCCACCAATATCTCCAAGTCCTTTTCCTCCAGGCTGCTCTCAATCTATTATCTGCCCAGCCTGTGTTTGTCGTTCGGATTGCCCTGACCCCTGTATATAAATACGTGGAGGGAGGGTGCAAGGAGGAGAGGGCCAGACTCTTTCCAGTGGTGCCCAGTGATGGGACCAGTAGCAATGGGGACAAACTGAAACACAGGAGGTTCCTTCGGGACATTGGAAATGTTTTTTTCCTGCAAAGGTAACTGAGCACAGGCACAGTCAAAAGAACGCTTGCAAGTAAATCAGAAACAGGACGTTGGGCTTATAGGGTCTTGCATAATTATTTTGTGTTTCTCATGCACACATTTCCCACTTTAAAACCTCAAAACTGAAGTTAAATACAAAACAAGCTACTTGCATACCACAGAAAGACATAGAAACAGCATCTGAATCCAGGAACAGACTTCAGGCTGGCTCACCAACACCAGCCATCAACAGCTTTTATTTGTAAAGAATATGGTTTCTTCATCTGACATTCCTTTTGTTTTCTGGCAGGGTTTCTCTAAAGCTTGCAAAATAGGTGTCATTCTATCATTACCTGTACCTTTCAAGGAAGACCAATCTCTTTTTCCCATAAAATCCTTTCTGCAAGAAGCCTGTGTTGCCATTGTTTGGCAGCGTGGACAGGCCTGGACTGCTTTGTGCAGCTGCTTCCTCTAGGCCTTTGGCACCCTCGTGAACAATGTATCTACTAAAATCATCACTACCTGTAATAAATGTGAGTCTTGACTTCTCTAAGCACTCAAGGCCTCCACCCATCATAACTGATGGGTTCAAAGAAAATAATTCTGCCAGTGCCTTTTATGTTTTCTTTTTGTTTTTTTTTTTTTTTTCACATGAGCTTCAGCTTCCTGCCCTGTTCTGTCCTCACTCATTATGGTCTCCCAGTTTTCCTGTGAATAGACATGTCACAAATGCTTGTTTTATTTCTATCTAAATTTTGATCTTCAGAAGTTGAATAGATCTCATTTTTCCCATGATAAGTTTGCGCTTGCTGGGTGTCTCCGGCAATGGCTACATACATCCAAGATCGGTAAAGTGAACCAGAACTGAAGCGTTGGTGTTAGACTTTGGTACGGCTATATTCCCACACTGAATGCTAAGTTTGATTGAAAGTCACAGCACTGCCTTTTATCTTTTAGAAGTTGTTTTTTCCACTGGCTGCAAATGAACTCTGGCTACAGGAAACAGATTGTGAAACTGGCTCCAAGGCCTAAACTTCAGATTTTCAGCCCTTTGTTTTATAGATTTTAATGTAGCACTTCGGTAATGGAGATGAAGGTGGCTTTATTTTTTCCAAACCAAATCTCTGCAGTTTTCCGATACTGGGTCAAGTTTCTGTATCTACTGCAAGACATTGTGGAAATCAAGGTCAAAGGCTACCAGTGGAATTAATCAGAGCCTGAAGTTAGGGGAATGTGTTTGTCTAATTTGCGTGTTCACTAAAGTTAATATGCTTGTTTTTGATCCCTACAGAATGGATAAGAGAAAGGCAGAATTATGAAGGAAACAATCTGGCAACTCATCCAGAATTACAGCATTTGAGTTTTTAAAATGATAAGCTGAAGGAAAACAAATTTGTGGCTGTTTTAAACCTCAGTATTTCCTTCCTTGATGATTTATCAACTTCCCTCTTTTTGTAACTAGATAAGGACTTCTATAGCCATATGCAAATGATATCCAACGGCAGAATTTTTTTTTTAAATTACAATGTATAGTAGTTGTATTCATGTCCTTGCTAAGACAAAAGATCTAAATTATACTAGATTTACTTTTAGAAGGGTTTTCCAGTTTCCGTATGTCACAAAAGAGCACTTTACTGCAACACACACTTAGTTACTGGAAAACTAATAGTAACGCAGTCAAACTTGTGCAACTTAGAAGGAACTGCTTTTTAAATTATACTCCTTCAACTACTTTTATTTACACCTGGTTTTGTTGAGGCTTATTTCATTCCAACTAGTAAATACCTACGATGGGATCACTTCTTTTAAAAGTTCACCTTCCCATTTTAGATCTGGGTTTTGGCATGTTGGTGCAATAAATGGGCACTCCACAGTATTTAATGCGTTTTTATTCACAGCAGCCCTCTGAGGAAGCAAAGCTCTGTGACTCATGTTTTGCAGAGAGAGACCTGGAAGCTAGAGGCTACTCTTCTACTCTCTTTGAACCCAGGCCCAAGCTTGGTCTTAAGCCCAGGCTCATGTATCATCCCAACAGATTGGCCTTAATGATGGAACAAGCTACAGTATAAGATGTGGGAGAAAATATGGCCTTGTTTTAATTCTGAGCATGTGTTTGTACATCTGCCATGGGTTCTGGTTTACTGTGGGTTGCCTGTATACATTTGTACCAAACTCTGCCGCCCTGCCTCCTTAGAGGTCACAAATAAAGCAGGGATGGGTAAGTTAGCTACTGACTTCTTCTCAGGAGACTGAATCTTCCTGTCAGAAAGACTATGGAATAGTTTTACGCTGAAGCATGGGTTGCTTTGAGAAGAGCTGGGCTATGACATACCAGATCTACAGCACACTTAAAATCCTGCTGTACTGTGACAACTCTCTGACTATACTCCATTTAACTGTATAAACGTGGCCTGAAAGACTAAGGGCTACACCCTGAAAAAAGAGCATGGGTAAACTAAAGAGTCAGATCCGAGAAACTCCACTGAGCAGCCACTTGAATTCTATTAGTCTGTTTCCAGATAGAAATGTCCAGAATTGCCCCAAGCTGGGCATCTTGGCACCTTTCTCCCTTTTGTGCGCACTTGTGGTCTAGGAAGTAGGTAGAGCCGCTCCAAGAGAGGTCCAGCTGAGAGGAACCTCTCTCAATCCAATGAGTCAGGTTCTTCTGTAATAGCCACAGCTAGCTTCAGTGCCAGGACACATTTGGTAGAGTACTCACCCTCAGTGCAGTAACCCAGTGATGAGAGAATTGACTTTTAGTTCAAAGAGATTTACATCAACATCTGGTAAGTCCCAGGAGAGATCAGAAGGACTGCAGAGTGGAAGGGAAGCATTCATCACCTCACCTGTTGAAGTTGGAGAGATGGCAAATGTCACACTGGCATGAACTAGAAGGCGGCAGACAGAGGAAGCTGTAGGCACTCCTGGTTTCTGGTAGCTATTCCCAAGCCATTGCTGTTTTTTATCCAGGGACTATTTACTACAAAAACGCATAAGTAAAACCCAGGACTCTCTTCTAACGATTAAACTAGATGAGAGAGACACATCCTTGATTTACTCTGTCTTTTGCCTCAGCTGCCTCTCCTTGTCCTAGACTCTTACACGCGTATCTGAACAGGGTCATAACTTCAAACGAAAAGGTGGTGACTCCCTGTTTCCTTCCTGCTCTTCCTCCTGCCAGTTGAGCATGGTGGTCAGGGATGCGGCATGAATGCTCCCTGGGAACTCCCACTTCCCGACCAACACTCTAACCACTGAGCATAGAGAAGATGGACACTATTTCCTCCAGCTATACTTAAAAGAAAATGAGAATTGTTTATTGGGAATTTTTTATCTGCTGACAGCCCAACAGGCCTTTTAAACACCTTTGGCAGTCTGTCTGTTAACACAGACCTTGGTGTTTTCCAGTAATAACACAAAGAAAAATGCTATGGCTGGCAGCCATATGAAATGAAGTCACAGACCAGAGGAGCGACAGGGACTCTTTATTCATTGTTTTAAAGAACAGATTTTGGCACTCACCGCCAGAAGAGGACTCCAAATTCTGAGTCCCAAGAGGACAGAAGTGCCAAGCACCAGGGTTGGACTTCAGATACATCTATGTTCATAGAGTTTCCCACTTTTGTTAGCTTCTCATTGAGCATGCTGCTTGTTTTGGCTGTATACCTGTACTTCTTTTACATGCAGGGAAAGTAAGCCTACCATTACCAAACTTGGGATTCAGCCCTGAGGCTGGAAGGCTCATACATGCTGGAGCATCAGTCCCTCATCAGTCCCATCCCTCTGTGATTTATTAAGGTCACAAAGAATAGCAAGAATTTAAGTCAAGTCCCTAGAGGTCCACTAGACTACCTTGCAGTCAGAAACCGCATCTAGTTAATAGGGGAGAAATGTCTCTTAAACAACTTATAATCAACCAAAGTTAATTTTATATATGCAACATTGTGCAGGATTTCGTAGCATCTTACTCAGATTTTCCCTGCATCTTGAAGTCACGCAGGTCTAAATATACAGATTGTATGAAACAAGTATTCTGTTGCATGGCTTTGGATGTCGTAAGTTTTCCCAGACAACTCAGGCCAGAAGTAGTGACAGACAGTTTTTGCATTTTTGTATACTCATTATACTGTATTATCTACAAACGACTTGGCATTAATACTTACGATATTGTCTCTGTTCAAGATGAGCAATATAGATGTGTTGGAGTTACTGTGAATATTCTGTCATGTAAACAGATTATATTATTTTAAATTATTCTTTAGCAAAATAGGTCTCTAAAACAAGACTGAGGAGTTGCTCTGACTCAGATCTGCTTGCAATTTTTTTGCATCTTTAAAGACAACTGTTGCTGTCAAAAGATGACTTTGAGGATCATCTCTTGCCAGGAGTAAAACTTAACCTTTTCCTTATTAGCTTTTTGGTGGGTTTTTTTCATTCTTTTTCTTGGGTTGCCTGATGTACAAATGCAGAATGGAGTTCTTGTTCCCTGCCAGGTGCCTAGTTATCAGCAGCACAGGAATATGTGAAAAAAAAACAAATGTAGGGGTGGTAGTAGGTAAAAGGAGAAAAATCCTATGAACAATTACCCTCTTTGTGTTTCTCTGCTCATCCATGTCATGGTCTTTTAGTTAATTAATTGCAGCTAAAAATCTACCTGCTACTCCATCTTCACACTAGGTTAAAGGATGTTGGATGAAGAGACTGACACTTTCCATGAGAAAGAACTGGAAAAAACAGAAGTTTACTTTACAAAAAAATTCCAAGGCAATGGTGGGGACACAATCTGTGTGTTTCATCTGCCTAGAGGGCAAGTTGCAACGTTCAGAACCATCTTTCAGTGATCCGTTAAATATTTGAGACATAAAAGGTGAAAATTATCATGCAGTAAAAGTGCTTACTGTAATTGAGTCAGTACCTGCAATAACTGTCCCCAGCTCGTTATATTTCTTCACTATGATTGTCATGTCAACCCACTCTTACATATGCCCCAGCCTACCCTGGTATCTTTTCCTTTTTTGCATTTGCCATTCTAATCTCTAATTATTCTGCCTGTTCACAGATACATAGTCTTCTGTATGAAAGACAGTTGCCCTTGAAAACCTTCCCTTTCCATAAAAGCAAAGTCTTCCTCTTTTTAATCAAGGGTCAGTAGCCAGAGCCAGTAATTTCCTCCTGCATTCCCATCTACTGGGACATATGTGCTCTGCTCTGCTCTCTAGAAAACTGCTTCCAACCTAATGAGCAAAAGCAGATTTTTGAGGGTGAAGAGAAGTGACCAAGCTAAGCAAACTACATATGGAAGACAGTGTGATGGTGTCAGCATCAGAAAATAACAGTGAGGAGAAAAAGTAGCTTTTTACGTTCTTCATGTAGAGTACTGAGGAAAGCACCTTGAATTTCCACATCAGTCAGTGTACTAAGAGCAAATAGCATCTGTTGGAACTGGATCCTAAGTGTGAAGGGAAAAAATGTGATAGTTATTCTTGGAACTGTATCCTATGTGTGAAGGGAAGAAATTTGATAGTTATTCTTGTGTGGGAAAAAATGGTTCTTTTTACTTCGTAAAAAACCCTTTTTATGCTAGAAGAGGGAGCTGGACAAAAAGAATGAAGGGAAAAGAACAAGGAACAAAGCTATAGGATGATATAATGACAAGAAAAAGAGAGGAGATGAGGGAGAAAAAGCAACGTGGAGGTAGATGAAAGAAAATAAGAGGGACAGAATTATGAGGGAAGTGAGGAAGTGTATTAGTGACCATTTATATTATTTTGTTTTGTGTTTGATGCTTATTACTAAAAGGTCATATTTAATTACTTTGGACTGATTAAAAGACTTAGAAATGTAATTATTTTGACAATACTATATTCCAGGCCAGGTGCTTTCATGCTAACATAACAATTGTTACTAGGTAGGGATTTGCAGTCTTTGCTCCTCTGAATGCTAAATTCAGTTATCATCTGCTCACACAGGTTAAAGCAGTTTGTACCAACTCGATCTCCCCATGAACTATTGAATATGATTTTATCATGCACTTATGAATGAAGGCCCAATTTAATGAGGAATTTGGTCTGCTGTGCCCATTGAAGAGAACAGCAAAACTCTAATGACATTACCACCCACTCATTGACATTGATACACTCTTAGGCTAGAACCCATTCCTAAAAAAAATTGTCTTAAAAAGAATCTCTGTTTTTTCCCCACCTGTTTTTTTGTCTTGTTCCCAAAGTACTTGTGCAACTTACTCCATTTTCTTTCTTCCTCTTTTACTTCTGTGTAAAACAAACTCTAGCAAACAGAAACTACAGAAATATCAATATGAATGCTTAGAAGGTCTGACACAATGAAATAAATGACTTAGGAGGTGAGGGTTTTTTCAATAAAATACCAAGTTTTACCATACTTCACAGTACATACAGTGTTATGAGAAAATACAGAATTTAATTTATTTTCCTTTTTTTCCAAGACTGAAAAAAAAATGATTGGATGAAAATTCTGCATAAGACTTGATATTCAGGAATGAATAGGTTTGCTACTGTAGTATCAAAGAAGAAACCGGTCACTTAATCTTTATATATCCAGTTCTGAGACTGTCAGTTTGTATCTTGCAGTTTGTACAACAAGCTAATTCCCATGGATTTGCCTGTGTCAGTTTTTAAAAAACTCCCAAGTTCTTTAATTGCTCTAACAAATTTTAGTCATTTGTTCTAAATTCATTTGAAGTGGGATTCAACAGAACTCAAAAACATGTTGAAATGTGCTAATGATTCAGTGAGGTTTCACTTCCTATTAGTTTTGCGGCTGTCACCACTTCATTTCTAACCCACTTAGATTAAAGAAGGCACATGAGGACCAGTTACTTAGATATGTCCTGAGCAAGGTCATATGTTTCAGGCTGATTAAAGCGGTTGTGTCAGGATGCTAGAGACTGGGTGTTCCCAGAACAACAATGCAGTTTGCCTACAACATTATTTATTTCTTTTTGTCAGTGGAAGGGCTGTTCTTTGTCTGTGGGGAATAAGGCTAAAAGAGCATTGCAGCATTGCAAGTACAGCTGACCAAGCTTTTCCCTGGTTCTCAAAGGAAAGTGAAAGGGGAAAAAAACAGACCAGTTTGGATCGTGTCACAAAAATGGCCTCTCACATAACCTTTCGCCAGCAACACTTGGCTCAAATAGACAAGGCAGCAGCCAGCAATCTGGGAGTTTCTTGGTATAGCCTGTGTTGGGGCAATTCTTTAAAATTTCTCATATGTCAGATAAACAGTGAATCATTCCTTGATTCATCTGAGACTTTGTTTTCAGTTATGAAAAAACCACTATAAATTGTGCGTGCCCAGTAGGTCAGGTCAGAAGATAGGTATCTTTGTATTTCTTTCTGAAAAATGCTTTGATCTGTTTTTTCTCTTTCCTCTTTGAAGGTGTTCTGACAGCATCTCTTTCTTTGGTTCTGAAAGGTTGCCCTCACAGCGATTTGAATGAACCAGGATCTCTGAGATAACAAGCATCAGAGAATTTAGTGGAATAACCTTATGTTATCATAGCAACTATCACATTATTCTTTTACTGTATATCTTTTGCAAAACTGCTAAGCCAGCATTACTCCCTGAATCTGCTACAGTTCACATGTACAAAAAGCTTTTCCATATGCTACTTTACAGTATGGGACATGTCATGGTTTGGACCGGATTGGCCACTGAGACTAATGACAGATGCTCTCCCTCACCTTTCTTTTCTGAAACTTTTCTGATGATGTGGCTAGCAATGGAGGGGAGGAACAGAAAGGAAGGGAGGAGGAGGATGAGGAAGTCATAACTGCTCTTTCTGTAACATTTAGGATTTCTGTGGTGTTCAGTAGCTCTCCATTGTTGGCATGCTTACTTGTGCTAGACAGCAGTAACTAAAATGTCAATTGATTTTTACAGCAACCTGATCCCGTACTCTGGCACTCAATGCAGGCCACATTCAACAAAAATAAATAGTGCAAAGGTAAATCACATGATAAAACGGCAAATTCCCTGTTTGTCTCAAGGTACCAAACTCCAGCTTGCTTGCTGTCCTCTGAGCTGTCAAAGTCACATATAGAGGTACAGATGGACCTGATGATGGGATTGCTCTCCAACAGCCTTTGTGCAAGCTTGCTCCTGGCCTGCATGTGACAGTGAACCAACAGAAGTGGGTCCCACAGCTCATCCTCACACACCAGAGGGGAGCACGCCAACTGCAGCAAGGTAAGGCAGAGGTAGGCAGTGTAATTGCATTAGTGCAGTGCTGTCACACAACTAATTTGCTCTGCCTGGCACCATGCACAGGGTTTTGACTGTGTGGCACTGCAGTCCGGGAGCCTAGCTCTGGCTTGGGGATGACATAGGTGTCAAGGCCAGGCTATGGGTTAGCGGGAGGCCCACAGGCACTAGATAGCCCCATGGCTTGATGCAGGGTATGTATGAACTGGCTCTGTTGTGTGTTCACGTGTAAAATAACAATGGGCACCTGAGCATCATCACTGCATCCACCAGCGCAGGCTGGGTCAGTTTTGGTTAAAAAACCCAAAGGGCTGGCAGGGACTCTGGATGCGACCCACACAAAACACATGCTTCTCCCCCACCCCTCCCCACCGCAGCACAGGGAGCTGGGGTGGCAGGGAGGCATTTCTGCCTCCCTCCCTTCCCCTCACCTCCCCTCTGCCTGCAATGGGCTGTTTTGTCAGCCTCCATTCAATACGCATACTTCTCCTTTGGCTGTTCCCCAAACTCGAAGGAGTGCACTAATTTCCTCAACGAAGGGCTTGTCTAAACAGCAGTGTTTTGGCTGCTTTAACGAGTGTTGTTCAAGTGTTAAATCCCCCTAAGCCTCATGGAGTTACATTAGTACAAACATTGCCATTCGGGAAGCAATATCTGCCGTAAAGCACCTCTCTAGGGCTGTGTACCAGCATCTACGTTAGTGTGGAACAAAAGAGTAGTAGGTTAAGCTTGCAATGAATTTGGGCTGTGTAAACCTTTTTAAAAAGCAAGCCTGTCTGTGATGGTTTTATAGAAACTTAAATACTTGCAGGGGAAAAAGTGGATGGTAGGACAGTTGACGCCCAAACATACGTCAAGCTACTTAATTATTTCCTGATAGGTTTCTTGTCCTAGAGGGTTGAAAGTGATCAGGATGTTTGGTGATGTCTTGCTGGTGTAGAGTGAGCTGGTCCTTTTCCTGTCCCATGTCCTTGCCAGAGGTCTGCAGCATCATAGACATTACTCCTGTGCAGCATGGTTGTTATAAACTATATTTACCTAAGATATTAAAGGACTTGTCTACACCAGAGCACCTCTGCTAGAGTGATTATGCTGACAGAGCCTCCAAGCACTATAGCAACCATTCCTGCAGCCTGCTCCATGTAGCCTCTCCCTTCAAGAAAGCTGTGGCAAGGCGAGGCGTCTGTAGCTATGTCCACAGCAGGGGTTCTGCAAACACAGGTGTCTCGGTTGTTCAGTGTTGTATTCCTTCACACCCCTTTCTCAGCCTGTGCTCGTAGGAGTAGCTTGGGGAGCTCCCCCCTCCAGCTGCAGGGAGTGTATTACCCTCTGCTGCACTGGCAAAATTGTGGGTTTTCATGCTGAAGCCCACACTGGATTAGCTGGATCACCATGACTGAGCTGGTGAGCTGACCTCTTCTCTTTCACTTTCCTCTGGCTTCACTTGCAGAACTAAAGGGTTTTTACTTCCCTTTCTCCTGAATAGGTGTTCCCCATGTCCCCCCGCCTTTGTGTTACTGAGCTTGACCACACACTCTCAAAATTTTCTGTTGCTTTATTCCTTCCCTCTCTTATTCATTATTTGCTTCGGATCACTGCCCTCCTTACAACTGTTCACTGACCCATCTCCTTGGAAACAGCAGGACTTGTTTATGTGCCGGTAATGAGGAAACTAATTGATGCATAGCAGCTGCAGGCACGCGAGGGAGCCATGTTCCACCAGAGGACGTTGGAGAAGTGAGTCTCTACTTATGCTGACTGCCAAGAGGTTAGATGGTGTGAGCAAAACCCACCTTCATCCTCTGGAGTTTCCGAAGTTGCCTTCCCCTGTTCGCAGCAGCAGTAGGAAGCTTGTTGCCTGCGCATACGCATATTTTTATGGACTTTTTTTTGCTAGTCTTTTTCATTACCAACATGTTGGTGTTGAGAAGCAATGGGAAAATTGGTAAGTCTTCCCCACAGGGAACTCTCTGGGAAAAGCCTGTGGTTCAAGGGTAGCCTGGGCAGCTTCTCTCTTGTGGATCTGGGGAGGCTGTGCCAGTGCTGGAGGGAGGCCATACCAATGCCAGGGTGTCCACCCTGAACTGTGGGATCTGCCCTGGGGGTGTTAGCACACAAAAAAAGCAGCAGTGCCTGGGAGGCCTCAAGTCAAGCAAGCCCTGATGGAGGGATGCTCATGTTAACGTGATCGTGATGACAACTTGGAGGAGCAAGGAAGTATTTCCTCATACCGTTGGTTTAGTGCATATCATACAGAGGTGGTGTGGTTGGATGCTGATCTTTCTATGGACTCTGAAACAGTGATGGAAGAGCTGTTCCTGGAAACTTTTTCCTTCACTAAAAACTTTCTTCCCTGACCCCCTGATAAGAATGGCTTTTCCTGGGTGTGCTTCATCAGCCGGTTTCAGTCTTGGTTTGGTTTTCTTCCTCCGGTTTCTAGGTATCTCCCTTGGGTGACTTACTGGGAAACTAGTGTCTGTAAGTAGCCCTGCTCAAGTGGGAAGCCTGTTCCAGTTGCATGCCCTCTACTTTAAATTTGAGTCATACCATAATTGCTGTATCATTGAACCTTCAAATAAGCTTTTTTTCTATCAACTGGAGCTGTATATACCCTTCGTGTCACTGTATCAAGTGAAATGCTTGGTACTACTTTGCTAGGTAGCTGCAGTGTGATTTAAAACTTGGGTTTAACTTCCTTCTCTTGGTATTACACTTGCTACAAGTTGCAAAACCGGCTAACAGCTTTCAGAAGTGAACAACTGTCTCAAATTTTGAAGTATAAGTTAATAGGACCCTTATCAAGATGGACCAAAATGTGTGTTTTTGAGGGAAACATTGTCTCTGCTGTTCCTGCTTATGTGGGACAAGTAGATGAGTACAAGAGCAAAGAATACAATGAGAAAGCTTAACAAACACTATTTTTACAGTGCCAGTGAGTCCAAAGTTATTAAAGACCTCTTTAATCATAGAATAGAATCATAGAATAGTTTGAGTTAGAAGAGACCTTTAAGATCATCTAGTTCCAGCCCCCCTACCACCAGCAGGGATGCTTCCCACTAGAGCAGGTTGCTCAAAGCCTCATCCAGCCTGGCCTTCAACACTTCCAGGGATGAGGCATCTACCACTTCTCTGGGCAACCTGTTCCAATGTCTCACCACGCTCACAGTAAAGAATTTCTTCCTAATATCTAATCTAAATCTCCCCTCTTTCAGTTTAAAACCATTACCCCTCGTCCTATCGCTACACTCCCTGATAAGGAGTCACTCCCCATCTCTCCTGTACTGGTACTTTAGGTACTGGAAGGCCGCTATAAGGTCTCCCTGGAGCCTTCTCTTCTCCAGGCTGAACAACCCCAACTCTCTCAACCTGTCTTCATAGCAGAGGTGGTGCAGCCCTCTGATCATCTTCATGGTCCTCCTCTGGACTCCCTTTAATAGGTCCGTGTCCTTCTTATGTTGATGTTAGTTCTTTAATGTTAGTTCTTTTTCTACCTTATTCCTTCAGATGGCCTCTAGCTCTCCTTCATATGGCCTATGCTTGGTTGTCATAGCATTCCCAATGTAAATGACCAAACAAGGCTTGAATGATTTGTCATAGAGTGCACATGGGCTGATCTCTAAGGGTCTGCTCTCCTAGAAGTTATGTTAGACTAAAGGATTTTCTGCAAGTTTCTCTGTGTCTTGGGTATCAAGGAAAATCACTATTTGAAGGGGTGTAAACTGCCTTCAGATGTGCTTCTGATAAAATAAAGAATGTGAAAGGGTGGGGCAGAAAGAGAGTGGAGAAACAGGACTTAATAGATATGCTTAATAATGGGGAAATGCTGGGAATGCTGGATGTTAAATATCCCTTTGTTATCTCAGTGCTAAATGTGGAGAACCATGTCTTTATTATGTAATAAAGCCATATGTAAAGGTATAGGTGTTAGAGCACTAGGGAGGCTGCAAATGAAATCAGCCTGTAAAACTTGGAATGCTTGCTCTGCAGGGAGCACTGAGAGGCAGACACCAAAGTCTGTAAAATAAATAATATAAAATGTTGTTAATCCTTCACTTTTAAGAGGACGATAGTCAGCACAAGTTATTAGAAGGCACCAAGAAAAATCAGGAGATTTTGGATAGTGGAGAACTGTGTTTAATGTTATGAAAGGCATTGTTTTGTAATTGCATTAAAAAACAGGATTCATCTGGAGGTGTGTGCGTTTTTTTAATTATTATTTTGGTTCACATGATCTGGTGTGATACAAAACAGAGCGAGGGACAGCCCAGTGACATACTGTGAAAAGTTACATAGTCCATTAAAGAGCTAATGGCATTAAATAGCTCTCTTTTTACAGGCTATGGATTCTGAATCAAAGAACAGTTTCATAGGAAGCTTTCTTCAGCCACCAGATAAGATGCGTCCCGCAGCCTTTGCTTATATAGAATCAAAGAAGTTGGCAGCTCTTGGTGGTGACAGGCCTCCTATCCCCAATAACCAAGGTAAATCCAAAATATGTTCTTAAAGTGGTCTTTTTAATTGTCCCATGTGAAATTTCTTGAGCAAACTCCCCGTTCTGCTTTACTAAGTTCAATGACTTGCTGCGATTATCAGACTGACATTGAGACAGGATGTATATGTGTCCTGAGGGAGTAGTCTCCCTGAAGTCATACGTCTGGAATGGAAACTGCTGCAAGTCTTCTAACATCCTTATAAACTTTGGCTTTGAAAACTGTTTAACTTAAAATCATCAGACTTCCTCTAAAAGCAAAGGAGAATGCTTCAAACTCAGCAGAAGCAGTTCATGACTTTAAATACAGCAAAAAAAGATCCTTATTATAGTACACTGACTGGAATTGGCTTTGTGTAGTGCTATTTGACTCCCTCTAGCTTAAAATTGCTTGTAAGGTTTTGTGTGCAGTGTGATTCCTTGGGAGAACTTTTGAATAACGCAGACTCTCAGGAAAGTCAGCAGCATGAAAGTTAGTCTGTATGAAATATGGGTCCACTATGATTGCCCTGTGCCTTAATTGATGATTACTCCCTGGAGTTCAGGACAAATGATCAGTGGCTTAACATATCTGGAGAGCTCAGTGAATCACAAAGATACCATACCTGCATTTACTATCACAGACCACTTTGCAATATTGCACAGACATAGTCTATATGTGTGATAATTATTCTTTCATTTGAAGAATCTGTGACTTTTGTAGTAATTTTTTGCATACAGAACTTGGGCTTTTTGGATTAAAATGTTCAGTTTAATGTTATGCAGCTAAGTGTTTAAGTAACGAATTGTTTGGCATTCCAGTACAGAGATGGAAGAAGTGGTTCCACTTCATCTACTTCATCTTTCTGCTCTCTGGTATCTCTGCTTTTTTCTTTTTTTTTTTTTCTTTTTCTTAATTTTTATTCTAATGGGACTATGATAAGCTGATGAGAGTTGTAATGGAGCCAGAAATATTTGCTGAGTATTCCTCCACTGAGAGAATTGGTATAGGGAAACTATCAAGCTTTATAAAATGTCAGAAGAGAAACTTGACTTGTTACAGAACATATCTTAAATTTCCACAGGTGTGTATACTTTTTGGAGAGGTAGTAGACTTTTCCTTGTAGTTGAAATTGCAGCTTTTATTTTTGGCACGATTTTGACACATGCCAATTTGAGGCTAAAAGCAAAATCTTGCAGACTTGTTTCTATGGTTTAAAGAATCATGAAGTACAAGAAACCAGACATTGAATCATAGAATCATCATAGAATCATAGAATGGTTAGGGTTGGAAGGGACCTCAAAAGATCATCGAGTTCCAACCCCCCTGCCATGGGCA
>JAOXNO010000024.1:73690801-73778868 GCA_028565335.1 Limnodromus scolopaceus | reverse complement strand
CTTCCTGTCAAAGAGTCCTTCTCCAGCTCTTCTATAGGCACCCTTCAGGTATTGAAAGGTTGCTATAAGGTCTCCCCGGAGCCTTCTCTTCTCTAGGCTGAACAGTGAAGAATCATTACCTTTTGAAAGAATAACATTTTTAAAATGCATCTGCTACTAAAATATCCCTTTGTATCTGATGCTTCCCTGTCCTGAGTCTGGTTTTGTTTTTTAATCTGTCCACACCATTACATTACACCAAAACTTGTGACCTAACTTAGGTGCATGTGTTCCCTGTTTCTGTGTAAACACAAGTCCTAGGGTTTGTTACACTCAATTTGCCATGATTTTTTTGTGCTTTCTTCCATTTGGAGTGATAATAGTTTTGCTCACAGGACCTGTGCTTTATAGCTCAGTTATGCAGTAAGCACGTCCATTTTCTCCCACATATGTTGTGCTTGTGTTAGTGTATACTGCTGGGGAATATAATTCATCTTACGAGTGATCCTAGGAAGAAAATGTAGATAGTATTTTTCCATTTTAAGTGTTTTGTAGTAATAACAATAACAATAATAATAATAATAATAATAGGAACCATTACTTAAGATGTAGCTTTTGCATTGTTTGCTAGCTGTGGTGGCAGCCCTGAAAACTCTTCAAGAAAAGATCCGCCATCTAGAGTTGGAGAAGTCACAGGCTGAAGATAATCTCTGCAGTCTCTCCATAGCAGCCGCTCAGTATAAGAAGGCCTTAGAGCATGAATCCTACAGAAAGGACACAGTACATCAAGAACTGATGCAACAGAGGAAAGGTATTTCTCTTGAGTGATAAGATATAGCCACGGCAGCTCCAAGACTACATAATCCAGGGAGTGTTTGTTTGTTTTAACAAACTGCTAATTAATGCACCCCCCTTTCTTTTTTGCTTCAGGATTGGGGAGAGGCAAGAGCTTGATAACCGTGGATTAAGTTGAGATCTTTTTGTACATAGATTAAATAGGTATTGCATAACCCATAAAGCTATTTTAAAGAACAAGCAGATTTCAGGTGGTATGTTTAACTCCTACAATAAACAAGCAGCTGCTTACATGTATAACACTGCTAACTTGAGAAAAATGAGGAGAAGGGAAGAAGCCAGATTCTGGTTAGATATCTGCTGATATAAATCAAAGTAACTGCAATGCTTACACCTTTGGAATTCAAATTAGGGACTAGGTCTGGAAAAACATTTTGATTCTCATGTCTTATATATACAATATATTTTAACCACATGACTTGTTCAGACTAACAAAACTTTTCTTGCATGTTTTGAAGACAGAATTCCTCAATGAGATGACAGACTGGCTAAATGTGTAACTCCCATTGCTGTACTGAATGCCTTTGTTTCTCTCTGTAGATATAAGCGTGCAGTTAAATGCAGCACAATCCCGCTGCTCCCTGCTGGAGAAACAGCTGGATTACATGAGGAAAATGGTTTTCAGTGCGGAACTGGAAAAGAAAAGGGTTTTAGAACAACAGGTGAAGCCTTTTAGCATACTAATAAAGTAGTGACCTAGTTAAAAAGTATAGAAATATGTAAGATTGGATCTTTTTTTATGGCCATCACTCTTCCTAAGCTCTTCTCAGGGTGGTAGCAAACGGAAGCAATTTACTGTCTGACTGACTGATGACAACTGTTCAATGAATTGTATGAAAAGACTCCCTAGGTGGAACTCTTAATGAGCAAAACCGTGCTAATACTTGCACATTTGGTAGACTAAGAGGCTGCTGGAAACTTAAGTCTTCTTTGTCTGCCTGGTATTTTTCATCACTTTGCAATTTTAAAAATACGAAACTTAAACTAGTTAAACACCTTTACTGTAGTGTGTTTGGTTTTTTGCTGTCAGAAACAATTTCAGTCAGCTGCCAACTCCATTCTTGCTTACATTTTTCCAGGCCCAGCTTCAGAAAGAGGAAGATCAGAACCGGTTAGAACTGCATGCAAAACTTGAAAAGCTCGAAATGCTAGAAAAAGAGTGTCTTAAACTTACTGCTACTCAGAGAATTGCAGAAGTAAGCATGCATGGCATGACAGTCTGAAAGTCATTCATTTGATATAATTTGTATGGAAAATTATAATTTATAATATAATTTGTAATTTGCACTGTTAATCGTACTGTTTTGCAAAAATTTCCTCTGTTTAAGCTAAGATCATAAAGCGTACCTTACTGAATGCCACCTTGGCTTCATTTGCATAAGTCTTTTTTTCAGTGTGGGCTTTAAACATTCCTACAGTCCTATTTCATCCCAGATGACAATTGCAAGCTACTTCAGACTTCTGATTCTTCATGGCAAACTGAAGTGTGACTGACTGTTCTTGCCTTCAAATTCAGGACAAGATCAAACACTTAGAAGAAAAGCTTTGTAAAGAAGAGCATCAGCGTAAGCTAATGCAAGAAAAAACTGCTCAGGTAGACCAAAAAGATTTTATTTTATCTTATTTTTTATGACTGAAGAAAGCTATTCTCTCTGTCCAAAATACCTTTATTTTTATTACATTTAAACTTCACATGTATATTACCCAGGGAGAATTCCTGGAATACTACCTAGCCCAGTTATAAACTGCATAGTAGAAAGCTTACCAGGTGAGTTGCATATCTCAATCAAGCAAGATTCTACTTGGTTTTGTATTAATGATACAGTTCATCAGCCTTGAAGCTGCTGTAAATGATCTGGGTAGAAAATGAATTTGTAGAGAATCTGCAACTAAATCAGATAACATTAACTTACAATAACTAGAAAGAGGTCATGTAAGAAACCTTATGCTTGAAGTAAGGTTGGTTATTCTGTTTGTTTTCCTCTTTTTGTTAAGATCTGCTGAAATCTAGTGTATTGGACCATACTTGGAAAAGCCTTTAATCAGTGATCCTGTTACATTGTTCATTAAGTGAGATCTTGCATAATTCATTATTCTGTGAAGCCATAGTCAGTTTGTTGGGCCACCATCCGAGAGAGGAATATTTGCCAAAGAGAGCAAAATCAAAGAAACCTTTTGTTAAAGGGGCAAATTATCCCCAAAAAGTACAGCCATTTTGAAGCAGCAGTTGTGGTGGCATTCTCTTGGGGCAGGGTGTGGGATGCAGAGCTGAAGAATAATATTGAATGAACCTAAACATAGGCGAAGCCGACAGCTTAAATTAATTCGTCACTGCTGTCAGTTTTTATACCTCATCCAAGGATGATGGTCCAGGAAGCTTGAATATGCTATACATGCAGGTTGTAGCCCAGGTATCTGACCACCTTCAGAATCCAACAGAATGACACAATTGAAAACTTGCAGGTTTTGGGGTTTCTTGCTTAAGCTGCTTGCTGCTGCAGAGCAGGTGGCCTACTATGGAGATTTTATCTTCTGAGAAACATAGTAAGAATGACTTTCCCAGAACAGATAGTCTGACTTTAGCAGTAATATAAACATTTGCTCAAGAAAGGACTTGGGTGTAGTAAATTGAGTCCTAAACTAGTATTAGTACCATCTTAGTTCACTGCAGGATGGATTTAGGTCTGTTGCATTGGGTTGGGCAACACAGGGTGTGGGGTGGTCCACTTCCTTTTGATGACAGAAAAGCCAGAATAATCTCGCTTTTGTGATGGACCTCCAGCATTGTTTAGCCGGAACTGTTACACATGCCAAAACAAAGCCCTTGTCCTATGTTTAATTGGGAATGGCTGTTATCCTGTTTATCACGAGCTGTTATATCAACTTTGAACTACAGAGCAATCGGAGGATTGTCCAGCAGGTTTGACCTCGGTGTTACACAGAGAGTCTGTCCCCAGATTGTGAGATCCAAATGTTCATATTCTTTGGATTTTATGAATGGATGGGGCAGGATTGGCTTATCTCAGTTGCTGGTTGTCACAGTGGAAAAATACAGCTGCTGCATCTGAATATGTAAATGAGGACTTCTAAGACAGAGCTGCAAAATCTGCCTGATACTCTGTCATCCTAGTAATCAGTTCAGTTTTCAAGTGTAGCCTTCCAAGCAGGACAGTTAATAGTGCCCTTAATTGGTTCTTAGCCATGCATGAAAGAGGACATTAATTAAAAGATGTGATTTCATACTCCTAATACTACATTAAATGGTTGTTTTCTTTTTTGCTTCTTCCCACAGCTTCAAACAGGATTTGAGATAAACAGAATTTTGTTGCATTCAGTAACATCTCAAAATGGACCTAAAAAGGAAAATGGGAAGAAGAAAAAAACTAAGGTAACATGAAAGTTTTTGTTAGTATACTGTTGCTGATAGCATCTGACTTGCGCAGAGATTGGAATTTGTGAAAAACGATGATGTAAAAGGCACTTGATTTGTCTGCTGCACTTTACTCTATTTCCAAAGTGATGTACAGTGCTGAATACCTCTTTTTTCTTTTTCCTTTGGTAGTTAATATGGTATTAGGGCTGGTAGGACCTCACTGGAAAACTTTCCCTTACCAGCCTGACGATAACCTCTGTTACAGTGTTACTGCCATCCCCCATGCCCTGTCTTAGCTGCCTTTCAGTTTATCTGGCAAAACTACTTTCCAAAGCAATTTTAACAAGACATCTTAAGATGGTGTGTTTTGGGAGGGATTGCTGAAATCAAGAGAATTCATTTTGCAACACATGTTACAGGTCAGTCAAAATTTTGCAACTGTGGTTTTGCAAACTTGAAGTAAGCAATGTTCAATTTCTTTAATGTCAACCTAATTGTCAAACTATCTGCTAAATGCATCTGGAATAAAATTTACTTGTCTCAGCTGTTGGAAAGTCCTACTCTTTCCACATACAGGAGGAAATATTTTTTTTTAATCGGAGGGAAACTGAGGTGATGCATTTCACTGCTTGTTTATTTGAATTTTTCTTATTGAAAAAAAAAAAGAAAGTTTAAGATTGTGCTGTTGGGTCAGCAGATTGGAATTTCTTGTCTTACTTTTTCTGTCTATCTTATGGCAGGGAAATCCTACAATGAAGAAAATGCACCTTTCACAACTACATGTAAAGGCTGGTGAACTACCTTTTGTGGCTGGGAAGGTGAGTGAAAGCAAATATTCTTGCTAAGTTGGCATCTACAGCTTGAGTAAGTCTCTTCACTGTAATTGTTAATCACTTCTGTAAACCACTTAATAATTTTGCTTTAAGTCTGTCAGCTCCAGCCATTCTGTTAGTGCAAACGTCCAAAGTGTGTTGCATATTATGAAGCATCGCAACCCACGTATCTCACTACAAAGCCAAGGAAGAGCTACATCTGGGACTTCAGGACACAGTGCAGTTTCAAAATCTGTATCCTCTTGTTCCGCATCACCTACTGCCACCAGAAGTCTGTTGGACTTTCTGTTGGCCATAGAAGATGAGCTGGGCCAAATGAGCTTGTGAGTACTTATCCCTGATGTTGTAAATTACTTCAGTGGTAGCCCTGTGAAGCTACAGGTGTACTATAGTTGAACCAAGCCTGTTTTCAGTGTCAGACTACTTGTTGACAGAATGGCCTGAACAGGCCTGACTGGTAGGATTTTTCTCATTCAAAAAATTCTTTCTATCCTGGTATTTAACTGATATTGTGAGCAAGCAACATACTCTTCAACTGGGTTTTTCGGCTTCCACATCCTGTGCATAACCAAGCTGCTACTGAAGTAACAGCTGCAGCAAATGAAAAATCTTTCAGGCCTGTGCTTTTTAGAAATTTTAAACATACTCTGAGATCTACAGAGTACACCAAGAGTGTTCTCCTGGAGAAGGCTGCAAAGGTGGTGTTAATGTTGAGCAGGCCTGCAGTATACAGTCAGTTTGGGTGGTAGAATAGGTTAATACAGCCATGTCAGGAATAGTTCTGTCACAACATCTAGCCTATTACTTTGTCCTCAATCTTTCTGTTTTCTCTCTGTATGTGCATGTCTGATGGGTCTTTGTGCTGAGACAGTGTGGCATTCATTCCCTTTCCTTGGTAGCAGGAGAACTTGCCAGTCCTGTAAGGGGGTTGTGAAAGAGGGACAGTCTCCTGCCAGCAAATGGGCAGGGTGTGGAAGAAGCTAAGGCATTAGATGGGAGTGTATATATCTTTCTAGCCATGCAAGTAAATGTGGATTACAACTTGTCGTGTTCTTAGGCATCTTGCCATTAATGCAAGCTCGTAGAATTGTGGGCCAAAGCTATGTAGCTGGTCATAGTAGACATGTCAACATGATGAGCTGTGGTTTGAACAGAGGAGGATGTGTTGGTTAAACCAGTTAGGATGTTGACACTGGTTTGAAATCCTTAATGTGGCAAAATTTAAACTGGCAACCAATCTCTTCTTCAAAAACCTTTGGCTTACTCATGGCAATTCAAGGATGGGCGCTTTTTTTATAACAACCACCAGTTGCTTCAATTAAACTGTGAAGCAGCAGCAGTTACTCAGAAGTCATAAAGAAGCTGTGATCTTTGTAAAGAGATTATTTATCTAAGAGACTGTCACTGTTTTCGACTAGCTCAGATATCTAGGGGTCAAGTAGATCTACACAATTTCTTTTTATTTAGCTGGTTAATTTGATTAACCAGCACACCTCACTGCAGATCTTTTTTAGTAGAATATTTTAATTTTAATTGCCTTACAGAAAAACTATAAATTAAATGTACTAGTTTAAACAATACTTTCCTGAATACACTAAGCTTTCAAAGTCTGCACTACATTGGGCAGGAGGTGAAAATACCGTACTACATAGCTGCTGCTCACTTTCCAAATTCTTATTTTGCACATTATTACATGTGTAGTTGTTATGATTGTGGGAAGAGGGAGGAAAAAGATGCCCATCAGCTGCAAATTTGGAATAGAAAATCCAACCCACTGGAAAAACTTTTGTAGTATGAATATATTTCAGATTAATTTGTATTGTGTGAGGGGGTAAATATGCTATACTCTGGAAAAAATGACTAGCAACTCCTACTAGTACAATACACTGAAAGTATTCAAAGTAATTTTATAATGAATACTTAGTGTGCCATTCTTGTTTTTAATAGCAAGCATCAAGAACTTCTGAAGAAGATACAGGAGACTCAAGACTCCAAAGCTCATGAAGACCTAGAACAGGAGCTGGATTGCCTTGTAAAACAAATGGAGATTAAAGGAGAACAAATATCCAAGCTGAAAAAACACCAGGCTGCTGTAAGAATAAGATGTAAACTGTCTAGCTGGTAACACCCTAGTTGAAGGCTGCCACAACTCTGCCTCCTATTGGCATTAACTAGAATGTCACTGGAATGCTTAAACCAGGATTATGGGTGATTACAATCAGGCTGCTAGCTCAGTCTTCTTGTACCTCCAATTCCTTCTTTTGATCAAGAAAAAGTGCTTACAGCTGGCAGCCAGGTATCTATGCTGGTGCAAAAACTTCCTGCTCTGTGGCAGTTCTGCAATACAGAGCTGGGTTGCTCAGTCTGTTACTTCTGCTCACTGCATCAAAACAAACTGTTGAGATTCCTGTGTGTCCTGTCCCTCTGGGAAATGAGAAGGAAGCTATAATTCCTGTACAGGTTGGATTAAATGTCTTTTATATTACTGAAATATTGAAGCTTTTTATTAACTGAATTGTTGACCACAGCTTCTCTAAAGTCATAGGCAGACAAGCCTTTCAGTTTTGTTTAACTCCTAACCTCTATGCATTCTGTCAGTTTTTATTCTAGAGCCGTGGAAAACAGCTTTTAATACATGCCCATATAAAATCACTCTTCTGTAAATGAACAGCTTAACCCCTTTGTCACAATTTGTTTTGGAACGTATGATAAAAAAATGCAATCCATAGTTCTCTCTGATATTTTTCTGTTCTTCCATCTCTTCTTTCAGGATAAATAGACTTACCTAAGAACTTTGCTTATATAGGAAACAAAACAAAACTCAGTGTGAGACCTCATGAAAGGGGGAGGTAATGATTAGTTTGAATCTGACCAATTTTATTTGTGTTCATTCATTGATAGATTTTACTCACTCAAACCTTTTATTGTCCGCATCATTGCAATCACAAAGGTGCTTATGTCAAACTAATCATCTAAGGGTTGCATGTTAGCAATATCGACAAAGGACATTGACTGTTGAGTCCTCACTGCCTCTCAGCAATGTCAACTGTTTTTTTGATAAATCCTATATTCTTGAGGAGCAAGCAATTACAGTGTTATTCCTTACCTCAGAATCGTGTTGACTTCATCCTCCAGGAACCTGGGATGATGGACAACAACTGTGCCTTTGTTTCTTCCTTTTGCATATCTTTATGGCTACAGTCTGTCTTCATTTTGGGATGATGAGAAAAGGAATAGCACATAGAGTGTGGTGCAACCTTGTTGTCATCCTTGCCTGTTATCTGGGTGCAGATCTACTGGCAAGTCATCTATACTTTGGTGCAGCCTTATCAGAGCACACGCCTTAGGGTTATGATGTAAATAGCACATTCTTGGTGGTTGTCTGTTTGATTACTGTCCATCATGTGCTGGTTATCAATACAGGCCACTCCTGTAACCCTTGGCCTATGTTGTTTTTTCTGGTGCTTTTGCACACAGACATTTCTGTTTGTATTTTGTACAGATCAATCCTCAATACTTCTGATGCATATTTCTGCTTTTAGAACCTGTCACACTAAAAATGCTGTTGTCATCTCTGTTTCACAGTTAATAATATGTTCTAGAATGCAATTAAAGTTAATTATTTTTAGAAATGGACTTAAAGCCTAAATTGGCATATGGAATGCTTCCAGCCTAATTTTATCTTTGGGAGTGACCTTTTCATGCCAAGTGCAAGTCAAGACTTGTTATTTGACATAGTAAAAAACATTATTTAGTAATCAACCCTATTTATTGTGTTTTCTAATTTTGTTATGAGGCTTCAAAGTAAACTGCTTAGATAGAGTAACAGTATGCATTTTATAGGTTTGTTAGTGTTTTCTTTTTTTGTAAGGGTAGTACAATCTGAAAGGGAAAAAGACTGTTGTAAATATAAATTGGTAACAGATGATGTTCCATCTCTCTCAGGCAAGCATTTTTACCTTAGGGAGTGATGGGCTTCAACAACCTATTGAGTGTGGGTGAGCTCAGTTCTCTGTAATGCTTTCTGTGTGGGTGAGGTCAGTTTTCTGTGGTGCTTTCTGTTACAGCCAGACAACTGTGTGCACATTAGTAGGTTTTAACTTTTTTTTTTTTAATGTTCCTCTTTAGTTTGGAGTTTGGTAGAAGTCCAGTAAGCTTTACAGCTGTAGGTCTTCTGACATGTAACATTCTAATTAGTAATCTTTCTTCCTAGGTGCAGAAATTAAAGAGAAAAATTCAGAAATTGAAGCAAGGGGCAGCTCATGTTGAACTAAAGTGTGGTGACCAAAAGAAAGCAAAGGAGATTCCAGTCACTGTAAGGAAAAGTTTATCTAAATCTTGTCCTGGGCAGAAAAGCAGAAGCTCTCTTCAGCTGCTAAAAAATGTGCAGAAACTTCAGTCAACACTGAAAAAAGATGATATAATGTGGGAACAATAGTACTGAAGTTTACTGTGTTAAACATTTTTGAAGTTATCTAATGGCTAGTAAATTTTTAATTTCACAAAATAATTTTTTAAAATAAAATAGGTATAGCATAGATACAGATTTACGTTCTAAATTGCCTTCTCATTAGTAGGTCAGTTTGTTCACCTCAGAATTAACTTTCATATAAGGTAGCTATAATTCAACTACACTGACTTGTAATAAAGAGTTTTAATGAATTAATGAAATGCTTACTTATTGATATGTCAAATAAAATTTTATTCTTTTTTTTACACTTAAAATAGTATGCAGTCTTTGGTGTTCCATTCTCCCTGCTGCCAAGGAAATACTCAGAGCTTGCTTTTCCAGAATGACTTGGGCTAGTGCTTCTGTTCAAATAAAAACAGTGTTTCCCTTTTCTCTAAGAACTGAAGATTTGGATCATTGCAACTGAGGCAGAAGAGGTATTGTCTCTTATTATATACATTATCATTATTATTAACATTATTACTCTATAAGCTTTATTGACAGTCTTAGTATTAGGGACAGCTAGGGATTAGAAGCACAACCCATGACTTGGTTAAACCATAATAACATGAGAGTGTTCTTGATAAGTGCAGGGAAGGGGCCACTACCAAAAGCCTGGGTGCTTGTTTTCTCATCAACAGAACCTGCTTCTACCACAGTATAAAATAATTGAAGTGTTATAAAAAAGACCTCGAACTGCATACCAGTACATGTTGTGGAATTTGTGATCTCTTCTACTCTACAGTTTTCATGTGTACGACAATTTTCTGTACTCATACAAATGCAGGATGGGTCTTTATGCTAACAGTGAGTGTACTCTTTTCCAACCCCCACTATGTACATATGGTAAAAGACGTAACAGTGACTTAGAATCAACACTGGTTATTTAGTTGCAATAAATTCTTGTCTTGAGGTTACTAGCTATTACTGATTTTCCTGGGTGTTTGCATATGTCAGAAAAAAATAGCTTTCTCGGGATGTATCGATGAAGTTCTGCTGCAGATCTCTGGTATGAAGAGAATGCAGTGGTTTTCTCAAGCCCTTTTGCAGGTAAGAATATAAATTGGAGGCATGCTGTGTCGTCAAGGGTTTTGAACAAAGGCTTGTAATGGTGTATAGTCTAATGGAAAGTTGAGTCTTTGGATTGGTAAATTTTGCTTTGGCACCCTTCAAGACAAAGGACTAGGAAAAGTTTCAGACAATCAATTTAAATTTAGAATAATCTGTTAACAATCCTTGACAGGAGTTGTGTGTGTAAGCTTTTAGGGGCTGGAGGCAGGGGAGTTTATATGCCCAAACGTCTTCAGTGGAAAGTGGGTTGTTCAGCTGGTATTTGGGGAAGGGTTTCCTCTGCTTTGTTAAATTGTATGGACATCCTTCTTACTTAAGTGTTATCTCTGTCTTAGAAAAGCATGGTTTGTGCTTAAAAACACTTAAACACAGTTCTAAACATGTTATTTTCTTGGTATAGATAGCGTTTCTGAGGTAAGTTCATGCATTTCTGGACACTGAAATTGCTGATACCGGAGACAAAAGAAAAGTAAGCATTTCTGCTATTACCATTTTCAGATTGTAGGTATTCTGCTGCCATGAGATAAGCCTTTCCCATTCCTAGGGGTAGTTAAATAGTCTCTGAAGCTCTGTATCTGTGTGTGAGAGAGCAAGCAAGAAGGGCTTTACCAAGCCCTAGACAAAAACCAACAGATATTGGATTGAGAGAGAAAAATTGCCAGCAACTTGCCCCAAAATCATAAAAACTGATAGAACAGCTTTGCGCAGGGGCAGGAGCCAGAGCAGGAAGCGCCAAAGGTTTGCAGCTGGGGGCTGAGAAGCCATCACAGCTCCTATAGCTTGGGGTTGCTATAGGGGCAGTTGGGCCTATCCAAGCAGGGAGCTGGCACGTCAATCACCTACTCCCTCTGTGCCTTGACCTGGTGTTTTTGTTAACTATAGAAACCCAGAGAGAGGGGGCCATTTTGGTGCTGGAGAAGGGAGGGCCCCAACTCTCCACTTGGACAAGGGGCTGCGGTAGAAGGCAGCAGCTTTGGGTCAGTCAACCAGGTATTGCATGGGTCAGTGCTTAAAACTATGGAAGCGTTGAATAGTCAAGTCTTCAAAATGAGCGTGCCGACAGGGGCTGTCCAGTCCCAGAGTAAAGCTGCCATGTTTGGCTTTCTCTGGGGCCAGTGCCTGAAGTGAAAGGGAAAACTGCCGGTCCTCCCGGCAGCTGGGCTTTTTGCATCCCGGCCCACTTCGGAGCGGGACAGGGAGCTGAAAAAGTTGTTGGGCTGTCCCAGCCTGGAGCTGGGATTTGAGAGGGGAAAATATGAATGGATGATATGCGAGTTGACATTAGCTGACAGGGTTACATCACTTGTATTTCAACTTGGAAGATTTCATTGTATTTTAATAATTCTTTTGTGCTGCTTTTTTTCTGGAGCTTTTATTTCTCTAACGCATGTGTTTTCACACCCTAAAGCAAAGCAGATGTGCTTCAGCATGGGCTGAGGGAGTCAAACCGGATATAAAGAAAGTATATCCCAAACAAGTTTTCTTACTTGAAGAAACAAAGAAAATTTTTTTCAGATTGTATCTTGCCAGGTGGGAGATGTGTAGGGTAGGAGATCAGCTTATGTATTTATTGATTAGCATATTCACAGTTTGAGGCAATTGTCAATCACATAAGATAAATCAGTCTTCAAATAAATATGCAACGATGAATAATTCCGCAGAAACCGCAGTGGTAAAGTTAGCCATGTGCACAAATGCTGGCAAGGTCCAGCTCTGCAAGAATTGGGCACGCAGAGTGAGCTTTGCTGGCATCTGGATGCTTCACATCTTTACACTCCAAAGAAGTTCTGGCTTTGAACTCCATAAACGTACATTTGGAGAAAGCAGAGTGGTCAGAGCAGGCTTCTTCACAAGAACAATATGTTTTGGCTGAATAAGTGCTTGCTCTACTCTTTTACAGATCCTTGTTTTGATTTATATTTTGCATGTTTTTGTTTGTCTTCTCAGACAAAACTGTATTTTTTTTTATGAATGTTTTGAATCTAGCTATAAAAGACATCAGACAAACCCATGCACTGATCCAAAAAAAAAAAAAAAAAAAGACTAATTGGCTTATTTACTCAAAATCTGGGTCCTTTTACACTGAGTTATGCAAAATTGCCACAACAGGTTTTGTTAGTATTTGAATCTAGGGTCATATTTTATGGTTAGACATTAAGGAAATTGGACAAAAGATGTAGGTCAAACAGTATAATTAAAAATACAGACCATCAAATCGTATCCAACAATAGCTCACTTTCCTGCTGCTAATGAAATATGCTAGCACAAATTAATGGTTTGTTACTTAAGTCTGCTGGAAAGACTTTGTCCTAGTACAAAAGGCATTCAGTTTGAGCATGTGTGTTACAATCCTCTAACCAGCAAAGCTGGAGGTTGGACATAGCTATAAATCCAGTGTGTTCTGGGAATAGAAGCTGGCAAAAACACTCCCAGCAAAATAATCAGGGCAGGATCTCGCTGGGATTTGGATACTGGCTAACGTAACTAAGTGCAGATGTTTATGTGGACCAAAAGACATTCCCAGAATAAGAGTACCGTACAAACACATGATGATTTTTATAGCAGAAAAAAAACCTGAGGAAGTGGGGATAATAAATCATATGCTCTTATTTCCGATGAAGGATTTTCTGTTTTCCTCGGCTGGTCTGCACTGAAGTGGGCAAGGCTACCTCTGCCGTATCGCCTGCTGGGGTCTGTTGAAGCTTCTGGAGGTCGCTTGGGTTGTGGTTCTGGTGCTTACCTGAAGGTCTCCAAGGGCTCCCCGTGTGGGTCCTGGAGTCTGTCTTCCATCAGTGGAGAGAAGCAAGCATTTCTGAAAGTGTTACCCTAAGGTAACAGCTGAAACAGGTCAGATGAATCTTATCCCAATTTCCTGGTTCTCTCTAGCATCTACAAAGGGAATCTGGGGTGATCTGTGAGCTTGAATGAAGATATTTATACTGTACAGAGTTAGGCCAGAGAAATTCTAATGAAATACGGAGCTCCTTCCTCAGATTTCTGGGGATCCTGAGTTAGCTCTTGAAAATCTTCAAAGGTACTGGGTAAGTCCTGGACTACTGACAGCCTGGGAATCCTGTGCATTGCCCTGCATGCAACCATTTTTCCTCCCGTTTTCATGTCAGCTTCTCATCCATTGGCCCAAATGTGGGTGCCTGTCCTGAGAACACGCTTACTGTAACTTCCCCATGATGAGTAACCTCACTGATCCCAAACTAGGAAATGAAGGGCTCAGTGCTCTGTGGTTCAGGAATACAAGACTACTACAGGGTTTTATTTTTCTGGTACTTATGATGACTTCTTTTTGCAACCTGAGTTTGTTTATGGACAGCTTTATTATTTTTCCAAAAGTTTTGCTTTATACCCTGAAAGATTAATTCATATTCCCCCTGTGTCACTCTGCTACCTTAACTTTACTTCCGTGTTCTCAAAAAGCAGAGTTAAATAATTCCTATTAGTTTTACAGCCATATCTGGATTATTTTTATCTGAACTCCACTGATTGCATAGTGGCATTTTTTTTTTCTTTTGGCTCCTTCTTACTTAAAGAGTAGGCATTTTTTCAGCTATATATTTTCCTTAGCAATTTTTAATGTAGCTAATATTTCTTGTTTTAGTTCTAGGCTTCCCTAGGCCTCTGATATTTTAATTTTTTTTCTTTTTTCTTTTTTTTTTTCCCTGTTTTGGTTCTGTGCCTACTCTTGATTACTTTTTGGTGGGCTCCACTATCCTTACTTCCAGAGCATTCCCCCTGCTTTTATTCTTTTATTTTGCAGGCAAAAGATTCTCCAGCTTCTCCAGTGTTAAAATCCTTGAGGTATTAGTTGCATAAGTTTTCTAATTACTTTTATTCATTTCTCTAAATTAGCTCTTTTGGACTATAATACTTTGCATACACTTCTGTTTTTATTCTTCCATTTTAACTCAGATAACGATCACTTCTCTAATGTTCTCACCACTTACCAAAACTCTCTGAAATACCATCTAGGTTCAGTGAGTAACTGAAGATATTTGTAGAGCATGGCAGGCTTAGGTTTTTTCAGTACTAATCTAATTAAAATCTCCATCTCTATTCCTCAAAGTAAGTAAATTAATGCAAATCGATTCTCTTTGAGCTTTTACCTCTACTAGTTGTTCGTAAATGTCAACCATTAAAATACCAGACTATCCCATCACCTTTACCATAAATTCAGTCTTTCCAAAGCATCTCATATCCTGCTGCCAAGGTGTAGTTTCTATTCCATTTTGTTTATATTATGCTCATAGTGTCAGCTTTCATGTCTTGCCTCACTAGTTCAAGTTCTAACCTAGGGATCTCTTTGTTGTGTATGAATATACTGGCTGCTGCTTATTGATTTCACCCAGCTCTCTAGCTGGGTTTGGTAAAATCTTTTACTTTGGTTTTTTAGGTAACACTTCCTTTCTCATTTTAGTCATCCTATCCCCTGGTGTTTCTTTTATTCCTTTTTACTTGAATTTCCTCTTCTCTCAGGTGTGAAATTCAGCTGAAATTCAGAGATTAGAGTTCTCTGATTCCTTCCCACAGTTGCTGTCTTTGCAGTTCTTATCAGCGAGGCCAGTTCCATAACAAGAGACAAGGATTTGCCTGAGACCTTTGGATACCATCAACCAAGAAGAGCCCCTGAAAGGTACGTCTTGCATTGCTGTATTCAGCCTTTTGACCACCTCTTCTGTTTGTCAAGTTAGACCTGTGACTGGACCAACAGCTGTTGTTTTTCAGTGGTCTCTCATGAAAAAAAAAAAAGAGAAACTATGTCCCCAGAGCAGCCAGTTTCTGCAAAGTATTGAGAAATAGATGCTACAGATGGTTGCTCTGCGATTACAAATGAGTTCACCTCTTCTTCCCCTTTGCCCACAAGAAAGAACCCCCAAACCTTTCTGCAACAACTTGCTTCTTCCCTTTAAAGGACTATTTCCTTTTTTGATTTTGCTTTTAATTCATTATGTCCCTCACTGAGAAGTGAATACAATAACCATAATTCCAGATGTTGGGAAGAGAGCACAGCTACATTAGAAATTCTCACAAAGCATGTATTTCCCGTTAGAATAGAGTGACTTTGGTATTAGCGCATTGTTTACAGACTTTACATTTGCAAAAAGTGGTATGTCTTGCAAATTCTTTCATTCCTTGTATTCTGGTAAACTTCAAGTGGTAGTTTCAGGTGAGACAAATGGGGAGAAAACAGATTTTGAATGTCAGCGTATTTTGTTTCGGAAAGAAATGAAAGCAAAAAGTTTCAGTTCTTATGTAAAATGTTTTCTTCAGCACACCATGTTTCATGTTTAATTACCTAACATTTCTGAAGTGTCCTTAAGAAACTGAATGAGGGAGGGAGAAGATGGAATTTGTTAGTGGGGTGCAGGACGATTCTTAAAAATTTTTGGCCAAAACCACTTTTTCTCCTATTTTCCTCAGGCTGGCAATCAAAATGGGAAAAATCACATTCACCCAGTTCTGTTCCTGCTATTAAAAGGAAAGTCTTCTTGTTAAAGGAGATGCTGAATAACCAATTCTTTAGTGAAGTTGCTATACATTATATATTGTCTATATAGGAGTGGGAATTTGTGTTTTTATGTGGACAGTTTTCCAGGTCCAGAATTCACAAGTGATTTGCTCTTGATAAGAGGAGCATTATCTTGATAATAAGGAGCTTCTTCTTGACTGATTTTGGTCTTTTGGTCTGCCAAACTGCAATAGGCAAAATGGATTAAGTGTACCAGATCTCTTCTACTGGCAAGTCCAGCAGCTGGAACAAAAACTAGCAGCACAGCTGGCAGAGCTGAAGGCAGAAATAGAAGACAACAGGATACTCCAGGAAATACTGAGTCGGGCATACAGGTAACAAGAATTTCCTGGGAAATGAGGGAGAGAGTGAGATTATAGCAATGCATCATGTCTATTTGGGGATTTTTTTAGTCATGATAGAAAAGTCATGTTTCTATATAACTGTTCAATTTTGAGACCTGAATACACACATGGGAGTCAGGAATAGCAGCTTTTTCATTGTGTGTCCACCACAGAATTATGGTTGAAATGGAAAAGAATGTCAAAACATAAACTAAATTGGTTTCATGTGTGTATTGCAAATAAAACTTTAAATCTCCCTAGCACATCAAGTATTTTCGTCTTCCAGTGAAGAGGAAGTAGCTTCAGACATAACGCTGGGTTGTATAAACGGAATGGTTGCATATAAGACAGCCGCTCTCACTTTTCTCAGCGATGATGAGATGCAAGCTATGGCAATGTAACGGGGTTTGGAATTATGTTTCAAGGAAGCTTTAGAACACCTGGAGAATATTTGGAGGAAAACAGAGGTCAAGAACGCTTGACCAGCACACTTGAGGCAAAAAGGAGCTGGACTTATGTCTCGACTCCATTTTCTCTAGGTTATAAGTCTTCAGACACATCGGAGATTGCTGTAAAGACATAGGGAATGAACTTCTGTTTGCACTTATGAATAGGACAGAAAATAATGGCCTAAATTCAAACTTTCCAAAGATTGTGTTAATTAAACACTCATATCTGGACTAGGAGGTTGTTGACTGTCCTTGAAAGGAGGTCCTTAAGAAGAGGGTAGACAAACACCTTTAGGGAAGAGATTTACTTTTCCCTGCCTGAAAGCAGTGGAAGTGGTAGATGATCAGAAAACCCCTCCCGCTCCTACCTCCTTTAGGGCTCTAAGATGTTCCAGCAGCGTTTTCCCATGTATTGCTTTTGGACAAGACTCAGGAGCCCTTTTTTTTAGTGGTCCAGTTTTCACCTGGTTTTAATTTACATGCATTTATTTTATTCAGTTAAATAAAAATTCTGTAATGTATGCTTGCTGTAAGTATATGGATGCATGAGAATTAAAAAATAGTTTTCCTCCAGAGGATTTCTCAGCCCCTCCTTCGGTGATATGGGCATATTAGGAAGGAAGTTGTCTAAATTGTGAAGGATGCTTGTCAAGGAGTTCCACTGCATAGTTGTGGGTTGAAATTATGTGCCTATAGAACTGACAAGCATCCAGATGGACTTTTCAAGGGCTTTGACTGAAAAATGGAGGTGGAAGAAAACAGTTTGCCAAAAAATGTCTGCTACTGAAATAAATTCTGCTGCTTTAATATAGGGTTTTCATACCATTAAACTTGCATACTGTTAATTTCACCGAGTCATGTTGTGCCTGAAAAATGTTTGGTTTATACCAGGTGGTATGTAACATCCTGTAAGCTTTTTTAATTCTGCAGTTCTGTTCCAGTTCCAAAGGGTGCATCTTATTTCAGAAAAGAAAGGGAGTGAATACTAAAGAAAGGCTTAGAGGTAGGCAGCTATAGGATACACTGGCTTAAAAAAATCTCTTTGATCTTTACTAAGTAGTAACTGAAAATTAAAATCAGAGAAAGTGATATGTTTTTTGGAATCTGGACCTGTAAAGACAGAACGGGAAAGGTCGTAATGTTGTTTGTGCATTAGTAGAACAGCATAACCTTTCTTTCATGTGGAACTGGCTCTGCAGCATTTGTTTATGTGACAGCTCCCAATTAAATTCAAAGCCTAAACATTTTTTCCGTATTTACAGGTTTGTTTTGTTTGTTTTTTTTTTTTTTTGGTATCCTGAAAAGGAGATCTATTCAATCTATTCACCATGTGCTGCGTTTGCAGGTGACAGAAGCAAAAGCTCTTGTTATTCAGGCTGATGCCGTGCAGAGGGAGTTAGAGAGCTGCTGGAGAAGGGAGCACACAGCAGCAAACTTGCCTCTGGTTCTGCACCAGGTAGGGCTCCCGCTTGCTGCAAAGAGCCGGGAACTTTCCTCTGGCCCAGCAGGTTGCACTGTGCACATTTGAAAATAAAAACTCCTTCCTGAAAACGGGCATGAAAATGTTAGTGCTTGCAGTTTCCTTGTACAATATGAAAATTTCCTCTTCTTTTTCTTTAAAGGACAGGAATCTAAGCCAGGTCAGATGGGCCAGGACGAGGTTCTCCCATTTCCCTGGTGCTTTTGTGCTGTTCTTGTACTTCTGTGTTGTGGGTCATTTTTATTTTCATTTTTAAAGTGGAGTTCAACTTTCTAGGTCCAGTGGACTGAATTCTGTCATTTTCCTTGTATTAACTCCCTTTTTTTCATTCCCGCTATAACACTTCTACTTGGACAACTTAGGGGGAGTACCCTTCATGGATAAATATAACAGCACAGTGGTCTTCAGAGACTGATTAGCTGCTGTTTTGATGTTGTTCTCTGATGCTTATGATGATCTATGCGCTGCTTAATGTTATAATGTTAAGCTGCTGTTGCTTACGAATATGCGATTTGTTGGTTAATTCTGATTTTATTCAGGTTTTTTAAAGACAGAATTACTCAGCTAGTCCAGAGTAAATATTTGCACATGCTTAGATGTAAGAGATTTTGTACACACAGCAGTGTTACTGAACAGTTTTATCCTTAAGGCAATTTGTCTGGAATTCGTCTCTGGACATTCACTCTCAGCGATCTGCTAATGGTCACTATCAGCTGCTCAGAGAGATTCACTATTTGAATTGAAATTCTCTTTTCCTCATTGGGTTGGAAATACCATCTGTAAGCATTTAGGAAGGAAATAAGCCTCTGAAATTACTCTCAAACTAGGATTCCTTATGCGGTAGAAATGCAATGGGCTTTTAGCTAATAGGAGAAGAAGATACAGAAATATAAAAATGACAATGTCTCTTTTATATACATAAACAGAAGCGAATTAGACACATCATGGAGGAGTACAACGATGCAGCCCAGAGGGCTGCAAGACTTTCAGCGGCAAGAGAAAGTTTCCTAACAGGAAAGAAAAATCCGGTGAATGCAGTGACACAGGAAGGTCTGATGATTTACACTCAGTGGTTAGTGTGTCACCTACGCTCTCTGGAGGGCATTTGCTGTTTTCTCTGGGTAAGATGAGCATTTTTTGAACAGTGAAGTATGATTATGAAACATTGAAGTCTTGGATAAGAAAGTAAACTGAGGAAGATCAAATCCAAT
This sequence comes from Limnodromus scolopaceus, assembly GCA_028565335.1. NCBI lineage: Eukaryota > Metazoa > Chordata > Aves > Charadriiformes > Scolopacidae > Limnodromus > Limnodromus scolopaceus. Next base: position 73,759,302 of record JAOXNO010000024.1, on the reverse strand, counting down.
GTAAAAGAAATCTAGAGGTTTGTAGATAATTAGCTCGAATGCGTGCATATGACATTCAATTCTTTTAGCAGACTGGTTTTACTAGAAAGGAAATACTGCAACGATAAAGCTGAACTTAGGTAAGTGGAATAATGAGCTCCCTGGGTGCAGTGTAGATAGTGTTGTGCTGCTTGGATTTGAGATCCAGGATGAGAAAGAAAAAGCTTGGAGAGACTTTTTTTCTATATTATTACCGTGATGATGTTTCAATAGAGCAGGACACTATCAAGAGGCAGAGTCATTTCAGTGAATAGACCAGACTTGGGGAGTATTTGTTTAAGTGTCACATTTTGAAGACAAATGTGAATACTTCCTTGTTTTATCTTGTTTGTTTAATGATTTCTTTATATGAGTGCTACAAGTCATTGACAGTGCATAAACTTTTGGAATTACACAATGGCTAACTATGGTTTGTTTTTCTCTTTTGTATTTTATTACTAAATTTGCAATTGAATAGTTTGTATGCTTTCTAAGTGACTGGGAATAACAACAATTATGTTTTTATCTCCAGATTCTCCAGCAGTTGCCTATTTCCCACAGAATAAATGTGGCTGATGAGAAATGTCCTGGTGTGGTCCAAGACAACTGCGTCAAATTAAGAAATGCTTTTGACGGGAATTCAGATATTTTTAATATTGATGTGTTTCCCTGTTCAAGAGTTTTAAGAAGAAATGGTGAGAAATTATCAGCTTTCCTTTAAAACCACAAGTTCTACAGATAATGCATTTGTTGATGTGTATATTCTTTGCGAAAGGTCAACAGTGCAAATGTTGCCATCCTTGGTTTTTATGCTTGAGAAATTTGGAGTGTGGCTTTTAAAGTCAGCAAAAATCCTGGAAATCTGGTGTCCAAATTCCAGACAGTGGAGCCCTGAATCTGCAGTGGTCAGTCCTCTGGAGTTACTGTGTCCCGTGCTCCAGGAACAGGTGGTTCAGGAAGATACTTGTGGGATCAACTCGGTGGAGAATCCAGGATGTTGTACCGATTATGCCAAACCCTGAAACTTTCTGCAAGAATATTATTTAAAATATTTCTGTGGGTGGCTGTTTCTGGAGAAGCTAAGTGAAGAGAGCTATTGTTTTAAGACTTATACTCAAGTATCTCTAGAAAAATCTCCTTGTGATTATTTTCAAGTTCTCTTTCCTGTTGAAGGAAGGGAGGGAGTGATGTTGCTTATGTAGAGTTACCTATGTGAATGGTACTTAGCAAGCAAGGCAGCATTCCTCTTGCAGAGTGTTTGAACCCTGTGAATTAACCCATGCTTTTACAGACAGAGCGGGAACAGTGTGGAACTGGGGGAGCTCACAGAATTGCCTATGGAAAAGCACAACTCCTCTATCCTGGGGATGAGGCAGGGCATACACTGCCTCCTTGCAGCTGGGAGATGGGCTGGCCAGGGTGGAGGCAGGAAAAGGTGCTGTGACTTGTCCTTCCCATCTCCTTTCTCCACAGAAGACCTGTTCCATAGGGGATGTGCAGCTGTGGGTCTGCACAGGGAAGCAGGGCACAGCCCTGGCCTGGAGTGGCAGTGCCCAACCAGTGGGAACTGATTGAGAACAGTGCTAAGGAAAGTGCAGATTTACCTGGGACAGACAAGGGGCCTTTAGTCCTTAGTTAGTGGTCTAAGCTCTGACTGGTCAGTTGGTGCAGCCCTCTTTCATTCAGGGGGTCGATGGGGGTCCCATGGTGGGAAGACATGACTGCACTGCCCCAGGAGTGCAGCATGACTGATGTTAAGGAGCAGGGAGAGGAGGGTTAAACTAGCTCGTTTTGATCTTCAATATCTAGTTATCTAATATTTGAGGAACAGTATCATTACCATCATAAGCTTCATTCATCTGCTGTCTAGATCATAGATGAAACAACAGAATGACTAAACCAGACATTAAAACCAAAGCTGAAGTAAAGCATGGAATAGAAACGCAGATGGCCCTTTATTGCTGAAACAGTGAGATAATAAATCAGATTACATGTAGTTCCACTAAACCCCAAGAGTTTTACTGAACTTTAGCAACCTGTAACTTATGTATTAGGATGTTTGCATGTATCAGCAGTGCCCACCAGCACTGGGTAAAGAAGAATCGGTTCACGCTTATCTGGACTTTCAAAAATCTTTGGAAAAGTAGTAGCAGAAAAAGTGCTGCTGTTTGTTATGGCTTGACCTAAGTAAAAAAAACCAACCAAACAACCCCCCATTGTTAAATATACCTGTCAAAGAGCTGAAAAAATGGAAGAAAAGAAGGCAAAATTTACAGGAACCCATTCATTCAAGGATGAGTGAATACTGATATCCTTCTTCAAAGCCCTGAGCAAGCCTCAGATGAGGTAAAGGAGGAGAAAACATTTCAATTCTTCTATAAACGGGTGCTATGTTGCTCAACGCTGATACCAGGCCAAGCTCAGCCATTCCCAGTACACCCTTGTTTCAGAAGTTTGTGATAGCAACATCATGCCAGAATCAGATACCGGAGGAGTGATAACCCTGAAATAGTAACATACTTGAAGTTCCTGTGGCACGTGAAGATTTGGGAAGTGTGTGTGAGAGAAGACTGTTGTACGCCCTTGAGCCAGGACTCTATTCAGGCAGTAGGGTTTGTTAGTTGGCATCCTTTCCATGCTAGAAGATAGGCACTCCTCCAAGGACCATGGAGGTGCCCCGGCCTGCAATAGCTGTTAGTCTTTCAGGGTCTGGCGGAAGGCCCTTCCTTGAAAAAAAAATGCAAATAATAAAAATCCATAAGATATGAGTTCCCCCTTTCCATCACATTCCATTCTCTGACATACTTCTGCTTCAGGACAAAAAAAGGGAAATTACATCATTGTGTGGATGCAAAGCAAAGGACACTGACAGCATTGCTTACAGTCATCTTACCATCATGCTGCTTAAAGCGTTGAGGTTCTCCAGCTGGTCTGATTATGGCTTTTTGCAGAATCCTGCCACAAGGACACTGGATTCACTTTGCCCCAGCACAGCACTGAAACTGAGAAGCTGAAACCTCAGCTCCAGCTTCTGCTTCCTCTGTTTGGCATTGACTACAACCTTAAAGATCTCAAGAACTCAGCTGATGAGATGGAGCTCTTTTCCTTAGTAACTGAAATGTACTTCTAAATATAAAAAAAAAAAAAAAGAAGAAGAAAAAAAGAGTCTTTAAAAGTATGGAAGAAAGTTCCATTTATTATAAGTCAGTGTTTTGCATCATGGAGAAATTAGATTGTGGGCATTTTTGTTCTAGACAGGAAGCAGCAGAAAGGCCCAGCTCACTCTCATTAAGCTGTAGTAGCTGCTAACGTTTGTATTTTCAGCATCATGGCCTGACTCCATACCTTTGTTCTCCCAACTCTCACTCATGCTTTTTGTGCGTATTTCTTGAGTTTTCCTGCTCTTGTTTGGTGTCTCCCCAAGCTGTAGTACTTCCACTAGAGGTCGGCTGTGACACACCATCACCCAGGACCTCACCGAGCCTCCCCAGCTCACTGGTTACCAGCAGGAAAATGCTGGGTTTCATCTCTTCTGACATCCAAAAGTCAAAACCAACTGAAAATGTCCACCGTGTGTCCAGGGTCCAAAAGGGCTGCGTAGCTGTTAAACAGAAATAACATCCTGCTTTTAAATACATGGCCTGCCTTGCGGATCCCGCCTTGTGTGAGAGCAGGTGGTGCTGCTGGAAAGGACAAAGGTTTGGTTGCATAAACTGGTCTGTAAGTCTCTCATCAAATTAACATTTGACTAGTCCAGCTGAACTCACTGGCACAGATAAGCGCAGGCAGACGTGTTTACACAACTAGGCTATGATGTAAATTGTAGGCTGGCAGTGGCTTACTAAATTTTGAACAGGATTTTCAAAGTACATTTTCTAGGCCAATGCTATTTCTACCGAAGCCAGTGATAATAAATTTGTCATTGACTTTGACTGACAGGAAGTGCTTTTGAAAATCCTGGTCTTCTTTTTGGAGGCTCCAGAGTTAACAGCAGGGCGTTTCATTGTGGCTGCTGGAAAGGAAAGAAAACACAGGACGAGAATGTCTCCTTTATCACTTTATCACCCTCTTTTTTTTTTTTTTGGCTGATAATATGCAGTATTACTTTGGTATAGGATTTAATACCCAGCTTGGGAAATTTATGACAGCAACATCTCCTCTTATGCTTTTGGTTGTCCAAAAATTTAAAAGTGGCTTATGTAAACAGCAGACGATGAGAACGTTTCCAGTTTATGACGCAGAGGTTTCTAGGTCAGAGACCTGGGGTGTGCTAGATCCAGCCAGGGCTCTGGAAAAGAGAGCCTGGATCCCTTTTTGAAAGGTAATTATGAGAAACTTTCCTTTCTCAGTTGTGTTAGTCCTAACCAGTCTTCAGGATGTACCAGGATACATTTCAGCAATTAAAGTCCAAGATGTTTCTTTTGACAAATAGTGTTGATTTTTTTCCTAGTTCAGGCCTTATCAAACTACTATATTTCTATATAGTGAAGAGCACCTTTTCATATCTGTTCAAAGTAAAAAGTGAATGTATTGCATTTTCCTTACTAAATATTGCCTCCTATACCAAAAGGATTCATAACTTTTGTGGTTGCTTTTATGTTGATCCAGCCTAAAGTGGATCCCTGGCAGCAAAAGCTTTTGAAAAAACTGAAACAATGGAAAAAAGTGGATAAGCTGATGGACCTTCATTCAAAATTTGTAGAGGTAATATAATTTAACGTGATTTAATTTAAAGGGATTTTAATTTATTTATTGGACACTTCCAGGGAAATTTAAATGTCTAAAGTAAGGTTGCTTCAGGTTTATGTATCATGTATATGCCCAAATTCATTAAAGACCCATTACTAAGGTGCTATAGAAATATTTTTCCACCTCTTTCTCAGTTCAGTGGTTTCAAAAAGCAGCTTGAACACTTGCATAAATATTCAAAAGCTCTGAAGTTCACCTAAGTCAGGTCAAAATCAGCCCTGGAATTTGTGTCAAAGGGATTGCTCAGAACAGCTTTCTTTTAATGTGACCAAGGTTCAGACCTGTGCTCAAAAACCAAGTCAAAAGACTCTGATAGTGAGGTACAACTCTCAAACTTGGTAGGGCACAATGTACAGACTGCCTGTGCCCCAGGGAGAGGTTACCGAGTGTCTCTCTATTTTGGTTCTAGCTTCACAGGTTCTCTTGATTCTAGTGATACATTGCCATTTTTGGCCATTTTGAGGATGTCCTGCAGGACAGCTCTGCCATCCAGCCTCCCTGGAGAAACAGCAATGTGCATTCATGCCTCAGGGCTGCGTTGCATCCGCAGTGAGATTGAGGCATCCATAACACCTCACACTGTTGTCTTGCAAATAGTGGTCATCTGTGAAGAGCAGTATTAATTTGTCCTAATTGCATCTATTTCACTGAATGTACCCTGCAGGACTGACTTGCCGATTCCCAGTAAGCTCTGCTCCTTTAGGCCTGCTGCAGATGCATGGATGAGCTGCAGGGTGTGATAGGTTGGTCAGGTGTATTGGGGTCTTGCCACATTTCTCCAGTGAAATTTTAGCAGGTCTGGTATCCTCATCTGTAAAACTAGTCTAACAGGAGTCCTCTGCCTCTTAAGGATGAGAAGAACTAATGCAATTATGATGTTGAACTGCCCTTATAGGACTGGATCTGAATACATATCTGAGCCAGCAAAACTCCTGTGGTTATCAGAGGATGAAATTACTGCCTCTCATCCCCCAGCTGAGCCTGAAGCACTGTGAACAATAAGGACACTTTGTACTTCAGCTCCCAGTTTTACGCAGGAACCAGAAAATAATTCCTTTCTCTTAAGCTATGAAGGAGTTGTGCCCCTATGTGCCTTCTTCTATCAGTAATCTCATTCCTGCCAAATGGAAGGTCCTTGGTGAGCTGCCTCTTTCTTCCTTTAGTACCCAGGCAGTGTTGGGTTCACCAGAGCAGCCTAAGCCATGTGTTCAGCTCACACGAGGCTATTTCAGCTCTGAAATGTCACCAGGCTCCTTGGTCTTCTCTCCCCAAAGAACCACTGCTGCAGTTCATCCAAATAAATACCTCTGTCTTCAGGCTTGAAGATGCCCTGCTGTCTAGAAAAGGGGTAATGGGCTTGTCACAGAGCCCCAGATGATGCTGTGTATGTGTTCGACTTGTGGGTAAGCCTTGATTTGGGACCCTTGCAGGGGTTGCTGCCTTCCTTGGGGATGCCACCTGGGGAGGGGAGGAGGAGGCTTCCCATCTGCCTGGGAACTGTGGATGGCACAGGGCAGAACGGGATGAGGGTATCAAAAAATCAACCAAAGAAACAAAAAAACACCCAGAAACAGGCAGAAGCAAACAGTGCCAGCTCAGTAGGGTAGAGCCCTCAGTGCTGTAGCCATAGACCGTGTGTGAGGATGGTGGCTATTCTGCTGTCCGGCTTTCTCATGATTGCTTAGAATCCCATCAGCCTTCTGTAATCCTCTTTAGGTGGCTACTTGGTTTGCCTACACCTGAAGCTGACCTCAGTGAAACAGGGAGCCTTAGTAGGCAGCTTCTGTTGGGCTGAAGGCAGGATAAGGCTGTGCTGGAGCAAATTGCCTCCAGCTTGGGAAAGGAAAAATGGAAGCTCCTGGCTTCCCACCCTGCTCACCTTCCCCAAGCCTCTTCCCACTGCCTGGCTTCTGATTTTGTGTTTCAGTGTCTAACAAACCTGAAAATAAATTTAACTCTGAAGGAGCAAACCTGCTTGGCAATGGAATGCTGGATCGTAATGGTGCTTAGTAGAAAAGCAGTAATGGATCAGAAGATGTTGACTCCCAACCAGTAAGAAAGTAAGTGAATGAAGTAAATGGGAAATGAATGGAAAAATAATTTCAATAGGGTTTGATATTTAATTTACGTTTTTATTAAAGGCTTCTTGCTCCCCTGTCCGCCCTGCCTTTTAATGATTATTTTTTCCTCCTGTGTTAAGAAAGATTCCATTTGTTTTAACTTTTCATCATCTTTGTTCAAAACAGATGACAAAGGTGAGTTCTGTAAAACTTCTGATCTTAATCCACTTAGAATTCCTGTCAATGCTTTGCTAGAATTCGTATCAACAGAATTTTTCTGATGCCAATAATTGCTAAAGCATAACCAAGTTCTTAAAATTCTACTTCTGACACAGGCGGCAATTAAATCAAGTACTGCAAGATTAGATGTGGTTTTTAAAAATTATTTTTTTACTACCAATCATTTTGTTTAACCTGTTTTTTTGGCAGTAGTCTGTATATATTTAGTGTCCCTGGTTCTCATTTAACATTCATTATTTACTTTCATAGGTCCCACAAAGCATTTGAGAGAGAACTCTTTTTAAATTGCAGAAATCAGAAAGTGTATGTGGAGACTTTGAAGCTGAAGTTGGCTTACAATATTTTAAAAAATTGAATGGATTTGATTTTGATGATACTTTTAGAAAGATTTGCCATTTATAGTCTTTCTTTTTTTTTTAATTTAGGACTGAAATAAGCTTTCTTTTATGATCCCTGTTTTAAGACCTTTTACCATTGCCAGATATTTCACAAAGAAACCATTCTTTCCAATCTTACCACAGCATGTAATTTTTTTGGAAAGCTTGAGCAAAAGCCGTCATCACCACTAACAAAAGTGAAAATGTCTTTGCAGCTCTCTGAGACAATGAAAAGAAGACAATTGTCCTTGTTTTTTTTCCATAGTGGTTTGCTCACCAAATATGTTATGTTTGGTTTTTGGTCAAGAAACATGTTCACTTCCTTAATGGTGAGGAGTAACAGGAAAGGAGAGAGGGATTACCCAGTAGTCCCTCCCCTCCATAAATCTCAGTTAGAAAAAAAATGCTTTTGCATTCTTTCTTATCTGGTGCATTCCCTTTGTATGCTGTGACAGGCAAATCCATTTCTGCAAAATGCACCTTGGAGAGAGCACAGCAGACAACTTTCCTAAATAAAGGAGAAAGAGTAATGAGCGGTTTTGCAGAGGTTCCCTCACTAGATGCTCTCAACTGACCCAGACTCACTGCTGGATGGGGGCTGGCACACTGACTCGTCTGCCTTGTGAATCTTTTATCTTGTGAATCTTTTGTCTGTATTTGATGTGGTTTGAAACAAGGTCTCAGACATGGAGAGGGTGATGGAAGGTGTGCAGGAACACGCGGCAGTGCTGTTTGAGTCACATCCTTCACGGTCAAGTTGTGCAGCTTCTGCTCATGCCTCAGGACAGCAGAGCTATGATGACGTCTGGAAGGAGATCTATGAGCTCCACCAGGTACTTAGAAGGGGAAATGATGAATAAAGGTCAATTAACATGTCTAGCAGGCCTTTGTGAGCTCTGGTAGAGAGCTTCTCTAACAGATTTCTGTTTGGATACCAATGTTCCCCTTTTTCACGTTTCGGTCTCCTGCTACTGCTGCTAAGCGGGTCCTGCCCAGCTGCAACTTACGGTTGCATGCCCAAACCACATACACGACGTTCTCTCCTCCTTGGGGCTCACTAGCTGCTGTGCAGCCACCAGCCCAGTCATAGCACAAGCAGCGTGAGGTTGCACCTACCTAAAAATAACATGCACATGCCTGTAGCTGTCAATTTGACCACAAGAGCTAGAAGTGCACCCTAGTTTTGACTGGAGAGTGTGGTGTTAGGCAATGGGTTACCATGTGTGTATGGAGGAGAGGGGAGGAAGGACGGTGGCATGTCTTGGTTGCTGAAGGCTGTCCAGCAGCCAAGCACCTGTGGACCTGACAGCAGATGCCTGCTTTGTGCAGGGGCAGGTGTGATAGCAAGTTCCTCCTCTTGGGGAGGAAGTAACATTTGTGGGCATGGCCTCACAGAGGCCTCACGGAGGTTCAGACACTGCGAGAGCAGAAGCTGTGAGAGATCTTCAAGTTTTGGAGAGAAGAAAAAAAACACAAGTGGCCTAACTGGTGGCGTAGTGATGAGAAGTAGGAGCTGTCTCGCTGGTATCTGGGGAGTTTGTAGTAACAGTGCCATGCCTTACGTGGTGAGCTCTGTGACTAACCCTCTGAATTTGAAGATATCTCTTTGATGAAGGTGGACTTTGATTCCCTAGTTCTTTATTGTCCTTCTGACTCAGAAGCTGCTGCTTTGACAAGTATAAAAGCAAGTTCCTATATCTGCAGCCTCATGTTTCATTTGGCTCACGCTACCCATGTCCACCTGCCTGCACCAGTGGGCTCTGGGGGCAAGTTAAGAAAAGACTGAACAATATCTTTCTTCTTCTGTTGTTTTCTAACGAGGAAAGGTCTAAGCTACTGGGGCTGGATGCAGCCCCAATGTTAATGAGAAGTTCTTGCACCCCAGCTCTTAGTCAGGACCAAGCAGGGCAGTGAATGATAAAGGAGCGGGGAAAGGGAACGGGGAGAGAGACAGAATTTAGTGTCTCCCCATTCCCTCTTTCCTGCTGATTAATTGGCCCCAAAGCAGATTCCAACTCCGTGTTCAAAAATAAACCCCCATTTTTCTGTCAGGAAAAGCTCCCAAGTGTGAAAACACACAGTTCTTCTGTATAAGATTACTTAATGAAAACTTCAGGAAAAAAAACCATTGGGTTGACTCATGCAAGCTACATGATGATTAATGAAACAAAAGGAAGAAAACATGATTGCACTGTACATCTTCTGTCATGTGCACTGAGTCCACAACTGGGTTGGGAAAGAGTACCTATTTGGGGACAATGCAAGGGACATGACTGATCTCAGCAGCATTAGGTTAATTAAAAACCTAATTTTGAAAGAGCCTAGTCATGATGGTATAGCAAAGCTAGAATTAGATCCTTCACAAAAAAAAAAGCTCTGTCCACATCTCAGTGTTTGTAAAATAAAAATTCAGCTGCTAACTTTTTTCCTAATTTTTACTGGCATTTTCCAGACAGCATTGTCTGTAGCTTTTTAAAGTGAAAATTTTTAGTGGGAATGTTTCATCCCATGCGTAGTCCATATGATATTTAAGAGATGTACAACAAATGCTGTTGATTCAGGAAAATGTATTTTAATTCTATTTGACGTCATGTTATTTTAAGTAATAGGGACTGAAGGACCTAGTTTTTCTAAAATTTAAGAAATTAGATCTTTGGAGTCTATGAGGACAGAATGAATGAGGTTGATCATACTTAGTAAGGACAGAGAAATCAATTTACAGATGATCATTGCAAGGATTATGTAAAGCATTCATTGTTTGACATCAAGATTTATTTGCCTTGAAGGAATTTTTGGAGACAATGCCCTCATGTCAACTTGCAAATCTACAGGACAGCCAACATAGTCCTGAGTTTATCTATGTCACTTCTATGAGTAACTTTGTTAGGATGTCTCATGTTGAGCAGGATAAATTTGACAAGCACCAATTTGTGAAGATACATTAATAGAATTTTCTCTAATCAGAAAAAACAATGCCAAAATCAATGCTGTAAAACCCTTAACTGAAAAGAATTCCAGCTTATGCCATCCAAATTCCAATGAAGTAGTGAAATAAATTGGGATAGTGAAGTGGGTTAAGAGGACAAATTTTTCTTATAAGCTTGATTGTCTGAGGAAATTAATTGGATAATGCCTAGTAAATCACTGTCCATAGTGTTCTGCAATTAATAAATACTGTGTGACTCATAGTGATCCTCTCGTTTACACTGCAACTAGTGCCAGTTAAATTTCACTGATGTTGGAGTAACTCCTGATGCACGTGAGAAGGCCTTGATGGACCTGATAACAAGGCAGGTATAGCTCTTTTCCTGCTTGCTGCTCTTCGTCTGTTCTTTGTACTACATTGGTGAGTGTGCTGAAAAGGAGTGAGGAAAAAAACCAAATATTGAATTTAATTTTACAGAATATTCACTATAGTATTTAATATATGCCTGTGTTGGGGGTGTTCTGTATACATCACAGTTAAACTTTTCTACAGCCTGGTCTGATATTACTTCTTTGTTGCCATGCTATGATTTTGCTCCATGCTCAGCTTATGTTCTGCTGGACCCCATAAATCAGTTTTTCTTTTATGGCAGGAGCAAACAGGATGGACTAGGAGGTCAGACATGCCATGAGCCATAGCTGGGTTGAGGTTTTGATGAACCAGATGTTCTGAATTTCTTTGGAGAAGTTCTTTGATTTGACCCTTGCTGTGGTCTTGTCTTTGGAACAGGGATAGCTTTCATACAGCCCAGGGACTTTTTAAGGATAAAACACTAAGGTCTGGATAGCAATCAAATACTGTGGAGTTAGACACCACAATAATTTCACTGCTGGCTTGATTATGAATTTCATCCAGTATGGCACTTCCTTTCCTTTTCTTTTCCTTTTGTTATGATAAAGCCTATGCACAAAGCTGTCAAATAAAAATCATATGCATACTTACCATGCCAATTTTAACTATGTGTGTTGGAGCTAGGAACTAACTACCAGGCATAATAGCACATCTGCAGCTCACAATGGGGAGGGTGTAGGAAATATCAGCTTGACTAAATCTCTGGCATCCTTCAGAAAGAAGAATGAAAGAGGGTAAAAAAAAAAATTATATATATATATGTGTGTATATATTTAATAAAACCTTAAAGAAGGGAGAAAACTTATTTCAAGCTAGTGTTTCTCCGACAGAAGCAGTAGTACCATCGTTTTCCATTATTCCATGCCACAGGTTTCCATGACAGTCAGTACCCTAGGCAGCCTTCTCTTAGACAACAGACTTAGCAAAACTGCCTAGTTTAGAAATCTCCTTTAGTAATAAAAATCTAATTACGTTTTTCCTGTCTAGAAAAAAAAGTATAGCTATATGGGCAGCTTGCAGCTGCTAGGATTAGAAGAGGACACAGCAACTGTCCCACACATGGTGAGGAGAGGAGCCCACTTGTCTCTTCTTTTCCTATGTCACCTGAGATTCCAAGAGCTAAAGGTAAATAAAATCAAGATAGAATCTGCAGAGATGAGAGTTAATTTTTTTTAAGGGGAGAGCTGTCATCCAACTGAAAAGGCAACTGTGTGTTTGCTGTGATTTGTTTCAGCGAGTGTGCCTGGGGATCCTTAACTACTTCAGGTCTGTGGAGAGAAGCCTGACCATCAGTACTGCCGACCTCTCCTTCAAGGATGGTCACCTAATTCCCAGTGCAGAAGACACTTCCTGGGTCACTGCTGCCAAAGGAAGCACTGGTGCTTTCGGTGGCCTGAATTCACAGCTATGTATTCACTACACACCAGCGGACTACAAGGTGAGGTACCACCAGCCTTTAGTCTCCCAAAATGTGAGCTTCAACAGGAATACCTAATCTGGTTCCCTCTTCCATGCAGCCTATGTTGTGATCAATTGCTGAATCTGAGGGATTCAGTGTAGCTTCCTCAGAACCACGTGTCTCACCTTAACAGACTAAATACCTGTATTTACCAGCAGTCTGTAGCAAACCTCTGAGAAACTTCAGACACGTAGAAGTATAATGTCAATATTGCCTGCCAGATAAACATTTACTCAGATTGGTGCTGCTGGCTAAGACCTTTGTAAGTGTGGGGTTATCACACAGAGTAGATGTTCCTGAGAAATCTGAGGCAATTTTGCAATTTTTGGAAATTTTTGTTTAAGTAGCTCCTAGTGACTTCTAAATTGTGTTATTTAGATTTAGGTACAGTTTAGGACTTATTGTTTTTTAACCTTGTATAGGGGCATGTGGCTGAAGTGATATACTGAGTACACTTAGTTTCACAGATTGGAAAAATAATAATTCAAATTAAATTCCTAAGGCTTATCAACCTTTGATTTCCCTAACTTTTTTGTAAAATATACTGAACAGAATCAATACATCATGCTGAGATTAGTGGTTTGATATTATATAGTATTTTGGTTTTTGAGCTGTAGAATTTCCTTGCAGCTCTGCTACCTAACGCTCATCCCAAATTTCTCAAGTAAAAAGCCTGAAGAAGCACAGTAGTATTTTAATAGGAGTTTTTTTGATATTTTGAGCTTACATTTATTTCTCATTTACTTGTTTGTTGGGGGTTTTTTCTGAAAAAAAACCACAAACACAGAACCAAATGCACAAGCCACTTCATGGAAGAATTGTGGCTAGAACCCAAAAGGAAGTAGGCTTCCTGCCCCCATTTGTTGCTTATGTTAAGACACCAAACCCCCCCCTCCCCCACAAAAAAAAAAAAAAAAAAAAAAAGCAACTGAAAACCACTTTGTGTCTCTAAACATAAAAAAATCTAATCTAAACCTCTTTGAAATATGAAATGTGTGGGGAGAACATGGAGTTGATGATATTTTTAAGGTATCTTTAGTTTTGTTTCTGTTTTCTGTCCACATTCATCCTTTAAAAATCTAATCAATTAAAATTCCTAAATTAAAATCTACTTGGAACACTTGAAACTAAATAATTGTGATGTTCTACTCAAGAGATGTTGAACTGGGTGGTCCAGCATCTATGAATTTTCCAGTCAGAAAAAGTAGTTAAAAAACTTATGTTTTCCAATGGGAGGTGTCATTTTTACTGGAAGCAGGCATTGTGACAAACTCTCCCTCTGAACTCTGCATAATATACATTTATTTTCATCCCCTTTTTTTTCTGTCATAGAAGAAATGATGCAAAGATCAATCCTGACCTTCCATCTAAATGCTCTCTGATCTGGAGATTAGCTGGGAAATACTTCAGAGAGCCCCAAGCAATGAGAGAGACATTATTTCACAGTGGCCTCTCCTTCCCCTGGACTAATACATGGATATGATATATACTCTTGAACTTCAACTAAAGCTTAGATAAATATTTACTAATCCTATTACAGTTTAATTGGCAAGAAATTTAGAAGCAGGGGCAACAGTATTTCCTTAACAACAGTTTCTAATGTGGTTTTTTGTTTTGTTTTGTTTTAATATACTGCACAGACTGTCCCTCAAGAACTGAAAAAATAATAAAGCCACTTTATTGGCAAACTATTTGAGACCTGTCTAGTGTACTCTCTGGCGCTTGCTATAAACCTAAAGCACAGAGCATTGTTTTTGAAATACTTTTAGCATCTACTCTACGCCCAAAATTGGAGGCATACCTGTGTTACAAATCCCTCCGAATTGTAAGCTGTGAGCCCGTGTGGTGGCTCAGCTCACCACGTATCCAAAACTGAGACTTTGAGGCAGCATTACACCCTGCCTAGCAGACTGCTGGGGATGGACATCATCAGAGGCATGAGTTCCAATGACAGAAGGCCCTGTGAAACAATGCATTACATTACATAAAACTCTTTTCTGTCGCCTGGTGAGATTCAGCTTGAAAGAAATGAGATAAAATGTATGTAGGTGCATAAGTTTTGCTTTATAACCCAAAAGGGATTTGTTAAACCCCAGTAAACCTGAGGAGAGCCAGAGGGGGAAAGACAAAACCCACAGGTAAAAAACATTGCACATAAATAACCAGTTACTTGATTCGTTGCTAAAGACATATAACTGGGTATTCCCATTTTTTATAGGCATAAGTAGTATTTAGAAGGCTTAGGTAGTCTCTTTAAAATATGACACCCAAAACAAATACAACAGGGAAAAAGCCTTCATTTCTTTTTGGTTTGGTTTTGTAAGAACTCTCCAGTTTGGTACTCACGTGCTCCTTCTGCAGAATGCAGTTAGTCTGCAGTTAAGACTAACTTCTGCAGTTAGTCTTGACTGACATTTTTAGGAGTGGGACAGAGCAGGAATCACCTGAAAAAAAAAAAATCAAGAGCTTGAAATTTGAGATATTTAAATGAATGTTCTCCATAAGAATGTTTAGAAACACAACTAAAACCCCCTTCTACCTGGTATGGTGAAGTCTGCCCAGTATTTGCTCAGTTATTTACCTAAATCAAGTTAGATTTAATTCTTCTAGAAAGGGCTTTGATTTAACCTTTAGAAAATTCTGCACCTCATTGCTAAGAGCAGCGAAACAAATATTCTGGTCAGAAGAATAAGGAAAGAACAGAGAGTGCAGAATACCATATTGAAAAAAGAAAAGGAATCTGGCCAGGCTGATCCAATATTATGTTCAAATAAGGTGAACATTTTGCAGACCTGCCTCCTTAACTTTATGGGGAAGAATGTATTCTAATCCAGCCTAGATCTGTGAAGCTGGCAAGCTGTTCCTCCCAGTATCTTTAAATTTGACTAAGATTTCCATGACTAAAGTGAATACTTTTTCCTTTCCTCCATCCTTTCTTTTAATAGAATTTGAGACATCCAGGTGCTAGCAGGTAACGTTTGGGTAGCACTGGGGATCTTGTAAAGGCAGATATCAGGAAAGCTAGTGAAAGGAGGAAGTCCCAATACATTGTGCATCATTATTTGGCAGTGAAGTGAGAGCAAAGGTGCATTACATACCAGGAAATAGTAAAAACAAACAGTGGAAAATGAGGAGCTTGTGTTTGCTTGCCAGCTTCTTATAAGAACCGTTTTTAAAGGCTTCTATGGATATACCCCTATACCAAGTGCTTATTTGCACTGGGACATTAACTTCTGTAATTATACACCAAGAGATAGATGTATGTAATTCCCTTTGTGGTACTCCTAGTGAAGAAACAGAGTCTCTTGAAAGCTAACGCCACTTCTGCTGACTGCAGTGCTGGATTCTTGCCTGGGGTGTTACCAAGCTAACTAGTGACTCACTGCCAAGGTAGATGATTCTCTTTTATGGATGCTGATGGGTTTTTTTTAGAAAAATAAGGTCATTGTTAAACTATTCTATTGAACAAGTGATGATATCACAGCAATTTGGGACGTCAGTCAATGGGTGTTCCTTTTAATTAGTGCTGAAGTCTTTGTGTGTGTGAGCTTATCTCAAAATCTTGCAAGTGTAACTTACCCAACAAGATTTTAAAAAATATGTTAACTGCGTCTTTCAATATCAGAATTTAAGAGACTTTTTGCCAAATTTGAGCTAAATTAGATAAAGGGAAAAATGTTCTACCTTAGTTCAAGAGCCAATCTTCTTGTTTTTACGTCGTCTTGGTGCTTTTTCTGGATTTATACACCTGAAGGAGAAACTTAGCACAATAATAATTTTGTACAGTTTGTCTTACTCCATGATAGTATAAATGAAGCCACAGTGTAGGTGTTATCTGTAAAAAAATAATATTTTGGCAATTTTTTATTATATTGTTCTTTGCTAGTGACAAAATACCACGTTCCTAGGCCAGGTCCACCCTTAGATATGTTGATTATGCTGAATTGCAATCCTTGCAGAGCTGAATGCTAGTATCTCTGTGCCTCTTTCTCACAGCACAGGACCACAGCACTCAGTTCATGGAGTTTGCAGAGGTAGAAAACCACGATGACTTTTACACTAATGAAGAAGGATATATTCATACACAGGACCAGCGAGGGGTTTACATCATATATGATGTGGCTTTAGAGGACCTGAAGGTGCTTGAGAACCAGCTGCTGCTTGTGGCCAGCCAGTACTGTAAGAAAGATAACAGTAAGATATCTACAGGTCCAAAAGACCTGTAATAATTTGTTTGCTGTTTTCAAGGTAGGCCAATCCTATGACCTCCTGAATCATTGCTGTATTTCTGCAAGACCAAGTGCTGACTGGATTTTTGGGACCTTTCTTTATCCTCCTAGTTAGCCAAGTGATGAATGTGTTACAAAGACTTAACTGAGCATGTGGAATTGCTTGTCACATGTTGTTAGTGTCACAGTTTTTTACTTATTCAGGGTCATAGACATCAAAGTCATCCTGGAGGGGAAAATAACACAGAAGGGACATTTACTGATGTAGTTAGGTAGTATAATGAGCAAGCACATCTTCAAGGCACAGAGAGAGAGAGAGTCAGAAAAGAAAAATGTTAATTGTTTCTGAACATCTTTTAATTAATGTATTAGGTTGCTTTTCTGCAGAACTGAGTTCGCATCCCATCTCTTTTAAACTTTTCTCAGTTCTAAATAAGAAGCTTCAAAGTATTTGATGTTCTAGACTTTCTTTTTTTCCTGCTGCTTTTTTTTTTATAGTAATAACTGAGTTGTTGAGGCAGATTTCTAAAAAGAACAGCTGTGCTTCTAGAATAGTGAGGAGGAAGAAGCTTGTAATTGTAGAAAGTATGGGGGAGAGCCATTAGAAAAGAGTGAATAAATAGCACAAACACATATGATATTCAGAAAATTGCAAAAAATATCTCTTAAATCACTGGAATTACTTTTTGTATTGATAGAATGTTTCCTGATGTTTTAGTGTGCTTCCCTAAAACTGAATGTTCTGACCACAGAATGCAGGGCAGAGATGAGGATTAAGACAACCAAAAATCTTTACAAATCTGTGAATGCCTAAACACCTGCTGGGACCTCCTTTGAAGTCACCTGAAGGTCCTCATTGTGGGCCTTTTTCTGGAGCATCTTTCATATGAGGAGAAGCTGAGCAAGCTGGGACTGTGCTGCCTGGAGAAGCCTCAGGAGGGACCTAATCAGTGTATATAAATACCTGGTGGGAGGAAATGAGGAAGAGGGAGCCAGACTCCCCTCAGTGGTCCCCACTAACAGGACCAGAGGCACTGGGCACAAGTTGAAACACGTGAAATTTCACCCGAATACAAAAAACCATATTTTCACTGTGAAGGTGGTCAAACACTGGCACAGGTTGCTGAGAGGTCTGTGGAGATATTAAAAATCTGACTGGACACAGTCCTAGGCAACCCACCCTATTTGACCCTGCTTGGGAGCAGAAGGTTTGGCTAGATGACCTCCAGAGGTCCCTTCCAACCTTGGCTACTCTTTGATTCCATCTTTACATGAAGCAGAATACTGAATGAGTCTGGTACAGCAGTTCTTGTGTTTATAGGTCACTTCATTATCACCCTCACACAGCACACTTGAGGACTGATTATGTACAACCTGTACTAATTCCTTATGCTCCTTCTTGATATGGTCTCTTTCTGTATGCCATGGACCCAATCACTTTTAATGCTGACTTCTCCAGTGGTCATGGACTTCAAATGACTCTTTTGTTCACCTTTTGAAAAATAAGACACTTGAACTCTGGAGCTGAAGACTAGCTGCTGAAGCCTCTTCCATTTACCCCATGGCTGATTTTAAACTCTGCAGCTCTAAACATTTCAGATTCACTGTACGTGATTTATCATTTATTGTCAAAACTAGCTCTAATTTAGATAGTATCACAAGCAAGCAACCAAAATCATGTTTTCTTTAAGGGTTTCTCATGGGCTGCTAGTGTTGAAACATTTTCAGTGGATTTTCTTCCCTTCCTTCACAGTCATTTTTAAAGTATGAAGACTGACTTTTCTAATAGCAAGCCATTTGAGAAGAAAAGCTCTCCCCTGGGTCAGCACTCTGCCCTGCTATACCTCTTTGTAAAAATTTATCTTTGAGTAGTCTGTGCTGCTTTTCTTTGATCTGAGAGTGAAGGTGAGGAGGTGAAGATGATGCCAACACCATTTGGTGCTTTGAAAAATTAAACTTCTCTTCACTTTCCTCCCCTAGTTTTCTTGTGCTTTCTCTGGATTTATCTCTTGATATGGGTTTTTTGAACTTCAGCCTCTCAAGGAATATTTGTTAAAAGATGATGGAAGAGATATGTTTAAAACAAATGCCTGGTACACTAGTTCTTTGCCTTGCAGAATACTCTGGGGCCCTCCAAAGCTTATGGGACTTGAAATCTTTTCCTGGCCTGGGGTTCCCTGGCAAGCAAAAAACACAACTCTGTGCTATAAATAAACAGAATTACCACAAGACCCAGGGCTCTAAGCATGTGGAAATCCCTCTGATACTGGCATCTGCTTGTTTTCTACTTTTTTTTTTTTTTTTTTGTCGTAGGCAATGTAACTTGTGAGCAATTCAGTGGCAGCAGCATCCTTGGCTGGGCATGTGCCTCTGTGGATCGATGTGCTGTGCTGCTTGACCTCTGGACCTGTGAAACTGCCCTCTTGGGAAAAAAATGTCCGGTACAGAAACTTATCTTAGTATTGAAAACGGTGATTTGCAATCAGTTCACTTCAGGTTGTGTAAGGTTCCCTTTCAACTGCATTTCCCGTCCTGTATACAAGTGGATGCTAGATCCAGAAACCGTGGGTAGTAGTACAGGTTTCAGATGCCTTGGGAGCCTGGTGCTGGGTGGGGTGCAGAGGGTTAAGGCTGCTGGGTGCCATGAGTTGGGTCTAAAGGATCACATGGAGAGGCTTTTGCAATAAAGGAGCAGACATGCTCTTGCTGTCAGACAGCAGCCTCTGTAGCTGCTATGCCAGTGGCTGGAAGCACTTCTGCAGGGCCTTATGGAGAGTCATCCACCACTAGAAAAGATGATTGGGAAGGGCGAGGCCATCTCCAAAGCAAAAAAATATATAAAATAGATAAAAAAACCCCCATTTATTAATAAAACCTATAAACATGATTCTCTATGTTATAAATTTATTTCTTCTTTGTTAGTTAATCTATTTAACTCTACTCCATGATTGTAAGACCCCACCTGGAGTACTGCATCCAGCTCTGGAGCCCCCGACAACATAAGAAGGACATGGACCTGTTGGAATGGGTCCAGAGGAGGGCCATGAAGGTGATCAGAGGGCTGGAGCACCTCTCCTGTGAGGACAGGCTGAGAGAGTTGGGGTTGTTCAGCCTGGAGAAGAGAAGGCTTCAGGGAGATCTTATTGCAGCCTTCCAGTACCTAAAGTGGGCCTACAGGAAAGATGGGGAGGGACTCTTTATGAGGGAATGTAGTGATAGGACAAGGGGTAATGGTTTTAAACTGAAAGAGGATAGGTTTAGATTAGATATTAGGAAGAAATTATTTACTGTGAGGGTGTTGAGGCACTGGAACAGGTTGTCCAGAGAAGTTGTGGCTGCCTCATCCCTGGAAGTGTTCAAGGCCAGGCTGGATGGGGCTTTGAGCAACCTGGCCTAGTGGGAAACGTCCCTGCCCGTGGCAGGGAGGTTGGAACTGGATGACCTTTAAAGCCCCTTCTAACTCAAAGCATGCTATGATTCTATGGTTCTATTTGAGCAAAAAAATTCCATTATTTAGTATAGAGTTAAAAAAAACCCCAATTAATCAGCACTAAAAATGTGTATTAAGTGATTCGTAGTTTTGCCATTCATAAGGGCTCCTGCATATCCTTTCCCCTTCCTCTCTCTGAATCTAGTCATGTGTCTGTATTTTGCCATGAGACATGAAAGCATACAGGGTTTCCACCCAAAGACTTCAGTCTTGAACAATAAAGAGTAGACAGGTTCAGAGGAAGGGGCCCAGAGGACCTTGGGAGCGTAATTCTGCCTATGGGACTCTCCAGTCCCAAGGACAGTGCTGTGAGTGTTAGGAAGTGGAAAGGAGCAGAGAGTCCACTGCAGAAGCAGGGAAAAATGGCACTAAGAAATAAGGTTGCCTTCACACACTTGAAATGTTTTGTTCTCAGTCTTGGAGCAACACAGGGCAGGTCTCAAAATAGGAATGGTAGAGGGTGTTAGGACATCTCCTGTGCACCACTGAAGAGGCTTTAAATAGAAAACCTTTTAAACTAAAATAGCTGTATGTAGTTTAGGAAATCTCCTAAGGCCTCTCTCCCATTTTCATAGAGGGGCTTTGTGTTACAGAGCTATATAAAATACTGTCTAATTGCCTAGTTCGATATGTTTCTCTTCTCATCCCAATGGACTTCACTTTCCATTGCTGTATGATCATGCTACCTCTGTGAATCTACCTTTTATTTTTATCACAGGCCTTCCGTATAAGGAAACTTGCTTTCTTTTTGGAAGAAAAACTCCAGTAGAGAAGAATGAAACCTCTACAGCAACAACACACTAATTCTCTTCCAAACCCATCAAAGAGTGTATTCTTGAACTGCTCTCCCAACCCAAGTCTCTAGGCAGGATTAAATATACAGGTGTGCTCTTGCTGAGGGTCTTTTTCTTTTAGCTGAAAAGAAATGGGAGTGGGTCTCGCTAGCTTTGTTTCCAGCTGGGACTGAGCTCTTTCTGAATGAGAAAACAATAGCTCTTTGTCCAGCAGCTGGTACAGCTTAGCTTAGTCAATATAAAACATGCTTATTGCCTCTTGCTCAAGCACTGTCTTAGCTTCCTCCAGAACAGTTCAGGTCAGGCAGGTGTAAATCCGAGAACTTGACTGTTTCACCTTAAATCTGATTTTTCAGCTACCGAGTTGCTCCTAAGCTCCTAAGCTCTTCTGCATCTTCCTCTTCCATATTCTTCTGGTTTCAGTATGGAAAGTAACGTGAATGTTTTTCTACTTCCACATCACTGCAAAATAGCCAGATCTAGATAATTTCATATTGACATGACCAATTTGTCCAGATGCAAGAGCACTGGGTGTTCATATTTTCAGTCCCCTGATTGCCATCTGACCAAAAAGTACTACAATGTCATCTCGAGAGTTCATGTGCTGTCATGCTTGGCATATTTTTTTTTCTGTCCTAAGCTGTGGGTGTGTGTAATTAAAATTTTTATTTAAATAAAACTTTACAGCTATTCTCGGTAAAGGAGCCTGAAGAAGGCATGCACCTTTGTACAACTTTAATTGCATCTTCAATTAACTTGGATTTTCTCCAGAAAATGTAAAGTAACTGGGACAGTCGTTGCCAAATGAGATAACAGAGCCTCTTGGATGAGCCTGCAGGTTTCAGATTGGGAGAAGTTTTTCAAAGATACAAAGCCAGCGTGTGTGCTGAAAAAGAAACAGATTACAGAAAACAGTGGAAAGAAATAGGTGTTTTTAAAGTAGTAAGTACATTGTCTTGTTACTTTTTTAAGAGAAAAATGTGCACAATAAAAATCTTTACACTTCAGTGGAAAAAAAACATGTTAACTATGCAGGATTTGGAAGAAATTTCTCCTATGGTCAATTTATTCTGTGTTCTATTCTTGAGCCTTTTGATGAAGCGTTGAGTAATATCCTGTGCCAGAAACAAGATGCCATCCTGGGTCACAGTTGGTTTAACATAGGTAGCAAACTCTGTGTTCAGAAACAAAGCATGAATATTTGGGTGAATAAACATTTCTAAATGTCTGAATATCTCTTCAGCTTCTAGACATTTACTTTGAAGTTAACTAACATGGCTTTGGACCCAGAGGAAAGATTTACTTTGGCCCAAGTGATAATTGACATGCATAAACGTCCATGATTTGATCTCAAACTTGAATCTCAACCCCTACAAACATGAATGCATCTGTTTACAACTTCACCTTTAACTGCTGAGGGACATAGTAAACCAACAAGTAGGTTAAATTTACGGTATATCCATCTTGGGGAAGTAGGAGGTGAAATCCGGAATGGGAAGCTTTGATTATAGCCTGCATGCGTTTACAGGGTTAAAACTGGTCAATACTAATTTAACAATGAAGTCTGTGGATGCTGTGTAAATTGAAGGCCTGAAGTGCAAGAACAGAAAACTATCATTTTGTCAATATCAGAAAGAAAATTTTGGAAAGATTGCAGAGCTTCATATATCATGTTAAAGCCACCTCTCCTACTGTTTGAGACAAAAACAATAGTTGAGAGGCGTGGAAGCTAAAAAATAATAATCTGTATTTGTTCTGTAATGCAGTGGATAAGGAACTAGTTCTGTTTATAGTAAGAGAGAAGAGACTTTATAAACAAAGCTTGTACTTTGAAGTGCACTTTGAAGAGCCCTGAACTTCAGATAGCTGTGAATTCCTGTGCTAATTATTAAAATGCACAATGTTTGAAATTCTCACATTTTTCCTCCAGTTTAAAAATCTGCCTCATTTTTCCCCTGTATCCTGCCACAAGCTATTTCCTTTCTGTGAGCTTTGATTTCAGAGGCGGCAAGTTTAATTAATTAGCTAACCTTTGTAACTTGGCTTTTAGTCCACAAACGGAAGTTTGTGTTTTGGTACAAGAGGCTACTGTTGAGTTGCTCTTGCCATTAATGCTACCATATTGCTAGCAATAAAAACAGAGCCTTGTAGGCATCGTTGGAGTTCAAATTTTTTTCTGAAGGAATGTGAAAGATTCAAAATAATTTTAGCAGGAATACTTCATCTAGAGTGGGTACTTGTGACTTGAGAATTTGTGATGTGATTCTATGTATATATATATACATAGAAATTTTTACAGCTTAAGTTTAGATGAAGAATTTTTTTTTTTGTCTTGATTTCCAGCTCTGTGTGAATTTTATTGGCTAATGTCAGTTGTGTTTATTGCTGAGTTTTAGATAGATGCCCAGAGGGAATACATCCACAAGATTTGCCGGGAAGATCAGAGAGGTGGCATTGCTGAATTTGGACTTTCTTATAATGTAATTACTAAGTAACCTATCTCTCTTAACACTAGCCGGTAAGTAATTATACAGTTTTATTTTTCTGGAGAGTACTACTTTCTGTCCTAGTTTCTGTGATTGATTGTAAAAATTTGGTACCCTGCACCTGAAAATAAGACTATTTGAAAAAGTGACAGTCTTAAGGTGAATCAAGCAATAGATCGATGTGTTATTTATCTCATGTTATTTACTCTCATGCTATTTAGATAGCCAGGAAAACATTCAAAGAAGAAAAGTGATTCCTCCCCCATAGCCTTTACACCGCCCTTTTATGACAACGGATTTGAAAATTGCATCTTGCAGTGCACTGGCACATTAATATTCCCATGGGTGCAGGTTATTTATTCAACAGTAATGAGGAAAGTGGGTACTGAGGTTACCCTCGCTTTAGTCTCGCTGCATCAGTAGCCTGACCTGGCTTCACAACTTTCACTGCCCTTTGGCCACAGCCTATTACTCTTTCTAGCAGGACTATCAGGTAGGATTTGGCTGTACTCTGTTTTCTCACATGGAATCCATGTATTACCTGCAGTACAGACCCACCACATGTTCCCCATCCTGCAGCTGTGCAGCACTGCGGGTTATGCAAAGGGTTTACATTCCTCCCCCAACACACATTTTGATTTTGTGTTGGTTGTCTGAGGGCTTATTTTCAGTTTTAACAGGCGGGCATAATAGACGTGAAAATGTTGTTAATAAAACATGTCAGCTAACGATAATTTTAAACATTTTCTGTTTTCATTAGCAAATGAGACTACTTAGATGTGTTCCAACATCATTATGTTTATTAAGGCTTCAGTTCTATTTTCAGATTTGATGATTGATTTCTGATGTGCACTAAAACCATTGCAATTTATTCTTGCAAATTAAGGAATTGCAAGGTTTATATACAGTTTATAAAAGCCTTGTGAGATATTTGTTCTTTCTTTGTTTTTGTTGTTTTCAAGTCCTACTTTGAAGAACGTTTATTTGCTGGAGTTTCACCCTTCTCTTGGTCTAGTGTGCTTGATCACCAAAGCTCTTGAGTATCTCTACCAGGAATTCTACAGCATCTGCAGACCAAAAACAGCCAGTAAAGCAAGTAATCTAGAAAAACAAGTACTTCAGCTGGTAGTTGATGAGTGGCTAACTATGGAAAACGCAGAAACTTCTTACAACTCTCAGATTCAAAAGGATGTAAGTTCTGTTTTTAAGTTAGTAATGATTCTTTAGAGTGCCCAAGTGTGTGATCTTGCTAGTTCGTTTACACTTGCTGGATAATGTTCTAGCTATGTGATTCTGAATTCAATTATTTGCTTATGATTGATGAAGATCCATTCCATCCACCTTTAAAATAAGATTTTTTTTTTTCTGTAAATGAACACAGAAAGGTAGAACTCTTGATCTCATGCCAGTATAAAGTAGGAACAATTAGCTTAATGAGAAAGAAAATATAAACACTTAAATTGACATGAAATCACGATAAGTCTCCAAGTTTTGTGTTTGTGTATGTGTACAGTCTGGGAAAAAAAAAAGACTGGACATTAAAGCAAATATTGTTATAGGTGGAGCTGGTTATTACTGTAATGTCCACCATTTCCTGGTATAGGATTCTGAATTTAGTTGGTTATGATTTTGATAAATGCTAATTATTTTGAATGAAATTACTGATGCTGGATGTCTCTATCAGGTTGATTTTTTTTTTAAATGAGTCAGCTTAGTTGTTGCTGAGAGCAAGAAATAGAAATTATTGTCTCTGTTTTCTCTACAAGTTTGTGATATAGCTATGCTTTAAAGCATTTTTTTCAAGTTTGGGAAGATTCATTAGGTAGAGATATGCTATGCTTTCATTCCTGCCAAGTTTTGGACAGCATAAACTAAAATAAAATACGTTATTGCAAGTATTTAAAAAACATGTAGATGTGGTGCTTAGGGACATGGTTTAGTGGTGGACTTGGCACTGCTAGGTTAATGGTTGGACTCAATGGTCTTAGAGGTCTTTTCCCATGCAAACAACTCTGTGATTCTATGTTCAGTAGGAAGATGTTATATAAAGTTTCTGTGTGCCCTGGTATATCTATAAACCGAGGAAAATCAGGAATTCCCACTGTCTCTGCAACAATATCTCTGGTCTAAGTGATCCATGTTTGATTTGGGTCTGAGCATTGAAAGTGAGTATGAGGAGGTGTCAGCCTGCACTGTCACTGGTGTTGCCTTCACCGGAGGCAGCAGAAGAAGCTGCAAAGCGGGTCACAGGGGAGACGCGGCACCTCTGTGAGTAGAGCAGGAGCTGGGCAGGAGCGTACGGTAAATAGAGCCAGCTTGGTAAGTGGGATGGCAGCCAGTAAATGGGAGTGGAGATTGAGGCAGATGAAAAGCCGGGAGACAGAGACTAGGACTAAGACCCAGTGGGTTCCTTCCTTTCAGAAGGAAAAGATACGGGGAAAAAATGTGCACTGCAAATTGGGGCTGGGGCAAGGAGGCACCTCGGGTGGAGGTAAAGGATTGAGAATGATTTGGTAAAGAGTTTTGCTCAAGCTGCCCAAAACCAGTCATAGCATGACTTACTAATCAAGGGAGTGGGGATGAAAATGAAAAGTTTGAGGTGTGGAGACAGAGCTGCTTAGATGAAGAGACTGTGAAGACGGTGATGGGTAAGAAAGAATAGAGGCAAACTAAATGCAGAAGGGCACAGCCACCTAGGATACTCCACTCCTTGGCCTGGAGCAAAACCCAAGGATTACTTATCCAGCATCTCTCTGCTGCCAATAAAATCCACTGGCAGTGTCCCAATACTCTCTTGTCCATAACAGATCATGAACAATTCTTTGCTTTTTTAGTTTTAAATCCTAGAAGAAAGTGGCAGTTTTGTGATGGATCTTAAAGTTCCACACTGTTGTTGCCAAGGGCGAAAGGGAAGGGATTTGTTGTGTTTACTTTTGCCCATTCCTTTTCCTCCAACAGAAGCTGCAGATGAGACAAACACATGCAAGCAGGCAATGTTTAGAAGACAGTAAGGCTATAAAAGTCTAGCACTTAAATTTTAGGAAATTTACCTTTACCAGAGCAGATTTACTTTAGTTTCCTTTTGCATAGGCATGATGATGCAGACTTTACATGATCACCTATTGTTTTTCTTTATGACTCAGTGTGCTAAAATCAATATTTTTGTCCTTGGTGGACCACTCTTTTGCCACCTGGGACCTCATTCGTTCATGTATTTCCAACCCTTCACTAAGGATGGTTTTACAAGATCCAATTTTTATTCCCCCTCTGACTTGCTAAACATTTTTCATCTTTATAATAAACAAATTACCCAGGAGTGAGGTACAGATGCTGCCAGCCTAAGAACAGGTGCTTTTCCTATGTAGAAATATCAGAGACGCAGTATAAAAGGAGAAGTAAATACTGCGATTACAAAACTAAATAATCCCTGGGAAATTAAGATCTTTCTTGTTCACGCCAAGCTGGGATCAGCTATACTTATGTTATTCCCATAAGATAAATAGCTCTCCTGCTCTTAAACATATCATGTGATAGATTTTTTTCAAGCAGTCTGGTGTAGTGCTTCACCAGCTTCACCTTTAGCAAGTTCTCCTTAAAGTCTAGCACAAGCGTGCCTTGCTACAGTCTAAGCTTATTACCTCTTTTCTTGTCCTCTTTGGAAACAGGGAAGATGCTCTTCTCCTTGTAGCAGCTCTGTGAAGAAGCACGTAAAGATGGGTTGTCCTGTCCCACCCATCCAGAGTCACAGAATTACAAAAGCACATTGTAAAGCTTTGGGGAAGAGGGACAAAATAAAGTTGCACAACTTCTGACATTTAGGTTTGGGGTGTTGTCTTTTCAAAATTTTTTTTTCAGTGTAGCTGTGAAGGTGTAGCAAATAGCAAGTGTTGACATCTGGACTTTTATTACTAATAACTGCATGGCTGGGTTCAGATTTCCTCATGATCTGTGATTCATTGGTCATAAACAGCAAAATGTGAAGCCACTCAGCTATAGCAGTGGCCACAACTATCCCTTCTGACATGAGCAGGGTGTCACAGTTGTACAAGTTGTGACAGCTAGAGACAAGGAGCATCTTCTCCCACACACAGAGCCAGGAGCTGTTCCTGACATCCCTTCCACAGCACAACAGCCAACGGACCATTGTCTTCTTTCCAGCCCTCCACATTATCAAGCTGCAGCTTTTGATCATTTTCCTTTCCTGGGATATCTGCTCCTTTGGAGGCTTCCACCATCCTGGTAGAAAAGGGGTCCAGCACTGCTAAGTTTGGTAACCATATGAGTTCGCTGTCCCCATTTTGGGAGCATCATACATACAGTGGCACGTGTGCTGGGGTCTTCACACTCTTTATAGGAGGAACAACTTCGGCTAGTAATAAGTGAACCAAGTTACAGAGCCCCTGCTTTAGAGAGGTATATACATCTGAAAGTCTTCTGAATTTTGATTATAATTAAAAAAGGCAAAAATCTTATGTTAGATGTAAAAAATAAATAAAATAAACTTTGTTGAGTAGAGCCAAGTTTATAGACTCAGTATCTTTACCTTTGAAGCAATTGGTGAAATTGTGTGTATTTATAGTGGTCAGGTTAGGTCAGGGTGAGCACAACTGACCTTGCACAGGTTATAAATCAGAAGCAACTCCAGTCATGATTTACTCCAGAAAAAGAAAAAGGAGAACGATCCCCTAAAGTATTTAAAGAAGTTTGTCATCTATATGTAAATGATTCTGGGTTTCCTTTTTAATTTTTTTCCCCTTTCCTTGCAGTTATGCCAAGGTACTGATAGAAGACCCTGTGCTGGTGCAAGAGATTGCTCTGTCACTGTTAGAGGTGGACACAGATGAAGAAAAAAAGATAGGCAGAGAAAAGCAGCTCTTTATCCTGGATTCCTCCTCCACGCTCCTGGAGCTTGCCACACTCTGCCATCAGCTAATAGAGGTGGCAACAGAAAGTGCGCGGTTGGCCAGGTTAGTGGGTTGGTACTGCTGGTTTAGTAATGGTGACCTCGGGGAGGTGTGGTTTGTAGGGAAAAGTAGCTTCTTTTTAAAAGACCACCTACTATAGTTGGAAAAAAACCACAGAGAGAGAGGAGGAGTGCCTACATTTGTGTTGTGGGAGGTATGTTTCCTTGTTATGTGGACATGGAGTCCACTTGGAGTTTCCAGGTCTTCATTAGTTGCAAAAGTTGAGGCCATGCTCCTCCTCAAAGCTTAACAGGAGAGGCCTTTTCCCAGTGAAAATACCAGAATTTTGTCAAAGAGAAGGGGAGCAGAAGGAATTCACTGATCAAATGAACACAAAGATGCCTTCTTCCACAGAGTTTTACACCGATGATTATTTTAACCGCCTTCTTATGAAGACTAGTGTAATGTAAGAAAAAGCACCACTAGAGTTCACATCTTTGTTCACCACTAGAGGTAGGAAAGCACGAAAATTGTTCTGGCTATGCTGATGCTTTCAATGATAATGAAATAATCTACACAAGGGAAGTCAGTGTCATGCATTTGGGGAGTTATCAGCTGGAGAACATGACAATCTGTACAGGAAGACAAAGAAGATAAGGACTGAGCTAATGGGGAACCTACAAAGGATAGTGTTGAACTACTGGCTTAGAGGCAGGTTATTGGTGAAGTTCCTATTGTTCAGCTCCATATTACTTGACATTTTTATTAATGATCTCAGTAGAAAACATAAGAGGGTGTTATTAAAATCGGGACATTGTAGTGCTGGCAGATAAAACTGATATGGAAAATAAATGGAATATCTTACAGGAAGACCTCACGGTTCTAAGGACCAGAGTAGTAGAAAGGAGATAAGCATCAGTAACACAAAGCTTAAGGTTACACATAATAATAGGAAATTCTCCTGTGAACTTTGAGCTTGTTAGTTGGAAGCAACAGAGGAGGAGAAAGAACTGGGTGTATAGCTGGCCATTGGATAATTGTAAGCTGCCAACATATTGTAACCAATGGAGGGAAAAGCTGTGATATCGTACTGTGAATCAGGCAATGATTTTATTAACAGTAGAGAGAGGGAGAATTGATGCCATCTAAATGATTCTGGTGAGGCCTCACCTGGATTATTAAGTATAATTTGGAGATTTGCGTTCAGGCAAAATAAATTCAGATTGGAATGGGAGCAAAGATGATCTAACAGCATGCTGAGGGGAAATAGAAAACGCATTTTACAAAAGCAAATGAAATATCTTGGCTTGTTTATCCTAGCAAAACGAAGGCTAAGAGAAGATAAGATTGTTCTCTATAAATACAGCAGGAAGATAAGCACTGGGAATGGAGAGGAGCTATTTAAGCTAAAGGCCAATTTTGGCAGCAGAACAAATGGATCTAATCACTGTGAATAAGTTTAGGTTGGAAATTAAAAGGGGATTTCTAAGAATCAGACAACAAAGTTCTGGAAGCGAAAGAGCAAAGGGTAGAAAACTAAGTTTTAAAATGGAGTTTGATTCATTTATAAAAGGATTTGTAGGACGTGATTGCTTGCAATAGCAAAGTTATGTGTGCTAGATAGATGACATTCCAGTTGTGGTTATTTCTTCTTCTTAACCCTTTCTCTAGTTTTCTTCTTGAAAATTTAGACTCCGTATCAAAAAGTCAGCAGTATTTATTTTCAGCATCTGTAAACCTAGCCATCTTTAAGATATGTGAGCCAGGACCATTCAAACTTAGTTTGCTGGAAAACCTAATTTTCTATCACAATTCTTTTCCATTAAAATAAGAACTTCTTGAATAGCTATGATTTGACATCTGGAACTTTCTTGGGCAAACTAACAAAGAAGTTAATTTACTTCAACACAAGCAATTC
Organism: Limnodromus scolopaceus; assembly: GCA_028565335.1. Taxonomy (NCBI): domain Eukaryota; kingdom Metazoa; phylum Chordata; class Aves; order Charadriiformes; family Scolopacidae; genus Limnodromus; species Limnodromus scolopaceus. The sequence continues at coordinate 73,729,241 of JAOXNO010000024.1, read as the reverse complement.
CATGAAGCAAGAAGGTCTCATTTCTTGGCAATTTGTGTTCCTTGTTTGGATACTCAGCTCTCTAATACAGATTCCAGTTAAACTTTTTCTGCTGTTTGAGTTATCTCTGTATTCCTTCACTCATACACATTACCTACCTACGCACACATACATTTTCTAGTACACACTGCAACTTTTACCTTAGCTGAAAAATCAATATCCAATCAGCTTTTTTCATGAAACCTGCAGGAACTTAATGTCTTGAAAGCCCTGTCTCTGTGTCGGGTTTCGTTAATTTTCACCGACTGATTAAAAAGTTATCTGGAGGAGACAGATGAGCAGACTGGATGGCCACATGGCTGCATTTCTTTTGGGAATGGGGCTAAGGAAATATACTCATTAAGGTGACATACTTAGAAATCCCTGAAAAATAACAGTAAATTGTTATTTTTCCAGTAAAGGATGGGAATTCAAAGGAAGGTTATGACAAAAAGTCAGACTTCATGATGTGTCCTCCTCTTTTCTTTCTCTTACTTCACAGGCAGGGAATGCTACTTGATTTTAAAGAACTAAGTCTTTTAGGTCCTATTTGTGTCTTTATCACATTCTCAGAGAGTAGCTTCTCTGGGACCTGATTTCTTGACTGATAAAACACCTGCTTAGATGTTAGGTGGAAGCAAGGGAGTATCTTATTCCTTTGCAGGCTGTATCAAAAAGTCAAAGTCTTTCTTTTTACTGTCTTCTTATACTACGTGAGAAGGGGCATCACAGGCCAGATCAGTGTTTTCCTGGTCTTGCGTCTGAAGGAGTGTGGGGATGGGTCCACAGGGAGGGAATAAAAAAAAACCAACAAGACAGTGCCCAACTTCTGACACTCGGTGCTTTAGAGATTTCCTGACCTAGTGGTTGCATCTAGACCATATGTTTACTGTCTGCTGACGGACTGCCCTAATAATTTGTTATATTAGGGAGGTTGTACTGGGCTTGTGTCATACTAGGGGCTTCTAGAATAAGTGTTTCTGAAGTTATGAACTCACCATTTTAATATTAATAATGTATATGAGCTCTGCTTATCTATTGAAGCTTCCCCTCTGGCAGTCAGTCCTCTTCCCAATTTCTAGTCTTTATCTCTCTGCCAAATGCAGTCACTTCTAAATAGGAACATTTAGCATGACAATGCCCTTATGACATTGTAGACTCGAAACCTACTGTCCTTTGTTTGTAGGTGCTGCCTGTGTCTACTGAATGGGTGGTACCAAGCAACCATCAGCTATCCGGCTACAACACTTGTTTGCTTTGTATCCATTATACTATTTCAGATTCCAAGAAGTGTTTTAAGTTGAATGCAGATGTCTCATTGAAGTGAACCTAATGGATGTAGGTTTCTAGGTGTGCATTGCTTACAGCATGGAGGAAGTTAATTTTTCAAATGCATCCATGTGGTTTTGGTTCTAGGTTATATAAGGCTATTGCAATGGTAGCAGGATTTGAGGAGTCCCATTAGTATCTGAGGCCTGAACTCTTCGAATCTGCATCCAACAGGGAGAAAGCAGACCACCTCCCATCATTATTCATTACATCTCTCCTGGAAGACGACAGCTGTGTTGACAGGTAGACTCAACCTTTTTTGAGTTTCACGGGATATAATCTCTTTAGATTGGGTGGGATCAAGCCTTTTGTGTGCTTAGGCTCACATATAAGCCACAAAAACTTCAGTGTGTAAAATACATAAATCATTCAAGCAGAAAATATAAAATGCTGTATGATTTGTTTCCTTTTTGTGTAGAGTCTGGGACTGAATAATGCTAATTTAAAGCTGTTGAACAATGAAAGTGAGGAGACATCAAATTCGTGTAGAATACAGGGAATTTTGGGACTAAAGTGCATTTTCTTTCAAACTGAGGGATGTCTAACAGGGCAGGCCTGAAAGTGATTGTCCTAAACCCCATAGGTAGCAAAACGGGACCTCAAAAACTGTTGTGAATATTGTACTTATTCTGAACACGAAGAAAGCTTGCTCTCCTGGAGTTATACTGCACTTCATGAAGTCTTTGATCTTTCTTTTTCAACTCAGTGACTACTAGACCCAATCTCTGCACAAGGAAAATGCTATTTATTATCTTCCCTTTTACCCTGGGGAAAGTGACTGAAATGAGTAGATTTTACAGTTCTCTTGATTTACTCTTGACAGAGCTGGTAAATATGTGCATATATACATACATGTAAATACACCCCTTTGTGTGTGTGTTTGTGCGTAGTTTAGATCAAGGTTTAGGAGGAAGAAAGGACATAACATGTGAATTATCTCACTATATTCAGGCAAGGCATCTTGTCAGCCGTTTCCTGACGGCTGACACAGGCGGTAGGGCTCCCTTCTGACCTGTACGTATATCACCTGCAGTCCTGTGCTGTTGTTTGCATCCTATTCCCTCACATACGCTCTAGCCTGCTGTGAAAACTGGGCTGTTCTGAACAAGTTTAGCAATTGCAAGCAACCTGGAATTAAACTTCAGCTTCTAATTGAATTGAGGCAGTGATGGATATCAGAGCCCAGAAGACAGTACAGCAGCACAAAAAAACACATTAGGAACCAATACTTGAAACAAGGCATGATTAAAGTGAACAAACAGATTTTTTGCTGATGAGACCAAGCTCATCTAGGAGGAGCTAATGAGTCATTGCAAAGTCAACCACAAAACATCACGCAATATAGTGTTTTTATTCTTACAAAACCACTTCTGTAAACTAAAGCAACGTCCTAATATCACTAGATTATGGACTAGAGTGACCAATTCTATTATGTGTTTTATTTTTAAAGGTGGAAAGAAATGGAAAGTATTTCTGAATTTATCACTATTTTCCTTTCATCCTCAGTTTGGCTTCTTTCTGTGCCATACTCCATGTTGATACATAATTTTGCCTTTATTGCAGATATATATTCCATCTAGCTTACCATTAAGCATTCAAGAAATGAGCAGTCATATTGGAAAGTTTAGTTTCTGTACAAGAGATAGTGTTATGCAGGTGAATGATTTAATTTGCAGAATAAGGAAAAAATGTGTATCATGTTATTATTTATTTGCTAGAGTAAGTAAGGGCCTCAGTCATGTGTTTGCTAGACACTATAAACTTCTCCACTGTTTATCTTACTCTGAGTGTTAATATGATTCAGTTTTCTGATTTATTGTTAACTTCATAAAATTGCACTGAAATTTTGATTCTTAACATGGCCTAATCCAGGAATCCTTACTGGGGTGAAACTCTTTAAGTCAGCAGAGTTTTGTCTGAGGAACTTTATTAAATAAAACAGGACGACTGTGTGTGACTCTGCACACATAGTAACAACATTTGGTGTAGAGAGTTCTGTAATGAACGAGAACAACCTTAGCCTTCAATGCCATTTTGTATACTTTGTCCTTTCCTCTTTGTAGCAGTGGATAAAAACAGCATCACAGACTACCAGGCCATGGAGATTCCTTCTTTAAGTCTCCTTCTTGCCATCATCTCAGTCATGACCTGTGCTCTGCAGCAGGGTGGCACAAAATTAAAAATTTGCCAAGGGGAAATGAATATGTTTTATTTGGTGTCTGCTGTTTTCCCAGCCTGTTTGCACTTGGCTGCACGGTCTGGCACCATCCTGCTCTACAGAGTAGAGCTGAGAATACAACTCACTAAATATAAATGAATTAAATGTTTCCTTGATCTCTGCGTTTAGTCATATTTCAATAATAACAATGTATACAAATATAAAGGAATGCTCTGCCTTAGCCCTCCTTTCATTTAATTAAGCTGAGGACTACAAGACAGAGTGATATCTGTAAAGTAACTTGTCTTTTAAATGGCAATAAAATTTGGAAAAATGGGAATTGCCTAACACCTTGTTTTCCCTCTCCTTAGCTCTTGTGTCCATCTGGGATAAGGAACATGCAACTTATCCTGGCCTGTCAGGTCATTCAGGAAAATGCTCTTCTGGCAGCTGTTCAGTAAGCCTCCTTTTGTTACTTGGTCCAGCCTCCCCACACCCTGGACATCAAGGTTAGTAGCATCTTCTTCCTCACATAGCACTAGTAATAATGGGTTTTGTCAGACTTAGACTTACCCCAAGGAGGGCATCTGTTAATTCTGCTTACAATCAGTTGGATGGTAGTCCTGCGCAATGCTTGGAACAGCATCACTGATGACTGCAGGAACTGCAGTGATTGTGTATTAGCATATGACATAAAAATAAATGGTGTCACATCAGTGATTTATTTAAAGTCTATTAGTTGGGTAAGTGATGAAGCATGGCTAAAAATATCCCTCAAGAGAGGACTGAAAGGGGTTGGAGATAAATGGGACTGAAAAGGCACGGGTGAAATCTTATAGCCTGTGGTATGCAGTAAGGCTAGCAATCACAACCTGACCTTGAAATATGCATTCTTCTGGGACGGTGAAACCATCAGTTCCTGCCGCTTTCATTTGTCCTGTCTTCTGAAAACAGAAGTATGGCCAACACTATTTCCAATGGGAAACATTCATGTCAGCCTGATGCCTCAATGTTGGTTCAAAAGGTACCTGCCAGGGTCACCAAGCCATTACTGCTCCTCATCTTTTATTTGGCACTTTTTTTTTTTTTTTTTCATGCTGTGTTTAAGATATGGTGCTCAGGAGCTGCCCTTGCTTCATACATGCTCAATTGTTGTAGGGCTCCATGTTGCATTTTCTTATGCAGCTGTTGCGTCTCTTCCAGAGACAGCTGCATTATGGTGATGAGCTAAGTGACCTCTTACGTGATTTTGAATTTATAAGCAAATAGAGATTCTTTAGGGCTTGTCTTGCATTCTCTGTGCTTATACTGACATCTCTTTTCATGTTTCTTAGGACACTCCATCCATCTCCCCCAGCCCCCTCTTGCATCCCTGATGCTCCCGGCGCTCAGTCCCTTGCCACCAGGCGGTCTCTTCACCTCATTCCTGTGTGTGGGAAGTGCCTGTGTTTTGCTGTTCTAGCTGGGCAAGAAGCACTCTGTTTTGTGACAGGTTCATAGCGCTATGTGTGCTGACTGCCTGGCTGTCATGCTGGGAGCCCAGCTGGCTCCTGCCCCCTGGGAGCTAAGCAAGCCAAGCAAAATGGCCAGGGGTCAAACTCCCCTTGACTTTTCCCTGAGCAGGGGTTTCTCCTCACTAGCTGAATGCTGATTTTGCAAAACTGGAAGGAGCTTTGTACCCTTGAGACCTCTGTTCTTATGTCAAATGTATTTAAAATTAGTCAGAGGTTCAAAGGTTGTTAGAGGTGGGTTGGACCAACTAAAGGAATGAGGCTAAAACATTTCCTGTGTGACACCAGTTTCTTTCTGAGTTTAAAGATGAAAAATAGACATTATCATGACTCCCCATTGTCTCATTTTGGGTCACTCAGAGCTGTGGCATGGGGAGGAGAGGAAAGATGTCTTATGCAGCTGTGACTTGCAAACTTCTGAGCATGAATTGCTGTTCCTAGAGCAGCGTCCTATCCACTTTCTTTCCTTACACTGGAGGTGAATGTAAGGGAGGTCCCAGGGCCAACACTTGCCTCAGAGACTGTCAGCTGCACCAGAGCAAACTTGTTTCACCACTACATGCTTGACATCCTGTCCCAACATGAGCAGGACAGAGGCTGGTTTCCATTCACAGAGAAGTCTGAGATTCCAATCTTCATTTCTAACAAGATCCTGCAGCACTGAAATCCTCAGTGGCCCTGAGCAACCTCTGTTTCTTTCCCAAATTGATCCTCTGTGCTGCCATACAAAAGTGCTGGTGTTGTGTGTCTCTGCTGATAACCAGGAGTAGTCTTACTCTGGAAATAGCTCTTCATCCCCCAGTTGAAAAGGATTGATCTTCCAAACATTTGAAGCTCTTTTACTGTCTAAATACTGGATGTTTTCTTTTCCACAGAATGGCAGCAACTGTATTTTTCATTTTCAGATGTCTCCTCTCCTTTGTAAATCATTTAATGGCTGCTGCATCCATTCTGAATCAGTTTTTGCTGATTTACAGTCAGTGGGTATTAGCTAACTAATCAAATTCACATACAGAGGACCATTTATACAACCAACAGAGACAGTGATAAGGAGGTCATCTGTCTGTTATTCCAGATTAACATGTAAAATTGAAAAAAATCTTGTATAACCTCCTTACACAAGAAAGGGAGATGGTTGCAGGATGTCACAGGCTGTATCTGTACTGAGGGACCCACCAGTGGTCGGTGGTATGGTTGCCCACCCAACCCAGGCCAAGGCACATGGCATCTCCCTTCAGCCCAGGTGAAGGACAACTGGTTGAGTGATGCCAAGGGAGCTGTGTGCTCTGCAACACTCTCCATGGTCTGCTTGGTTTATAGCCAAGACTCATGGGTATGCCATGAAGGCACAGGCTTAACCAACCCAGTCTAACCGTGCGATAAGCCCTTATGCAGACCAGCCTGTTTGATACTGGTCTAGTACCTTCAGAATGACAAACTCCCATGTATTTGTCACCTCACTGCTCAACTTTTCTATACTGACTTTGTTTATAGGCTGAAACATTTCTCAGGAATGAAGACATTGCTCATGTCTGCCAATTTACTTCTAAGGCAGTTGGTGACCACTGTTTTTTTTAATACATGTTATATGTTCCCTGTGCTCAGCCAAGCAGGAAGAATTTTTCTCTGGGCAATAAGTCCATTTTCTACTACAACAGAGCAAAGGTGTTCTTTGGTAGATCTGTCTGCAAGCTGGCATTAACCCAAGCCAGGCATAACTTAGGAAAAAAAGCTCAACTCTCAAAATGTGGTGGTTTTCCCCCATTTTAGTCTTTCCCTTTCCCACTATATGCAAAAGACAATAGCTCTTCTTGATTTGCAGGGGAATTACTGTGATTTTTAGCTTCCCTGGACTTCAAAGTGCCTGTGCCACTTTTCAAATATGACTTCAAGAACTTGGAAAAGTACCATCTGTTCCTACTTGAAAATTAGGATTCTTTTTTATATAAGTATGCAGAAACTTCTGAGGTTCCTTCATACCAGGAGCCACTGGGACTTAAATAGGGGATGTGGAGAGTGTAGTTTTTTGTGTTTGTGGGGAGGCAAACTGATTTTCCAGACAAGTGATCTAGATATACAATTATTTGTATATATTTGAAAATGTGAGTATCTGGGAATATTCATATTTTATTTGCAGCTGATTGAGTGTCGAGAATGTTGTCTGATTTATAAATCAAGTACTGCCTCTGACTCTGCTGCCACTACAGTTTCATTACGGCTGTGCTCAGTGAGAAATGTTTTTTTTCTGTGACTTGCAGTGATCCCAGTGAATTATTATATCATAAAGCTGGGGTAAATGAAAGCATGCAGAATTGCAAATCTGCACTGATTTAGTAGGAAGAGTTGCCAGTCTTTACGAGAGCAAGCGCAGAATTGATATTCGTGTTAATTTTAGGAAGGAAATGTAAGTCTAACAAGTTGGAGCAGTTCAGCAAGTGGAAGGAATTCGGTGTCTGGGAGTGAAACAGCGGATCAGCTGCTGTAAGCAACCACACCAGCCACTTCATTTTCTCCTGGGCTTTCTCCAGGTTTACTCTGTACCATTGAAAGGTATTTGTTACAGACTTGGCCAAGCCCCCTCCACTGGGTAGGGGTCAGTCTGGCGCACGTGCGAATCCTGAGCACTACCTGCTTTACACTGCACAATGGAAAAACATAGCGATGGGTTCTCGATCATAAGGGCACGTTCCCAGCTGCCCTGTTTCTTGGTGTGAATTGGTGGTCTGAGCTCCGTGGTTGTCTTGCCGTACCCTGTCAATGGGACTCTGGCTTCCCATCAAACCCCATGGAGATAATCTGTTAATTACAGAAGGAAAACCAGATAGCTCACAGGAGTTTCTAAGCATCAGTGAGTTTACAGTTGAAAACATCGCAAAATTATAACAAATAATAAACGGGCCAGAATAGGCCCATATAAATGTGACTTCACTCCTCCTGTAGAAGAGAGGTGGGTCTCATTGCTTGTATGCCAATTTACTAGCTCCCATTTCATGGCTTTTACATGGGGTGGTGTTTAGTCGCAGGGCTAGACACAGTTAGAGCAATTTTTTATATTATTCAGTGCTGATCAGCTGGAAGTTGAGCACTGAAAACTATCCTAATTGAATAGCCTGTGGTTTGAAGGTATAAATAAAAAGGCATTCAACATGTCCAGCTTAGCCCAGGCAGCCTCATGGTTCCTGTTACTACCTTAACGCCTGTATAAAGAGGTAGTTGTTTGGGTTTTTTTAGTTTGCCACTGTTCCTTTCATCATTTATTTATTTCACTTGCACTGAAATTAAAAATATGTAGACTGGGAGACTTTCCCCAGAGCTCATCTCATCTCTAGTAGCTGATCCACAAGAGCCAGTGTATTTTTACCTGTTGTTGTTAAGGAATGAGTAAAGTGAACGTTGTTGGAGAAGTTGTGTGTAATCTAAAGAAGTTATTTGAGTGGTTCAGAAGGAAGTTATCAGTTTACCCTTTGAGAGGGGACTCTTCTTAGCTCCCATGCTTTTTTTCCCTCATTAGGCTTTAAGAAGCTTTCATTTCTATTCAGCTGGAGAAACGGGGGCCCTGAGAATAGGATGCTGGACACGTTCAGTCAAAGGAGAGAAGCGCTGGGCAGCAGCTGCAAAACCCTGTAAGTACGTCAGGAGGCTTCTCAGTTTTTGAGAGTAACTGTTGAGTTTTGGTGAGTAGGCGAAGTGGTAGCTTTAAGTTAGTGTTGTAGTTACCCTGTGGTTACCTTAGGGACAAAGGTAACCGGTGGCAGGTGTGGAAACCCCAGTGGAGGGAAGGAGGCTGGGACGTGGCCAGGGTGTGCAGGTCGGGTGTGGAGCTGCAGATGGTGGCCCGGATCCACTGGCAGCAGTTGGAGACTTCCATTGCACCATCTCCTGTGGGCATGGCTACAAGGCTTATGGCCGAGAGGTGCATGGAAAGCAGCAGCAGCCTGCAGACACATGGCTAATTAAAGGTTGTGGATGCTAACGGGCATCCTAAACCATTTCCAACCTAGGTAAGGAGGTAAATTCTGGCTGTAGTTATGCTGTTCTCAGCTTTTACATATGAAGCATCCAACAGAGGGCCTAGCTAGAGCAGGACACTATGCGAGGAAGGCTCCTTTAATAAATATTTCTAGCAGTTTTATTATTTTTAATTTTAGAAGAAGATGTGACAGCTATGAAAAATAATAATTGTAAAGATACCGTGATGGGTATAGATTTTGCCTTTTGCAAATTTCTTCTTATCCAGTGTCTAGAGGTGAGAACATGGATCCTGTATCTTCTGTATCTTATGCTGAATACATTACAGATTAAGCATGGCCTTTAAGAATTTACTGGGTAGTAAAATCAAACTCTTTCTACTCAAACACTTAATGGCTATTCTCTTTTTGAAATAGCATAAATTATTTAGTTTAATGTACTCATAAGGTTCTTGCCAGCTAAGTAGGATGAGTGTATGAAGAAATAACTGCTAGCTGCAGACTCGTTTAGGAAAGATTACAGAATTTGTGAACAAAATTATATGAACCAGACTTGAATAAAATAATTCTGAACTTATTTACAAGACTGTCTTAACTATCTACTGGGTCTGGCATACTGATTGAAATCTTTATTGATGTTTACCCTCCTTAAAGTTTTGGAATTTCATAGTTTAGATGTTTCTAATACTATAGATAACCTGGTAGGGTTTTTAAAATTACATTAATAGAATGTTACAAGGGTTTTGGTTTTGTTAGATTCACAGTACCTATAAGTCCTACATGCATGATATTAAGAAGAAAATATTGTATCATTATAGGATGAAGTTCTGAAACACAAAAGAAACATTGTTGAATATTGCCAGGAGTAAGTTATTTCTGATATAGACTTTTACTGTATGTCTAATGTATGCTTAATATAGGTATCTCGTGTAGACATTTCCATACAAACACATCATGTTTTAAACATAACTCTTGTTCTGAGGGCATATTTTTCATGTGGATAATATGAATTTATGTACTTCATATTCAGAATATTATGACTATACTTGTAAGCCATTTTGCAAGCTGAGAAAAGAAGGACATTTTCAGTGGTTTAGTAGGATAACATTACAGATAGTACAAGCGGTGTTGCTGGATGAGTAGGAAATGCACCACTTGGTTTCTTTACGAGGAGAAAGGATTGATGGTGAGGTGCTAAGTAGAGGCACGCAACAGCAACAATTTTTTGATATTTCAGCAGAAATACCAGATAAACATCATTGACATGAGCGATAAATTGTAGTGGAAATAATGTGCAGTAGATCAGAGAATGAACGAGTGGGATGTACTAGCCTGTGAATTCAATTTAGTTTGTAAGACAGCTTGGGAAAAAAGCAGAGGTTCAAACAGAGTTGGAGTTGATTTCATGTATTTTTTTTTAAATTCTCTGTTCATGTGTTATTGTTCAGTATTTTATGGTTTCTGTTTCAGAAAAGTTTACCGTTCTGGGACCTTTGTCTTGCACACAATATCATGAGATTGAGCACACATGCCAATAGAGAAGGGAAAAAAAAAAAAAGAGGAAATGAGCTATTTCTTGTCTGTTTTCACTGAGAAACAGGCTGTACTTGATATACTGCACTAGACTAGTTTATGCATTACCTTTCTACTGCAGAACATAGCCTGTTAGGGAGCCACCTATGAGCTGTATGTTCCAGATCCACTCTGTCAAAAGCCTGGGCGAGAACCTGGTATGTGGCCAGCATCCAGGTCTGTTTTCTCCTTGTGTGGCCAGCTATACAGAGGTGCACCTGGGCAGCCTTGGGAAAGAGGATGGCAAGGAGCAAGCTGCCGGTAAGGCAGCTGTTTCAGTAAGCCACGCTTCACAAATGATGCAGATTTGTTTTGTGCTGCAGATGCAGACTGCCTTTAACCCAGGCACAGCTTATCGAGTGAGTAGTTAAGGCTGGATTGATGGGTCTGGAGGCACCTTACAGCCAGGGGCTGGAGGGGAGCTTCAGCGCAGCTCAGTGACGATGGAATCTGACTCAGGGTCACACCGTCTCATTCTCAGTTCTGCAGTTAACACGTCATCTCACTTAGCTCCTTCCTGCTTCTGCTTCCTTATTGTAACGTCAACAACGATAGCTCCCACAAAGCGGTTGCTGTATTAACTTGCAGATATTTCTAAGGCATTGAAAAGACAATGCATCTGTGTGAAGAAAAGTATTAAATCTAAAATTCACCTTGGTTCTTAAATGCCACTTTCACAATTTTTATCCTGCTGTCTGTCACACTACAGATGAATCATGGCTTGTAAATTTTGCTGTAGAAGATGCCAAAGATGTCCATACAGAAAGAGATTAAGCTCAACAAAGGTAGAGGTTATCTGGGCAGATGATGCCCTGCACAACACTACATATTTTAATTATTCTTTTTTAAGCTGAATCAGCGTGTGTCTCAGCATGCCCTGAGAGGTCAGCTCATTGGGTACTACAATAGCCCAAGAAGCCTCTTAGATGATTTCCCTGTCATCAGAGACAAGTATTTCATTGGACTACCTCAAGGGAAAAAAGAGGAGCAAGACTTAAAAAAAAACCTTGCAGCTGATCCCAGGTTTGTATTGTGTTTGCAAACATATTCCTGGGGGCCAGAGTCCTCAGCCAGAGTGTATTACGAAGTAAAGGTGAATACATGTTTGTAAGGGGACTGATAGTCTGGAAGTGCCCCGAGCAGTGTGTTCTGCCAGTCTTCCAGCAATGCTGATGGATGTAGAATGTGCATAGTCAAAGTTGACTGGAAAAGCTGACATAAGAAGAAGGAAAGCTTTAGCAATGTGCTTGCTTCTAATTCCAGTGCTGCATGTAAGAGGGAAGGAAATGGATAATCTCATTTTCAGGATGTAAATCTGCTTTAATGATTAAGCCTAGGTAGTGAAGGTTGTCTTACTGTTGAAATTCTATTTATTTAAGATTTAAGCAAAACCTGTTAATAAGTTGTAGGCATGTGACTTGTCAGAAATTAGGAAAGGAGAGAAAGAGCACACTACAGACTAGGGGATGACTCTGTGTCATCTGCTCCTATCAGAAGGGACATTTTTTTGGCCATGTCACAAGGATCTCCTTCCTCAAAACTTGTGACTAGCAAGGCGAGCCCTTCTGACTCTCTGTAAGTCTCTGGACTCTCCACGTTAGCACCAGTGGGCAGATGGTTTTAGATGTGAAAGCAGTCACCCAGCACACTGGCTTACCTCTTGGTCATCTTGTTCCCCAGCAACAGAGAGGCTCAGCAGCAAACACAAACCCCGCCAGACGTTAAGGTTCAGGCAAAAGGTTTAGTTCTGATTACAAAGGTCGTGAGTGTGGTTACAAGCTCAACAAATCATAAAATGTGGTTCAACTAGATATTTGAGCAGGTGCTCGTCATCCCTTCCCTGTTGTTTAACTGCATGCCAGCTGCAGGTCTGTGGAGCTACAGCAGCCTTGGGCTCGCTTTTATCTTGCTAGAAGCTGCTGGGGAGTAACCCCATCACAGGCCCACAGCATGGGCCTTTTTTCTGCCTTTATCTACCTGTTTTTATTAGGTGTTGTCTAAGGCACTATATTTTGTACTGCCGTCTTGGATGCCCTGAGAGGCTTTTAAACTCTATAGTATTTTGCATAATATCATAAAAGGTTGTACATGGGCTATTCATAACGCATTTGCTCTTAGCTTTAGAAGGAGCCTTCTCTGGACACAGTAACAGAAGAGATAATAATGATCCCAGTGCAAAATATTTTAGTAGACTTATGTTTCAAGCTGAAGCTACCCCCCACCCCAGGTTCTTTCAGTCTGGGGGCTCATGGGTCACACAGTGTCCATCTTCTGCCCTGAACTCGTTTGGGAGCTAGGACCAAGAATCGTTACCTGTCACAGCAATTGCTTTGGTTGCCATCCTAGTTAATCAGCAAGGACTAAGTCAAATATGATTTATTTGCCCAGAGGAGCTGCCTTCAGTTGCAGAATCTATGCTTCTGCAGTTCATGCTGTGCTCCACCTCATACTCTTGGTGTCATGGGGACGTTGAGCAAAGAATAAAGCCATGGTGCATTTCAGGAGTATCCATCTTGTGACAGAGGAGGTCTTGCAGAGCATTGCCTCTGTTAGGATGTTCAACATACAGATCAGCAGGTCCTAGAACTATGCACCCTAATCAGATACTGGGTTGTGCCTTTTGGACCTGTAACTTTTCAACAGCAAGAAAATATTTCAATACCATATATACTGTATAGGTTTATACTATTACACTTCCAAAACGTTAATGTAAGCATTTTAACTTACAAGCAGTTACATGTTGTCCTTTTACACTTTAAAATGAAACAACCTAGAAAATAAGCATGTATACATAGGTATGCCCTTTTATTTTTTAAATAGCCCTGAATTTTCTGAGGTTGCCTTTTCTCCTCCTGTGCTTTGATGCTTGCCTGTGTGTCTCCAGCAGCTTGTGGCCCAGCCACTGTCACTTCCATATGGCTTGCTATACTGTGCTGCTTTTCTGCATTTGATAAACCAAGGAAGCCGAGAGCAAATCCTTATCTACTGGGGGGAGGCAGACGTGAGTGTGTCCGGCGAGCAGCGAGCGTGGGGATGGCTGCAGTACATCCTTTGCACCTGCGTTGACCTGCCCCTGGCATTCACACCAGGTAGGGAGCTGCAGGGAGCGGGAGAAAAGGCCTTAATTAAAAATGGCTGCTGCCCTTTCAGCCCCTCTGCCCACTTTTTGTCCCCGCTTTATCAGTTATTACCAGTTAATGTTTCATTTTCTGTTGTTGTTCAATTGAAGCTAAGAAGCACCTTGTAGACAGCAACTGTCAATTAGTTATGATGAAAGCAGAAGTTTAGCTTCCATCTTGCCTGCATTTAGAGGGTTATAGCAGGACATTAATTCAATTGCTTTCTTATCTTCTGAACTAATCTTGCAGCATGCATTTGTGGCTGCCAAGCGCTTGAGGGGGGGGAGCAGGTCCTGTCTTCCCTGTCCCTCCCTCCCTCTGAGAAGGACCTGCAGCTGGGTGGAACAAACAGTTTATGTGGTGGACAGGGTGAAAGGTGGGTTGTTACAGCAGAAAGGAGGAAAAAAGATAGGTATGGAGTGGAGAGGGGTGGGAAGAGAAAAAAGAACATGGAATAAAGAAGAAAGGAAAGAAGAAAGAAGAGACTCTTGGGGAGGAGAAGAAATGATAATGGCAATAGTTATAACAAAAAGCTTTCTGCAAATATATATATGTACTTTCATAAGCCCATAGTTCATTAACATCAGTGGGAAATGTTTGAGAATAGCCCACCTAACTTGAGATGATTGTATCTGACTAGGATCCCCTGATAATCAACAGGTGCTTCAAAGGGATGACCCATTTCAGGCTCTTGTTTGAGGATGAGATGAGTTGTGTCCTGGAAGTGCCTTTTTCTTTCTCCATCCACTCAAGGGGGTGCTTATATTGTCAACATCCGCATTTGGCCAGTTGAACCCCCTGTCCTTCCTGATTTTGCTGTCCTTATGTTACACAGAGTCCAGCTGCAGCAGGACAAAAGGAAGGCTGTGGATACATCCCCTGCGCCCGCCCTTGCTGGCTTACCTAAGCCTTAGCAGTAGCCCTTAGAAAAAGGCAGAAGCACTTGGGTGCAGCAGAAGTGTTATCTTACATAAGATAGTAAAAGATTCCTGCAGCGACTGCCGTCTTAAAAGTAAATGTTAGAAGCAGGAAGAAAGAGGAGGAAAACGTAGGGCTGTGGTTTCTGTGCGGTTGTGCCGTCCTGTTCTTCCCTTCCCCCAGTCTTTTTCTTTGTTCCCAGACTTGGCACATGAAAGTAGGTCATAGCTCTTAGCCATACATGTTTTAAAAGTACTAGTCACTCTGTGAGCATGACGTAGCATCTCTGGGATGTTTGGGGGGGGTAGGGGGAGGGTGTGCGTTAGGGTTTTTTTTTTAACACAATGTAGAAAATCTGTTTTATTTGGGATTAAACTGTGTTTTCTTAGGAGATGGCACTGCAAATCTTTCATGTGTTGCTTGGCTAGGCAGCACCTGGGCTTATCTGGATGCAGCGGACTGTCCTTATCCTTTTCTGAGGTGCCACATCCTAGCAGGGTGACATAGTGTGGGGCTCCTTTACAAACACAGCTACAGAGAAGTCACCCTAAGCGTCCTGTGGTGAGGTGGGGAAGTCCAGCATCTGTGACAGGCTGCCCGCAGTCCTCTTCCGCCAAAGTCTGTAAAGACGAAGCACACCTGGAGAGCGTGTGCGCTTCTGCCTTTGGAGGAAACCCTGGTTGCTCTCTCCCTGCTGGTATCGTTTACGAGCTGTGATGTAAAGTGGAGGAAATGGAGAGTGTGAATGCTAATCTCACCCTGAAAAAGCGTCACTGGTCTGGTTTCCTTAGGTACAATTTGTGCTTATCATTCTAGTGCAAAAGTTAGGAGGGCACAGCTGGTTAAACAAACCCTGCCCAAATATAATTTCCTTGCTTACAAGATAGAGTGTTTAACCTTTCATTACTCCATCCCACCCAAACCAAAGGTCTGTTTTTTGCATTCAGCCTTGCTTTCTTTTTTTTCAGACAAAAGGGAAAAAAAGATTAAAAATCCTGCAAAACTTACTTCAGAAAGAGCTGAACTTAATCTCCAAGCTGAATTTCTACCTATTTCAGAATGTACTAGCTGCATATTGTACTTCATCTTCATGTATGTGAAGACAAGAAATGGCACATTGTATATAAAAACAGGAAAATACATTATTCATGTAATAAATGTTGTCTTTTCATATCTTCTGGCAAAGAGAAAAACAGTGGGCTGCCTACTAGTAATTACAAATATTTTAAAATAATGGTATAGATTTTTAATGCCTGCGTGCTGCTTTGCCGGGCCTGTCTCCTGTTCTAGCCAGCAAAAGCACGTTCCCAGAGGCAGAGACCCTGAATGCCCTCAGCACAGCAGCTCACATCCCTGCTTTATAAATCAGATGCTTTAAGAAAGTTTCCTTTAAATTTCTCTCACATTCAGCAGGTTTTGGAGGTCAAACCTTTACCCAGTATTCTACACATCAAAGCTAAATCATGTAATGTCTAAAATACACTTGCTCCAAATCTTAAAGGCAAATACTATGTCCAAGGGACAGCTTTATCAGACTTTAAAAAATATATATTTCTGGGAAGTGACAGGCAGAAAGAAGCCTCAAAATGCTAAACACCTCTCACTTTTTTGTTATAATTCAGATCCTTCCATCCTCAGCCATGCTCTTTGCTGTCTCCAGACGGACACATTCCCTTAACTTGTGGTTCGTCCCTCACCCTACTGAAGGGCTGATCATGTTAAAATGCTTCCAGAGAAGGTCAGTATTTGCTAATGCTAAACAGATTTAGTTCTGGGCGGGAGGCCACGCACATCTTTTCACATGCATTACAATTTTTTCTTGTCATTGGAGATGCAGAAATAAATACCAGTGGTTTCCATCTGGACAGAGCTAGTATGTGCCCCTGATGGAGAGTGATGATGGGTGGCTGTCAGGGAGGAGAGAGCTTTGGTCCTCTGGGATCGGAGGTGGAAGCAACAGTAAAAGGAAAGGAAAGATCATTTAATTGAAGACCTAAAGATCTTTAAATATCAGAAGTAATTAAATCAAACCTCAGCCACATGCTGTGCATTGTCTTTTCCTATTTGTGAAACCATTCCCCATCCCACCAGTTTATCAAGTATTGTCCCTGTCCTCACGTACACAGAAGTGGCAGGCTGGGACCTTTATGTCCTCTGACTTATTTCTGCTGAAATAAGGAGGACAGGGGACAGGAGGGAGGAGGTAACTTGGCTGGTCCTGGCAGTGTGGGAGCTGGAGATGTTGCTGTGCAGGATGGAAGGACTGCGAGGGGAAGGCTGCCTGGCCATGTCTGTCTATTTGGATAGATGTAAACATTGAAAAAAGCGGTTGTAAGAGACACAGGGGGAGCAGTTTCTAAACCAGAAGCTGTGACACCAGATGGGATCGTGACAGCTGGGAGTGGTATCCTGAGCCTGAACGAAATCAGGGCTTGACCTTGCTCTGGGAGCGCCGGTGCCATCCCAGGGAGGTCTCATGTGGTGCCCAGGAGTGGCTGTGGCCTGGGAAGCAAAAATATTTGCTACCTTGGGGTGTTTGCTTAGGGACAATCATGTGAATAGTTTCCTTTGTGCATTTGTCTTATCTGCAGGCTGCTCTCAGAGCTCTCCACCTAAGCCTAGGAATTGTTGGTGCATTGCATGATATGGTTTCATATCTCCTGGCTTATGCTCAATTAGGAAATTCCCCAAACTGCTTTTGTGCCTTAAACCCAGAGCCTCTGACCCCAGACTGGGGAGGGACTGACAGGATTGGTAAGTACCAATTACTATGTGTTTACGGTAGATAGTTCCAGGTGCAAAAGAGTGTGATATGCTGATGGTAAGAAAGGGACAGAAGATGCGATTGATGTTAACTGAAGAATTAAGTCAAAATTGAATCGCAGTCATATTTTTTAATTTTTCCTGCTTCATTCTACTGATGGAAGACTGATGGGTTTCGGGAGGATGCCCACAGCATAACAGATCTGTCAAAAACTCACGCAAAAGGAACATAGCTACCAGGCTTGGGAGGTCTGCTCTGGCAGGGATCAGAGAACATGGTCCAAAAATTGCTCTTCCGCCTCTAGCAAGTGTCTGTTAAGCCATCTGGTCAGCCCATGGTGATTTTATCTTTGCCAGAAGATTAAAAAAGGCAGGCTTTGCTTCCTCTAGTAAATCTGTTGCTTGATTCTCTTTCCAAAGGATGAAATAGCTGAGGTGTGTGTCGTCCGGCATGAAAGCATATTTGTACAGAAATAGCACCAGTTCACCTAACAGCTTTGACCTGCTGTTCATGTAAAACTGTACTGCAGGAGTGGGATGTGTCTGCCTTTAGTGTCTAGCAGTTAGGTGTGTAGCTACTGGTATCTAACAACGAGTTCGGTACCTCTGCTGTCACTGAACACCTTCTCTAGACACTGTTACAATGACATCTTTGAAGAAGTTGCCTATCCCAAGCTAAAATGTGTTCAAATTTGGATGAAACCCTCTTTAGAGTTGCCTAAGATTGCAGGAGCCCAATTAACCTTGGTGCCTGATAATTAGGCAACTAAAGTCATATGAGAGAATCCTGTCCCAAGTGTTGAAGTGCTCTTCACATTTGGCTTTTCAAGCCACTGGATTATTCCCACAGTGAGCTGGGATTTCAAAACATGGCAAGTTACGGACACCGTCTCCTCTATGGGGGTGTGTGCTGTGCGGCTGGACTGTTTCAAGCCAGCTAGAAATGCCCACGTTTCTATGTCTACCTTTGGTGCTGTTCAGGCACAGCTCAGGAGTAAAAACTTTACCTGCACAGCTTCCCTTCTGTCCTGGCATCTTTTAAAAAATGAAAAATTGATTATGACAATTGGGTAAAAATATTAAATTCTTCAAGAAGCGAGAAAAATATATAAAAGACTAGCTTTGTCTTTTAATGTCTCCAGATTTTATCCCTTAAGTATTTTTCTTTTCATGCGAGTAAGATTTTTATTATCAGTTCTGAATTTATCTTCTTGAAATTTCATTTTGGAAGGGAAGAAAGGACTCAGTGAATCATAAATACTTGTTATAGCTTTTATTTTAATACTGTGGTTGTGAGTGTTTGATTTTGAAGTGATCTTATTTTCTCTAACAAAAAGCACTCCCTGTTCTTTGGTGTGCACTCATTGTACCATCAAGTGCGTATTAGTAACTTCATTTGTATATGGCTGAGAAAGCTCATATAAATTAGCATGTTTAATAAGCTTTGAAACAATCAAGAAGACTCAGTGCAGTGATCAGTGAGAAACCACATAACCAGATGTAGGAGGAATATTATGTGCAATGTACTTCAATTTCAGACATATCTAATGTGTGCCTAGCCACCATGCTCTTACAACAGAAAATATGGACAAGACAGAGTCCTCAGTATGCTGCTGTCTCTATAACACATTTTGCACAGACGTTTTAACTCCATTGCTCCTGACCAAGAGGTTGTTCTAGTCGCTGGTGCTGTGGAATAATTTTCCTCTCCCCCAGATCAGACCATTTAACTTCCTTAAATGATGGCAGCCCCTGCAGCCTGACAGAGAGAACATTTGGTTTCTATAACAGGTGCTTCCAAGTTAAATCACTTCTGCAGTGGCTGTGTCTCAGGAGGTAGTCAAGCCCTGAGCACACATTTCTTACAAACACCAAGAGCAGGTTCTCTTGTAAAGGTAATGACTTGTAGGGACCCATTGCCTTGGGAAGTTTTGGGCTAGGCTTAAAGGGAATAAAAGAACTGTAGGGCCTCAGCAGAAAAATATCCATTAGCTTGCAAAACTGAGCCCCAGTAGTATTTTATTGAAAGCAGTTGGAGAAGTTTTCTCTATTTTTCCCTACAAGGTAATAACTAGTTTAGGTCCTTGGAGTAAGTAAAGGACTTCATCTGTTCTTGTCTGACAAATTTAATCTCAATATTTTCAGTTGGAAGGGACCTACAATGATCATCTAGTCAACCAGATATGATAATAGAAAGATATACCACTGTCCTTGTTGGTATTTTATTATAATTGATTTTTTAATGGGAAAAGGTAATAAAAAAACCATTTATTTGAAATGCTTGTAACTTTTCATTCCTATACCTTTTCCTCCCTGACCTTACTACATCCTTATAATTCTCCACCTGCCATAATCTCTTTTCTTAAAGCCTGGTTTTGTAGCGTTGAGGGGGATATAAACGCATTCTTCTTCTGCCTCAGAGGGGAAAGAGGAAAAATGAAGAAAGTCGTGAAGTCCAAAACTCCTGGAGGAAAAAAGAGTTTACAGAACTGAGAGATTTTTAAGTGCATCTCCTGAAAGCTTACCTGATAAACTTGCTGTTCTTGGGACTCCAGAGGCTGAACTTCAAGAGATACAGAAAACGATTGGCAGCCTCCAGAATCCACTGGATCCCAATGAAGTAGCCCAGCTGCTCGCCGCTCACAGAGAAGTGATCTTTCTACAGTTCGATGCAGCAATCAGGCATTGACTATGGTAGGAATTACAGGCTGCTAGGGATGGGGCTGGCACCTTTTTTTATAAAGAGGCTTTTTTTATTCATAAAGAAAGAAAAAAACATAGGAACAATTAATTTAAATTTTGTCCATGGTATGCTTCAAGATCATGAAATGTGCCCTGCAAGTGTAGAAATTTTCCATTCACTAAAAGTACCAATTTTCCTTTAACTAAAAGTGGTGAGAGTCCTTACATGCTTCATTGAGGGATCTCAACACACTATGTCAGTGTCCTATTATCTGAGCATTATATCACCTTTATGTTGTGATTTATAGTTTACTGAATCAGGGAGGTTGGTAGCTGCTACAGGGGTAGACTTAGGAGTTCATGTTCTTGTTTCCCTGCCGGATCTACATTTAATTTTATAGTTTCCTTTATCAAAGACAGCTTAATAAGAAGGTGAAGGACTTAGACCTTCGTATACTGAGGTCTAGGTAAAATGTTGTTGTTTACCCCATCACAGAAATCCAACTAAAATCTACTTTTCAGAACTTTCTTAAAAGTAATTATCTCCCTTTTCTCCCTGCTCTCCTTCCATTGGAAGGTCACAGAATGGTTTAAATTCTTCTCCTTCCATCTGTTGGTCACAGAATGGTTTAAATGTACCCAATGGAATAAACTTTGCAGAACCAAAACAAGGGAAGAACATGCAAAAGTAAAAGAAATTTCAACTCCCCTCCCCTCTGTAGATGCCATGTGGTGGCATGATGCGAGACTAGATTTGTAGGAGTAGTCTGCTTGGGGCAGGCAAGCCATGGAGTTCACCAGAAGAGAAGTGACTCCTGGACTTGCTCTTGAGTAACATGCAGGACTTAGTTCAAAATGCTACAGTTAAAGAGCTGTTCTGTAAAAGCAGCCATGATGTGCTTGCATAAAACATCCTTGAAGGACCAGTGAAAGCCAAATAAATATCACCATAACTGAGTGCAGCTTCAAAATGGGAAACTACATAAAAATGAGACTACTTACTGAAAAAAAAACCAAACTAGAAGGATTAGCTAGGGAAGTTAAATCCTTGCAGATGGCATGGAAATTCTTTGGGGACATGCTGGAGGCACTCAAGAAATGCATACCGCATGTGAAGAAAGACTTAAGAAAGGGTAAGAGGATGCTGGCATGGCTAAACAACAGGATTAAACAGATATAATCTGTTTAAAGCAAGAAGGCATTCTTCAAAAAACTGAACTTTCCTTCAAATTAAGAAAACAGAACAGACTATAAACTGTGACAGGATAAATCTAAAAGGATTCAAGACAGCCCAGCAAAGATTTTGGGGAACAATTTTGTTGAAGGCACCAAGACTAATAATAAATTTTGTTTCAAATATACCAGGAGCCGGAAACCTGCCAGAGTCTGTAGGCCCAGTAGGTAATCAGGAGTGTTCAGTGAAGATAAGTCAACAGCACTCATTTTAAAAGGTGATTTGTGTGTTTCTGCATTCCCTGTGGAAGAACTTCAGGAGGTTCCCACACTAAAACCTTTCTTTATGGGAGATACATCAGAGGAGCTGCTGCAAGTAGAAGTGTTGTTAGGGAAAGTGATGGGATGAGTAGACCAAAATGAAGATGAACAAGTTGCCAAGACCAGACAATGTTCAAGAATTCTGAAAGAATGCAAAGATTATGTTCGTTTTTTAAAGAAGCCAGAGTACTAGCTATGGTGTGCAGCTTCTTGCTTAACCTTGATACCTCAAGACTGGAAGTGGCTGATGTGTTGCCAGTTGTTAAAAAGGACTGTAAGGGTGATCTGGCTAATCACAGGCTGATAAACCCAATATCCATAGTGTTCAAATTAGAAACTGTAATGATATGGATAAGGGGTTGATACAGTTTGTCTGGATTCCCCGAAAACTTTAATAGCCCCATAGAGGCTCTTAAGTAGTCTGAGCAGCCACTGGGTATGTGAGGAGATGGTCACATTTGCAAATAATTTATTAAGATACAGGAAGGAGAAGACTCTAAATGCGCAACTTTTGCAGTGGATAAGGGAGGTTACCAGCGGCTTCCCATGGGAGTTTGAACTTTTTCCTGGGCTGTTCAGGTGTTCATAGATGACATTGAAAGGAGGCTGAAGCTGAGGTGGTACAATGTGTACATGATACTGAGACTCCCAGGATACAAAGGGCAAGAGCTGGCTGGAGAAGGACCTTACAAAACAGAGTGGCTGCAAAATAAAACAGCAGATGGAGTTCAGGGTATCGGTAAAATGATGCACCTGGGGAAAAAAAAAATCCCAATGTATAAAATTACAGTCTCTGACTTGACCATTACCATGCAGTAATGAAATATCAGGGTTATGACAGATAATTCTGTCAAAATTTCAGCTCAGTAGAGATCAAAAAAAAAAGGCAAATTGATTCCTTTTAGGAGAGAAAAAATAAAAACATCACTACACAGCTAAATAAATCTGTGTTGATGAGCCTACACAGTTCTGGTCCCCACCTGAGGAAGGACAGAGAAGTCACAAAGGTTCCCAAAGGAGCCACATGGATGATGAAAGGCTGCTGGGTGGAACAGCTGGGAAAGAGCTCTGTAAAACTGTCAGTCAAAGGCAGGGGATAAACAAGGAGTGTCTTCTCATGGTTTTTTTTGAGCATAAGGTGCATCCCAGGTGAACAGCACATAGCCAGCTCTGAGAAAAAAAAAAAAAAAAGGTTGTTCTTGCACATGGTTTGTAATTAGGCCATGGGATTTCTTGCTGTGGGACGTGGTGCGTGACAAAAGTCCATAGAACTCAGAGGGAGACTGCACAGGCTCATGGTAGACAAATCTACCAAGGGTTATTAAACATTTAGCAATCACCTCTGGCTGAGCAAATGCCCGAGCTACAAATTCTTGGAGGCCGTGAGAATATCTGTAGGAAATACCAGCATGTGCTTCTTCTGGAGATTTTTGTAATCTTCTCATGAATCCACTTTTGATCACTGTGGGAGACAGGACTCTGAGCTGGATGGACCTTTGTTCTGACCCAGTATGACCACTCTTGTGCTGTCCAGTGGAGCTGTGTTTGTACAGGTTTTTAGACTAAGGATTTTTCTGGAGACTCGCAAGAAGATAAAACTACCTTGTGCTTTTATTTCTGTGTTCTCCTGATTAAAATACTGTAGGGACAGTTGGTGAGGGCAATTTTTTCCTTGGATAAGGAATTGTGCATTAACAGAAAGTAAGGAGAAATGCAGTATATCAGATGCTTTGTCTTTCTTTTTCCTTATTGCCAGTGCAATTAGTTTCCATTTTCTCCACACCAGGGCTTGCACCGTGACACTCAATCACGTTTAATCTTTTCTGAACTTCTCTGCCAAGTTTGATCCCAGGAGCTTCTATTTGTCCCTGTAATACCTTTGTTAGTCCTGCAAGTGACACAAACCGCATGTCGTTTTTAGAAGTGGTTGTGAATGTTTTGACAAAACCAAAAGAACAAGATCCCTGCCTTAGAGTTGCCATTCAAAGGATGTGCAGCTACGGAAAGAGTTGCAGTCTAGATTGCTTCTTATATTGCAAGAACCGGTTGATCGGGGAGCTCTTTGTTTTAAAAGCCTGTGAATGAAGTACAGGAGAATTGAGGGTGACAAAGCAACTTGCAACGAAATGACAAAGTCATATCTAAGCTTGGTTGAGTAACATATTTACATGGTGCATACAGTGCAGTAAAAAGTAGCTCTGTGTGTGGGATTGCACAGCAGAACGCAATCCCAGCATGAGGAGCCAGCTGGGCCCCAGAAGCCCCGTACACCTCTGTTGTGGAACAGCACTCTGCTGGTTTAGCAGCTCCTGCTGCTCAGCTGGGCTCTGGTGTGTCTGCATGGCCCAGCATCTCCTGGGTGAGACCAGGCGCATCTGCTAGGTGAGACCAGGTCTCATGAAAATCAGTGGGGAGTGTTGTTGCTAACCCTAGCTCTAGACTCTAAGCATCCTATAATTTAGCTTCCAAAGCGTCACAAACAGTTTTGAAAACTTGGAAAATCTTTAGTGGCTCTCCCACTTTGTATAGGAAATTATCCTAATACCAGGAATCAGAAGCAGTAGAGCTCCTGGATTAATATCCAGCCTATTAACTACCTGAGTATTCCTCTTTGTCAGCATAGGCGTGGGTTTTGCTGCAAATGTCCCCAGTCAGATGCACTTTCACATGTGCATCTACATGACTGACATTTGCATCTATTTGTTTTAATTGTCATATCTGCTGCTATCCTTAACACTCGCTCCCATGTTGGGTTATAATGAGGAGCAGTTGGAGATTTTTGAAATCACCTTACTTCTTTTTAATACAAACATTTTGGTTCCTTTACAGAGGGACATTTTGGTCCTTGGGGAAAGTTTCAGCCTACCAGAGTGTTACAGGCAGGATATACCTCCATTGAGTAACTCTGCGATTCAGAATGCATTTGCTTCACAGCTACGGCTCCCACAGCTTCTGGATCCTCAAAGCTGCAAGGTGAGTAAAGCACACCCTCCGAGGCACTCTTCCTCTGTTTGCACCAAGCTCCTTGGAGAACAATGTCCTCTGCAGATCTTGCTGGTGTGCTTACTGCTTCCCTACCATGGTGCAAAAAACCTAACCACTAATAGCTAATTAAAAAAAAATAATCCCCTGATCACAGCTTATTAACTTGATTCACCATTAGGAATTCTAGAAAACGTTCTGTACAGAAGTGAGTAATAAAAATTTGAGACGGAATGTAATCACACTGATGTCACCAAAATGGAATTCTTCTGTATGATAGATGGTGTTTCTACTAACTTTCAGTTTTGGTAATTACCCTTTTGAGCTCTCTCATCAGCTGGTTGCAGTTTTAATTGCCCAATGTGTCTGTCATGGTTGTATGCAAGATATTTATATCTAGAGGTTTCTTAGCTATAGTGTCGCACAGAGCTACATAATGTCAAACTAGATACCTGTGTGCTGAAGAGGCACCTTGAATTACACAGGCAAAGAAAGCTGGTGTAATGTTAAAGGAAGTAAAGATGAGTCTTCCTGATCATATTGGCATGTTCCAAGGCAATAGGGAGTTTCAAATAATCATTCTAATTTCATGGTTCCTTATTTTCATCCATCCTGCTAATTATCCAATACCAGATACTATTGTTTCACCTTTAATAATGCCTTTCCCCAGCAATGAGTTATAGGAATACAGTTTTCTGCCACCCCTGCCTTGATTTAGGTGACAATGACACATGGGACCTCCGTAGCGCAACTGAGAAAGAGGATTGGTACTGGCATGCAAAATCCGGACACCTTTGATGAATAAGATGTCCTGATGCTTCTGAGATAGGAGTAGCAAGAAATGATTGACAGTAAGTAGGTAAGGATGTGGGAGCTATTCTGGGGAGGCAGAAGTGGCAGAGCATCTTGGTAGGAAATGTATTCTGGAATGAATCTTATGGCCTCTTTCCCAAGGAGTGATAATAGATGATTCTCTCTTTTCTAGTACGTGGCCTACTTTCAAAGTCAGAGCAGAGTGTGCCACATATCAAATAGCAGCTTGGCCTCTGAGTTGCCTTTTCCTGATCAAATTAGATGGGACTCTCATAACTAATTGAATGTTGTTCTTATTTATGAACAGTCACCTCTATTCTTTTAGACACTCATGCATTTTCCTTGGAGGACATTCCTAATGGATGGAGGATTGTTTCCAGTCACTATCCACAACACAATTAATATAAATTACAACATGCAGGTACAGTGAGACAGCAGCCGTGAGCTTATGTCCAAAGAAATAAAGGCAAGATGAATCTATCATGCAGCAGGAAAACAACCTAATACTATCTCATTTCCTGTCTTTGTTTTCTAAAGAGGAGAAGTGAACAAAAAACATCTCCCCCTTTTCTCTCCAAAAGCCCATTTTACCATTTAATTTACATTTGATCTTTCTTTGAGCAGAGCATTTTTATTGATAATGAACCTATACTTATTATTTTTCTAGTGTGCTAGAACTAGTGAATCTAATAATTTTTATGCACGGGCATATGTGCTTTAGGACCTTGGTGCTAAAAGCTTGAAATCCATTTGTGCTTATGACACAAAAAGCCCTGTGCTGACAGTTCTCTGAGATTTGCTGTTACTGGTTAAGCTCTGCGCAGCAGACCTTCAGAGACTCTCCCTCCCGCTCCAGCTGTGCCGGTGCAGCCTGAGTGGTGGAGACCGAAGAGTTGCTCACGGGGAGACGGTGGCAATGCTGTTTCTAGTGGAGGATGTACTGCAGAACAGCTACGGCTCTGCTGTGGAAGATCATGTGAACTGTCAAGCCTCGTTAGCTAAGAGCAAGCAGGTACCTCTGACAACTCTGTTTGGGACTGCACAGCTTCTGTGTAGGACTCCTGATAGTTTTTGCAACTGAATCTCTGTGCGTATAAGCAACCTAGACCTGAGGTACGCTGTAACAACATCACCTACTCCTGGCCATCGGGTAAGAAGCAAAGGGGAAAATGTTGTCTCCTATAAATCCTGAGTGCTCTCAAGAGAAGCCCCAGATGGATCCCAAGATCCCTAGAGAGAGATGCCCCTTGAGGGCCTGTTGGTATTACCAGACCTCTGGAGAAAACAGAGACTGTCCTGACTTCTCCCCACACCCCACTGAAGGTCCAGCTCGCTCTTTATCAAGAGCTGCTCAGTGCAAAGGGGAAAGGAGCAGCCTGGCCACTGTCTGAAACCAAACCCAGTGAAGGATAAGCAAGGTACTTCCAGGCTGTACTTGCGCTGTGGCTGTGAGGAATGGTTGCTGGGGGCACCTAAAGCCTGCCAGAAAAAAGAATTGGTTCAAGGAATGGGGAGAAATAAAACAGATACACTGACTGATTTGCAAGGTCAAATGGATGGAAAGGACAAAGTTAGTTATTTTAATGTCTGCTGCCCTCAAGATCGAAGCCAAGAGTTTGATTTCCGTAACAGTACTTTAGTTAGACACCAAGCAGAGAGCGTTGCTGTTAAAAGCGATTCACTTGGGGAAAGCAGGAATAAAACAAAGAATTTAACTGCTGTGTGATTTTACCCTCATCTCTGCTGTGTGTGAGTACTCACCGCAATCAAAAACCAGCCTGGGGTTTCCCTGCACCATGCTCTGAAGAACACTGGTGTAAGGACCCATTGCAAGTTCTGATTGTACAATAGCCTGTCTCATGTCTTGTCCCACTGTATATTGCAAAGAAAAGCATGTGAAAAGTTTGCCATAGCTTTTTGAAGCAAAACATTTCCCTGTGACTTCCAGCAGAACTTGGCAGAAATGGTTGACTCAAGTGCGAACTGGTTGCAGAACAGCAAAAAGACGCGCAAACTTTTGCTGAGGAATCACAGTCCGGTCATATCACGTAACTTGCTGAGATCTTTTCTGATACTGTAGAAGCAACTAGAAATATTAAAGGCAGAATGGGGCCAGCTGAAGCAAGGTTATCTCTACAAAGAGTTTTGTGAGCAATATGGGTAAGTTACCTCGGATGCAAGAATATTCCAGAGTGACCAAGAAGATGAAAAATTAGAAAAATCTCTGCCTTCTCCATCCATTTTCCTCCTGTTGCCCTCTTCCACTTCCTTTTTTTTTCTTTTTTAATTTCTACTTTTCTTTATTTTGGCTTATAATTAACCTAGTACTTTCACTTTTCTCTAAAGGCTTAAGAGCTACCTTTTGTTTCAGTGCAGTTGTTTTTTCCCCTCTTTTGAAGTCTATTCAGACTGTTTGCTGCTGATGTTTTCCAAGTGCATTCTTCTCAGTCGTGTGACCCGCCTGTGTATTTCAGGCTCCATAAACAATGTTAAATACAGTACTTGAATAAATGGAAATTTTGGAAGGCTGTTAGATGAATTGTAGCAGAATTCTTCTTAGCCCTCCTACTTGGCTCAACTTTGAGCAGTCAAGAATAGAAAATTGGAAGATTTCCATTAGCGAGGCCCTTCTGAAAGCAGAAAATGGAACATCACTTTTTAAAAAGCCTTGTCCCCGGAAACCACAAGAAAGGAAGTGAAAGAGCAAGATGACACAGTAGGGGTGAAACCCGTGCATGAAGACAGTGGAAAACACTGCTGTCATGCAAGGGAGCATGGAGGAAGCAATGTTCAGTGGGCCTGTCCCTACACGGCCAAGGCATTTTAGAGTGGCAGGTCTGAATCTGTCACAGAAAATTTGTGTGTGTGTAAAGAGCTGGTATGAGATTTGCTCCATTCTGGTCTCCATTTGTCTGTATCCGGTGGTACCTCCCATGCATTGCCACCAGATCAGAGGGGTACATTCCAACACTGGGGACCCACCGTCTTTGCCTCTATCTAATTTATAAACTCTGCCGAGGGAGCAGCTCCAGGGCAGAGCAGGACTCGGTTGCAGGAGGGCTGGGAGTCAGAGGCACAAGTTCTCTGTGCAGAGCAAGGAGCAGCTTCTCTTCTACCCATGGGCATGGGCAGCCGCAGGAGAGCCCCAGCCTCAGCATCTCCCAGCCCTTCCACACCCCGAGCTTTCTTGTGGCGATGCCTGAAATTGCGATTAGCAGTTATTGCCTCCTGGGAGGAGAGGTGAGCTCCCTGCCCCGGCTTTGCTTACACTGGCCTTTTAGCAGGAAAAGATTCTGTAGTGGCATCTGCAACGGCTCTTTAGCATGAGATCTGCCTGCAGTAAAGATGGGACTGTGTTAAAGCACCTGGGATGTACTGTACCCCAAAATCCCACTGTGTCTCCCTCCTCCACATCTCTACCCTTCCCCTTCCCCGGATGAGAGCTCCCCACTTCCCTCTCTGAGCTCTGTGCTAACCTTTGTGTTACGTCATCGAGGGTTTAAAAGGCAGCGTGATTAAAGCAATAAAATGTAACGAGGTATATAAGCTTTGCTAATGGCTCCTCTGCTTCTAAGAGTAAAGTGCGTTTCTGCCTGGGCACTTAGCAGTCAGAGGCACTTAGCAAACCCATGACCAGATAGGGAGGAGAGGAGAGGGAGGAGATGGAGGGAGTTTCTTGGCCTATTAGAATGATGGTCATAGACAAGTTCTTACCAGTGACCAGATTTCCCTGCTTTACTCGTCAACCCCTTGTTCCTTCCCCTCAGTTTTAGTTTTCTATTATTAGAGAAATAATATATGTATACTTGTATACTTGGAGAAATTACTGAACTATGTAATAAGGCAGGACCAGTGAAGAAGAGACTGCCCTGTCCCACTTATAGGCTGAGTGGGGCTAATGTGGTGAGCTGAGACTTAATCATCTTCTGCATGGGTTAGGGACAGGGGCAGAGGAAGAAAAAGGAATGTTAAGGTCCAAGGTCAGTGAATGCAAACACAGAAATTTTGAGAGAGAATGTGTGAAATTTCACTGAATTTTTAGAGTTGGAAGGGACCATAGAGATCATCTAATCTAACTCCCCTGCTGAAGCAGGATTGCCTAGAGCTAGAGCATGTTACTCAGGGCTGCATCCAGGCAGGTCTTGAAAACCTCCAAAGAAGGGGACTCCACGACCTCCCTGGGCAGTCTGTTCATATATACCCATGTCTTGGTGATTCTAGTGCAGATGTCCTGTACCTGGCCACAAAGCCGTAGTCAGACAAATGGGCACAGAGGAGGAGTTTGGAGAGCCCATCACGAGCACTCAGCGTATTCTTCCCCCCAGAGGAGCATCAGAAATCAAAATGAAAGTGTACCAGGTGAGGAGAGGCCAATTAGTGGGGCACCGGGGGGACCACATGGCATCATGGTTTCCTGCAATTTCTGATAAGTGGAGTCCACTGGAGACTTGTTGTAGTATGAAGTTGGGCAGATGTGAGTGACCCCTGAGGCTCTGCAATGGCACCTCTGCTGTGTGCAGCCAGACGTGGGAACCTGCCTCTATCCGGAGTATTTGTGGCACAGCACCCAGCTCACATTCACCCCCAAATGATATTAACCTTGATAGTGTATCTAAAAGCACTGTATTTTAAAGAATGGGAAGGGAATTGCTTTGGTTTAGTCTGCTAGTTTTTGCTAGTTGGCAAGTTGCTTTATAAGCAGTACAGAGATTTAGTAAGAGCTAAGTATTAAACTTGATTCTAGCTTCAAAAGCTTCTGGAGAGCCTAGAAATCCACATGATCCATGATGTGCAGAAGAAAATTAACCAGGAGATGACTCTAGTGATACCTGAAAGAGCCAGACAAGGGAGCAGTCTCCCCACTGGTAAGGAGAATTCAAATATCCTTCCTGGGAAATATGGGAGCCCCAGTCTTGAGTGGGAAAAGTGACCTACAGTCCATAAAGGCAGCAAAGAGTTGTCCTGAATATGACCAGGAGAGCTCATTTGCTCTCAGCTCCCCACTTCCCTGTGCACCCGTTTGGAGGCCACGGGCCAGCTGAATCATGGGGAAGGTATCACTGATGAAAAAATGGCTTACCCTCAGGAAACTCTTCTGTTTTGGAGAGCCCATTGTGAGAAATTCCAGAAATACATCTAGCAGGAAGCCATGAAGAATTGTGTACTGAGATACCACAAGCCTTTCTGCATGGACCTGTTTATTCCGTCTGTTCAACAGATCCAAATTCCCTAAATCTACGAGTTCACTTGCTCTTTAAAAAGTGAATGTTTAGCCATAATAATTGCAAAAATAATTGTGCAAACAAGGCCGAACACTAATTATTCTGGAGTTTGCAGCTAGCCTGAAAAAACTATAGGAAATTACTTTTTTACTGTGTTTTGGAATGTTAATATTTTAGGCTTAGCAGTGCAATTTAACTGCCAGACTTTTTAGTATGTTAGGTGTTTACTTGGTACAATTACTGCATGTATCTGGGCAATTTGGGTATTCACTGGCACAAATAGTAAAACAAAGAAATAGTGGAAATAAAAGGGAAGAAAAATGTGCCCTTCTGCCACTGGTTGTGGTTGCAGGCAGCAATAATTAGTGCTACAGAAACATTCGATTTCACACAAAAGTCATATTCTTTATTTAATATTTACAGAAAACTCTAATACACAATCGTGGGCCAGGTCATTATTGACAGAACTGGTCTGTAATGAAATTGCATTTTGGCTTTGATACCAGAACGAATTTGATATTGCTGCTCAACACAGGCTTTGCAATCTGTTTGCAGTGACATTTACTTTTTGTTGTAAACATTTTAGGAAAGCTGAGAAACCCTAAGCTGTAAAGCATACCCAGTGTCAAATCCCAGGGATTACTGAAGGATCAATATTTTTTTTAGGGGGGGCAGGGGTGGTGTTGCTTCTTTTTTTTCTCCCTCTATTCCTGCAGAGCTCTGGAAACAGGGTAACACAAGAAAATTTCACAGTTGTACGACCACAGATAGTTGAAACATTTGTTCAAAGGCTGATGGAAAACTACCAAGAATCAGATACAGAGGTACGTATTCTGAATTTCTATCTAAGCAGCAATTAAATCATGTTTACAGCTTTATTTATTAAAGCTCTTGTTAATCAGTGACCTGAAAGAGAAACACATTTCTTAAGTTTATGAGCTTAGATTCAGATTATGTAGGTTTGTAACAGCAGCATTGGCAGCAAACTTGTGTATTGCCCTGCTGCCTGCTGGCAGGTTTATTTCAGCTCTCAGGACTGCGATGATGTGAGGATGAGTTAGGGCTGGAGGTTTACATGCACCCGCAATGCAGGGCTGCAGGGCTTTATTCACGGATTCAGGAGTTGATTCAATGACTTCTTCCTGAGTCATTGCTAGATCAGAGGTACAGCACCGTGTTGGAAAGCAGTTTTGGGGGGGGGGGGGGGGTGTTAGTGACATTTAAAGAAAATATTTATGAAAATATGACCACTTTTGGTTAAAAAACACAAAATATGGTTTTTTTGAGAGAAGGGGTGCGGGGGCCCAACTGCACTCCAGACAGTTGCTGAGCTGGTGAATTAATTTCTCTGCTGAAAATTCTCTTTCGGCTTCAGGTGGAAAAAAATACATTATATAGTTGCAGCTAGAACCAGTCAAAAAACTGATAAATCTGTTTTTCATCAGTTCAGTGAAACTGCAGATTGGGCAAAAGCATTTACATTGAATAATTTTATTTTTGCTTCTTTTTGATATTGCAGAAGCATTTAATTCACAATAAGGTGACCATGTTTCATTTTGACATATGCTGTATATAGCAGCTGTTATGACTCAGGCAACCTGCAAGGTTTCTTATTTTGTTTTTCTCGGTTACTTTTTTAAAAAGCCGTTTACAACAGTGTCTCACCGTACTGGGCTGTGACATTATGGCCAGAGGGCGCAGCAGCTTTGAGACCTACTCCACGTTTTATGAAAATATTCCCCAGCAGCAGCACCGGCTACTTTACCAAAAAGAACAAGTAAGCTCAGAGCGTTGATTCTACTCTTCGAGAAGAGGGGAAGGTGGTTTCTTTGGGTGGGAGGCAGTTGCTAAGTAAAAAATAAAGTCAAGCTGTCGGGCTGGGAGGTTGTTGAACCAAAGCTGGGCTACACAAGCACAGTCACCGTACATCTTTGCGCTTTGCTTCAGGAGCTGCACACAGTGGAAGGAGGTAGCAACCAAAGTGGTATGGCTCTGACACAGGTTGGTGATGAGGGTCTATTGGTTGGTAGTACTTAGTGGTCTCATTTGGGACAGAGTCCCACTGTGCAGACACATGGTGATAGCCTTTGAGAAGAAAGGCAGGGTGGCTCTGAGGCTGCTGTCTCTGCACTCAATGTCAGGGGTCACGCCAGAAGGACTTGTAAAACAAAGATAACCCGAAGGCAAAGGTAGCAGCCTGATGTTCTGTTGTTTGTGTTCACAATGGATGATGTACTGGTAACCTTCTAACTTAAGCTTCTACTGATGGATCTCCCTACACGAGGCATTTTTCCCAGGGCAATTCAATCATTGAGTGGGATATAGAAAATAGAATTGGGTCAGGCATGTAGGCTGTACCTCCATGTATGTACCAGGTATGTTACAGCACGGCTGCATAACCAACTCCTCTCAAGTTCTGAGTGTTTGACTTTGCACCTTCAGCTGTGTTTTTTAGGATAGCTGGTATGTGTGGGTGGAATTTTTTAAAGTAAACACAGCCAGTAAATCGGAAATGCCATCTTGTGGAATCATGTGATATCTGTGTAATCTATCCATTGACTTGGAGGCTTGGCACCATCAACATAAACTTTACTGCTAGAGGCATGTCACCTCCTACAGAAACCTACACTACAGAGAAGACTGCTTGGGTTTCAAGGATGTTTGCACATAGGAGTTGGAACACCTGCATTTTGGATTTCATTCCTGAGTTCTCTTTCTCATCTGTCCTCATCACTGACTACAAGATTTCAGTTCTTCTCTGGGCTTCTTATCAGTTTCTTGCCCCACTTTCTCATGCTCTTTCCAGTTTTTTGCCCCCATATCTTTTTCTGCATACAGTGTGTTGTCTGCAACCTCCCTTCTTCCCTGATTTCACTGTCCTGTCCATATGTTTGAGAAGGCTGGAGTGAGAGAGAAAATGAGAAACATATGTGAGGTTTCAGCTGGGTGGAAAGATACAGGAGGAGTCAGTAGGACTTTCCTGGAGCCTATGGGCTCTCCCCACCTCCACTTTGAGAGTTCATCACCACCAAACCCCTGTCTCCTCTGCCACTTCCCTTGAGTACAACACGGTTCATCCCTTGTGACTGGCCACCCTGGGCAACTGCCTACTGTCTCTGGGCTCCCCTTCAACCTCAGAAGAGACTTCTTGCTCCCAGTTCCACTCCTCACCAGCCTAAAGCAATTAACAGAGGCTATTGCAAATCTGAAGAGCAAGCGCTGTTGCTCAGTGGAGGTGTTAGAAACCACGAGAAAGGTTCAGGCATGATTAACCAAAATGGGCTGGCAGACAGTTTAAAAACTAAAAGGTCTGTAAGGGATGTACATGAATGATGTGGGTTGTTTTTTTCCCTCCAATAAAGTCTTAGGATTTGTCCAACTTTTTGCTGATTTTACTAAAGAGACACTCAAAACACCCAGGAAAACTAGTACTGCTCTGAATAAATATCACCAGATTTCTTCAGCAGGGTTAAAATACATGTATTTTCCCCCAACATTCATTTTCAGAAGTGTCTCAGTAATGTTTGCTGTAAGACAAAAAAAAATGACACAGAAAATTTCAGCAAGAATCCAGTGAAGTTATTAGCATTTAGTACTTAGATCTGGCATGCGGAGGTGCCAGGCAACCTTGAAAGCAGACTGTGCTGTTGGCTGTGCCTACCGTCTGCAGCTGTGCCTATTTCTTATCTGAATAACGTAATATGCTAAGAATAGTTTTTAGCTTTCCTCCATTGTGTTCATCTGTTTGCAAATGCTGTTCAGTGGTATGAAAATGACCAAACATTTATACCTAGCAATGACCTACCGATGTGAAATTTAAATTCTGACATTTAAATCTTTTTAAGTTCTATCACGTACCTTCCTACTTGTGCTAACCCACGTGCCCTTTCTGGGGGTATGTTAATTGTCAAATATCAACAAATGGAACACATAGGTGTTTTTATCATATATTAAATGGTCTGTATGTACCACCTTATCAGCAGACAGTCTGTTTGGTCTGATAAATGCATTACCTCACAGCTTACTGAATGAAGCCTGGTCACAATTCTTCTGACTTTCTCTCTGGAGGCAGGGGAGCTTATGCTATGGGAGGTCAGGCTCACTGACACAGCAGAGCCATGGACCGGACCTTCTCCTAAAATCGGGTTCCCTAATCCTGCTCCCTAATCCTTCTGCTCCTCTATTCCCTGCACATATTTCCTGCTGTCAGTTCTCATACCTATTAGCAAGGAGATGTTTCTTTCCTGATGACCAGAAACAGTCTTTCTAAGGTTACATATGAAACTTACGCATTTCCCTCTTCAAATATTGGTCGTGAACTGCCACAACTGTTCCTACTTTCCAGAGAAGAAATGTTTCTAAAATCAACAGAGATGTACAAAATGGATTATTCCATATTATCAATGGATTACTTTCGTCAGGCCACTCAGGAAGATATTCTTGCTCTACTTAGTTAGGTATCATGGAACATATTCAGAGCTGTGGATGGTTTACTCCTAGGCTACGGTGTTTGCTCATCCC
Organism: Limnodromus scolopaceus; assembly: GCA_028565335.1. NCBI lineage: Eukaryota > Metazoa > Chordata > Aves > Charadriiformes > Scolopacidae > Limnodromus > Limnodromus scolopaceus. The sequence goes on along the minus strand of JAOXNO010000024.1, from coordinate 73,694,171 downwards.
CAGCTTTGCTCATTCACTTTCTCTGCTGTGACAGATTTGGGGGCTGTGCAATGGGATGATTATGGAAATAACTGCTCTCAGATCCCAGCTCGCTGACTTAGAGGAAGAAAATCTTGGTCTCAAAGAGAAGATTAGAAAAAAGTACAGGATGAATATGAATCATTAGTGTGGAACCTATTTGTGACATGTCCCTCTAAAAGTAGGTACAGAGTAAGAGAGGGTGCTCGATTGGTCTCTTTTGTGCTGCTGTGTAATTTGCCAACAAGTGTAGCACTCAAAGGAATAAATTGCTGCAGTGTGCCAGGTGGATGAATGGCTGAATCATTTATCTCCTGCTGCTAGAAGCATCTTGTAAAAATGTCTGGTAGAAAAATAGTGTAGCTTTTCCAAGAGAGGAGGTGTATTCTCTATAGAATAGCTACCACATTAGAGAGAGTGGTGAAAGCTCTTTTTAGTTACAGCGGGGGGAATTTTTTGAATAAAATGCTTCAGTTTGTAATATTCTACATTAGTTTTCTTGGAAACTTTGTCCACTGTGTAATTGTATTGCTCACTCTGACAATGCCTTTGTTTTCAGGTAGTCCACTGATTTCTTTGGGGTGACATATGTCATTATTTACAAAAATAAGACACCCCAGCCCAGCCTGTATTGTGAAATCATATACCCCAACTGACCTGGTTCTGACCATGTATATTATAAAGCAACTACCTGCATCAGATCCCCAGGGTTTTGATTGATGGTCCACAAACCCATTAATGTCTCTGGCCAGGGAAATAGCTACTTGAGGAAGATTGTGATTTCTTTTGCAGTCCTGAGGGTGAGTTCAGTTTTCACCTGGAGCCTTTTTTTTTCACCATGGTGCTGTTGTTTCCATTAGATACATCCACCCCAGGATTGACAATAGGTTGCCTGCAAATGATGCAATTGAAATTCCACTTCTTGTAGTGCCTGGATGCAAGAATAATATTGCTCTGGCTTCCTGATAGAGAAAATAATTATGAAGAAAGACCATCTGGTTGTAGTTGAGAGATTTCTGAAATCTGAATGTTGCCTTCCCATATGTGCACACTTCATGTCTTGTGGGTTCTGTTTGTAAAATTGCAGGGAAAGTTGGATGTCTATCGCCTTAGCATTGAGCAACGAGTGTTTGAAATCATCAGTGAAGTGAGAAGAGAAGGAGTTGACAATATGATTGATCTGAAGAAAAAGTTTGGCTCCACTAAAAATAATGGAGATTTGAAAGAACATTTGTTTAAAGTAAGGAAAAACGTATGTGTCTCAGTAAACGAACACAGGATAATATCCTGGTTAAGCTTGCTGAAGATGGCTTAAGTTATTGCACTCTATTTGGGACACTGGTTGAGTGCAGAGCATGGAGGCGGTCCATTAGTAGACTCTGTTAATAGTTACTCATTTGTCAGGCTGTCATGAATCAATCATTTTTGACTGTGTGTTTATGCTCCAAGTGCAGAAATTTTGGGCCAAACCCAGCCCTTAGACTCTGAATATCTCCATGTATTTGAACTGAATTTGGTTCTAAGCTTAGGAACTCTGCTTTCAGTCTGTTCTGGGTGAAACTAACACCATGCTTTCTACACAGGTGAACAACAGAGAGGTGGAACTTGGATCTGAAGAAGTATAAATGTGAACTCAGAGTCAATCACATGTCAGCATTGTCATGTGTTGTCATTGTCCCTTTTCTGAGTGGGGGAAAGAGAATGTGTTGTTTCAGTGACCCTGATAAATGTCTTGATGGGAGTTTTATCTTCTTATTGTGCAAACTGGTCACATAAAAGAATGGGGGCAGAATCCTTTTTTCCACTTGGGGTTACTTAGAATCAAAAAATTATTCAGCTTTATGTTTTGAAAGTATGCCCCCAAAACTGATGTTCTGGAGTTATAAACTAAAACCAAGAAAGTAATTTCCAGGCTACAACTTCCAAATCAATCCCTTTCATAGTTAAACATATCCCTCCTCAGCTAAGTTTAATTTGTACTAAAATTATGGTGGTCAGTCACTGAATACAAATGAGATCAAACGGATAATGGCTAAATACTTCTGTCTAAAGCAAATATGCCTGCAGATTTCTCAAGCAGGGAAGCTTGAGAAGCAGGATATGACTCTAACGCTAACAGAGTGAGAAGGGCTTTCCACACCCCCAATGAACCTCGGGGATGGGGACACACAGAAGTAAATGAGGAACTAGTGGAAATGAAACAGGTCCATGTGTGAGAAGGCTGCAGGGAGATTTCCGCATCCCCACTTGGAAAGGACAATGTGCTGAGGCAATGAACAAGGAGAGTGGGGAGCTCATGTGCAGTCAAAGTGCTCTGGTTTGATCAGAGTCATGGAAACTTGGTGGGCTGATGCACAGCATGGTCATGGGTGGTTATAGGATGTTGAAGAAGGATCAGCAGGGAAGAGGAGTGAGAACTGCACTCTGTGTAAGGACCTCATTCCCTGCACAGAGCTCTTGCATGAACATGGAGAGGTAATACTGAAAGCCTATGAGTCAAGGTCAGAGGAGGGAGGAACATTAGTGATTATTAATGACTGTGGTGGGGTCTGTTACAAACTACCTTGTCCAGAGGATAAATTGGATGGGATTGCCTATAGAAAGCTAAGAAAAGTGGTTTTGATTTGAGGCCTTGGTGTTCATGAAGGTTTTATCCGTCTGGAAATGTAATGGAAGGGGGACACAGCACTGTGAAAACCTAGGCAGTTCCTAGACAGCATTAGTGATAATCATAGAATCACAGAATGGTTTAGGTTGGAAGGAACCTTTAAGATCATCTAGTTCCAACCCCTTGCCATGGGCAGGGACACCTCCCACTAGACCAGGTTGCTCAAAGCCCCATCCAGCCTGGCCTTCAACACTTCTGGGGATGGGGCATCCACAACTTCCCTGGGCAACCTGTTCCAGTGCCTCACCAACCTCAGAGTAAAATATTTCTTCCTAATATCTAACCTAAACCTACCCTCTTTCAGTTTAAAAGCATTAACCCCCGTCCTATCGCTACACTCCCTCATGAAGAGTCCCTCTCCATCTCTCCTGTAGCCCCCTTCAGGTACTGGAAGGCCGCTATAAGGTGTCCCTGGAGCCTTTTCTTCTTCAGACTGAACAACCTGGAGAACTCTCTCAGCCTGTCTTCATAGGAGAGGTGCTCCAGCCCTCTGATCATCTTCATGGCCCTCCTCTGGACCTGTTCCAACAGGCCCATGTCCTTCTTATGTTGGGGGCTCCAGAGATGTATGCAGTACTCCAGGTGGTGTCTCATCCTAATAGAAACGCTAGAGGAGTCAGTCACGGTAAATTCCCACTTTTGCTGCTCACAAATAAGGAAAAACTGGTGGTGAGTATCATCGCG
>JAOXNO010000024.1:73658593-73687274 GCA_028565335.1 Limnodromus scolopaceus | reverse complement strand
TCCCAAAACGACAGCTACAGGCACTACACAATCAACAGGGCTGGATGTATATTTTAGTAGAGGAAAAGACACTATTACTATTTTATTCCATGGATGAAATAAATTACAGATCTTGAGGTTATTATTCTTCCACCAAATCATTACATTTCAAGGAAACATTCAGGGATGCTGTCATTAAATCCAGAACAAATATTCATTGGGCTTTTTTCCCATCTGAACACCTTCATGGATATATCACTGCCCCAGCAAGCTCCCTTTCATTTCTACACATGGCTGCACACGCTGAAATAGCCCATTCCTCAAAGTCAAATTGAAAAGCACACCCTTCACTTGCAATATACTTAGTGCCGAGGAACACGATTGTATGGAAAATAAGTCTTGTCAAACCAACCTCATTTCACTCTGCTGATAAGATTACAAGTTAGATAGATAAGCATAATGCTAGAGATGTAATGCGTATTTGGAAGGGCCTTGTAACACTTGAGTTAGCAACACATAACTTTTGTATTTTAAATGTTAGTATTACACAATATCAATAAAAATGCTAAATAGATTGAGAGCTAGATTTTTTGACATATAAAGATGTGCTATTTTCATTAAATGAAGATGGCTTCTGATGGATTTCTACAAGGGTTGGTAGCACAACTATCAGTATTGAACATTTTTGTCAGTGGCTTGGAAATAAATATAAAATTATAGATTATAAAATTTACCAATGACATATTTGGGGAGGAATGTTAGTGGATTTGATCAGGCACATTTAGTGAATAACGATGTGGGCAGAGCGGGAGCACAGAATCATACGGATGGCTTGGGAACTTGGTTATCCCTCCGAGACGCATTGCAGTGCCCGAGCAGATGAACAAGGAGAGGAGAGCAGGACTCCTACGGAGCAGGGTGACTGCATCCCTGGACAGGACAGGGGTCGTTACAGGCAGATGACTGGCCATGGAGTGTGGTACTTGGAAGGACGGATTACAGTCTACAGGTGGTTTTCTTGGGAGAGAATAGCAGATATTGAAGGGTTCTTGGGCAAGGTATTAACAAGAGGCGGTGCCTAGAAGTTAAAACTGAAAATGGGGAGGTGGAAGCAATGTTTTCAAAATATGATTAACCATGGAAATGACAATATGTCTGACCCAATATCTTCAAGTCAAGACCAGATGGCTTTCTGGGAAATGCCGTTTAGCCAAACCAACTTGCTCATTCCCATACAAGGGTAATTGAGGTAAATGTGATACTAAAAAGTCACATCTGATGGCTCGATTGCTCCATTCTGAGCTTATTGGTCTATGAAACTCCAACCTTAGTAAGGCTTAGAGAGCTCCCTAATGGAAAATGCTTGGGCTGTGACTGCTCTTAGCTATTTGTGTTCAGATTTTTCACCAACGTGGAGTTGCCTTTGGCTGATAAATTGGTTGTCTTCACTGAAAAGCTGTCAATTTACTTCCAAAAGACCCACTGCATCTACCATGCTTCTAGGTGGTGGTTTTGTTTTTCTTTGGTTTCTGACATCACCTTCTGGTTCTTTGTCTTCTTCCTAACTTCTTGGTACAGATTGTGATGATGGTGTTTACAAACAGCAGACTCCATTCCACAACCCTTGGCAGTACAGGAGGGTTTGACCTGATCTGCATGGCTTGTCACACCATTGCAATTCAAATGTGGCACAGATTCTAAAATGTAGCCATGCTTACTGGCTGTCTCTACAAACCCAGTAGAACCAGTAATGTTTGAAAAAGATGTGCTCCTTTTCCCCCCTCTCCTTCCTTGTTTATACGTTGCTTTAAAAACAAGTTCCACGGGCAGACCAGAGGCTGGTTGCAGAAAGCAAATTACAGCAGACTGAGGAAATTGGAAGCAACTGCCTTCTTGTTTGTTTGCAATTGAATGAGTTCTACACATGAATGATGTTTTGAGGCTTCTCTCTCTAACAATCAATGTTTCATTATCTTCAGTAGTACCAAGCCGTGTGGGATCGGGCCTCTCCTCATTCAGCTCAGCTGGGCATGACCTCTGAGGACTGGCCATCAGGGTTTAGAAAGGAATCTAAAAAGGTGTCCGTGGGAACTGGAGGAAGGTAATCCAAGCCTGAAACTTTCATGTTGTAGAAACAAATGCTGTTGGAAGTAGTACAGAGGAAGATACAAGAAGTCAAGAAGAAACAAATATTCAGTGTGATGAAAGCTGAAAACAGAGAGAAGATGCTTGAAGAGATGGAAGAAAAAGAGCTGAGTTTCTGATGCTTCTCAGGATCTTGCCATTGAGCCTGGTTTGGTATCTCTGCTCTGGAAAGTGAGTATTATACTCCTTATTTTTGAGATAAACTGCCTGAGGGCTTGTGTAAGGTGCTGGTGCAGTGGGAATGGGTGTGCGGTGCTTGACAGAGCATGCTGGCATCCCTAGGAGGATCACGGGGCACAGCAGTTGAAGCAGCAAGTGGCTAGGCTCAGTGACTCCAGAGGCTTTGGCCAGCCACATGTCCTCTGTTGGGATGTCTCCCAGCAGAGCCCCAGGCCTCTGCTGTAACCACCATCCTTGTCACTGGACTAAATGGGGAGCTTTGGAACCTTGCTGGGGCTCTGCCTCCCTGCTGGGGCCACGTTCCCGGGTCTGCAGTGCTTGTTGCTTTCCTGGCTCTCCCTGTGACATTCCCCAGGCAGGGCTTTGACACCAGCGCTGCAGAGCTGACAAACTGTGGTCCTTGGGCTTTATCCCCTCTGCGTTTACCCTCTGCCCTTACCTCTGTTTCACGTACATCGCACCACTATTTCACAAACTCCGGACTACCAAATGGGAAGGGAACTGCTCTGATCCAGTCTGGTCACAGAAATGGCATTAGTTTTCATTAAACTGATGCCATTGTACTGATGTATTGAGTTTAAATCTGGTACTGCATTGCTACTCGTTGATTTAGTGTAACTGAGTAACCAGATCCACTTTTAAGATCATCTTCCCGTAAAAGAGATTTAACTCCTTCAATTTAAAAACTGATTTGGCCAGGTAAATAGTCTCTGTGTTTAGCAGAGCTGGTAGAGTGGGCTGTGAAATGTGCAGTGCTTCTTTTGTAGTGTAGCCTGCAGAACAAAATAGTGTTTGGAAACCACTTGATTAGTCTTTAACTAGATGAATCCATCTACTAACAGACAACTTTGCTGCCACTGAAGTCTCCTTGCCCTTGCTGTCTGCGTCTAGAGAGGAAAAAGCTTTGTAAATGTCTCTGAATGCCTCTCCCGTAAACCAAGCAAAGTATATTCTGTCTTCAATCTTCTAAACCATCAAGGTGAAAGCACGGGCTGTTTGTTTTCCAGAGTCAGGATGACAAATGCCATTCTGCTGGGAATAATTTCTCAGGCTGCTGGCATGTTGTCTAACCAAAATCATATGAGAGGCTTCCACACAGCCAAAGCAGCTGGTGCAGACACATAAGACCACTTGATTTCATTGGTATCTCGCTTTGATGGGGCTCCGAACTGTTTTGCTGTGTTTACAAAATAACTCTTCAAGAGATCAAAGATGTCGACATCTGGATCAGCCTTTAAGCAGAGTAGAAAGGGAAATGGCAACTGCAGGGTGCAGGCTTTTATTGCCACACAACAGTCTCAGCTGCAGCTGGCACCTACATGGTCATTGACACTAACAAACTCTATATAAACTTATTTAGCAAATTACAGAGGCTGTGGGAGAGATAAGGGGAGAGCTGCTGGTTTTTTCCACGTATTTCAGCCCTGAAAATGGAGGTAGGGTCTTGTTGAATTAGGGTTACATGCAGAGAACAGTGAGAAAATGTCTCTGTGTTGTTTTTATCTTCCTCCAGCAATGCCTGAAACCTGAAATGCAGATTATTAAACAATAATGAAAATGTCAATTTGCACTATTTGTGCTGTATTTTGCATTCAGAGGGATTAAGGATATGTTTAGCAAAGCTGTAATTATGGATTATTTCAACCAGCAAGAAGTAATGGCCTCTCATTCAAAAGAGCACACAGGGCAACAACGTATTTTCCTTTAAACCGAGGCCCCTGTTCTGACGCAGAGCTGACAGACGATGAATTTTTGTTGCTGCCATTAATCCTTTTACCACCTTTTAGCTAAGAAGCCAGTTAACCCAAGAGTGCAGTTTAAAACGGGAGGCCTTCCAGCAGGCTGATGAACTGCAGTGTCAAGTTTATGACTTGGAAGCTGCAGTTTCCCAGAGGAATGTGACTGCCTCTGTAATGAAAGCATTTAGGTAGAAGAGAAAGACCAAAAGTGGTCTTGAAGAGAAGTCAGACAACTCAAAAGCCATATGCCTTCCTCCACTGCAGCTGCTCAGGGAGCACAAGAAAGGCTGACTCCCAAGTTAGTAACTTTAAACCATAACTTGCATTGTCTTGTGCTTTGTAGGGATACCATAGGAAATGTAAGGGGAGCTGCATTTAGGGGAGGAGGCAATAGGAAACAAAGGATCCCAAGTGGTAGGAAATCGGGCTTCATTAGTGGCTCTGGTTCTGGAACAGCTTACTCACAAACCATGTGGGGTAGCCAAACAAGACTGTAATTCCATTAAATACCTGGCTGTGACTACAGGTACCTTTAGAGGATCTCAAAACAGCAGTGAGAGCTTTCTAGCCCTTAACTAAATTAACCTGGACCTTAAACCTTTAACAAAAATCTTTCTTCTTGTCTGTTTGTTAGGTAACTTTTTAACGTAATGCTTAAGTAGTACATGTAGCTTATAAAGCTTGATTAGGGATTTCTACTCCTACCTGCCTGAAGTTGCGGCTTTTCCCTGTGATATCAAAATCCTACTGTCAGTCAGGCAAACTCCTGCAGAAAAACTGATGGGTGATACCTAAATTCCTAGTAAATTAAGTAAACAGGAAAAAACTCCGATGATCTTTGAAGGTGCATTTCTGTGCCATGAAGAATATAAAGTACTACGAATTTAATTATAGTTTCCTTCTGCAGGAAAATGTTAGTTATTCCTGCCAAAGGAAACTGAGAAACGCTCATTAGCACAGAGCTGAAGACAAGACATGAACCAAACGTGGGGAAATAAAGAACACGGAGGTATCTTTAATTAGTGCACAAATATACCTGGTTTCTCTGGCTTTAAAGCACCCAAGTTCATGGGGAAAAGCTGGTGCTAAACTTGTCATATTGATGGTACTAAGCACAAGGAAAGCAGCTGTGACAGAAAGGAGATGAATTATTATTCTGTTTCCCTGCAGTGAGTTACCATTGTTAAACACGAGGCAGAGCTGGAAAAATTGGCTGTGGAGCTTGGATTTCTCTTTGCTCAACACGGGAGCTCCATCAAACTATAGACACCTTGTCTGAAATGTGGTAAAACTCCGCAATGCATTGTAGCTGCCTTTTTACTTGTGATTGTTTTACTCCTATGATGTCCGTAATAGTAGGTGGATGTTGTGAGGTTTGGTGGTGGTTTGGATTTGGGGTTTTTTTTTTCCTTTCAAAAGGGAGAAGCAAGACTGCAGAGCTGTTGTCCAATAGTACAAGTTGTGTAAGAAGTTGTTTTTCAGTTAATAAGCCAATATTAAATCGCTATCATTTTTGATGCATTAATACTAGTACTTCTGATAAGGCAACCCAGACGTGCCTCATGTAAAGATTTGTCTTTTCTATTCATCTGAGCTGTGCTCTGTCACTAACCTGACTTCAGACTGATAGCATTTGGCCAGATCTGTTTGTACAGGGGTGGCAACTGTACCAGGTTATTACCAATGTCACCACTGCTTACTGTCTGGTCTTTGCGCGTTTCCTCCTGTTCTCTTGCTTTTTGGGTCAAAATTCAAAGGATGCTGCTGGTAACCCCTGTGCTGAGTGGGTGCTGCAAGCTTGTTACGCTGGACCTGAGCTGCAGAGCCTGGAGTGTTATCAACAACACAGAGTTAAAGCAGAACTCAAGTAAATGCAAAAGCTGTTTCTGACCTCTGAGCAGAATGTTAGGGTGAAAAGAAAAAAAACACCACACCCAAAAAACCCCAAATTGTAACACTCAGCAGTGTATTTTTGTGGTAATAACCTGATATGGTTGCAAAAGGAGTAACTTCTCTGTTAGTCTGTCAGTTGTGATTTGAATATATATACCCAGGCAGATTTCATCTGGACAAGATGTTAAATCCCTTTGAAGATTAATTTTTAAGAGCAAGTTGACCAATATGTATGGCTAGCAAACAGGGAAAAAAATAAAAATGTTCTAAATGTTCCAAAACTCAATGAAGGAAAGGGGACAGGAGGGAGGTATTTAGTTAGCAATGATCCAGGAAAGATTTTATTTATTTATTTCTAGTACCATGTCATGGTTGGTGACACTTTTTATATGTTACTTACGCTTCCAGGTGGAGAATGGCAGACGGGCTACAACCACACCTCAATGAAAAGTCTCTTCCTACTGTCTTCACGCAGCTCCAGAAACAAAGGCTGGTCCAGAAGTAAACCTAAATCAGTCCAGGGCATTTTAGGAAAATGCCACTGAACTGGCAACCTTGAAATAAGAGAAGGACAATTTATATCCAAATCGAAGGGAGGCAGTAATACTCCATGCTGTGCATATACACTTCAACAGATTTGGATGCGGCGTCCAATTCCAGCTGCGGTCAGTTAATCTGCTTATCCATTTTAGGTACTGGCTGATGCAGATCCTTCCGAGCAGGAGCAGCACTTCACGTCCTCCCTTCAGAGGGTGCAGCACAGTACAGAAAGGCAAGGAAATCAGTCAAAACTAAAAGGTTTCCTTTTATTGTGGTAACCTTGGAACGTGATGGTGCAAAGCCCAGCTAAGTGCTTAGAGCAAAAGCACTGGGTCTGGTGTTGGGGGTTTTTTTGTTGTTGTAAGTTTTGTTTTTACTGCTTTCCTCCTGCAGCCCCCAAACGCCACATCCTGCCCAGTGCAGTGCTCTCGCCCCGAGGCTGCTGCCTGTACACTGAACTTCTCCTGCCTGTTTAAAGATGACTCACCAAACGCATCAGTGTGACCACCTTCCCCAGCACCTTTTCTCCCCTCCCCCTAGAAGAGGGAAGAAGGGCAGCTCCTTGCACAGTGCTAAAGTAACTAGAAGAAATTGGGGGGGGGAGTAAAAGCATATATGTATCTGTATTTCTCTTGCATGGAAAAAAGCCTGCTTTTATAGCTTGGCCAATAAAGGACTCAAAGTTGTCTTTCAGAGACGTGTCAAATTGTATTGCAGCTTTTGATGAGTTAGGGTACTAACTTATGTGCCTTTGAACATCATCCAGAGGCTCGTGAACATGAATAATCAAATACCTCTGTACTCCTTTTTATAAATAATTAAGACCTAGAATTAAATTTGGGCAACCCTTTCCAGGATTGCAATTGTTAAACACCGAGTAAAGGAACTGTAGCTTCTGTTAGAAACATTGCAGTATTTAGAGACAGAGGATTCCTAGAATAAGGCTGACATCCCTCACCATTACTGAAACAGGCTTTATTTCACCCAAGCTCACTGCTCCGTCAAAACAAGTCACAACATACTCAGAATGCTGTGGAATCAGTTATCAAATAACATGAGTTATTTTTAAGGTAAGTCTTAAATGAAAAGGTGACTCATAACTATCCAAGGTCAGCTGTCATAGAGAAGCCATCAAATGTGATTCTAGCACATTCCAGGAACCAGATGCCAGTTTGGAAGTAGAACAATATCGTATGTATGAAGCACTTACGTGCCATTGCAGCAGTCAAAAGGGCTGTCTCGGGCTAATTACAGCTTCTTAATAAAACACTTCAAGTATTACTCAATATAATACAGCACCATTCAAAGATGATTTTTGAATGAATGCTGTACCTACAGGAGACCACCTTCAAAGAACAGCGTAACACAAGACTGGTATAATAGAGAGAAACAATTGCGGTCAGGCTTTCAGTGCTGCATTGTAACAAAAACTGAATTCAGTCCTTGACTGTGCAGTAAACGGACAGTTTTTTGGAAGGCATAGCAGTTTTAAGCATATTAGGAAGCTCTTCATTTCCTTCATTTCCACACAGCCTTTCCAGAAACACTACTAAAGCTTTTGCAATTTCCCGTAGGATGGGAAATATTGACTGAGTTATGTCAGTACTACCTCGTGACACATTCACTACCCGCAAAAGCATCAGGGCCATGATGTGAAACTGCTGAGGTTACTTCATGTAGAGCTGGTTATCATTTTACTCAGTCTGCAACTCCACAACTGCACGCCCTCTCTCTTGTTCAAGAACTCCGACAGTTATTCCCTAGCAAATATCTTCTTCTTTCTCGTGCCATCAGGAAAGAAATAAGGCTCGGAGCAATACCTTTTTCATGAAGGTCAAAGCTCTTAGTGTGAAAAGATACTACGATGTAGGGGTTATTTACGGCCTCCCGGCTGCAGTCCCTCTCCCAGCCTGTAGGCTGACACCCAGCACTAAAAGCTTTGCCATTGGGAAGAGGAGCAGTAAGACTTACAGGCTGTTGCCAGCAGAACACTTAATAAAATGCCTTGCTATTCTTTGGCTTTAAGGGGAGAACAGGGTTAAATATGGAAAACATGACCTAAATGAGAATTCTTTTGGAGACAATTCTAAATGTGAATCGGTATTGTTGTGCATACTAAAAACAAAGTTAATACTGTCTTGAGGAGAGCTAACTCAACTCTTCAAACCTTTCATTCTCTCTCTTTCCCTAGGGTGTTTCTCCATTTCTATTGAAAGCAGCTCTTATCTCCAGCGTGTCAGCAGACAGCCCCCTCAGGGATTGCTCACATTAAAGAAACTTTACAAGTAGAATTCCATTCAACAGATTTTATTTATCAATTTGGTTTTGCAATTACAACTGTTTCAGTTTTCTTCCACTGAAGACAAAATACAAACTTTTACAGCAACACTTGCAGAGAACATTCATAAGATAACAGCTTGGTATCTGCACAAGTTGGCTTCAAGAAAAAGCCAGGTAACTTGAAGAGTCACTACAGTTCAGTGCCTAAAATTGATTTAGGGGCAAATACAACTACAGATCTATGAGCTACCTTCCACTTCAAAACACAAGGCCAAGAAAAACTGCAAGTTGTTACTTCAGGTTTGTTGCTAGTACACAGCACAGAGTAGCTGATACTGCCATTTCACAAAGGAGTAATTACTTTCTATAGTGAGGCAGCCAAGCACATGGTGAAGATGTATAATCCCAGCCTCCCCTCCTCCCAAACAACCAAAGGGGAAACAATCCCAGCCACAACTCTGCAAACTGTGGATTCTACCTTGCTGGCAAGGCTAACGAGCAAGCGGTGCGTAGTGCAGGCCTTCCAGAACATGACTACATTGCTATAGTGCAAGCTTGAGTTTTTCAGATTGGCATCTGTCCATGTCAGAGATCCCGGGTTTCCTAAAGTCTTCGAAAATAGCAATTGCTGGCACCAAGAAAAATTTAGTAACTAAGGCAAGGTATCCCTTCTACCCTTTTAAACAAAATTTGAGGCAAAAGATTAAGCAGGTTTAAGGCACTTTAAAAATTATTTTTTTGTTTGCTTTACCAGCATACTTTATCAGCAACCTAAATCAGGATCAGCACGGCTCATGAATAAGCATTTTAGCAACATTTTACAAAGCAACAAGTTCTTTGTGGCAGTGGCTTCCACACTATGAAGTGCTCTGGAGCACTTCTCCGCAGGTTTCCCAAAAGATAGCCCTTTGAGGCCAAAAAAATTATATACTAGGCATACAGTTTGCTTTGCTGAGCTGAAGAAGTCTGCCACACTTTAGAATAATGTTTTGCTCACTTCAAAGTACAGAATACAAGCTCATGGATACTTTTTTGAACAAATAAATGTAATAAAATAGTTCTCAGATAGGGAAAGGACAGATTAAGTGATTTCACAATAAGGCCAAGGATATACCATCTAACCCACACACATTGCTGGAAACTGGCTGCTCACTCTGCTGTTTTAATAAACCTGAGCTGATTGTCTTAGTTTTGTTTAGAAAACCAAAAGCTAATGAACTCCAAGATACAGTACTGCTGAGTAACTTTCTGGATTTTGTAGCAATTTGAGTTTTCTATGCAGCACAATGGAAACAATGCCATTCAAACTAGAAGAACACAAGAAAGCCACACTGTGCACTTTAGGTTTCCGACTGAAGTGCACTTGATTTGCTTCATATTTAAGTTCCGCTGCCATGACTATTATCTGCATTAATGCTAACATTTGTATTGGGTGCCAAATTCCAGTCAAGTCAGAGCGAGTAAGACAGTACCACAGATTATCCTGAAATTGATGATCAAGGGATATCATCAAAAGCTATGTATTACGTGCTACATCCACCACTTGGTTTTATCCTTACTTCCATTTTTCCCATGGGTTTATTTTCACAGGCACTCAAGTCAATCTACACTGGAAATGACGTACCTTTGCGACTCAGATCACATGACTGATCTGGCCAAGGGAATAAAAAAAAAATTAAAAAGTACTATGTGGCCTACCAGATCTCCTTAACTGGTTAACTACAGGGTGACACAAAGCTTATACCAGGAAAGAAAAAAAAAAAAAAAAAAAGGGGGGGAAAAGAAAAAAGGTGCAGCCCTGGCAGCCCCAGAACTACAGCAATTCTGACTAGGATCAAATTAGCAGGTCTTCTGAACTACCCTTAATTGCTCCTTCAGAAAGCAGACATACAGGAGGGCAAAAAAGAAAAACCAACCCCCTGAAATTAATTGCAATGAGTTTAAGAACCATTTCAGTAAGAAAAACCTCAGGACTTCCCACATACCAGTATTTCAAGTATAAGTGTAAGTTGTTGCCTCTTCGTACAGGGAGTGAACTGAATTTTATCACTAGTTTTATGGTTGGTCTTTGAAGGCCAGAACAAAAGGTAAACAACTTAAAGCTTCTGTTTGTAGCTGAACATTACTGTACCATGCTCCCTCACCCTCAAACAAGGTCAATAAGGGACCTCAATTTAGTGTAAAGAGTTTTTAAACTGGAATGCTCAACTCACATGTATTCCATTCTCCTATATAAAGCTAGAACTTAATAGTTTTATTTATCTTTGAGATAGGTGGGACACTTTTGCAGTCTACTGATTTTTTAGTCTTTTAAGGCACTAATCTTCATTTCTCCTTTACAGGAAACCCCTCTCCACCCTCAAAATTAATTTGAAAGGGCACCAGTTTTCTGTTTGGAATGCAATATTTTATCTTGTGTAAAAAGATACAGGGTTATGTGGGTTATGTTATTCTGTTAAGACATCACCTACTTCTACAATTTTGTTCATCTTCCTAGCAGCCCGCTGCAAGAGCCACAAGCTAGTAAAAATGGTATTTCACTCCCTGAAGTCAGTCACCAATAATTCACATCTTGACAAAACTAAAGGGATACTGTATCAAATGTTGATTCAATTAGCCTTCACAATAAGTCATAATGAGATTGTCTACTCAAGACAGTGTTGCCACTGAATAAGAATCTCTGAATGTCTACATTTGGCATATCAAACAAAAAAAAATGTCCCACAGCAGCAGCCACTAAAGGAAAATAAGACAGCCATTAGAACCCATGCAGCATATTGCAAGTAATCCTGTTGAAGAGATTAATATCACCTCTTGCCAAGTATAATGTTGCAAAAATATTCTTTTAAAGTCTTCTTTTAGAGATTTAAAGGATATTACGAACTGCTGTCTTCAATGAGCAACAGAAAATATTTTGGTTCAGTGAACTACACGCATTGGGCTACTAGTCCATTATAAAGTGGCAGGTCCTAAAGTGTGTGATAGTTTCGGTCTTTTGACTTGCAGAATTTGTACAGAAAGAAAACAACAGCCTGCAGCCCCAGAACAAGGACAATTCCACCTATGAAACTCGCAGCATCAAACGTAGATTTGCGTGGAGAAGGTGCGGGAGTCACAGTAGCATTTGTACCTGTTGAACACCACATTAGAGTTTGTGAGTGCACAATGCTCACAATAATTTCACAGACTTTAGTATTGGCTTCCTTGTATTAAGATTACTCAAAACATCCAAACACCAATACAAAACCAAAAATAATCAAAAGTAAAGACATGTCAGCAGCTGTATTTAGATTAGTGATACTGAAATTCTGATTGAATACTGTTTGTACAAAGCTAGAGCTATTTATAGCCAAACTGCTCTGGATCTCAGTACTGAACAAGTCCCAGCTGGACTACTTGTACTTCAAAAAGCCAAAGCTTTCCTCCTTTACACAGAAGATATAACTGATACACTCATATTCAAAACACATTTTCCAATCTCTGCTGCTTGCTCCTCCTTGCTCTGTTTTTTTTTGCCCAAAGAAATCAGCTGAAGCCACAACACACATGAATCTGGAAGTTACAGCCATCTGCTGAGGGCTAGTTTTAAAGAGCTTTACTTCATGAAAGCTTTTAATGAAACAACATATTCAGGACTAATGCTGAAATAAAATACTACAGTTTATTCCCATCACTGTAGCCCAATTACCTTTTTTTTTTTTAATAGGTATCCCATTATTATGCTGCAAGTGAATAACAAAATACCACCTCCCAAAGTGAGTTAACAAGAGAGTTCCAGCCACACTATTACAAGTGGCCAGCTGATTCTGTTTGACCACCATGTTCCTGACTCTTAATATCTCACCTCCTTTTCTCACGATATTACCTTGCTACATATGTATGTCACCTTAACGAAATTAGATGTGCCATGAGGTTAGAAGTGACAACAGCAGATATACCAATACAACCTTACTGTTGTCACTTGGTAAGTCTTTCAAGATAACACTTTTAAAGCAACACAAATTTCAAAGTATTTTATGCTTTAATTGTGCTAGGAGTAGCAGTTACCTGGAACACTGGTTGTCCTGGTAGCTGAAGTTACAGCAGTTGTATGTAGAGGAGTATGTGTCGTTGCATTGGTGACATTAGCTGTTCGAGAGAAGACAGTATGTACATACCATAAGCTTCAAGAGCAAAGTTTGAAAGCAACAGAGTTCTCATGTGAAAGATTTGTCTTGTTTTGCTTAAACAAGGGTAAGCTTTGACCTCAGACTGTACCCCACACAATTTAGATGTTCAGCTGCATGGCATTAAGCCAAGTTTCTGCAATAAGGATTTTTTGATTTTTTTTCCAAACTTGCAAACTGCTGTTAGACAAATATTTCAAGGTTCTCCACAGATCAGACAGTGATTCTTCATTCAGACAAACCCACTTTTCTTCCAAGCACTCATATAAATGCTGGTATTTGAACAAGAACCAAGACAGCTGCTTCAAGACAACGAACAATCTGCATCAAGGCAAAGGCCTTTCATTAAACAGCCCTTAGAATCAGTTAGTATTTATTATACTAAAAAAAGTACTTAACCTCTCTAGACAGGAGATAAACACAGGATAGCAAAACAACTTCTTTCTCCCCCTGTCCCCAAAACACTAACTGTGAATGACATAACTGGATAAGCAAATATTCACCTGTAGCTAGACTGTCTCCTAAAAGCTCTTCTGTTATCAAGCCAGAACACCGGGTCTCTGACCATCCCCTCCCCTCCCATTACTATTACTAACAATTAAGCAGTATTGTGCTATGTGCCTGGGACAAGCGCCAACATTTGTAGGTTTACTCAAAGCTAAATGTCATCCTACTGTACAGTAGGCGGTTCTGAGCCTAATCAAGTACCAACTCGTTACCTCCCAGCAGCAGATGCTTTGAATTATGAGATTTTAATTTTTTTTTGGTTAAGAACTTCACTGTTAAGATGGCAGCACATGCAAAACCAGACATTTTTGAACTGGGCAAAAAAAAATAAAAATCAACCTACCTCATAAGAACTCAAGATTAGTGGAAATGACTAATCTAATTCAAACAATTACCACTGAGCCAATTCTTGATTACATTGGAAAGAAGCGTTTTCTCTGTTAAGAGTTTTATAAAATCCACTTCTTCCAAACTTTGGGAGCATTTATGTAATCCATATATCAGATGTTTAGTAGTCATGCTACCACAGTGCTCTGTGGAAAAGCCCTCATCCTCTATTTTATTCACCAGTTCCTAGTTTACTGCCATTGTACGTTCAGTGGTACTGTGTTACCTATAGTAGGATGAGGTGTGGGAGTAGAACTGGCTGTGGTGGTATTGGAAGACTCTGTGGTAGTATTGGAAGGTGCCGTAGTAGTATTGGAAGATGGTGTAGTTGTGTTGGAAGGTGCCGTAGTAGTATTGGAAGGTGCCGTAGTAGTAGCACTGGAAGACGGCGTGGTAGGAGCTATGAAAGAAAAAAAAAAGTTACACTAAAGAGATTAATGACAGTGTTTAACAAAAAAAAAAAAAAAAAAGAGGGGGGGAACATGAGCAGGCTGAGTTTTAGGGAATTCATATAGTACCAAGTTCTACTGTAGTTTTGGACTGAAATTGCAAAGCAGCTACGTGTTCAATTCACCACACTAACAGCAAAAGCTGCAAGACTGAATACACGAAAAACGTTGTCACAGGCAGCCCAATCAAGACAGTGTTCAGCTGGCAACTCCAGATTCCTCAAAGCAAACAGAAGGGAGGAGAGTCCTATTGTACAAGCATTAACTGTGCATGCTCTACGCAACAGGAGGCTATGTATTCAGTGCTGCTTCCCAGCCTCACTGCAACTAAACCAGAACCTATCAAGTTGAAGTAGACATCCGAGTGGTTAGGTAGCTGAAACAGTATGGGGAGAAAACGAAGACATCCTCAAGAATTTGAAAGTTTAAAGCTTTCTGCTCTGTGAGCTGTTGATCTCAACTTCAGCATGTGCTGTAAAAAAAAAAAACACCAACAAACCAAAACCAAACCAACAACTGTGAAGCCTTCTGCAACTTACTGTATTAACCGAGTTAATTAAACACGGACAACTTATCTAAAGTGTTGTTTAATCACACACTGATATATCAGCAAGCTTCCTGCTGAAATACCATTATGTCCAGAAGCATTTAATGCTCAGGGTCCTCTAAATATGGTTACTTACATCTTGAAACAATACAGCATGGTGGGAAACTAGAGCCAACTGTTTCTACAGATCTGTAGGATCTATCCTACAGATAGCATATATCTGTAGGGTGGATATACCAGAACCTACATTCTTTCAGGTCCCGCTTGCATCAAGTCACTTTAGGTCCACCTTAATGCATTTGTCCATGTCAATCCCCAAATGTAGTGCTTGCTGAGCCATGACACTGTAAC
Source organism: Limnodromus scolopaceus (assembly GCA_028565335.1). Lineage (NCBI taxonomy): Eukaryota > Metazoa > Chordata > Aves > Charadriiformes > Scolopacidae > Limnodromus > Limnodromus scolopaceus. The sequence goes on along the minus strand of JAOXNO010000024.1, from coordinate 73,672,111 downwards.
AGCTGATAAGGTATACAGGTTCCTCTCACACCAGCAAAGATCCTCTACTGAAGGTGACAACTAGGTTCCTTGAATACGCAGAAGCTAAAACATAACCTGATAACGCCGCTACAAGTTTAACAGGAACAAACTATAGAAATTCTACTCTTAGATACTGAGCAAGGCATTGTAACAGCACACTCTCTTTGGAAAGCACTGAAAAATGGTACTTCTAACACTCCTGATTAAGAAGCGATTGTTAGAATTTTAGAAACAACACAGTAGTCCAAGTCAAGTGGAATTATTTCTGACTGGCTGCCACCACCACCAGAGAACCCATAGCAGCATGGAAGCTTCAACGCTGTTGGTGTGAGCCAACCTCTGTAGCATCACTGGTGAACTCACCTAGACAAGAGTATTAAGAATTTTCATTTGTTGTTCTAGATCTTAAAACCAGAAAATCCTATTTTAAAGTCCATTTCTTGTCACCTTTCAGAAAAACTAAAGTGGGGGGGGCTTTCACAAAAGTGAAATTCAAGATTTAGTCTAAATTATTCAGATCCTGCAGATCTGTTTTGCACAGCAAGCATAAATTAATGAAAAGACTGAAGAAGATACGCAACTGAGCACATTTCTAGCATGAAGGATCTACCTTATGCAGTTCTATAACCCAGATCCTGCATGAAGAGCTGTGCTAGTTAACAATTAAAACTGGAAGGTTCCTAAGTTTTTTGCTATTTAGTGCACCTCAGACAAAGCAATGAACTTAGCAGGTAAAACTTTTTTTATTGAATATCACAAGTTACTGTCCTGAGGATGCTGACAAGTTCCTTAGCACATGCTATATCTAATAGGAAATGTCACCCATTTTAATCTAAGAAACCAAGGCAGTAGTCAGGCACACGTGTCTAGTAAAATACGTCAGGCTTCTTGAAGCAGCGACAGTAAGCAGTTCACTGAATGCACAATGAAACTGTGTATTTTAGTGTCACATAATGTAGGTTTAAGCTGGAAGAAAAGGGCTTATTTACATACTTGTACGTGCTTAGATAAATTGTAGAAGGCATATTAACATAGGTCAACAGATGAAAGAGTTTTAAATGCAACTGCTTCACATTAAACAGTGTGAAAGCTGAATATCTAAATACTTACAAGAACACTGTTCTTCAACTGTGCAGTTGTCTGGCTTATCTGTTTTATTTACACACCTTTCACCTATCAGAAAAGAGACAAGAATATTTACAGCAGCAGAACTTTAAAGTGTTTGAGACACTGTTCCTAAATACTAGTAAACTGTTCACAGGACACACTAAACACCGTCTTCTAGCCAGGATAATATTAAAGCCACTTCAATATACAGGAATTCAGTATATTAATAAGTGGAAATTATAAAAGTTTTAGTGTTTTCTTTCACTACATTTAGTCTACCACTCAATCAACACTTAAGCAATACTTACACGTTGTTATGCACCATTCTGCAATAATAGTATAGCTTGGTATTTTTTCTTCATAGCCTATAAAATTAGGCAGTGTTTCTACTATTTGTGGAATTTTTCAAATTAAACATTTTGCATCTCTATGGTAGCATCATAAAAAAAAATAAATATCTTAGTGTCTTAAAATTCCTACACGTAAGCAAAACTTAGTTCCAGCTTTTCAAGCAGATCTTTGACCTTGAAATTGTTGAAGGCATCAGTTTTTTATACTCTGCCTGCACACCCTTCTCCCTTGACTCAGATTTCAACCTCTCCCTCAAACAAGTTACACAGATCTCTAGGGTGTTTGTAATATGTCCCTGTTGGTCAGACAACACATGCAGAATTCAGAAAAAGAGCTTCCTGAAGGACCCTCTTGTACTAGATAAGTTACATTCAGAATTCTTTTCATTAATTCCAAAGCATCTTAGCTTTCATATATAACCTTTCTTGGTCATCTACAATCAAAATCACTATTACAGTCAAGCCATTCTCTCCTCTTACTCAGTTTCCACTTCACATAAGAAGCACAAATAATCCACATAAGGACTATTTATGTAGTCTTTGTATGACTTTGTCACCAGCAACTTCGTCTCCTCCAGAGGAGTACCAGAGGTCACTTAAATGTATTTACACCCAACTCTCCTACAAAGGGAAAAACAAATGCGAGCAGCTAATGCTTCTTTGTCTGTCATGTTCCCTTCAGTGGGTTGCAATTCTTAGTTTTAGGAAAACTACTCTTAATAAATCTTATTTAATAGACTCCTCTCCCTTATTGCACTTCTGTTCAGGAATAGTGGTTGTGACGACATCTATGACAAAACCTCAAAAGGGACTGAAGCACAGGGATGTGCCAGCATGCCAGAATCTACTCACGACTCCTTAACAGCAAACACAAGTGACTAGTTTATTCTAAAAACATTCCGAAGCATCTGGGACACATTAGCTTATCAACAGCACAGATTTAGATCAGAAACATTAAAAATCTGGGATTATTTTGAATATATTCAGCTGTCCCTATATAAGAACTTGAAACATTTAACAACAGATACAAGTTACGAGCTAAAGCTCCATTAGGCTACCAGACAGAGCAGCACACTTGTGTAATGAATGCTACTGTAGATGTTTGGGTTTAGTTGGGTTTAAGGTTCTGCATGGCACAGTAGGGATCTGCACTGTGTGGTCCTCCTTACCTTCACCACATCTGATCCACTTGCAGTGTGCTGGATCTGCTTCATTACCAATACACAAACTGCAGTTAGAACGGCTTTCACAGGTGTCTAGGAAAAAAAAAGAAATGCACTAAAATTATCACTGTCAAAAGAGCAACTTCATCCACAGAAGCAACATAGATCCGTACCTTCTCATATGTGCATCTCCCGGGTTAAGGCACAATCCTTCTCACTGAACTAACCACAACTGAAAGCTACAACTTTTGAATGCGTTTGACACAACAAAAAAAACCCATTTCCCTCCAGACACTACTGACAGTCCAAAACCAGACCCCACATGTACACCAAGATTGTGCTTCATGCAACCTCTAACTATAGTAAACTCAGGGGATATACTATTTCAGTGACGTTACCAAAGTCCACCAAATTAATTTTGCAGAAGTTCGTTGAAACCACAGACGGTAAGAGCTTTGTTTGTTCCTTTTGATTACATTTTTCCTTTAGGCAATACAGCCAGCTATAAACAACTCTACAGTAGAAAGAAACCAAAGTCTGAGAAATAATGAAAAGAACCTAGAGGACTTCATATATAAATGCATACAGAGCAGAGCTGAAAGAAAATCCATCTACTCATATTTTGATCACAGTAGAAGCCATCAACCTAACCAGTCCAGCTGCTTTTTTATGTCAATCTCAGTCAAACATTTTTGCCTTGAAACCACAATGACAACACATCCACTATCTGGATCAAATAAGATCTTCTCCCAAGCTACAATTTTACTGTATTACTTTTAATGAAGACTTACTCATACAGTCATTATACTCAGAAAACCCACATACAACCCACAACTCCTTACGCCGCATACTCTCCAGCACATTTCACATCATATCCACCCACTTCAGGCACCTTTGGATGACCTTTCACTTTTCCCTGCTCCGCTCCCTAGTGAAGCAAATGCTGCTATTCACAGATCTTTGGCAATCAGCGTGGTAATTTACATCTCAAGACAACAGCTATAAATGCATTACCTAACTTCAGTATTCTGATAATTTGAATTAAGCCTGAATCCACCTGGCCTTTCTCTTGGTAGGATCAGGCTAGAAATATTGGTGCTGTTTCTTCACTTTCAAAAACATAAGAAGAGATGGAAAGACCTTTGTTGGTTTGCATCAGTGAGGTATGCAACAGACTTGCCCTGCTCCCTTCAGAAATATGTCACTCAAACCACTTCAAGAGCTCTGTGACAGTTTCTGGCTAACAGATTTCCGTGGGGGGAAAAAAGGTAATTTATTATTCTGGGTATATATCTGAAGAACAATCACAGCACAAACAACACTCACTTCTGATGAATGAACAATGTTCACTTTTGTAAATTCCTCACTGGCACATAGAAAAATTAGCATAGTACATCTGTGCAGACAGAAGGACAGTCAGTGCAGCCAGATAATACAAGGTGCACTAGGAATTTTAGTTTACTTTCAAAATATCTTTCCCAGACTAGCATGGGGGAGGAACAGATTTGCAAGAATAAAGGATCAGGAGAGGTTTTCATCACAGCAAAAGATTTCAAGAATGAGCTGTTAACTTCAGAATCAGCAGCAGGGTGTCAGATGTTCTCCCAATGCTACTCCTTGTGGTGAAACACTCTCTTAGGTCTTTAAACGGGGTAACAGCAAGCTCTCCAGTTTTCTCGATCAGCAGATACCCGCTTTTCACTGAAAAAAAATTACTCTGCTACCATGAACTCAGCTCTTAAGTGTGGGCAAGCTCACACCTGCTCCCAAAATAAACCCAGTCTGGTGTACCGGCTCTTGCGCTCGGTAAATTCGGATATTCCCCCTACAGTTGAGGGGAGAAAACTGGAAACGCTAACAGAAGCCTGGCCCGCTAGACCAACACTGCCCTCTCCCGCTGCGTCGGAGAGGTTGTTAACCTCTGGCTCTCAGCAGTCCTCAAAGCAGTTCACGTTCCGATAGGGTGCCCGATATCGGCCTACACCAGGCCGTCGCTGGTGGGGCTTCAAGAGGAAATCCAGAAGGGCTGAAGCAGAGGTTACGGGGCAGCGGCGCCCGGCGCCATTACGCAGTGCGGCCCGAAAACATGCCAGTACTTCCACAACAACTTCTTTCCTTCGCTTTCTGGGGCGCGCGGCGCGTCCGGCAGCTCGTGGCCACGTAAACACTTTAGCAAAACGGCCCAGAAAGAGGAGGTGAGCCCACGGGGCGAATCGCGTCAGGATAACGAACAAGGAACACCGCCGGGGGGGTGGGGGGAGCGAAAGCGGGAACAGGCGGAACCGGAGAGAAGCGAGCCAAAAGCTCAGCGGGCTGCGGCCACCGCGCTGAGGGCGGCGTGGCGGCCGAGCTGTGAGGGAGCTGCACGGCGGCTCCGCGGCCGGGCGGCCACGTTCCATGTCCGCCGGGGGGGGTGGGGGGGATGGCGGGCACTGCGGCGCTCCCCCTACACCCCCGGAGAGCACGGAGGGTCGGCCGCCCGGCCGGGCTCGGTGCGCGGAGCGCGCCCCGTTCCCCTCTCAGGGCCGGACACCGGGCGGGGCGCGAGCGCGGGAGGGGCTGCCCCGTCAGCAACTGTCGGGTCGGGCAGCGGGGGGGGAGGGGGGGGTCGCGAGGTAACTCACCAACGGTCGCCTCGCCGCTGAGCCCCGCGGCCAGCCCGCAGAGGCAGGCCAGGCAGAGAGCGGTGAGGGGGAGCGCAGCTGTCCGGCCCATGGCGGCGGTAAAACGATGAGGGGTGAGGGGGTTGGGATGGCTGTAGCGGCAGCGACTCCCGCTCCTCGGCGCTTCCTTTCACCCCGCTGCCTCCGCGCACCCTCCCAGCGCCGCCGCTCCGCTCCGCTCCGCCCCGCCCACTCCCGCCGTCACGTGAGCGCCACCGCCTCTAGCCGGCCCTGCCCTCTCTCCCTCTTCCCCCCCTCCCCGCGGGCCGGCAGGAGCGACCGGAACGCTGGCGTGGTTCTGTCCAGTCCCACAGTGTATCACACTCCCCCCCCCCCCCCCCCACACGTTTGACGCGTAATGGAACGGCCCAATCGCTACCCCGAAGGAGCGTTTCCCGCGAGACCGCCTCCCCTCTGCGTCAGCAGAGCGGCGGGGGCTCATTGGCTGGGGGCGCGGAGGAGGGCGGGGATGGCGCGCGGACGATGCCCCCGCGCAGGCGCTGCGTGAGGGGAGGCAGGCGTTGGCCGTTGGCCGTTCATTTCGTCTGCTCGACTCGGGTGCGGGAACTAGTGGCCATTTGCGGGGGTCGCACTGAACGGCGGGGAGGGAGACCGTCTCAGCCGGCAGACACTAGCCGCCTGGGGAGGGCCAGCCGCGGCGTGGGGTCTCTCCCTCCCTGGCGGGACGGCCACCGGGCCATAGCGGCTTGCGCCCTGCGGCCGCCCCAGCGCGGTGCGGGAGCGGTCTGGCGGTGCGGGAGGAGGCCGGGGTTGCTTATGGCAGAGGGGTTGGCGATCCTCCGTGTTGCCCAGGCCTGGCCGCCTCAGTGGGCTGCTGCGATTTTCCCTGAAGTTGCCGAGGCAGAACGGCCGCCGCCTTGTTACCCTGCCCTCACGGCACCTCAAGCACCGGCTCTTCTGCCCCTGCCAGCTCCGTGGGGGTTTTTTCCAGTGGATTTCTCTAACGGAGCAATTTTCATTGGTGTGTCATTCACCTCTTCTACCCCTACCCCTTTTCTACCCTGAAAAAGCATTAGTGAGTAGTACGTAACTAGATTGAGTAAGTATTAATCATCATCACACATGAAGCTTAATAGGGGGCAACTGTTGCATCTTGTCCAACTGTACTCCAGTCAGTGCTAGTGCCATGGCAGGTGGGAACAACACCCTGGGAGTCCACGATGAAGTAAATGTCTGCAGTACTACAGAGAAAGCTTAGTAAAAGTTGTAACCTTCATTTTCACTCTTGTAACTTCCAGCTGCGCTGTAGAGACCGCCTGGAGAACGATAATTGGGAATCACATCACAGAAGAGAGTCCCCTCTCTTATTTTCCTGTCTCTCTGTCCTGTGTTTTTCCCTGAGGCAGCTTGAGTCAACATACACCATCAACAGTGGACTCTGCAAATAACAAAGTTTGTTTGTGTAAATCTGCTTCAACGTTTTGTGCAATGCCAACACAGGCACATGTTGGGAAACCAAGGCAAACATTTGTGCTTGTAATCAACAAAAGCCAAGTGGGAGCCATAAAGCAAATTTTAGTATGGTCCTGATTTGAGAAAAGCGCCATCAGAATGAAAGGATAGATAAAAGAGAAGAGTTATAATCAGGAAAATTCTCCCCTGTTTCTCCCAAGCGTAAGCTGAGCTTGGGCAGTAATGAGGAAACTGTCAAATAAATCTCCAGCTTAATCTTCCATTTTACTTTCTTTCCTGAAGGTGTTTTATTGCCAAGAGACCAATACAACATCAGAAACTTTAAGGCAAGCTACCTATCACCATTACTGTGTGAGCTCTGGAAAGGTCTGTAGCACTGCTGGTAATACATCATTTGGGTATAGAGCTTTCTGACGAGCTTCTGTACCATCATATACTTCGGTGCTTCTGCTAGCGGGCAAGATGGCTAATGGTTTGCCTTCCTGCAAAGGAGTCTTAGGCTGAAAATATAAAAAAATGGTTGCAAAGAAAACAGCAGGGAATAAATTCTGTGTTATGAACAGGAACCTCGTAGCAGCTGCAGTGAAATGACCCAGTATGTTTTGTTGGATGTAAATGTCAGTGACATCTGAATCTAGTTCTGAAAAGTGATAAAGTGACTGAAGTGACACGTTCACTTCAGTTACCTTTCATTCTGCATGTGCTTTTTACAGGAGTGGTAGTGTGAAATAGTTCAGTTCTTCCTCCAGCATGATTAAAGTTACTGGCTTTTTAACAAGAAGAAATAATGTTCACATTCATTATTAAAATACTGCATGTAAAATAAGTTAAGGAGCAGCATAAATAGATATTGCAACATAACTGAAACTGCAGTGAGCATTGAATATGGGAGTTTCCTAAGGCTTCCACTCATCCTTGCTGGCCGTGCCTGCAGAGATTTTTATGTCCTTCTAAGACAAGGATCTCCTCTTTTGAGAAGGAAAGCAAATGAGACGTTTGTTAAATGTGATGATAAAAGACAAGACTCTAGTAGATGTGTTATGTGTATAGAAAAACGGGGAGAAAATTAAGTAGATAATAAAACGGAACTAAGATTAGCAGCAGGGCAAGAATTACAGCTACAGCTCGTCTCCACAAGCAAGTGAAAACATGTCTATCCTAATCCTGGGGGCTGGTGGGAATCCAAGTGAATGATAAATGTGGTTTTGTCTGTTTTTTCTTAAAGTCAGCATCTCGGGCCTTTGTTGTAGCATGCAGTCAGCAGGATCATGGCAGTGTGGGTTGTTGTTGTTGGATTTAAAATACCACATTCATCACTGTGTTCATTTTTCATTGCGCTGTTATATACTTAGTGGTTAGTAAGGCATTTACCTCTGTTTAGAATCTATAAGGAATTTCCAGCACTGCATTACTGGAAATTTATGTAAAGTCCTTGGCAAAAATGAGTAAAACCTAGGGGTCTGCCAATGTCCTCTTCAGGGAAGCACATTTTAAGTGTAGTAAATGCCCAGTATTTGTAGCACATCACGTTCTATCAATTGGTGCTGGGCAAGATGGGATAACAGGGCTTTTGAAGAGGTTCCAGAGGACCAGACTGCAGCTAGGGATAGTAGCAATAAATGAAAAAAAACCACATTTAGTAGATAGACAGAAGGGAACATATATTTGGTTCAAGTTATAAACATTTGCGTTTGTTTCCAAATTGTCATTTCACCTGCATGGAAAGAGAAGTACATGTGAAATGTAAATGCATGGTGGGTGTTTTAACAAGGGAACTACACCATCCAAAGAGGTTTGGGGGGATTTCATACCTTTGCATAATGTGACACATTACATAAAAAAACCACTGTGTAATCTGGTAAGAGAACAGTTTTCTCAGGACGCAGAATGCGGCCATCTGCCCTTTATAGAAGGGAGTTTTTGTATATGGTTGCTGGGAAAAGAACTTCTCCAAAACCAGCACTTGGCAATGAACATCTTCACCTCCCTGTCTGCCCCTGGATTTCCCAGACATTTGGAGAACCCGTGGCTTCCCTCTGGGCTTGTGCATCCTCTGGATGGTTGCTCACACTGCTTCTTGGGTCTGGCTCTCTCAGAAGACGCAACGGGTTCCTGGTGACTTGATCAGAGATGTAGGTTACAAAAGAAAATATAGCACAAAATGTAATTTTGGATTGAGGTTAAGATGATTCTTCCTTTCCTGTTTCATCGTTCATCGCCTTGGGGTCCTTAAGCATATCCAACTTGCAGGCACTGGGGAACCAGGATTGAAAGCCACTTTCTTTCAGGTGACCTTTTTAATACGGGATGAAAGATTTTACCACATTTTCTCTGGCAGAGTATCCTGCCACAACCAATGCAAATACAGTAATTGTGGCTTGCCTGAAGGATTATTATGCCTGAAATTCAAAATATTTCCTGGTTGTACTCTCCTCTCCTCATTATAACATTTTCCATGTGGTGTAACTTCAGCCAGTTGTCCCCGGCCCGGTTACCCTGTGTGGCAATGCTAGGTCCTGAGCCTATGACCCCTGGGTGTCGTACATCCAGCCATCACTCTTGTGAGCGGGTCTGTGACTTTTGGCATGGGATGAGCTTTCGGGTACTTGACGTGATCAGGTGTTTGTCTGCCCTGAGGGATCCTGAATGCTGCCCGTTGCCAAAGCGGTGAGCGTTTCTAGGCTCTCACTGCTGCTGGGATCAGGTCATTTGGACTCAAAGCACACACTGTGCTATAGCTTGGTCCCTTGTGGGGGACACTGGGGATGTTGGGATGCAGCTATGCCACAGAGCAGACCTACCATGGGTGACCAAGCCAACAGCAAATAAAAAATCAATTAATTGGTTTTTAGCATTGTCCTTTATACCCTGCAGAACTAAAATTACTTTTCTGACTTTCATCTTTAAACACCTGAATACAATTTAAAATCCTTGCAAGAAATACGAGCCACTAACCTCCGCCCCAATACTGAGTTTTGAAGCCATATCCTTTCATAGCAAAAGTCTCTACTGCTTATGAAAAGTAATTTGTCAGGAAATTATTATTTTATGAAGAAAATCCAACACCATATTTTCATCTTTGGCACAGAACTAGGAAGTGAAAATAATTATTAATTGATTTGAAATGTTCCTACAGAAGACTTAGTTCCTCTATAGTAGTCTTGCTATAGATTGCAGAGTGCTTTAGAAAATAAGAGGAGAAAATGTGTTAAAGGCTTCTTAGCTAGCTACAGATGGATACAGATATTTTAGAGTAAAAAATCTTTTTGTTTTGTACCGTAAGTAAAGAAAGACCTAAATCCCCTTGCTAAAATTAAGACAATCCCTGTGCTCACTCAGAGCATGTGGAAATCGGTCTAGGTCTGTGCCCTCTTCAGGCATTCAGTTAAACATTTGCAGTTTCGGTAAATTTGTTCCCATTTAGCAAATAAACTTAAGATTGTTGCTTTTCATTAAATCCGTGGGCTTAAGCCCAGACAAAATCAGGTCTCTCTTAATACTTCTCTAATTCAGCCTCTCCCGTCTTACACTGGTGCTCTTTTGGGGGGTTTAGCTCTCATGCGGTGAGCCCAGGAGCAAAGGTCGCTCAGCACAGCTCTTCCCAGCGCTGGAAATGGCGGCGAGAGAGCTGTTTGTACACCGGTGGGGTCTGTGCAGCCCAGGGCTGGTGGAGCCTGGTATCTGCATCCAAGCCCAACAAGTGAATGCTCTTTCCTTTGAACTTCCACTGCACCTGGTTGTGGCCTCTCTTTCCAGGCTGCGTTTTGATTTTCCACACATCTTTTAATTTTTTAGTGCTTACCTGCCATTCTCTGCTGAAGCCATCCATGCCCACTGTACCTCAGAGAGATCTTGCACGTAAGAAATCACTGCCACTAGCAATCATTGTGTATTATATAATTGCATCCACAGGTAGCCTTAAAATTTCCTGTTTTGCAGTAACTTTATAAACAATATTTTTTTCTCTGCTTTAGTGGCAATAGTCACATTTTTGAGACCATCTGCCAAAAATAATTACTTAAAGCTTATGCCTGCTCTACCATTTCCTAATTTTGGCCTGATGCAGCCCAACCTGATTTCCATGGCGTTACTTTTAGTTTATAGCGGTCAGTGCAGGATCAAAGTATGGCATTCAGAGAGACCACAGTCCTCCAAAGAGTTTTTTTATCCTTTCCTCTGAGATTTCTGAATTACCATATGCAGACTATATACGGGGCAAACCTGGCAGGGCAGTTGTGCTGTGGAGGTTGTGGTAGAGGCAGAATTTAGCCAGGAACAGCTGGCTTTATCCCTATAGGTGTGTATCCATCTGTCCATCCCTGCTTTTAGCCAAATGTGCATTTTATCTTATCTGCTTGTCACTATATAATCGTATTAACAGCATTTCCCGTAAACTCTAGACTGGCACTGAGATGTCTTCACAAGTCCTTTTCTATATGTCTGTGAAAGTGCTTTTTAACAGCTTATGAACATTTTTTTTAAAGCCAAAAGAACATTTCCAAGCCATTCACATGTGCAAGAAGTGCTTTTATTCTTGCCTTAAGTGAAAGCCATCAAGATCCGTAAAAAGCTGAGTGGAAAATAGTGCTGTACCTTGCAGCAGGCAGGAAACCCAGCTGGTGATCATGGCTCGAAGGTCCCACAGTCAATAATCTTGCAGGGCACCGTAGGCCTTTCGTTATACGTAGGTACGACTTCCAGTCTCTGGAGGACCTCCGTACCCTCGATCAGTTGCCTACAGGGTGGGAGAAAATGCATATATGATCCATCTCTGTCCAGGGCCAGCTCCGCAGCCTCCATCTTGTGTAGGGCCATAAGAAACCATGGATGCCACCAATGCTCTGGAAAGCTTCATACCCACCCCATTCCATACAGCACAGTGGTTCCAAGTGGGGCAGAGCAGAGCTGGAAAGTGCCCGGCGGTCCTCATTGTCCCTGTGGCTGCTTTTTGCTCCCTCAGGATTAAACTCCCACTAGATTTAAGAGGCCCTGGTGATAAGATCACGTATGCTGCACCTTTCAGATTGCACAGAGCCGGTGGCAAGGCAGAAACTGGGGGTGAATGCCACCAGCCAGCAATCGCTGTTGGTTTGTTCTCTGTAGGTTAGACAGTTGTGCTATTCCCTTCCTTTAAAATGTTATCTTTCTCCATGATGGTGTTACATGGAAACAGTGCTCTGAATTTCTCGCTCTGTGGTAATACATACATATTTCACTCTCTTATATCAAGCAAGCTGCTCAGAGCAATAATCTTCCTTATTATATTCCTGAAAATCTAAAAATCTTAACAGGGCCAGCTGTGTACATTGACCTACTGAGAACAAACTCTCAGCACGCATTTGCTAAAATAATTTTGTTCAGCTTGTGAGGGCAGAGCCGAGCCCAGAGGCTTTGCTCAACAGCCCCCTGTCTGTCGGGGCCCACCTTCGGCTGGCATGGAGCTATGCAGCCATCAGTTTGTAGCCTCCATCCTGGAGAGGCACCGGCAGCTCTGCCATAGGGTTTTCCAGCTTGAGCAAGGCAGGCCAGGGCAAAGAAAGGGAGGGATGGGTGTTGTTAGGTACTTCAAATCTGACTGATCCATCCTCCCCCTGGCCAGAGGCAGCTGCTGTAGGGATTTCATGGATGCTTCCTGCTGAGCAGCAATGTCCTGTGGGACCAGGGTGACCTCCTGCGCGAGCTTGTGCATACCTACCCAAAAGCCACGTATTTTTTGTCCAGGTATGGAGCTGGCTGGAGGGTGATGTAGAACTGCGAGCCGTTGCTGTGCCGGCCCTTGTTGGCCATCCCGAGGACTCCTCTTCCCTTGTGATGGACGGAGAAGCTTTCATCTAGGGAAAGAGTTCAGGGATGAAAGGCTGCAGTTGTGTTCCTCCTTTTGCTGCTATCCACCACACAGCTCCCTCTTGCCAGCTCCCGCAGGCCCCCTTTTCCTCATTCCCTGCTCTCCCTTTCCCTTCTCCCGAGGTCTCCCCCAAGGGTCTCATCGAGTCTCATGCAGGCAAAGTCTAGTATGAGTCGATGACTTTCCTAGAAAGAGCTTCCCACCACTGCCTAGTGCTTGAGCCAGTGAGAAAGCTAATTAAAAAATATCCATAAAAAGGCACTCCAGGTATTTCAGAGTATTAAAGCCACAGCAATGATGCCTCTGGCTCCCCCTTGTTGGTCTGTAATGCCTCTTGCTGGAGCAGCTCCGGGCACTTAGCACAGCATTTCCCTGCAGCTTCTTGGGATTATTCCCACTGTACGGAGGAGGAAAGCACAAGGCAGAGCAGATGCTCCAAGAAGGGTGAAGCGGAGAAGATGCCCCATGAGCAGAGTCATGGCTGTAAGGACAGGACATGCCTGGCTGGGGCAGGATGCCCAACTGCTCCCCGTGCTCGATGAATCGCATGGGAGGGCGAGCAGGAGACTTGTTTAGCAAAATAAAATCACAGAGCTGAATAAACGGACAGCAGATATTTAGTTCAGGAAGCTGGAATGCTCCCAGAGCAGAAGCTTTGTTCTGGGGTGAGGAGGCAGATGACAGGAGCAAGAACCATGAGGAGGTGAAGAGAATCCTCCATGCCAGCTGAGGAAGGATTGGTGAGGGAGAGGAGTGGTTCTCAAGAGGGATGACTGAGAAAGGATAGGCATTAGGTATGCTTGGGTTTGGGGAATGATGGCAAGGACTTGATTCCTTCTTCTCTGGGGAGGGGAGCCCAGCTATGAGTTGGGGAACAGGGAGTCCACTGATCCTGACCTCCTCCGTCATCTATCTCTGACCTCATCACACTGAGC
>JAOXNO010000024.1:73637954-73658493 GCA_028565335.1 Limnodromus scolopaceus | reverse complement strand
GAGCCCAGTGGAGCTCTCAACAAGCTTGAAGGAAATTGTAGAAATACTTAGATTTTATTGTTCTCTGATTTTTTTTTAAATTCTTTTTACCCTGTTTGAGTGTCCTTCTCAGAAACTGATTCATAAAACGGTAATTAAATTTTAACTGAACAGTTACTCCCTGACCACTGCCTTGTGGTTTGCAAAATGACTTCAGCAGGCTAATTTTGGAGTAGGATGCTTTGTCCTATGACATGACGCTGCGGTCCGAGTGATTCTCTGTAATTACCTCAGTCCTTTCAGCTCATTACAGTAAAATGCAGTTGCGTCCCATTAATTTCAGCCAGCGTTGCAGTGCCCGGACATGTGCCAAGCGCAGAATCTCCCGGAACATTTCCGGCTGACAGAGGCATCTCTCACCCTTTTCAGATATCAAAGATATTTGTCCTCTGCCCTCAGTGTAAAATAGTTTGGCGGGAAGTACTGGGAAAGCAATCTAAGCCTTAAAATATAAAGGCATACCCAAGTGAACACCTTTCTCAAGGGTGAAAGGAAGCTTTTAATTAAAAAGGGGGAGGGGAAGAATTAGCAATCCTCTCCTTTAATACATCGACACGTGGAGTATGTGCAATATGGGTAATAAAACTCTTTCAGGGACACTTTCAAGGTTGACAGATTTGAAATTAAATCCACCTTAAAATTACTTAACCGGTTTTTGACACATTGTCACCTTCCCACATGACATGGCAGCTTCTTTTCTGGGTAGCACAGGGAAAGCATGAACTCTGCCTGGAGGAAGAGGATGGAGCTGGGAACAAAACGCCGTGCGCTGGACTGGGGCTTCGTGCTGCAGCCCGGGCAGCACACATGGGGCCATGGCTCTCCTCTATGCAGAGGTGCCTACACACCCCCAGACTCGTTTTCCTCCATGGGCGATTCCTACCCCAACAGAAAGTGCGAAGGGTGCGAGATGTGCGCTAGCACAGATCTAATGGGCAGCATTGCTGGAAAAGAGGATTCGCAAACTTTTAAATCCTTGGTGATATCCACCTTGCAAACAATTTAACAGCCAGCCCTAGTTTTGTCTGACGCCAGCTTATGTCCTTTCTGAGATGTGCGTGTCCTGAGAGTCCAGGCTTGCTGCTATTTCAGGAGCTGCAGCATCAGAGAAGTGACTTTTGACCCTTCCTGCCCACTCTAGGCAGGGTGCAGCATTTACTGCCTTAAATCTTGCACACTGGGCTTCCACTTCCCGCAGCTTTCCTGCCTGCCAGTGCTGAGACTCGGCGGGGCAGAGCTGGCCAGTGACCTGCCTCTGTCTGTCCTGGGGTTTTGCTCCGTCTCTCCTGGGGCCTCCAGATGAGAGCAGTTTCTCCTCACGAGTAGGCTCTTCAGCCTCTTGGGAAAGAAAGTTTTCAGCTACACTTGGCATTTCTGATCTCACTGTTGGCTGCTGCCCAGCCTGCTCAAATGTCACCTCGTTTGCGCCATTGGCGGTGGGAAAGCTTATATATAAGGGAACATAAATCAGTTTCAAAAGTGCTTTAACTGTCATAAAACATCTTTATGGGTAGCATTTAATCTAAACAGAAGATCCCAAATATCTATGTCAATTATATGGGTTATTTTTCTTAAATATTGCATGGTATAATGTTCTCTTTCTCTTTACATTTTATTACTTTATACCAGTATGAGGGAACATTTTTTGTTCCCTAAACTTAGCTCGTGTTTGTCATTTCTCGACTTTCATGGTTTTGTGGGAGATTGGGAAGTCGCTCCCCTTACAGCCACAGACTCACATAACCATTGGCAGCAATGCCTGTGGTGTCCCCAAGCCTGAAAAGCTGCCTGAGGTCCAGGAAATGTAGAGTTAAAGCTGTCTTAATTCCATAGCTTTTAATGCATTTAAACAAGTGGTATCGGGTGTCTGGAGATCTGTAGCTAATCCACTTTTACATTCCTAAGGTCCTGTCCACAAAGGTGTTGGCTGTTGGAAGCAGGAGAGCAGGTGACCATCAGCCCTTGTTCAGGCAGGGAGAAGGGGCTGATGGAGTTAAACCTCATCAGAGGAGGGGGCCGAGGTTACAGATCAAGAAGTGACCTCACTAAAGCAGTCCGCTTGTGCTAATGCAAGCGGATAATAATTCTGACTGAAAAGCAAACACTTTTGCTTTAGGGAGATGAAAGGAAATTCCCAGGTTATTCTGTGAGTAAGATCAGGTAAAGAACTTGATTTTTGCAGAAATTTGCCATTACACAGTAAGATAGCTGAGGAACCATACCTTCAAAGGTGGGACCATAAATTGACTCTCCTTGATCTCCATTTCCAGTTATGATGTCTGCAGGGTAGATAAAAGTAACCATCAGAGACTAGATTTATCACAGGTGTTATTTGGAGTTATCAGTGAGCAGCTCAGCCTATGTCAGAGACCTGGGCTGTGCATCAGCCTCGGGGAACAACTACATCCATCTTTCTGTTTTACTAACAAAATTTTATCAGACCTTTGGGAAGAGCTCTGCTTCCATCCCAAGATACGGTCTCTCTATGGTGAGCTATTTCACATGGTGCATTTAGTTGCTGCCCAATGTCTGTTGGAGGGAGCAGGACGAGAACAAGGAAGGATGAAAATGCAGCTGTGGTGTTATGGTGAGTTGAGACCACTAACTTGTCTAAGAAAAGTGATTCAATAAGAGAGAAGCTCCTATGGAACCAGATTTCTGATGGGCGAGACACTAAAGAAATCTGATGCATCTATTTTTTAACTTTTTCAAAAAGAAGTTGGTTGTGTTACTTTGTTTAGACATTGTCTTACACCGGTCGGGTTATGGTTAGTCCTCTACAGTAGCAAGCTTGTAATTTCAGGTTGCTTTTATGGACTACATAGATATCTGCATAGTTATTCATGGGAAGAAGGAAGTGTATCTTCAAAGTATAAACTTAAAATGGATTTAAGCACTCACATTTGGAGCAGGCTAGGTGGATGTAGGTAAGAAATATAGATAGATAAGATGGATGACAGACCAAAAGGGAATAATGAAGGAAATGCCTTCTGATACACTAACTATTTCGACTTCCCTGGGGATGTCGGGCAGGCTGCGTGACCCATCATCTTTCCTACTGTCTTTCTCCTCAATGCCAAACTTCAGGCATAGCGCTGGTGTTCAAACAACTCACCAGCACATTTGGAAGGGCTCTGACACTTGGCTAAAGGCCTCTGTAAATTAATCTCTCTGTAAAACAAGTAATATGTTTTCTATGGGTATTCTTAGTGTTTTCATGTTTCCAATTAATTTTCTAATTACTTATCAAAGACCTTCATGGAAAAAAGTTAATGCTTTCAATTAGTTTCCTAAATTCTTTTGAAGAGGTCTTGGATAATCAAAATAAAAAATCATCCAAACTTTTCCTAAGTTTAGAAGGTGAGATGGCTAAAAGAGAAAATGTTTTCTGTTTTTCATATATATATATATATATATATATATATAAATTAAGAGCCTGTCCTGCAGACATTAGCTTTGTCATGCAGTTCAGCTACGTCTCCCTGGATGAAGGCTGTTACTCATGCAGATCATCCAGCCCCCACTTCTGCTGTAACTCGGATTTACTCAGGACATGTGGAAACACACCTCCTCCTTGGATCCACCCATTTTTCACAAGGCGATGAAATAGGGAGTTTTTGTAGGTGAGCTCTCGGCCATCGCGGAGAGACTTTGCTCCTCCAACACACAGGGCACGGAAATTCTCACAGGTCCTTGGACATGCGTCCGAAAAGAGCTGCAAAAGTGAGAAGAGGAAAACACGTGTGAAATTCCTTGCTGACACAGAGTGAAATTCCTAGCTGACCTCCACTGACCAGATTTTTGTCCCCCCTCCTTCGGCAGGTGAAACCACCGCACTGGGCCTGCTTTTGCTTTTCTCCTCTGTAACGTACCTCAAAGAGCAGCCTCCCGACGGGCTGTTCCTCAATGGCTATCTCCAGGTACACAAACACATGCTGTTTAAAGCAGAAAAACAAATGCAGTGAGGGAAAGGCCAGCTCTCCATGCTGCGCTCACTTCCTAATGCAGGCCAGGGCCCAGCTGCCTGGCATGAATGGGCTCAGAAAATGTCCATGGCATCGACACTGCACAGCAGCATTCCTACTGTTTTGTTTAAATAAACAAAAGAGTAGGATGTTTAACTTCATTCTGGGCAGAAATAACTCTAACAGTGTGTTAAAGTGAACTACTGGGCAGCCCTGAAGCGATTAGTACATGTCAGGCATCAGGGCTAGTGCTTGCCCCTTCCTGGCTGCTGAGAGGCTCCCCGCTGGCCACTCCATCCCCAGCTCTGGCTCTGCCATGACAGGCCAGAAACCAAGGAACTGCCACTGCTGTTCTCATTCTCCTTCCTCCTCGTGGTACTTGCCCTTTCATAGAATCATAGAGTTGTTTTGGTTGAAGGGACTTTTAAGATCATCTAGTCCAACCATTAACCACTAAACCATGTCCTTCAGCACCACGTCTACTCATCTTTTAAATACCTCCAGGGATGGTGACTCAACCCTGTCCCTGGGCAGCCTGTTCCAATGCTTGATAACCCTTTCAGTGAAAGAAATTTTTCCTATATCCAATCTAAACCTCCCCTGGCACAACTTGGGGCCATTTCCTCTTGTCCTATCGCCTGTTACTTGGGAGAAGAGACTGACCCCCACCCCACTACAACCTCCTTTCAGGTAGTTGCAGACAGCGATAAGGTCTGTCATCTGATAGCTTCTCCAGCCACTTGCAGACCTTGTACTCTTCTCATGAAACAGTGCTACTTGCCTGGCTGTTTTTCAGATATTTGCTGTAGAAATCCTCAGCAATTGCTTGGTAAAGTGCCTTGGGCTTAAAGTCACGATAGTCCCACTCACGGTAAGACCACTTGACCAGCTTCTTCTCATCCCCCAGCAGCTGGCCATCAATGAAGCACATCACCGAGGAGGCATACGCCCACACCTCACCTCTCAGTTCCTGCATTTCAAAGGGAAAACAAAGCCTCCAGGGGTTATTTACACATTTAGTGAAGAAGCAATCAGTAATAATCCACCACACCTGTAGTATTTTTATGCCTTTCCTACTTTTCAAACCACAAATCCCGCCAACAGGAAGGGGTTGGGCAGCAGCTTTCAGTGAGTTGTGCTGATGCTGCACACGGTTAGGTGCCCTAAAGCTCTGCATCCCACTGCTATGGGACATTATCGTGATGGCAGTCTCCTGTGTGTCACTTTAGGGGCAGCTCAGACTGAATAGGAAAAGTGCCCAAAGAGCCCCATCCTTCCTCAGGGATCTCTGAGGTTACTGAATAAATTGGGGTGGAAAAGCTCACTTCTGAAGCCTGTAGATGGCATCAAGCTGGGAGATGCTCCAGCCCCAGGGAGAGGACTCGTGTCTGAAATAACCTGAGGAAGCCAGAGTTACCTTCTTTTTCTCCTGTAAATATTCATGCCATGCAAATTCTACTAACGGCTGTATTACAGGATCTGCAAACTTGCTTGGAAGCTTCAGCTTCAGAGCCTAGATTTTCAAGGTAAGGGAAAAAGAAATTACTTACAAGCAGTTTAATACCATCCCCATCCTATCAGAGCTTGTATTTCCTCATGAACTACAACCTAAGCCACGTTCTAATCCAGTTATTGCACCACACACCTCGTGCCTCTGCTGTAATTCCTGACACTTGCAGAAGTACATGCAAATTGCTCTAAATCCCCTTTTGCAGATGTAGTGGGTGTCTTTTTTTTATACAAAGGGCTGCTTCACAAATATTACTGAATTATGCTGGCACTCCCCACCATGAGATGAATATAAGCAGCGAGACATTCAAAGATGTTGCTGAGTGTCATCAACTGCATTTTTGTGTGCATTTTGCACACACAGGGAGTCACAGTCCCCTACTGTCCCAGGAGATTGGGCTCAGGGCCTTGGGAGAAGCGAGTGGCTCTGTGAAGGCTGCGAGGTGAAAGTTTCCAGTCCCTGTTGCTTGTACCACTGCCGCAGGAGCACACTGTTATTCAGATGTGGGACCTTCCTGCCCATCAGTTTAGCCTCGTCTCCATGTGGGCTGTGGCATGCAAGTGTCACAAGCTGTGGCTTAAAGCCAGCCCAGCTGGCCCAAAGTGAAGAAGTGGCTTTCTGTTCAGCTCACGGTCCCTGTTGCTATCGTTGGGAGGCTGGCTGGAAAAAAACAAGGAGAAAAGCGAAGAGGCACCCCCGCTGCAGCTATCAGCTTGGCTTGTCCTGAGGGCTGCTGAGAGACGGCAGAGCTCTGGCAGCTGTAAGCAATGCTGGGGAACAAGTCTGGCAGATAAACTCCTAGGGGCAGGGGGTGTGTGAAGGTCAGCGTTGTGCACCCCACGGGGGGCTACACGCTCCACATCCGCTGCATGGAAAACCCTGCGACACCCCATGAGGTTTGCAGCTTTTTGCTCTCTCATTTGCACCAACAGAGCTGCATTAAGGGACTTGCCATAAGCTGCTGAGCAAGTTGGGCAGAGCTCTGGCGCACCTGAAGTCTCATACGGCATCACAAAGCTGTAAAATTTCTTAGAGGAGTAGGAACAAGGAGGCAAGGATGCTGCAATGGAGATCCCCCCTGCCCTGAGCCCATAAAGCCTCAATGCCTCTGCCTGCACCTGGCAGCACCAAAGAAGAGCAGAGACCTGAAAATCTGAATATTTTCTTCCTAAATGCCGCCACCACTGGGTGCAGGCGTTCCTCTGCTTATTTACTTCCAGCCCACACCGCTCCTCTATCCTCCCAACCTGGCGCTGGGGTTGAAGCCTGGGGGTTACCTCTGCTGCGCACTTGGCCACGTGGAAAGCCGGGTCCTGGAGCAGCCCCACCACTGTCACCGCCACCCGCTGGGGGCCCATGGCACCCTGGACACCTTGAGTGAGTCCGTCAACAGAGCCCAGCTCCACGGCAACGCCGGACACAACACACACACATCCCCCCCTTCTGCATTTCTAAGCAGTTCCCAACACTAACGTAAGCGGATTTCAACCATCCCAGAGGGTGGGAAATATGATTTATGTTTTCCCTTGAAGGAAGGAAAATAAAGTTACACAGAAAGCATGTGGCAGAGCAGAGGACTGCAGCCAGCTCTTTCCAGAGCTCATGATGGATGCTGTCAGTCCAGGATCGTTTAAAAGAAAGGATGAGGATCCTGTTGCTAATGGTGGCTAATAGCAGATGCCCAGCAAAAAGTGTTAAGAACAAGCAAACATGAGAGCAGCTCTTCCCCATTGCTCTCCCAGCCTCCGGTGAGCCTCTGCTCAAGGATTTCCCAGTATCTGTGTGTTTAATTCCCCTTTAATTGGCTCTTTTTCATGCAAACTTCTTTGCTTTTCAGACCAATGTAAAAACCCGGCACCCACAAAATCCCGTGGCAATGAGATTTACAGCTTAATTACAACCTGTGTGAAGTCTGCATCTCCTTTTGATGTGGGAACTCCCGCCCGCAGCTGTATTCGCTAGGCACTGCTGAGACCTCGTTCCCACCGGGCAGAGCAGTACGGCACTTCCAGGGGCAGCTCCAGAGGGGTCCCAGCTCCCACAACAAAGCTTTGTGCCACGGCGGCAGCTTCGTGCCCTTTCGGGCATGATGATGATGCAGCACCTGTGAAAGCGGTTCTGTGGGACAGCTGTAGATACCTGGGACCTGGTATCTATACCTGTAGATACCTGGGTCAGGTCACTTTCCAGCTCTGAGCAAGGTGAATTTTAGGAGACAGTGGGGCTGGAAGTGAAAAGACTGAATTGTATATCACGTCAAAAATTGGAGTAATTTTTAGTGACGGCATGGAGAAACAGAACAATCAAGAAATACTTAGCTGGGTTTTTTTTACTAATAATGTCTAGGCATGGAAATTCTTACTGTCATTGTGGGCAAGAAAGTGACTTAACTACAAACATGCCGCTAATAGTCAATTGATAGTCAAAGTCAAGAAGAAAAGCAACAGTTAGCCAAATAAGCTTAGTATTATTAGCCATAAGCCAGTAATATCACTAGCTGTACAGGACTGTTTTCTACAAATTTCTGATGGGCTTTTTCAAAAAACAGAGCAAGCCAAGAGCCACTGATTAGTTGCTACCTCTATCCATTCTGGCTTTTATTTCTCCCTTTTTTTTTTGCATCACTTTGTAATTCAGGTACATTAACATCTATTCAACAGGTTGCCAATTATCTGAATTATATACATCAAAGTCTTAAACTGGATGATTATTATTCATTTTGGCCTCTTTCTGCCGTGCTGCACTGGGTTTGGAGAGAGTGACAATTACCATGAATAAAAGCCTGGAAAGAAGCATAGAACAGCTTGGATTGGAAGGGACCTTTAAAGATCATCTAGTCCAACCGTCTGCAATAAGCGGGGATGTCTTCAACTAGTTCAGGTTGCTCAGAGCCCCATCCAACCTGACCTTGCGTATTTCCAGGGATGCGGCATCTACCACTTCTCTGGCCAACCTGTTCCAGTGTTTCACCACCCCCAGTGTAAAAAATGTCTTCCCTATATCTAGTCTAAATCTAACCTCTTTTACTTTAAAGCCATTACCCTTTATCCTATCGCAACAGGCCCTGTGAAAAAGTCATTCTCCATCTTTTTTTATTATCCCCCTGTAAGTACTGGAAGGCTGCTATAAGGCTTCCCTGGATCCCTCTCTTCTCCAGGCTGAACAACCCCAGCTCTCTCCCTGTCCTCATGGGAGAGGTGAAAGCACAAGAAAGCACAAGAAGTTGTACAGCGCATTTAAACAATGACATTGAAAGCCCCTCAAAGGCATTGGGTCAATGATTAGGAATGTATCCCATGCGAGCTTTCAGTTAAGGTAAAGTGGGAAAAGACTAAAAAAACCCAACAAACCAGCACACTAGGGTAGGTCTTAGCAAACACCAGCCATGAACTTGATCACGATGACTAACCAGCTAAGAAGGTAAAACAAGTGTTTTACAAGTAAAGAGATGCAAGCCAAACTCTTCCCTGAGCGACTGGCAAGATCGATACCAGGCTCAACACTCCTAACTTTAACCTGTGAACACACATTCAGTTTGAGAGAGTTCATGGCCAGGTAGTCATCTCCTTGTCCGCTGAGATGCTAAGAGGTAATTGCTGTAAAACCCCTAGCAGTGCTTTTTAAGTCAGTCTGAGCAGAAAAGAGAGCATAAAACAAGTATAAAAAAAACTTTGCAAAGTAACACATGCTGAGTTGAAGCTTTTCCTGCTGTCAGGGTAATTTGCTTTCCCAGCTCATATGAAATATTCTGACACTCATTTATCAAAAACAAGATGATGGACTGAAGGCCCGTTGGTCTAATCCACACCACCAGCATCTGGGCTTCCACGCACAGAACAGCAAACTCTCCTGAACTTTAGAGTGCTGAGGTCAAGAAATGCTACTTACAGCTAAACGATGAATGTAACTGGCAAGCAGCGTTAAGTATACACACAGTACTCAAATACCCACTTAACACAGCGTGTTTCCTTGACCCCTCAGGAATTTGTTTCGACTTTCACCTGAAGAATCAGCCAAAATCTTCAGAAAAAGCCAATCCTTCATAAACCTACATTTGAAAAAAAGAATAGTAAAATCCTCTTAGAGTTCAACTACACCAGGTAACTTACAACTGGAGTAGAAGAAACATGATGGTGTTAATTGCTCACAAAAACGGATCTTTCTGTAGCCTACTTCTTTGCCTGCATTTATGTCCAAAACCCTAATCTCATTTTAACATAGTAAGCAGTGAGATGGATTTGCTAAGAAGATTACTCTATGTGAGAAAAGGAGAAGCTAAGGTGTTTACTGCCTAAGGAGTAAAGATACTTAGAGAGCTGCTTTGCAACGTAGTCTTTCAGGCATGCATTTTTTTGCTAAATGGTTCTTAGCAGCAGCTGGACTCAACAGCAAAGCTGAAGGGGTTTCCTTTCAAATTCAAAACAGTCCCAGGCTTCAGTTGCAGCCTTAAAAATGCACACACAGAAGAAGGATTTATTTTCACCTTTAATCGAAATGCATTCACTAGAAAGGAAGCAAATGGTGTCAAAAAGTAGCATTTGTGGTATGAGAAACCACACGGGCTTCTCAAGTGCAAGCTACAGTCTGTGCTGACAGCTTAAGGAACACAAGTGCAAGATGAGTCACTGCTGCACTATTCTCAGAAGCTCGCTTCTTCGTTGGTAATTTGATAGAAAAGCATAAGAAAAATTCAAACCCCAAACTTCATTCATTTTAGTGATGGTAAAAGCGTCAAGCATTCACTATGTGACAGTGGCTCAAGCATAATTGTAACATCGTACTTAATCCTGCAAGAACTTCATAATGAACAAATCAAAGTTCAGCAAAAAGAGGAAAGCATTTAAGTTATTATACTGCTTGTCTTAGAATTTAGCTTGTAACCAGCTTTTAAGCATTTCAGGGTTCCCAAGTATACAGCAGAGAAGGACCTCAGTGCAAGCTCCTGTAAACTTATGACCAGACAGTATTATGGCTGCACATTACAGTATTTTAGAGAAAATAAAAGTTGTTAGGATGAAACCTCCATAATATTTATCATTAACTTGAATTTATACAATTAGTAAGATTTTCACAGATGTTGTAACAAGCTTCACTTGTATTTTTTCATCTGTTCTTGCAGCATCAAGACTTCACGCTTCTGAAGTACAACTGCAGAATATGCTGGTTCTTTTTGGTGGTGGAAGTATACAAACTGTAGTTCTCCATTCCAAGAGGGAAAAACAAAACACAAAAAGCCTAATTGGAGTTTTATTGTGGGACATTTTCTTTGTATTGATTTACTCCCACTGTCTACCCTTTTCATGATCCATTTATAAAGAAACTGATCTGGTACTTTGACAAAATGGAGATAGTCACCCAAACTCCAGCAGCACATGGTCAGGAGCCAGCTGAGTAGTCTGGACTCGAACAAGGAATGTTATCCAGAATTTGGGCTCCCCAGAACAAGACAGAATTGAAGCACTGGACTGAGGGAAGCAGAAAGATGCCAAGGTGATTGAAGAGCTGGAGGACATGATGGAAAAGTCTGAGAGAGCAGGTTTGTTCAGGCCTTAAGAGGAGAAGGCTTTGGCACCTTACTGCTGTCTTCAACTATGTAACGGGATAGTGTAGAGAAGACCGAGCCAGACACTTCTTGGAGACACAGTGGTAGGACGAGAGGCAGTGGATGCAAACCAGAACATGGGAAATTCCAATTGAATATAGGAAACGGTTTTTTCACTGCAAATATGGTCAAACACTGGAACTGGTGGCCTAAAGAGGTTGTGGATTTCCATCCCTGAAAGCATTCAAAACTCAACCCGACAACAGTGACATGATCTGGGCGTACCTGCTTTGAGGAAGGTGCTGGATCAGATGGCCTCTGAAAGTCCTTTCCACCTTAAGTTTTTCTATCGTTCTACCCACTAGGCTTTTATGCCAGTGACTCTCTCTGGGCAGTCATGTAAGCCAAGCATATACAAAGATCTTTTGTTTTGCTTTTAAATTCTCCTGCTAATTCCTTAATTTTTACATTTTTCATTTGTTAAAACATAAAATCCCAATCTAAATCACAAGTATGACATTTTAAAACTGAAGTGATGATTGACCATGTTGCTTTAAGCACCAGTAGCATTTTATCCGGATTTTAGCACACTAGTACACTATACGAGATGTTACCAGTAGCCAAACTTGAACATGCAAAGCATGTATTCCGGCATGGCATTTTATTAAGATGTCAAATCTTTTGTGTTAACAGTCAGTCATTGAAAACAGTCTGTACACATCTAATCTAGTCAGCAAAAATAGCTGTACAACTGCAGCACGATATGCCCCATTTATATAGCTCATTATGCTCTGAAGTGATTCTATTCATTGTTCAAATCCCCACAAAAACAATTACCAGCTTTTACACATATTAAAAGTAATATTAAATCCCATTCTCAATAGTACAAAAAAATAACACTTTAAACATACACTGGCTCCTAAGCTTAGACTGAGTCCCATCAGGAAGAGAATTTTGCACTTCAATAGACACTGCCTTCAACATCAAGAGCTCTTCAAAGTGCTTGGTGGAGTGTGTGAACACTATCCCCACTTACTAGATGAAGACACTAAGGCACAGAGGTCAGTTACCTTGCCCACAGTCACACAGAGGAGGAGTGGTAGAACTAACAGAGCAGAATTTGGGCTCTTCAGTTGTCCAGAGTAACCACCGTATCTCACTGCCATTGTTCAAGTGCAATGGCTTAAGCACTTCCAAGGAGCAAAACTTGTACAGTGCACACTAAACAGAAGGGGCGATCAAGGGCCAGTCAAATGCTGCAACAATTTCAACCCAAAACAAATTTGGTAGTCAATAAATCAAAATGCACTTAAGGGAATGATCACATAGAAAATTAGGCATTATCCTGCAGAGAGAAAGCTCATTATAAGGTAAGACATATGGTGTTAGTTGTTCAAACACTGAACAGTAGTAAAGTTGACTTCATCAGAGAAGTTGTACTTTCTGATCAGCAAACATCTTAAACACTGTTCTTCTACCAGCAAGGTACACTCCCCTGGAGAGTCACACAGAAATGCAAATAAGGGACCAAGTATCTCCTCAGCAGGCATGGATGTGTATGAGGCACAAAAACCCCCACATTAATCGCTTGTAAGGTATGGACTAAGTGGTAGAGAAATACCAATCTGGAAAAATTTTAAAAACTCTAAAATAAATAAGGTTAAGAAAACTGAAAGCCACCCATCATTCTTCACCAAGAAATGCATCTTCAGATAGATTATGCTGCAGAAAAAAAAAGAGTATGATATGTGTAATCACTACCTGGATGAGAAGCATGCTATAGCCTAGCCCTCTGATGACAAATAAGCATTTCAGAAAGCCTGTCCTTGAATAGGATGCTCACGAGATGATTCATTTACTGACAGAGACTGCTGATGGGATTCAGAAACAGGTACACTTTGATTCTGTTCTTCACTGATTTGATGGGAAGGAACCGTATCTTGACTAGAGTGAGACTGTTGACTTGATTCCTGTGTCAGCTGCATGTGCTGAGCTGGATGTGAAGATCCTGCTAAGTGGATTTCTTCATTTTGTCCTTGATGAGCATGGAGATGTGCTAGTGCTTCCTTGGAAAGAGTGATGACGTGCATTGGTTCAGGTTGGGCAGTCTCTATTTGGTTTGCAATCATATTGATACTTTGGATTTGTTCCACTTGCTCCTGCTGAGCTGAAAGCAACAAGTTTTGCAACTGCTGTGGCGGCTGAGCAAGCAGCGCGAGGTTAGCAGCCTGCGCTGTTGTCATACTTGGGGCATTTTCCGCAGTAACGATACTAATGCCTTGGTTATGACCAGGCACAAAGTTTATATTATGTACTGCATCTGTAACCAGGAGTTGAATTTCCTGCCCTCCAGAGGTGGCGAGTTGATACTGCTGCAGCTGAAGGATGTTTCTCACTTCTTCTGAATTAGTGTTGGCGCTCGGAGGAGCACTGGCTTCCTGAAACTGCTTTTCCTTGCTATGGATTTTTAAGTGAGACTTCAGGTTGTCCAGACGAGCAAACTGCAAACTACATTCTGGGCAGGAGAAAGGCTTTTTTCCTGTGTGTAAGATACAGTGTCTTCTCTTAGCACTGGAATCAGAGAAGGATTTTCCGCATATACTACATGAATATGGCTTTTCTCCTCTGCAAAAGAATATATTTGATCTCATTAAAATATTCACTTTGACAGTGCTGCTTTCTGCAACTTATTATAGAACAAAAAACTTGAATTATTATTCTGTTTTGTTAAATCGTAAGCACTAAAGAATAGTGATGTTAAAAATGTTCTCTATTTGACTTCCTAATTATTTCTATTTGACTTCACAAATTGTACTTTCATATTATATTATCTCTATAGCTTTTTAGTATATAACTGCCCTCCTGTGATAATACCAGAGGTACAAATTCTGCGCTGCTAGACCTTGACAAGAATATAACAACTTTGCATAACTGTAAGCACTGACCATTTAAAGAACGTTTATTAATAAGAGTGTGGGCTTTAAATCAAAAAGAAGTGTCCAAATCCTAACGTGCTGCCCAACTCAAAGGGATGAGATATTTTACTGGAAATGTTTTCTTTTACCTAAGGCCCACAACAGTTCTCCAATGACTTAAAATCTTACATTCCTTTATCCGATACATCCCACTGACATGGGTAAAAGATAACTAATGCTACTAAAGAGACATAATAGAGTACAGGGAGACAGGACAATGTTCCAATAACTCTGTTACACCACATCAAAAAAAATTCACAGTAAAGTTACCACATAAATAATACAGCAGTAAGTATACTGTCGTTAAACAGACAGAAGAATCTTAGAATGCCTTGGCACACTAGTATTTAAGAGTGCAGTTCTTTCCACTACTAATTACTTCTTTAAAATAGATTAAACAAAAATGTCAATCTTTTACCATCCATTCAAAATGCATACAAGCCCTGACAACCATTCTATAATAGAACAAGCACTGCAAACAGGTATCAGACTTTCATTACATTTTTAAAACTGTAACTTCAAATTAGCCATACTCTACCTGTGAATTCTAATGTGAGTCTGCAGAGAACTTTTAGCTGTAAAAGATTTGCCACAAATTTCACAAGTGAATGGCTTCTCACCTGTCAAAAAGAAATTTATATTAAACATTTTATATTTTACCATACACAGTATCAAGTGTGTAATGTCAAATCATCATGCTTCTGCCATGGGTCAAGACAGAGATCTGAAACTGAATAAACTCACTAGTTAAACGAGGGTGTAGTATTTTAAATGTACATCTCTGATGTTTTTCCCCTTTGAAGATAAAGAATCAGGTGATCAAAGCCCTCACAGCAACAAAAACCGTACCCATGATACAGATGCAGGTATTCCATGCGCATCAGACAAGCTTGAAAAAGGCTGACCCCGCACGAGCAGGCATTAATGCCAGGCTGGCGTGCAGCACTATGCCCATGAGCAAGCCCAGATTTCCAAACCTGAAAAGCGAATCCATTATCTTAACAAGTTGGCTGGCTTCCTATAAGGGTCCATCATCCTAAACAAATCCTAATTCAGATCACAATATATCCTTATTGCACTGAGCTTCTTTATGACACTAGACATGAGAATTCTCACTGTGGAACTTTACACCATCCAAGCATGCTAAAATCAGGGATGGGGCAGCAGCTACTTTCCAAGGAAGCTTCACATTTAGTATAGAACTGCAATGCGTAGCAGCTTTCATACGGCTTCAGAGGGCAGGGGCAAAGTACGTGAGAACAAGACACGTTTGTCAGAAGGGACCTCTCACCACCAAGTCCCAGCCTCCTACTGAAAACAGGAGTAACTTCCTAAGTAGACTGTACTCTTATGACATTCTTCTGCCAAAGCAGAACAGTTGTATCAATGTTAACATCTGGCTCCAAATTCCTTAGAATTTTACTTCTTGCTTTTGAGACGGGACAGATCAATTGCTATTTCTGCATCATTAATACTGGTATCTGGCCTGTCTTCTGGAAGCAAAACACAATACCAGCCAGTTTCTGCTAGAACTCATCTTATTTGATCTATTTTTGCAATTTACCTTGCTACTATGCTTTCTCTTCTCATTTCCCATTACAATTACAGAGCTGTATCAGCTTTAGATACAAAACTGTTGTGTTTGTCAACAAACAATATGTTCTCCTCAATAGAAAACGCAGTATTTATAAGTACCACAAGTTAACATTATTCTGGATACACCAAAAGGCCTAAGTTCTCACCTCATTCTATCCCAAGGAATTTAAAGCTGTTTTATTTTCACTGAGGAAGAGAAGGAAATGAATGGGATACATAACTTGATCTTGTGTGTACTTTACTACAACCGCAGGCAACACACTTAAGAATAATTTGATTTGGGAAAGAAACAATCACCACTGTTTATAGCTATTTTAAAAGAAAAAAACATTTACAAGTCATCTTATGAACTTACCCTTCAAAGAAAACTATTTTAAGAAGCTTATGCCTTGTTATCATGTGTTGGTAGATCAACATTTTTATCCCTGTTATCCAGCCACTCAAGTATCACCCTGCCCTCTAAATCTCTTATAACACCCTCTGACGCACTGGCATTAAATCATCCTTCCCAGCCCATCTCCTGCAACCATCTGGTTTATTACAGCGCAATAAAAAGGTAAATGGAAATAATTATTTTTCTGGTCAGCAGCATTTTTCATGAACACCTATCCCTCACAGACAGGGGTGCCCAACTCATTTAGAACGTATGCTTTCTGTTACTACTTCGCCACATACATGCTGGTTGCGCCTCTCCTGACAGAATCCTGGACACGGGAATGCAGTTTATCACTGAAGAGCTAATGGGCATTTTCTTCAGCAGGCTTTATAAGAATGGGGGAAAAAAAAGCTCCTTCCTGTAACAGGCACCACTTCTGCACTGTTGTAATAGAAGCTCTTTTGTGTTCCTACATTCTTGATCTCAAATCCCTTCATTATCAATACAGGCATCACTATGTATAAGTAGAGCAGAAGTTCATCCCACAGAGACAAGTGTCATTTGCTTAACATCGTTTCATCTGTATTGCTTCAGGGAAAAAAAAACAAAACGAAACAAGACATGATAGACAAAATTACCTGTATGTGTTCTTAGATGTTTCTTTAACTGAGCTGCATCCATGAATTTGCGACGACACTGGTTACATTCCGGCAGTGAACGGCCTTGTCGCAATAATAAAAAAAGTGTCAGTGCATAAGTGATCCCCTGTATCTCTTCAGTGATCTTTGTTAAAGCACTTTCCTGTAAAATAACCACTTTGATATAATATAGGGATAAAACAAACGGTGAATCACTGCCTCCTCCCTATCTTAATTGTCACGCTCCTATTTCTCTACTTAATATTATCATGGGAAAAGAGGGGACTGACACCTGCTCCTCCCCCACCCCAAACATGCCTCCTCTTGAAGCTTTGTAAATTCTGATATTTTTCCACCACTTCCTGTGTGTGTAGCTTAATCTCCACCCTCCTCCAGAAGTCAGGACACTTCTTAAAGCTTGTTCACCATTACTAGTCCAAAGTAGTGGGAAACTACAAGACAATTTGCACAACAGGCAGCAGACACAATTTCTTATACACAGACAGCAGGGCTAAAATAATCAAGCTGTATGTCAAATACAGCGTAACTAAATTTTAATCATCATAAGAGTCCTTCTCTATTAACTATTTTTCTGAACTTTCCACTTATTATACATCATTTTGTCTTTTTTCACCCTATTCATCGTGATGCATCAGGGCAGCAGAGACTAAACACATTGCTGAAGAAGAATTTCCAGCCTTAGCCAACCTTTAAGAGGACAAATCAGCATGGACTGTATGCCAGTGCTTGGACTCGAACTTGTCATACCTGTGTGTACTCGATAGTGACTCTTGAGCTGTCTCTTTTGGCTGAAGTATTTCCCACACTGATCACAAGTAAAAGCCTTCTGCCCTGTAAAGAAAATCACTTATTAAAATGTAAGCCACATTCAAAGCAAGGGTAAGGAAATAAATAAACCAGAACACACAAGAGACAGCAGAAATACCTTTTTTCAGAAAGGCAAATTTTTGGGGGAGAGAGGTTACTTTTGCCTTGAAATATTTACCTGTATGTAAGCTCATATGCTCCAGAAGAGAATGCTTTGTTGTCAGAGCCTTATTGCAGACAGTGCACGTGTATGGCCGTTCTCCAGTGTGCATCCGCTCATGGACTTGAAGAGAATGCTTCTGGGAAAAGCCTTTGCCACACTCGCTGCACTTAAAAGGGCGCTCCCCTAAAAGCAAAAGATGACATTTCTAAGTATAGATGCATGATTTCTCAATAGATATTCTAAGCTGATAGTGAGATAGATTGCAATATAGTAGCTCCTAAAAAATGACTTTTGAGTAGTGATTAGGAGAATTAAGAGACAAGCTTCACATAGCAAATAAAATAATTCTTTAAATATCAACATACAATTCAATGTTTAAACAGAGAAATGATTAACTAAACTGCAATCAAGGTAAGACATAAAGGCTATGATATCTGCTGACAAGAATAAAACAGCAAACACAGGAGACATACCACAATTTGGATGAGCATGCTATTTTGGACAGTTCTCGCTGTAGACAACAGCCCACATTTCAACAACTAGCTTGCATTTAGCAACAAGTCACTATACCCTAACCCAAAAGCAGCAGCCTCTCACTGCCTACCTGTATGACTCCGCTGATGAATAGCCAAGAAGTGATTATATTTAAATACTTTGCCACAGTCTTTACAGCGAGCTTCAGAACCCACACGTTTTCTTTTTCCATCAGTTCTCTTTGCCAGTCCTTTTTCATCCTCATCACCAAGAAGTTTATAATCTTTTAGTTTGATTGACCTCCTTATTCTACGTTTGCTGTAACGGCTCTGAGTGCTCTGTATTCCTTCAGATTTGGGATCATAATTCTCATCTTTCTCAGCTGACAGATCAACAGCAGCTTCTGAGCCACAAGCAGGTTCAGTTTCTTCTGCATCTTTACTCGCTGGATCCTGTTCGCTGACAACTGTTTCTTCTTCTGCAGTGTCTTTCTTCATAAAATTTTGCTTATTTTGCATAGAGTTGTTCTCTCTCAGCTGCACATCCTCGGTAGAATTTGCAGCTGATTTTTCTTCTTGGACATTCTTGACTTTCCTTGGTCGCCCTCGTTTTCGCTTTGGTGGGTCTTCATTTTTCTTGTCACTTGCAACAGCGGCTACAGAGGCTCCAGTGTTAGCTGGAGCTGGTAACGCATTACTTGGGCTATGGCTGGCCTGATAGTCTGTACAGGCCCAAACCAAGTCAGTCACTTTCAGCAGCTGCGCAGTAGCCAGAATTTGTTCTGTGCTTTTTTCGCTGGCACGGAGGCAGCCAGTGTAGATAAATTCTAGCAGTGCCCCAAAGGTGTCTGCAACCATCCCCTCCAACATGTAAATTGACTGCCCTATTTCACCCTCATCTACAAACATCATGGAGAAGTATTCACTGCTGGCAGCAAGCAAAGCTTTATGGGCTCTGAACTGCACATTCTCCACTATTAGGGTAATGTCACAAAGAAAATCCTTTTTCCTTTGTTCTTCAAAATTAGCTAGAATGGTATCTTTGTGAGCCTTGGAGTGAATGACAACCAGTTTCTCAGAAGCATCAGGAGCCGTTTCTGCCATTTTTACTTTATGAAAGGAGGTGCCTACAAAAACAGAATAGCTTTAATTAAGAAATATTGTAGAAGTCTGCATCATAAGACACCAAGTAACATTTGCTTTACCAGGCAACAAGAGTTCAACAGTTTCTGAAACAATTCAGAAGCCTCTGAACTTTCTTTAAAAAATTAACACTAATGATGACAAAAATTTTCTTCAAAAAGTGTTTTTAAATCCTAAGAAATGTCTATAGATAGTTTCTTCTTAGATCAGAATCACTGCCTATTATTTCACTTATCTCCAATGTACTGTGAGCTGTATAGCATCTAAAAAAAATGGCTACCCCTTCTGAAAACTCCTTTCACAACTAAAACAATCGGACAAAGAAAAGTCTTTGTTCACAAATCCTAAGTGGAAACAAATAATAAGAAAAAAAAAAAGGTCACCCACAGCTTCATCCCTGCGAATCACACATTTCAGATTATTCAGGGACAAGGCTATGATATCCTCTAATCAATGATAAAATTTCACTGGCATCATCGTGGCAGGACTCCATGCTGTCTTTTATCCATTTCTATCCTTTCCAAAATTTCTCTTTCAGAACACTTACCAATTAAGCTTCAGCCTATAGAGGTGGGCAATAAAAGCTGAAAAGCAGGAGCTTTTTCTAAGACCACTGTTCAAAATAGGTGTAACTATGCTAATTATTGAACACCCATCTGGCTTGCTAAGCTTCTTCAATTGTAAAAATGCAAAAAAATTAAGCAAAGAAAATATAATCCAGCAATTTCAGAAGAATCCACCAAATAATACTACACAAGAGATGAGCCAAAAACATCCATACCAAGAGGATTAGCTGAGCCAAATGTGAAACAGATTAGCTACCTGCCATCTTAAAATATAAAGCTGTAATTTTAAATGAAAACATGTACTTAGCATCGCAATCAGCGATCACAACAGCTCTGATTATTTAAGGAATGCTATAAGAAAAAATATGCCTTCATACAGATGATACCTAAATGCTATGGAGGTGGCCACCTTCAGCCCCACTCAGCTACCAAACAGTTCATGCTGGAGTCAAATTGTTTATCTGGGAATGTTAATTTCTGGCAGATGCGAGCCTGCTGTTACTGGAGCACCCTAAAGCATGGTTGCAGGTCTGACCAGACCCTGCCCTACAGGGGATGACAGGAACCCCTGAAGAGTTGCTGCCAACTCTGCCTGCAGGCATTCCCTAACACCAGACAGAGCAGTAGGCGTTCAGGGAATCACAGAACTGTCAGAGTTGGAAGGGACCTCTAGAGACCATCCAGTCCAACCCCCCTGCCAAAGCAGGGTTGCCCAGAGCACATCA
>JAOXNO010000024.1:73583120-73637854 GCA_028565335.1 Limnodromus scolopaceus | reverse complement strand
CCTGTCCCTCTTGAACTGGGGAGCCCAGAACTGGATGCAGTATTCCAGTTGTGGCCTCACCAGTGCAGAGTAGAGGGTTTTGTGGGCTAATGATCACATGAAAGACTTTGGAATTCGATTGCAGGGTGATACCATTACTCTTTTGCCTGCAAAATCCAAACCAGCAGGCTCACCTAAAAAAACCACTAACCCTAGCATAGGGCTGTGTATTAGAGGAAGGCACCCGTACTGCCAGCAGGGTGCTCGGACGCGCTCCGTCCATCTGCCGATGACCCGTGGAAGGGATCACGAGCAACAGGCGCCTTTCGGGGGGCTGACCCCGACTAACCCAGCACGGCCGAGCAGCGAAGGCAGGCCCCGCTGTGGGCGGGCAGAAGGCGGCCTGCGGAGCGAGGACTGGCGGCCCGGCGGCCGCCCCCCGCCTCCACCAGCGCCCCACTGAAGCCCCACGCTCCGTAACTCGCTCCCGCAGGCTTTGCCCCCTCCCCGCCCCAGGGAAGGCCGCTCTCCCCCTCAGCGGGGCGAGGCGGCAGCGCCCGCGGCCCAACTCCGCGGTGCCGGGAGCTGCCCGGCGTGAGGTGAACCGCCGGCTCCGGTCCCCCCAGCCCGGCTGCCACCGGAGGAGGGGGATGTCGGGGGGCTTCTCCAGGCGGCGCCCGGCACTCACCGCTCCCGCCGCCAGGCCCCCTCTGCGCAACCGCCGCCGCGCTTCCGGCCCGGGCGGCAGGCCGCGCGCCGGGCGTACTGACGTAAGGCGCGGCGTCAGACCTTCCCCCCCCCCGCCCCTTCCGCGCGCGTGGGTCCTCGTAGTCAGGGTTAGACGAGGTGCCGCTTAAGACAGAAGGTTTTAATGTTAAGATTTCCTGCCCGGGATAAACTGGAGCTCGGGAGGGTGACGTCGTTCACCGGCCACGTTGCGGCAGCGCGGGTGGAAAGGAAACACGGGGGTGGGGAAGGGGGACGCGCTAGGCCAGGCCGGGGCTGGCGCCCTTCAGGGAGAGGAAGGCCCGCAGCCGGCCGTCGAAGCCGGGGGGCCTGAGCCCCGGATGCCGGTAGGGTCCGGCCATGGCCGCCCCCAGGTAGGGGAGGAGGTGGCATTGCTCCACGAAGCGACCCAGCTTCCTCTGGTAGGCCTGCCGCACCGGCGCCGGGCTCCGGGGGTTGTGGCCTGCAAAAAGCAGAGGAGTCTCTTAGTCAGCTTCATGGAATGGCCTTACAGAAATCGTGAAGTGTTTTTATCCTTGGTACAGGTCACAGAATGGTTTGGGTTTGAAGGGACATTAAAGACCATCTAGTTCCAACCCCCCTGCCATGGGCAGGGAGACCTTCCACTGGACCGGGTTGGTCAAAGCCCCATCCAGCCTGGCCTCGAACACCTCCAGGGATGGGGCATCCATCCATGTAAAAGTGGCTTGGCCCGTGCCTGTTGATGCCAAACCAACAACAAAAGGCTGGTGTTTCCAAAGTTCCCAACTCTGAAAGGGTAACAATACTCAGATCAAGACTTTTGTAAAGAAATAACAAAACAGATGCTCAGCTGCTGTGAACTTGCCATCCTTTGGGCCATGAGGCAATGGCTGATGTGGGTGATGAACTGGTGCTGCTGGGGACAGCCTGGGCACAGCATGGCTGGCACAGGGCACTTGCATCCCTGGCACAACTGTTCTAAATGCTTTGCCCATAAAAAATCAAGAGCTGACTGCTTTTTTAAAGGAGGAAGGAAATGTCCAAGAACTTTACAGTGAAGATAGTATTGTTTCTTTTCTCTCTTACCTCTCTGCCTTAAGCCGTATACTGGTGTACATTAGTATTGAGTGCCAATCCTCAGAGTATTCTTTATTATTTTAATTGTTACACTGAGGCAAAGGGGAAGGAGTGATTTAAGACAGCCAAATCATAACCATTACTTTTCCTGTAAATGGTACTTTATATATCATTACAGAATCTGGACAGCATGAAAGAACTATGCTATGAGACACTTCAGCACACTAGCTTTAAATTGTAGACAACTGCATTTAACAGCTTCTGAGTGATTTTTCAAGCATAGCCATACGTAGAGCTCTTGCAGGAATCAAGTTTGAAGGGCACTAAATGCACTCTAGTGATGTATGATTTCCTGCTCTTTTTTTCTCGGAGTAAGTCTCTCTGCATTTATGATTGATTGCCTGTAACTTCTCAGTTACTGAAAGCAGTCCAGTATTGTTAGAAAAGCTGCAGGAGCAACTAAACCACTGTTTCTTGTCCCCTATTGAAATGTGAGATTAGAGTGCGGCGTACGTTGAAGATGAGAAAGGCTTACTTCAGACAGAAATAGGATGTAAAAAATTTCCAAAGGACCACAACGTGAAGCACTTTGATCAAGTTTCTGATGAAGGACAATGTGACTACTCTGAGGGGACACGCAATAATAAATAATGCTGTATTTGCAAAGGAGTTTTTTCAGTATACTGGAATGCTGTAGGTTAAAGTTGGAAGCAGTTCTGCCCAGTATTAGAAGAAGATAACTTTTTCCTGGATTCCTATGGTCAAACTGTTTGTCACTGCATGAGGAGAAGAGATTTGTGCGCTTGCATAACCTTTGCAGTTCATCATCCAGTGCTAATAATGATTTAATGATGCAATATATGAACAAAGCTTTCCTAGCATGAACATTGTTACGTTAGCAAAGCTCTGCTAACAATAGAATGAAAACAGTCTTTGTGTATGAAACAAGCTACAGTATAAAAGCAGTTTTGCTGGCTTAAGAACTGTACATTTATAGAGGGGCTTATCGTGTGCCTACCCTGTTCAGTGGTCTTCCTTAACAAAGCTATGCTAGCAAAAGTCAGTGATAGTCCAAGAAAATTCTGGAGGGCTCTGGAAACTGCATGAGGAAACACAGGATATGAAGAACTTTTAAATGTCATTAAAGTCTCATGATTTTTGAGAGATCACTTACCTACGTACCCGTATTTTCCTCCCTGGTCCTTACACATTTCCAAGAAACTTGGCAGCATGTACTTGAATTGGTATATGATAGTATGGTCCCAAGTTGGACATAAGGAAACTACCCAGTTGTGTTATCTATGTTGTATCAGATGATTTACTGCATTTATATAATCCATTATTTTTATAGCATGTTACTTTATACTCTACCTTTTAAATGGCAGGCGACAAACAGCAGAGCAGTTTTTTTTACACTTAGGAATGGAAACTTTGGCTTTAAGCAGCCTACTTCATGCAGAGCTTTTATTAGAGAAGTTGCTACTCCCTGAAGAAAGAAGAGTTTTATAAGAACCATTACAGAAATCTAGAACAAAAACATATTCAAAGCCTGATCCTGCTACAATCCAAATCTAACAGTATAGGGTGATACCTAAGCTGGTGAATTGTAGAAGATAATGAATAGTATAAAATAAGGAGGGAAGTGACCATGAATCATTTTTTTATTTCATATTCATGCCTCAAAATGTAACCAACTATCCTTAAATGACTCCAGATAGGCTTGTGTCTATCTTGGTGTTAGAAACCAAAGCAAAATGTAATCTTACAAGATCTGATAAACAAAAGAATCAGAAAATCCATCATACGATACTGTAGTTTATTATTCCCCTCTGATGGTCTTACTTGTATTTTTTCCACTAGTGCTATCTATAATAAAATAAATATCTATTATTTTAAAGCTTTTAAAAAATTCCTTTAGGATGTAAGTACACAATTTTCAATTTAATATAATCCCATTAATAAACATAAGACTTGCATTAAAAATGAACGATACTGAGTGGGATATACTATACATTGCAAAATCAAGTTTTAAAATAGAAAAGCAAAAACTGGCCTGTTCAAGGTATCCAGCTGAAGGAAGTGCAGTGAGTAGTATTGGCTCCTTTATTGGAGGGAGTTTACGTGGAAGCTTCAGATTCCAGTACTTCTCTGGTGACCTAACAAGATAAAAAGTAAGCACTTTCAAGATATGTAAACCGTGACATGATTAAAAATTAAAATACACTTGGTATATTCACCTCATAAACTTCAGACGTTTTTCTTCATTTTCAAAAATATATAGCTTATCTCGATATTTTGCTGCATACTCGATGTTGCCAGGCACCAAAGCTTCATATCTGAAGAGTCAGAGCAAGAAAAAATATTACTTCACGAGAAATGTAAAACATCATTTGTGCGGTGTAAATTCATGAGCTACTGGGAGCTTTCTGGTAATTTAGCAAATATAGGTCCTGCAAAGAAGTAGCAGTTGGATCGTCCAAGTTTCCACCACATGACTGACAGTTACAAGGCTCAAAACCTGAGAGTCTCTGCCTCAAAATCTGCATATTAAGGGGCTTCTTTAGACCTCCTCTAGTTAAAATGCCAATGGCAGTTGTTCAAGAGATTAAGAAGGGACAGCATAGAATTGACTATTACAGTTCTACCTTGATGAGAAATTCCTGTACACTGAGGAAATCAATGGGACTTTATGGTGGAGCTTTATGGATCTCTTATAAACATTGTAATAGCTAGTTTTGCATCTACTAAGGTTTTGTGAGATTTGTTTGAACTTTTGATGGCTTATAGAAAACTCAAACTACATCTGAGCAGTCTTCATCACAAAAGACAGTAAGCCAACACAGATCTTTTTGGACTTGTAACCATATGAGTTTCAAAAGGTTTACATTGATTTCCAATGCCACAGGCACAACATAGAGAATTGTAATAGCTTTTCCTGTCCAAACCCTGAACACTATCAAAAACTACTTTGAAAGTATTTCCTCATTAATGGTTAATATAGGACACAGCGTCTGTAATTCAGATTATGAAAACTGCAGTGATGTACCTCTGTTTTCCATCTAGGTAAGTGACTGGACAGTACCCCTGCATTTCAGCACTTATAGGGAATAAGGCCTTCACTTCTGCCGCAGTCAGTTTCTTTGGTAGCATGTCTGGGAGTGGGAGAGGGTGAGGCGCCAATGGTGGCACATAAACCTCTGGTCTGCTTAAGAATTTCTGTAGAAAAAGAAATTAAATGTTTTTCTAATGAAAGCAGCGCTGTAAGACTGATAGTCAAACTCCAGAGGACTGGCTCACGCAATTTAGATACTTGTTTCTTCTTAGTGTGCTGCTCTGGGATAAGTCATTTCTTTTCCAGCCCACTCTCAGTTGAAGTCATCACTCTCCACCCACCATCCGTCACTATCCATTGCTATCATTAGCCATTCTCTACCCCCAGCCTCCCCAAAACAGATGGAGAAAGGAGGGAATGGTTGCTTTAAAATGAATGTTTGACAATTTGTAAGAAGAGCTTTGGTTTGAGTGGACTCTGCTGCATTTTGTTTGCCTCGACATTTGATAGCAGAACTAGACAGAACAAAAGCTTGAATACTAACAACACTAGGCAATTCCAATTACATATTTATTGTTTCTGTATGGAATCAAAGAATCTAACCAACAATGGTCCCTCTTCCCCTAATCCCCTCCTGACCTGCTTTTTGACACTTACGTCCAGTTCTTCCTGTGAAGCCATTTTGTAATAGTGTCCTCGAAATTCTGCAGCAAACTGCAACGAGGATGTTACGGAACAGTCAACCAGTTCACCCTTCTCCGCGAGGGTGACGGGGCAGTACTGTCCAAACTCCCCCAGCCGATCCTGCAGCTCTTCGGGAGTGATACATAAATCAGCAATGCCAGCTGCTTTTCCTGTTAATAAAAGCAATTAATGATAATGTTTTATTAATGAAAGACACAGAAACATCAAACGTTCCTATGCAGAAATGTTACAGTTCAGAAGCTGTTATAATTCATCATGTGAAAATGATATGAAATAATGAGAATCAAAATAGCATTTTTAAAATATTAATATTAAAATGAAGTTGCAACCCATTTTATGAATTAATTTTGATAAAATTTTTCTAGAACTTAAGAAATATGATCATTATTAATGATGTGGCATATTCTGTATGCTTAACTTATTAGTCTGTTTTCACTGGGACAGTTTTATTTATGATTTATTGTTTTACTCTGTGTTGCTAAGGAACATTTCAGCTATTATTTTATTTACACTGGTGAAAAAGAGTACAACGTGTGATGAAAGCCTCCTCTTTATTCATCCCTGTCTTGCAAATGTTGCAATCTGTCTGGATGAAATATATTCAGAATCTTGAATAAAATGTCATGTAATACCCAAACGATTTAAAATCTGTGCTTTCCAAGCTTGATGTGAAGAACTTAAATGTATTTTAAATTTTTTGGGGCTTATGACTGCAATTTTTAAGAAGGGTGCAGCCACAGAGCTGTAGAAGTTAAACCCAAAAACTGGAGATAAGGTAAGGAAGTCTGCCCTTCTGAGAAATTATAGTTAAACTGCACAGGCATGTTTAGAAGGCATATTTAATCCTGACTAATGCTGGCACACAAAAATTCAAGTGGGAACTGTGCCAGCTTAGACTAAAGTGGATTTCCTCCTACAGCACAGAAATTAACTCAAATGGCATATTTAACCTTAATTCTGAACTGAAAATTAGCATTTTCCTCCTTCCTTCCCTCTTCCTCTGCTGACACTTAAGTGAAGCTGCAAGTCATAGTTCTCCTTGTATAGTTTGGGGTACTCTTTGTGATTTATCACCCAATGCTGAGGAATCTGCCATGGACCATGACACCTCTGACATCTTTCAGCTGTATTCTGTTACCCTGTCCTCTGGAAGAGGGCCTCAGACTGTCCTGTGACTGGTTTTGTCTTTGGTGTCTTCAAGAGATCTCTTCAAAATCTCTCCAGATGAGATCAAAGAATTCAAGGGTATGTATGTATGTGTCCAAAAATTAGATTCATCCAAAGCAAGTTGAAGTTTAAATGCACTTATTACATTGCAGCTTCTTAAAGAAACAAGTATTATTCTGAGAAACTTTGTTTTTCTTTTACCTTCTCGTATTCTTTCCAGGTATACCTGGATTTCTTTAACAACCACTTGAACTTCCTGCAGTACTTTGTTCCAGATCCACCACTTGCTCCGAAAGGCATCGATCACACACCAGTTCTGATGCTCCTTCTTATAGTAAGTCCTAATTGCATCAATGTGTTGTTTATAGAAGGAATTCTTAATAGCTAGAATCTGTGAGCTGTCATGCTCAGGGTAGGGAGGTCTGAAAACAGTGAAAAATAACACTGGTTTAATATGAGTCTGAAGATTAGATAATTTCATTGAATTTCAGGTCTAAACAATAGAGTTCACTTAAGTCCTTTTTATAAAATTCTGCTTCCTTGAAACTGTAGAACATATTTGAGAAATACAACTTTGTTATTAAAAATATTACCAGTTACATATGAAAAGCAGCATACTTATGATCAGAAACAAAGAACAAAACTTTTGTGCTATTTATGTCCCAAATTTATGTCCCAAATACAACTCAGTAATTTTGTAAAGGATGTGGAACATATCAGCACATATGATCTGACACACGCTACCCATACACCATTAAATGGTACCCTAGACAAAATGCTATGAGACTTTTAAAATGGCAGTTAATCGTTTATTGAAAACCAGACTTAATTTTGAATTAGGCTGTTGTTAGAAATCAAGACATAGCCATAATCCTTAGATATATTTTGAAAACTGTCATATGTACATATACATAAATGACAATAATCCATCTGACCTCTAAAAATACGCAAGACCATAAGAGATATTTTGACTAGAACATAGAAGCATTTCCTGTTCTGATTCTTAATTTAAATGATACAGAAAAAAAACCCAAACAAACTTCTGTTTTGATAGGATTAATTTCTCTGTAAGTTGTACCTTCCAGAAATATCCGATACTGCACATTTGATTTGTATTTAAGCCTATGAAATGCAATTAGTTCGATATTTGAAATGAAAAGTTTAAAGTAAATATTTTCAAAAAGAAAGCATTAATTTAATTTTTTGCAATGCAAATTGTCTTTGGGCTTTCAGTAAACAATTAAGCATTGTACTGATTGCTTGATAAAAAGAAAGAGACAAAATGAAAGAGACATGCAATAATGCTCTAAGCTATCTGGAACTTCTTAGAAACACTTCCTCTAATGAGAACCAGGTTCTTATACAATTTAATTTTAAGGTGAATGTTCTGTTCTTTTTAATTCTCTGTCCATTTATAAACTACTTACTGCTCTTACTCAAAAACAACCAACAGCCCTTTAAACAGAATATTTATCTCCTTAGAAAAACAAAGAAGGGAGTGAGCCGAATTGAAAGGTTTAGATGAGTAACTCATTAATTGTATACATTCTTAAAATATACATTGTTTCCGTGTTTTGAAAAGAACTCAAGACTTAAGAGAGAGCTTATTAGGTGAAGTATCATTTCCCTTATGATGATAATAATTGAATTGATGAATAATAAACTTCAGCAGCAGAGTGAACCAGTAATATTTCTGATGTACGGTTTAATTACAACCAATTAAACAAAGCAGTGGTTGCACAGTGTTAGTGTTGCACATTGGCAATCTCAGTCATGTAGTTAGGGGATCTGGCCAGAGCATGCCACAGCTTCCTTATGTCTCTGTTTCTGGTCTATGGAAACCAAAGCATTAGAACGTAGAAGGACTGGTGCCCATGTCCTTTCATACGTGGAGTTCAGAGACAGCTGGGGTTATGCACCAGCTTAGATACAGCCTCTCTGGGTACAGCACTGAGGCACTGTGAGTTGAGAAATGACAATATTGTGTGGATAAAAACACAGCTCGTGGGGAGCATCACTACCTATTTGTGCTTTCCTTATCCAACAGTGCTCTTCTGAACACTTCCTTTGCATCCATTTCTAATTCAAAGATTTTCACTGGAATTATCTTAGCTGATTCCAAGAGGTTTACTTGTTTTCTTGTTATAGGATATCCATCAATTACAACTCTGCAGACAAAAAGAAACAGGAAGACAGTTTCCCTAAGAAGTCAGTTTCTAATTAACCATTAAGACTATGTATATTCCTAGTACATTCTCAATAGAGACAAAAGGCTACACCCGTGCCTTGCCATGCCATGAAGTTATTGCTGCCCAGACTTAATCAACACAGTCTTCACTCCTAAAAATTTACAATAAAAAAAAAATATCAAATAGAATAACAAATAGTAAAGAGTAAAGGAAATATACAAAGTGCAAAAGGCACAGGCATGTAAGTGAATGGATCTGACCTAAAAATGGTGGACTTTAAAATTCTGATACATCAGTCATTCAGAAATATAATTTTAACTATGGGAAATCTCCATATGGATTGTGGGGAGTAGTTTTCAAAGTGAAATGTTTTACAGTACTTGGAAGAGTTTGTAAAATCATATTGAAGAAGGAAAGCTTTTCACCTATTAGGCAATACCGG
Source organism: Limnodromus scolopaceus (assembly GCA_028565335.1). Classification (NCBI taxonomy): domain Eukaryota; kingdom Metazoa; phylum Chordata; class Aves; order Charadriiformes; family Scolopacidae; genus Limnodromus; species Limnodromus scolopaceus. The sequence continues at coordinate 73,628,535 of JAOXNO010000024.1, read as the reverse complement.
GGCAAAATATACTGAAACAATATTCCAGTATTTAACATGATAAAAAAGTTGAAAGAATTCTGATCTCAAAATCCAATAATTTTCAGAGATTATTCCAGAATTGCTTTTCCCTGTAACAATTCTCCTTTTTGGGGAGAGGAATTGAATGTCATGAAATCATGATCATGAAGCTTTTCGAGTCTGCCCAGTTTGGAAGGTATTTCAGTGAGGAGAAAGTCTAGGAAATCAGGATCACATATGAATGAGGTGGGAAGACTCACTGGTTTCAGTTCCTCCTTAATCATTTCAGTTGTTAACAAAAACAGAAAAGCCCTTGAGTACTGAACCAGTCTGAATGACCAAAGAGGATCCAATGTGTCCAAGTTGGTACTGGAGTTGGTAAAAGAGAGATAAAATGTTAGTTCTCAAGGGATAATAGAAAATACTGGCTTATTGACTGAAAAAATGTAATTTACTGGAATATAGTTACTTGAAAATTACAGAAAATTATGATTTAGTCTGGTTTCCTAGAGTCACGCGAGGAACCTCATTTTGTATGAATTATTTTCTTAATGCATAAAGCACTGATGTGTTTTAGTGAAATTGTTTTACAGTGATAACATGGGAATCACTGCCTAGGAAGGGACTGGCAGGTCTTGAAAAATACCCTGAAACCCAAACAAAACTCTTACCCGGTGGTATTACACGTGTCATTCATCAGAGCCACATCTAGAGCCTGGATGGCCAGTTCATCAGGTACGGTCAGTCCTTTGTGAAGAAGCAACTTTAACTTCAGTGCCAACTCAGTCTCTGGCTGATGGTTTAACACTTGCCGTATGGCGTCTCCCATACTCAGGCGCAGTAGCCCATACACACTTGCAAATTTCTTGGCAACTGCAAAACATTTTGATTTCAACACACAACTTTTTACATAAGCAACATCACAGCCCAGCAGTCTGCTCAAGTATGTCCTTAGTCTTAGAAACTAACTGCTCAGCTCATTCCCTGGGTCATTTCCAATACCTAATCTTGGTCAGTGGGTACCTAACCCTGCCCTACCCAAACCTTTTGCGTATGTGCAGGGCATGCCCAGTGCAGTAACAGCATTCAATTCAGCACAAACCTCAGCAGCAATGGTGAATATTATTACAAAATATCTTAGAAAATATGCTTCCACTTCTGCCTCTTGTACAGAACAACCTAGCAGTTAGATCATTTATCCAGGAAATGGGAAATATGGTCAAAATTTTCTCAGCTTGAGATAATTTGAACCCGTCTCTTCTTTTTCTAACACCCTATTCTAATCCTTAAACTGTGTTGTAAGCTGAATTTTCTCCTTCTCCAGTTAAAGGCAGAGACCCGTGGATTGAAAGAGTCATAAAGGAAGAAGGAGAGGCGAGAAAGATTAAAGTCTTGTTTTTTAATTTAGATGTTTGGAAACAGATTGGGGAACGTGGAGTTTTGGGTTCTGGTCCTTGATCCTAAGAATTTTTCTTCATTTTACATTAGATCATATTGACTGGAAGAAATAAGGAACAATTAGAAAATAATCAGAAATAATACAAGGGGTATAAATATTCTAAGTCCAGATTTTTTAAGTGCCAGTCCAGATCACTAACTTCTTAAGAAGCTAGGATAAAATTCAGATGTACAATGTATAAACATCTGACTGTAATGAGGCACTAGAGGATGTAACTAACGGATTCTATGCCCAGCAAGAAAAGCAGGAACACCAACAATATTAATGGTTTATGATTTTTAAATAGCAGTAATGACAGATACAGCTTCTCTCTTTAGATAAGGGTTTGCTTTATAGATAATACTGGCTCCTACCTGTAGTCTTTCCAGATTTTGGAGGTCCCACGATTGCAATCTTAACTGGCACAGCTGGTTTAGGTTTTTGCTGACAAATATATTTGATGGGATTTTTCATAAATGTTTCTTTATTTTTTTTACTTGAAAAGAAATAAATATATTGTCGATGGATTACAGGAAAGACTGTGCTTTCATGGCTTTGTTGTGGCTTGATTACTTCTCCTTCACTTAGCTGTAGCATATATAAAACGGAAAGCAGATGATTAGGTTTGAGAAAGCCTCCTCTCCCTCCACACTACGTAAGTGGCTTTATAGGCAGATAGAGGAGTACCAACTATATAAAACAAACCATCAAAGCATTCTGAAATTCATACATATGGACATAACATACTGTCCAAATCTGAGGAACTTCCCTACATAAGCAATTCTTGTACAAAAAAAATGAAGTAAACATTGAAGCAAGAAAGAATATTCACTGTTTCCAGTAGGTGGTACCGTAACACTTTCTGTCCATCAGGGGAGTGTAGTCAGAGAGGTATAATGCTTTTTTTTTTTTAATTTTCAGAGAATAAAGAAAATAATTTTATTCCTCTGTAAATTAAAACCACTTCTCTGCCTGACAGTAGAAGATATACTGAGAATACTGTATTCAGCAGAAGTCATATACAAATGAAGAAAACAGAAAAGAATATCAATGCTTACATTGTGGTGAAGTGTAAAACCACAACAAGGGAAGCCAAAAAAGCTTTTGGTAAAATACACATGCTGTTGATGAAATCTTTTCAAACACATCAGACAACCCACTAGAAAGTCTGTAGTGTTGGTGGATCATTGAGTTGTAAGAGGAGCACTAGTGGAAGAACTGGTTGTTGCAGAAAAGCTCAATGATTTCCTTGCACCACTGTTCACTATGGAAGAACTTAGTCATGTCCCTGTTGCAGCCCTTCTCAGAGGAACTGCCTTAAAGTGTCAATAAAAGATATTTTAGAACAAACTGTTGATATCTGTAAAAAAAAATTGCCAAGACCAGATGGCACTCATCTTACAGTTCTAAAGTGACTCAGAAATGAAATTTTTACTGTGTAATATGTAGCCTATTACTTATGTTGGCCTTCCTTTAATGAAAAAGGTGGAGAAAGTGCCATTTTTTGAAGAGGCCTCCAGGGTGGACCCTGGCAAACACAGTCCAGTAAATCTGACCCTGTATTGACCAAATTGAAATATATTAAGGAAAAAACCAGTAGTTACAGACATACATATGAAATAATGGGGAAGAGCTGATTCGGCTTCTTGTAGAGGGAAATCATACCTCACGAATCTATTGGTATTCTTTGAAGGAGTCAGTAAATATATAGATACATTGATCTGGTTGTTACAGTAAGAGATGAGACTGTTCTACTGCATGGCATTACCTTGCCAGACCCTCCTCTGATTCTTAGGTTCCTATTCCTGCATTAAGGCATTTCAGGGTGCTTGAGCTGAATTTATCAGATGCCAGCAGTCTGTTCTACCTGCTCCCATGACTCCCTGAGCTCATCATTTTGATTCTCTGCTTATTTAATCAGTCGCATAACTACTTCCCTGCCCCCGAGTTAAATCTAAAAGTAATTGGCGTATACTCTACCTTTCTACAAAAAAACCTCTGGCCCTTAATCAATTTCATAATTTCTATTACATCCTAAAATATCATCAAAATGATCCTATTTCCCTTTTATTATTGTCAGCACATACATTTCCGCTGTCAGCACACCACTCTGATTTTATCTAATAGCTTTCTATGACTTCTTTCTTCTAACTGAATCTTACTTTTTGGTTGGTAAAAAAACATTATACAGCATAAATGAATGAATTGGAGAAATGGCATGACAAAAATGTAGTGAAATTTAATAGAACAAAGAGCAAGGTCTAGCATGGAGGGACTAATACGAATTCCACATATAAGCTGGGGTTCAGTAACTGGAAATGACAAAAGAGAAGAAATATCTACTTCTATTAATATGTCCCTAGATTATTAGATGCCAATTTGATGCAGTCATGGAAAAGGCAATTCTGATCCTAAAAAATTCTAAGTATTTTCATTATATAAAGCTGCAATAAGAGCTGATCTGTATACAGTTCTGGTTGCCAAGGTAAAAGAAAGGTAAGCCTGATCTGGAACAGGTGAAGACCCAACATGATGTCTATACAAAAGGGAATAAAAGTTACTGATTAATTAGCATAGTAAAATGTCCAGGTATGTTTGCTTTAGGAACTTCCTGGTTTCTGTATCTTATTCACTGTGGGTATTTTTAAATAAATCCTAATTTTTATTTCTGATTTACTCACGGTACAACCTGCTTTTATTTCTGGCATTAAAACAAAAAAATTACCTGCTAATATTTCATTTGCTACCTATAAAATTGTATCAGCTCACTTTTGGGGATAGACATGAGTACTCTCTGACTTTGGCTTTCCAGATCTCTGGTAAAATACTATGGAATTAGATTTGTTGCTCTTCAAAATTTGTAAATTTTTCCAACAAAGAATTATTGCTGATGAATTACATACATTTAACATTTGTTGGTTTACATTTTTTGCCAGTGCTAGGGTTGATGGCCACCTGTGTGGCTTCTTACAAGTTCAAACCCCAAATCTTTTCAGTTTGATTTCATTGCTCCTGGAAGGGTTTAAGACCTTCTCTATTCTCCTGTGTTTTGTGGATCATTAAGAATTAGGCATTTATTTCTAATTTGGTGCTATTTAATTGTGTTGCTAATGCTAATGTAACAAAATTTACTAAATGCCTCTTGGCCTTAATTTACCTGCAACTATGAAAAGACTAATACCTTTATTTATCAACGCTTGCTGTATTTTATATATATCCAGTTTTTCATTAAATATTTCTGGTATTAGTTGCTACTGTTTGATAATATCTTTTTATGTGAAATATATTTTTTAAAAGTATTACTTCTTGAAAATATTCTTCAGCTCTTTAAGAACATTACCTTGATTGGATCCCACTGACCAAAAGAACTTGGAAATTTATATGAGAAAATTAGCATTTTCTGTGCAAGTGGCAAACTTATTGGGTAACATTTCTCAAAAATGCTTCCACGATTTTCCATTAGAGAATTCAGCTTGCTATATATTTGGTAGCGTACGATGTGAGGCCTCCGTCCCCCATCGATCTTGATTTGTGGTATTAACATTTTTTCAAGTTCTTCCTGGTTAATGAAAACATAATGAAATATTAGAATCATAAACGCAATCAGATTTTTAATAATGACTGACAGCAAGGGTTTCTTGAGCATGTTCTGAGTCACCATAAATCAGCAAAATTTGATTAGAGAATTGGTCTTCCTGCCCACTGAAGTTTAAGTTACCCAGCCTATATTAAGTATCACATTATTTAAAAAAATAAAAATAAAAAAAGAGGATGATCTGACAGCTAACTTTGAGGAATCTACTATAATAAAATTAAAGCTTGAGAAGTATCATTCATTCAAAAAGAAACAGATATCATTCTTTCCCTACTCCAAACAATTTAGGATGGCTTATTTAGTTACTCCCTAAAAATATTGCTGCTCTCTAGTGATTTATTATTCTGCAGCTTATTCAACCAAAATATAAAACCAATCCATTTTTACAGATTTTTTTCTAGCAACTTAATACTTTTACAAGTGTTACTGGAGTTTAATGTCATCATTTAGTTTTCCATAAAAGACCAAGATTCCACAATTCAAAGAGGACTAACAATTAAAAATCAGAGAACAATAAAGAGTCTTGAGTAATGAACCTGATAGGGTAAGTTATTTCAAGTTATTTATAATGGCATAAATGTTCTTGGAATTAAAAAAATAAAGGGAAAAATACTGAGTAAGCTGTAACTAGGGGATATTAGTCATATCTAGTCCCAATATGTAATCCTATTATATTATACTACTTCTGTGTAATTCCTCAACTTACATAAGGTATCTGTATAGATCCACAGTCTTGGATCTTTCCACTTACTGTCATAAGCAGAACTCAATACGATAATGAACTCTAAAACACTAGTCACCTCTCTTGTCTCTTAGATTTATGTACTTCTTGACATAAACACAAGTTGCTGACTCTCTTAATTGGTTGTTTGTTTTCTGACCTATCAAAAAGGAAATAAGGACCCCAAGCAAGATTGGATAGGTCTACCCAAAATTTTCCTTTGTTTTTTTCCACACAATATTAGTCTTATAAATTATATACTTTTTAAAGTGTATACCTTCTTAGTACGGCCTTCATCTTGCTCATGTATTTAGATCATGAGTACAGCAGCAAGATTGTTTATACATTATAACTTTTGAATTTGACAACTAAAACAAACCTGAAAACTCTTCTTGCATCAAGCAATCATATAATTTAATAATATAAGCAGTGGATTAGGTACCTCTACGCCTTTTAAACCATCTTTTTCTAAATCAAACTTTTCTACAATTTCATTTTTTATGCGGTTAACAGCATCAATCTCCTGTTCTTCTTCAGCCTCTTCTTCTTCTTCTTCTACAAACTCTTCTTCAAGTATAGCTTCAATATCTTCATTTTCATTCTCATCCTCCTCCTCAGTGGCTTCATAATGCTCCTCATTTGCTAAAGCCTATAAAGGCAAAGTATTTTGTTGTCTCATGTCTATGATACAGATGTTTTGAAGGAACATATGGAATTATAGTCTCTTTTTTAATTAGAAAAATGAGTAATTCAACACAACTTCATTTGGGGGTATCCTTTATCATTAGAAAAAATCTAGTAAATTTTAGTAGAAATTCAGAAGAAAATACAGAGGTATTGCATAGCGCATATAGTGAAGCATTGTACCAGTTCCAAGAGTGCTTAAAAAACTGAAGTGCTACACTGCAGTTTTGATGAGAAGAGTATTTTTTTCATATTGTAATTTGGCAGGACTTTTTTATAAACAAGCTTTTTAGCTGGAAGTCTATTTGCTATAATTTCATGAGCAGTCAAGTAGTACATTAATGCATTTATAACTATACTATATAATTGAGTTTGGGCAGAAATCCTGGTACAATCCTATTCTGGGTTAACCATGGATTTGACAGCATATTTAAAACACATGTCTAATTGCAATTAGTGGGGCTACTCTTGTGCTTACAAATTAGATACATAAAACACAATCATAAATATGTTGCTGAATTGGAGCACATATTGATAATTATTTTAAAATTGCTTTTAATGTTCATGAGTGCATAGTTTCTAAAAATGTTTAACCATTATGTCAAATTACTTTTGAAAGTAGAAGTTTCTGACAGTTTATCACATTTTTACTATTCTGCATTGCCCTGAAAACTCTGTGACTAAAAGCTCTAGAAATTTCTAAGATATGAATGCAAACGCTTCTATTTAAAATATTTTTATTAGCTTGTTTTCTTACCTCCTGTTTCTTTTGCTTTCGTTCTGCTAAAAGTTCTTCCCTTCTTCTAGCAATCCTCTCATCCTGTTAGTGAAAAAAAGATGTAAAATGACAATTAAAATTGCTATTGAAAGCTCTTCTCTGAGTATTGGTAATGTGACCTAGAATTAATGTTGTTCTTTCCACCTTAAAATTCTGTTTCTAGTTGATTCTTATGTTAAAAAATATTATCTGTGCAGCTTGAAATTTTGCAGACTAGATATACCTCTCTACTTGGTGAACATGTACAGAAATTTTAGTCAAACTAAAATTTGCAACTTCTGAGATTGAGATTAGGGAGGAAAAAAAAGACTGTGATTCTGATCACACTGAAAATATTATAATATTTTTATTGGTGAGCTACAAAGTTCCTAGACTTATAGGTGGTTTTTGCTATATGGCAAAGGAGTGACTGAGCATAGTATTAAATGTGTGCTGTTCCCGATGCCTGTTTAAAACTGTCCCACTTTGACTAAGCATTTGTAACACAGTCCCCCATACATACTCAGAAGATACATGTCAGATACCTGGTGGCTAAATCCTAACTCAGAAGTAGTATGCAGAAGCATTCTACTTAAGGCTGGTGGGGTTGATGGGGATTCAACCTGCAATTGCTGCTTGCACACTGTAATGCTGTCATCTGAACTGAGATCAGAAAAGCTGAGTATCTCTACACCCAGGCAATAGCGCACTTTTAGAAATCCATGTTAATGGCAAGCAAAGTGATACCAGAGCATTCTAAGCAGAGCAGCAAGAAACTCTGCACAGACTCATTTACTCTTGTGACTAAACTCTGCTGTTGCAGAATGACACAGCACTGCAGCTGTACTCATTGCTCTCAGTATACTGTTCCCAACTTCTTTCAGTGGAGAAGGAAACTCTAGGGTAGCGTTCAACTGGTCTGTCTGTTTTTCCAAGACTGTCTGTATGTCCTCTAGCTTTAGTAAGAAAAGAAGGGGTAAGAGTACACCCAGCAATGCTGCATTCTCACAGCACCACCCAACTTGATCACCAACTGGATGCTATAGAAAAATACTCATCGTGTAACTAAAAACTATATTGCAACACACATAAGCAAAATTATCAAATTACTGTTACTCAGGAAATCCAGATTCTGATCTTTCCTTACTTCTTAATGCTTTTATCACTTTGTGTCACAGTTCCGAGTATGTGTTCTAAATAAGAACCTGTTATTTTTGTTTGCCATCAGGAGCCGTATTGATGCCTAGCCTTCATTAGAAGTTTGGACCCTATGAGCCATAGCAGAGGTATTTGGCAGATAACTGCTAGTTAGTAACTAGCTTAGTTACTACTAGCTTAGAGTAACTGCTTAGAGGGTGAGCTTAGTACAGCCACGTAGGCTGCTCATTAGAATGCACCTTTTCCAGCGAGTTTTCCAACTTGCATCAGGAAGGACTAAAATGAGAAAATACTTCAACTCTCCTAGATGATATGCATTCTCAAAGCCAACCTCTGGCACAAGCAGTTCAGAAAACTTATGGTATTGTCAAGTGCTCTGTAGTAACTTATGCTCAGACCTTTTCTGATAGTACATGTGAAGTACTTTATTTCACTTTTATAGAAAGTTAGGAACCTTGAATATATTGGTATATGCTGGTTGTAAATGTCTGCAAGTAACTTGTAACCTGTTGAGCAGTAGGCACGGCTTTGTTCAAACAGGAGACAGTGCAGTTGCGACAGCACTGAGAATGTGGCTGTTGCATTTCTGTGCAGAGAATCATGGTTGGAAACCAGACACATAGACCATAGAGTACCTTTGAAGTCAACATATGGGAGATGCAAATCAACTCAACAGCTCATGCTCAGGGGAACCAGGATGCAACAGCAATACCGTGCTTGAACTGCGCATTTGATTTTTTTATGACCATAGTCACTCTCTCCATCTAGTTGCCTTTTTTCCCAGGTCTTTCCAGATGTCTGGCATTCTGTCATACACTTTTCCTGGGCTGTGAGGTACCTAAACTTCTGCACAAATTAATAGCACAGAGGAGGAAAGGCGTCCTAAGTTCTTTTTGGTTCCCATGGTAAATCTGGGAATGCTGTGAATGTGTGGGGTGGGGCCGTGTCTCCTGGCTCCCATATCTTGTTTCTCTGTGTGCTCTTCACTGCTTTGGAAGTTCTAGAATCTGTGTTCAGACCTGAGCTGCTGAAATTACAAAAAAATAGACAGGACTGAAAGCTTACCCTTATTTTTGTTTTCAGGTCTTTCAGTTTCTTTTTATTTTCCTTTTTTTTATACTGTCTTTCTTTCCACTTTTTCAGACGTGGAGGAAAAAGACGGTCAAGAATGTCACTTTCTTCTACTTCAATATAAACTGCAACGTCAGGACACAGTCCTCGTTCTGACAAATAGTGAGCTTCATGTGAAGTACGAGGGAAACCATCCAGTATAAATCCCGTGGACCTAATTGGAAATTATCATTACACAATGTGGTTTAAAGTGAAACACTGTGAATATGCAATTAATTTGAAAAAAAAAATATTAAATTCCGTTACTAAATGTATATGTTAAGAGTAAACTTAAAAAAACACTTTCAGATATATTTTGACAATGTAAAACTGATACTTCACTATTTATTTTAATTGGTGCACTAACAAATTTATTTCCTCTGAGGTTTTAATGTGCAGAGATTATTATTTAAAAATAAATTAAAAAAAAAAAAAATTGGCTCCTCAGTATTGCCTGTGTGACTCTAAACCCAGTACTTCTTAGACACTGCTTTCAAAAAAATAGAAGGTGCCCCAAATATTATTTTGGTAAGATCTGCAACAGAAAGCTTGTCACTTGAAAATTGTTTTTTCAGAAATGCCTGACAGTTTCTTCTCTAGTATAGGATAAGAATTTTGCCTCTCGGGGTAACCTGTATCTGCCTTCCAGCAGATATTAAGAACAGATCAAATATGTCTGGAAAACTCTGTGGCTTGTTGGAGATTTTACAATCTCAAATTAGGTGAGTAGTTCTGCAAAGCTGAAGTTAGTATTTCTCTTTATTACTTTAGACCTTAATAGGATACATTGTAAAACTGCAGAAAACAGAAGAAGCTACAAGGAGTGAGGGATGGAAGAACAGGTTGTCCTGGATGCTGAGGGAAAAAGCTGGGCGGAGGGTATCATGATACATATCGTGATGAAGGTTCCCTTCTGCTTTACAGTCCCTGATGAAACTGAATTTATGTAATGTAATGTAATATAATATAATATAACATAATATAATATCACAACATTATGTGTAATGCTGGGTTATTTTTTGTCTTGGTGCATTTTTTTTCCTAAAACTGATCTCCCTATTTTCACATCCTTCAGAGACCATTGTCCCCTATCTGTGGGCTGACAGGACAAAAGTTTATTTGAGCATCTTGTTTATTCTTTTTAAGGCATTCCTCTTATTGTTGGGAATTGAAACCTAATGGTCAAGTTGCCAGCAGCTTTGATTTGGATGGAAATGGATGGAAGAAATAGGACATGAAAAAAAGGGATTTTCCCTGATGAAATTACATCCTAAAAAGCCAGTCTGCTTTCTAGAAGTCGATGGTCTTATTTATTTATGCAACAATAATCCACATTTACCACAGTGTTGGTAATCACAACACTGTGGATGTACTTTCTGATATGAAAAGAAGACTGTTGTGGATAAATCACCGGAGTACAGAATGTGATGAATGCACAGCACAATCTGATTCTGTGTTATTTTGGAGACCATTAATACTTTGTCTTTGCTTTCCACACAACATTTATATTATATGGAAACCAATAGGTACAGCTGGATTCCAGCTCTCCATGTTTATTAACTACATGACAACATAAAAGGTTTATTTACCTATCTATCCTGAAAGCCCCCCAAAACTACCTAGCTATTCAAGTGCACTAAGTACCTTTGTCCAGTCCCATATAAAGTGCATAAGACATTATAGTAGTGTTAAAAGATCAATGAAAACAGAACAACAAAAGGCTGAGAGATAGGTCATGATTCGTAAGAATTACAAGAGCATTGAAATAATCTCTGCAATACTTGTAATTGTGGACACAATCGATGATATACTTGCTAAGATTAATTAAAGAAAGAGAATCTAATTACTGTTACCGGAATGGCTCTTTACTCCACCAGTCAAGAACAACGTTATCAAGGACTTCTGGAGGCAGTGCCTCATTATCCATTAGATTTGCTTTGATTGCTTCCTCCTCATCAGTTAACTTCACCTCCTACACCAAAACAAAGGGATAAAAAAAAAAATCAGAAAGAAAGGTCTATCTGACACATTTATTTACTCTTGAGTAAGGTACTGCCTTCATTTGATTTAAACCAGCAGAAACAAAGTAAACTATTTGCCAAATTTCAGTGTACTACATTATACATTTCAGGATATTTTCCACATGCGTGGAGTTGGGTAATTCCCTAGAGTTGGGGCAATTGCTGCTGTATGAGTTCCAATGAAACCTAAAACCAACAATTATTAAGTATTTAATTATATATATGCTCAATTCAGATAAATAGAAACTGAAATGATCACAGTTTCTCCAAATTGCCCACAAGAAGCTTTCCACTTAGTTATATATGTTCTCTTGCTTAGGGAGTCCACAACCTCAGAAAATTATCCTCTAGGGTTTTCTGCATGAATGGTTTTCTGAACTGAACTGCAGTTGCATCAGCTGTGCAGACATGCCATCAGATAAAGCACTTTACGAGAAGTGCGAGGAAAAAATACTAATGTAGAAAAAGATTGTTTACCAGCAGATAAAAAGATGATGAGGAAAAAATACTAACAGAAGTGCTTTAGTGTAAGACTTGTATTGATGCCAAAAAAATAAAGCTGAGAGAGCCAGCCATAACCATCAGCGCCAGAAACACTTGCCATATTTTGGCTGTGATGACCAAGTTGTAAACTGACTTGCCAACAGAACCTCCTGCTAGATTTAATTAATGAAAATCTGAATTTTTATTCTGACATCCAAGATTTTTATCTGTACTCCATCTGTGTTGAAGCATTTGCTTCCAATATTACCTGCTCTTGTATTATTTCATCAGGAACACTCCCTTCCAGTTATCTGGGACCCCCCCTGCCTTTCAAGACAATAGAGAGTAGCCTTGAATGCACCTTTGGCAGTTTCTTCAGAACCTTTGAATGTATCCCACTGGCTTGTATGCATCCAGATTACATAAATGATCCCAAATTTGATCCTATTCTGCTGAGCAGTAGTACCAGTTTTCACCCATGCTTTCTGTGGAAACACAGATCTAGAAGGCCACAGAGTAGATATACTTGTAAAGACCAAGGTGAAGAAGGCACTGAGCACCTCAGCCTTTTCAGTGTCTTTCCTCAAAAGGTCACTTGCACCACTCAGGGGCAGACTCATATTTTCCAGGTCTTCCTTTTACTACTGTTGTTCCTGTAGAAATTCTTCTTGCTACTCTTCAGATCCCTTACTAGTTTCTACTTCCATTGAGTGCTCGTCTTCCAAATACTGTGTCTGGATGCTGTTTACACTCCTCTGTAGCCTGCTTCCCCTCCTCATGCTTCCTTAAATACTGTAGTAGGAAGTCTTTGGAGATCTTTGATGAATAGTAACTTGGAGGAGCATAGCAGGTATCAGGAGCACAAAAAAAGTAAAGGATCTTCAAATGTGATGCTGAAACTTCTTGCTTCCTGAAGGTCTGAGAGTTGGATAAGCCCTTATTTGTACTGCCTAAGAGGCACATTTCTTCAAGTAAATAATTTAACATAAGTCATTTTTCTCAGGCTAAAATTTTGTAGGAAATGGCTATTCTGGTCTGAAAATGGTTATTTTCTGTATGAACTTTAAAAAGATCAGATTAGTACCTGTTTGTTTTTTTCAGTCTTGATTTTAGTCATGGTCTGAGAGAAGTCATCCAGTTCCTGTGACAGAATTTTACTGTAATCTTCTTCAGGTTCTTCATCATAATTGGGCCCAACTTTCTCTTTAGTTTTGGGTAAGATCAATTCCTGTAGATATTCTTCAAACTGAATGTGGAAAATACCTAATTTGGCAGCTATCTGTCGTGCACAAGTAGTTTTATCCGCTCCATGAGTACCAAGTAAGCACACCCGTAAAGGAGGAGCCTATAGGAAAGAATTGGAATATTTTGTAACAATTTGAAGTCTACAGTGTACCCCCTACCATTTTTCACTTCCAAAATAAAATTATTAAAATTGCGTCAAAAGCAGTCACATGATTTTGCATTTTAATTTTTCTAGACTTTCTACTGCTGTTCCAAGCAGACTACCTGCTCTCTGGAAATACTGAACAAATACACTATGGCAGCTAATGCCAGTAGGTAAAAATCAAACCGCATTAGACAACTCTGGTAAATCTTCCCTTCTTTTACCCTTCTTCCACTTACAAATAAAGACTTAAAGATAGTAAAAAAAAACCCAATAGTTGTGATTTGTTAATCACATGATTATCGTAAACCCTTATAATCTTCCTCTCTTTTCTGCTTTATTTGCATCATTAATTCGATGTGTTAATTTAAATGTATACTAAAAAGTCATTAGGGAAGCAATGTGTTTTATTTGTTTCAAGCACTTGGCTGATATATTTATTGTTATCTAGAAGAAAAACAACAATAATAAACAATTATAAATGGTAATGGAAAATAGTGATTTTAATTTGTTAACATCTGCTTTAAACAATTTTGAAGATTCTTACTTGTATTGGTTCATTGTGAGCCACATACTCCTCAGGGTTCTTCAAAAATTTGTCTTTGTACTCAGAAGTTGAAAAATAATAAATCTTTTCTTGATATTTAGCTGCATGTTCATTGAGTCCTGGGTGAAGGACAAAGTTCTCTTTCAGACTCACTGGACAAAAGTGTTTTGTGTCTCCCATGTGCCTTTTCTTTTCCTTAGTTTTTTCTTCATCCTGAAAATAATATGAAAATTTTCAAATCTATTTGAATTCAGTAGTTCACTTAGATTAAGTAGATCAAGTAGATCAGGTTATGTCAAATACATCAACTGAGCACTGAATGAGAATGGAACTCTCAAGATAGTTTGTAAACCGAATATAAGTCTATGAAAACACAAACTTTTTAGAGTCAGAAAACAAACCGTCCAGTCTAGTGAAAGAATTATTGAGAAAAGAATGACCATTTAAAATTTGAAATAATAATATCATAGTTAGCTGTTGAAGACCAAAATTAAGCTACAAGTATCTATGATAAAATCTTTTCCTGCTGAAAGGAAAAAAAAAGAAACTCACTTTTTGTTGCTTTTAAACTTGGAGAAGTAGACTTCTTCAGAAAAGGCAATGAGAACTGGTATTATGCAATCAGATTACTTATCCAATAAAATTAATTTCTAAAAAAATCTATTTAATACTGCTCCAGTACAGTATATGGATGTCTTGTACTGTTAAATTTGGGGATGGACATCTTCCAATATAGGATGAAAATAAAAGAAAGGTGAAGCTAGACCTTTAATTTAATTACAGTGGGTGATGGAAAATTACCAATAGCTGAGATGAAACAGAGGATTGCACATTAGGTCTCTGCATCTTCTGATGTTTACATGATGGCTCACAGAATCATTGTTAGTTGACAGAAATCAAAGTTCACAGTTGTTTCTTTAATAAAGCCCCTCTTTGCCATCTGGTAAAACTAAGTACATTCATTCTCTCTATTAGCATGGGGTATTTATACTTCTCACTGGAGTAAAACTACTATCAGCCGGAACACAGGAATACAATGAAAGTGTTCTTGAAGCATATGCTGATATTTATTCTGTAAGAAGGCTAAAACCGGATCATACAAAATCAGGTGCAAAATTTGACTATTCTGGGGTTATGTTCAAACTGAAAATAAATGAGTTAAAATAAAAGCATGAACAGACAAAGCTTACTTTGCTTACTTCTTCCTCTTCATTTTGCTCTTCTTCACCTTCTTCATCTTCTGCTTCAGCAGCCAGATCTTCTGCTTCCTCATCTAAGTCTTCAGCAGATAATTCCCAACCATGATATTTAAAAGGTTCTGAAAAGGTTAATTTTTTTGCTTGTTTCAATATTTTTCATTTGGCTACACCAGAATATATTCTCTTTGTCGATAAATGTAAGCACATACGTGAAAGCAAAACATGCCAACTGTGTATGGCATTTCACCTACTCATAGAACAAAATGTTCTCCCTGGAGGTAGGAATTAATATATTGCTTCCTCCAAAAATGGCAATTCTACTGGTTGTTTTTTGGTTGAAGTAAATTGGTATTTTCAATGGGAACTTGTAGTACAAAAGTATTATACAAACACATGGAAACAGTGCAAAAAAAAAATGTTTGCAACAGGTTTTTTCCTCTTGTTCATTGAGGAAAATCATCAGTCAAATTTTATTTTATTATAAAGCTAGCACGATAAATGTTTTGGTTAATAAACACTTGAATTGTAGTAATAATAGGAAAAATGTAGTAACAGTATTATTTATCCTGTACTCAAAATTGTTAGATTTGAGCACACAAGCGAGGAAAGATAATTTGCCAAAAATAATCAATACTATAAAAATACAGTCTTGAAACACAATTTACACAGGTGTGTAGATTAGATTATTACACACTCTGAAAGTCTCATTGACTTCAATTAATAATGTACATTAGTGAAACTTTGTTATCTGTCAGTTTCTCAAACCAGTATCCTGACCTGAACAGATAGAGCAAATAACAGGGGAAATGTGCTGTCAGAATGTTCAGGAAGCTATTATCTACATATTTGTATAGCCATCTATATACTTTTCAAACATATATATTCCCTACTCTTCCTATGTCTTAAAGGCTGCTAGTGTGCTTTTCAGCTCACCCACAGAACATAGCAAGTCCTGTTCCCACTTCATGTGAGTAACACAGAACTGAATATAACCCACCCCTCCAAAATACTCATCATACAAGGTCTCCAAAATCCCTCTTGGTAGGTTAAGTGTAAATCACATAAACAGCATTACTTACTTTCCATAACCAGTACAGTTTGATTAAGCAGACTTTCTGGAGTTTGCTCCGCAATCTCTAAAACAACAACCTGAACTAGAGGTGACTGCTTGATTTCTGATGCTACCGTTTGCCAGTCATGCATGAAAAGGTCAATCTTCTCTTTAATTATTTCCATTTCTGGTATATCTGGAAAATCATCCTCTGAAAACTCAGGTAGTATGACCTCTGAAAAATCAAATAGCATATAGAAGGCAATGCTCCTCTAAAATGTTTTTGCATTTAAAAATCATCATTATGCTTTAGGATTATTTTTATTTTCCCCAAATATGTTTGCTTTTTTTTTTTTTAAATGCTGCTTCCAACAATGTGACACAAAAGTGTGACACATTTCTCTGGGGGCTGGAAGTCACCCATAGTTATACGAGGATAAAGACCATGGATGTAAATCCCATCTGCCAGTCAATACACTCCAGGACAAGGTGTATATAAATGATGAAAATAATAGTAATAAATATATGTATGAAAAAATAAATGAAACTTTAAAAAGAGTCATATCATGGCTTCCCTCTGTGGATACTTGAACTCTCACAAAAATTTGGTCTTTAATGAAGCCATGTCTGCATACAATAACTTGTTTAATGAGTAAGGGAAAGAAAAGACTTTAATCTCCTAAGGTACATTGTGCAGAAATTTATGGTGTCAATTGTTTAAGATCAGAGAAGTCCAAGCGTGTCTCCTAACACTGTATCATTAAAAGTAAACAGAAGTTAGAGACTGAAAGAATGCATTAATATAAATAAGAAATTCACAGGTACTACTACAGTAAACATGACAAAACCATATGAAATGCGTTGTCATACTTCGTGAGCAAAATAATAAAGGATTAGCTGCTTCCACCACCATCCATTTTGCTGAAAAAGCCAGAGGGAATTAAAAACTTGATATTGACACATAAACAGAAAAGGAGAAAGATACTCATAGGTTCCTAGGGCTGCAATTAGTATCCATTTAGACATTGTTAGGCCCTGAAAGTCCTGAGACAAGGTTCTGTCTCAGCTAGAAGATACAGAGGTGCCTGGATGACACCATCACCACCTTGTCCTCACTAAATCATGATCAGTCTCCAGCAGCAGCAATGTGGTGCTGTTCCCATTCCCTGCACTCATATAATTTTCAACACTGATTTTCCTCTTTTACTTATAATTTTTCTTTTGTGTTCTGTTTAATAGGTCTGACATCAGTGCCTTCAGCTAACACAGAAAAGCAGTTGAGAGCAATGACTTAAATGGTGTGACTTATTACCACTTTAAGTTTGCTGGGACTTAGAGCGTATGCTGTGTTTGTCTCTTGCCAGAAATAAAGCTGCAAGAAATAACTTGAACAGTGGATGGAGTGATTTTCTATTTAGCTATAATTTTCCCCTCCTCCTTTTGTTTCTGTCTTGTTTTGAGTTTGAAAGAGCGGGAGCAGATTTTGATGCAAGCACAACAGTTTCAAGCTTATTCCAATGAACTTTTGCTGATTTTTTACAAAAAAAGGACCATTACTGCTTTTTTCCTTATGTAACTTCCTCCACATAAAAAGAGGTATTACTAAAAAGAAAGCCTTACTTAATGCCTTGTATGTTAAAAGCTTTGAGCATTTTCTTAAAAATACAAAACTGAAAAACATTCTCAGTGTTTTATGGTTACTCCCTGGCATTAAACTGGCCAGTGCTCACTATGTGAAATTGCAGCACTGTAATGTTCATTTTGAGTTTGCCCCAAACTGAAAAATCCAAACAATTTTTCTGGCCTATGAAGAGTTAGACTGCCCTGTTACAATTTTCTTCTTTAAGAAAACTAGTATTTCCTCCCAGCAGTGAATGTCTGTCAGTCTTTCAGTCTTCTCTTGTGGATTGTTGAAGAAACCCACAAACACCACATTTAATTTTCCAAAACAGAGTGAGATCAAAAAATTCTATTACCAAGCACAATGCAGGTGGATTTCAGTGATTTAGGTACCAGTAAGATTTGGCAGGAAAGAGGACTAAACGTAATGGTCAGAGTAGAGATGCTGCCTAAATTTTGTCTAACATGATACCAACTATGGAATGTCAATAGCAGCTGGGATATATGAGCACCTGCAGGATAAGAAACACATCTAACAACTTTTTTCTGACCAGATGGCTAAGCTATCTATGAAGCTATTATATCAAAAGACAATGTCACTACTGTCTTCTAGAAGAAAGCAAGCCAGCGCCCTGCCTCCAGTGAGTTAAATGACAAAGAGGTAGGGTTAGGAACTCCCATTCTTTTGGGCAAATTTTAAAAGATGAAGGGTTTCAAATACATGCCTCCTTTTAACATTCCTTCATGGCTCACTAAGATTGTCCCCTTGCTAGTTTGTTACTTGCTGTGCTTATTTCTACAACCCTTAATTCCATATAAGAAGCCAGGCACTTCATAGTTAGTATGGGAGTTTGGGGCACTGCAACGTCTACATCTCCTTATGGGTCTCGGTCTTAATGTGTAGTCCTCTAGAAATATAGCAAATTTCTAGATACCTAGGTGCTTTTAAGAATTTTCTCCTTCCACTTATGAAGCTGAAACTTTCAATACCTTCATTTACCTCTACTATATATATGGTAAACTGAGATTTGAAATTAATCACTCCCTCTATGGCAATTCATATACTGGCTTGGTGCACTGAGGGCACCCAAAGACCAGGCTGTCCCTGCTCAGGATCTCAGGGCTCCCCCCACCTGCCCAGCCCAGGACCCCATGTCAGGCCCCGGGGTGTTAGCCTCGGCCCCAGTGATGCTGCAGCAGGGCCAGTCTCAAGCTCCCCAGAGCCCTGCTCATCATGGGCTCTGCCGAGCTGGGCAAAGCCATGGGCTGACATCCCAGCCTGGCTTCTGCTTGTCCCTGTCCCCAGCTGCCCTGCTCCTGATTGGGGTGGTGGGACAGGCTCTGGCTGGCAGGCCCTGTCCTGCTGGTCATATGTTGGGTTCTCACACCATGTTACTGCACTCTGGTCTCAGCTACCTGTTTCTTTGGGAGCAGTTGGCTCACACAGTGTCCTGACGTGCCGTTCCCAAGATGAACTACAAAACTTTATTTTAATTGAGCCACTTTTAAATAATAGGATCACAAATACGCATTTTGACAAGTATTTTTGTGATCTTTTATAATAAAAAATACTTAATGCATTTCTCTTCTTCTGTTTACAGCTTTGAACAACTCAACTATTAGACTGACACCTCACCAGCTAACCTGCCCTCTATTTGAATGATTATTATCATTCAAATGTGCAAAAGGGCCTATCATTAAGCAGAAACACCTTGCAGATTTCAAATAGTCTGATCTTGAACTAGAAATTAATTTTTATAATTAATGTTTATAAACATTTGCGTTCTACTGAACCACACATTCATTCTATATACATCATGACAAATTATTTATCCCCTTGCAACGACATTTCTGTCTCTTGCTGTGATTCTAAATAGGAACACGAAAATACCTTCCTTTCTATGTACCTCAAAAGATGTTCTGCAAATGCTACCATTATTTATGTTGCATTCTGCAGTGATGTATTCCAAATGAGACGGAGATGTAGCCAGGTAAAACCTTGAATTTGGGCAGCTCTAATGCATTATGTAATGTTGATTCCATTAGGAACACAGATTTTAAGAAAATAAGCAAAGGAAACATTAATAATTAGGTAACGCTAACTGTTTTTTGCACGTGTTATCCCTGGCACATTCACACTGTAGAAATCACATGCGCTGCCTTGTGAACCACAGTCCTATTCAAAGCAATAACCTATGGAAGATGGTAACGCAGCCCGTCTGGATCTAGCTTTCAGCAGATGGTCTTTTATAGCCCTGCCTTTTAAAAACCTCTCAGGTCTGGGAAGGTAATGAAACTTTGGAAATACACAGGCAGGATAATGGATTTAAATGCATATTTGACATCATCTAAGACAGAATATTGAACATGGTAACAAATCCACCCAATAGAATGCTTCCCCTATGAACCCTAACCTCAGAAACACAATTCATGTTACATCTTTCCTGATAGCTCGTATTTAGCAAATGACGGATGAGCACATGTTCCAGCTTTGATTCTCTAGGCACCTCTAGATTACCCCTGTCTGAGAGTTTTCTTGCTTAAAAAAACTTATCTAGCAGCAATTAATGCATACTTGTGGAGTTTTAAAATCAATTACACAGGCCTAAGTGACCTGGAGAAACTTTCTGCTGGAAAGGGGAGAGAAGTAACAAAAGGAAAAAGGATTACCTTCCTAGGGAAAAGGGACAATCCCAAAATTGGACTCAAACATTATTTGGTTTTGGTTCAGGTATTTGAATCTTATTACAACAAAAATGTTGCCTCCCTTGCATTTAGTTTGTTTCAAACTGTGTCTCAGGGATCCAAAATACTGACAATACTTTAAAGTAAAGCAGCTGTACTTTTGCTATTAGATATAAGTTATAATAATTCTGCTTGCAGAGGGGATTTACAGTGAGAAGATATTTTTAAAGAAATAAGAAACGTAGTCAAGAAAAACACCTGAAAACACAGTAATGGTTTAAAAATAAATTGATCTAAAAATGCAAACAAGTTTCCTTCAGAGGAGGTGACTGTCTGTCTAACAGTGCCGTTCTTAATTTCTTTTCCTTATCACAGAGGTGATAGGAAACAATCCTCCCCAGCCCTAAGTCTGGAGCTTTCACAGGGAATGCTATATGGCAGTCTCTCATATTCTTTTGCTGTGTGTCTTCTTTGCTTTTACTGAGCATGGTTACCATAGAGACAAACAATCCTCAAAGGCTTTCTGCCCTGTGTTCTCCAAGTGAGTTGCTGAGGAAGAAAAGGCTTTAATGTCTTCTTTTCCCGGCGTTCTGCTAGTATTAGATATGACTTTTTCTGCCCTCAGTCCATATTCAGTAATAAAAGAAGATGAAAATAATCCTTCTTTCGTCCCCTCTCAAACCCTGCCAAACCTGAGACAGAGACACCAGAAGCCAACCTGTCTTCTTCATTAGGGTTTTACTATCAAAATAAAGAGAAAGGCAAAATGCAGGACGAAGAGTGACACTTCCATTCCTTGGAACTGATATGTATTTCATTATGAACATATTTTCATTTGTCTTTTTGAAACAGAGCATGTAGAATATTTATACAGACTTCTCATTACTTACTTATAAATACATGCTGCCAAAAAATTTTCAGCATATTAGAGTGAAATGTACTTAGTAGACAAATTTATACTGCGTGTACTGATTTATGGTGTTTGGAAAAAACAGCAGTTCAGATTATGGATTAGGATGATTCTAATGCATAAAAATGTGTATATTTAATAACTTGCTATTTAAAATAAAATGGCTTATGCTGGATTTATTTCTCGATTGGACTTTAACATATTCTAAAAATTCTACTAGATAAAAGCTAAAATGTATATTTTACAAACTAAAGCAGACTGTCTCCATTAAAGATGAGTTGCCTTCAAAGTGTCTTTTGACAGAAGGCTACTATAGGATTTCATATGTATTTTCATTAGCTTATGGTTCTATGGAGTTGCATGTGCTGCAGAATTTTAACTTACACCAAAAAGAAAATACAACTCCGTGTGAAATCTAGCAAGCTGTTAGTAGGACAATGGATGACTAAGGAAAATACAGGACACATATTGATCATTCATATCCAAAATTAAAATTCATCCATTCCTGTTTTTCCCAAGATCCCTTGCCACAGGGAATGGACTAGTAATTTCTGATTTATGTGGATATATTATTAACTTAAAATTGGTCTGTAGAAATGGGGTTTGTTAAAATCAGATGCAAGTGTTCGTAAATACTGCAATTTGATTTCCTGGGGTTATTTTTCCCCATTTTTTCATTTTCCCCTGCTATTTTCTTCGTTGTATGTTTTCTTTTTTTTTTTTTTTTTTTTTTTTTGGATCACAATTCATGAGACTGATGTTCTAGTTTTTTTGCTCTGATTTCCCTTGCTTATCACTTCATCCTGTAGAGAGTGCTCATGGATTTATGAATACAAGATGATATGTAAACCTAGGATTTCAGCAACACTCACTTTGTTTGTTATTTCCCCTGATCTCTGTACATATTCACTAATTTTGTATTTAGGCAGTAGAGACAATAGTGGGATTTTGTTGTTTTGGTGTTTCTCAAAGTGCAAATACCTGTGCATTATTATTAACAGGAAATGACAACATGCCTTTAATTGCTTTTATAAGTGTTTAAATAACATGAACCTGACCGTTCAATTATAAACTTCTTTGAAAGAAAAAAAGTTAAGGTAAGGAATGATATTTACAGCCAATTTTCAAATATAGTAAAATATAATATAAAAATAAAAATATTCTGCAATATAAAAATATTGCAGAAAAGGAAGACATACAGTTCTTGATACTAGCAAGTAAGAGAGATTACATGTGCTACAAGGCCAACCTGTAGGTTTAGATTCTTCTTCATAACCTGCAGAGTCACTGGACTGTTCCTTGGATATTTGTTCAGTTTCAGGTGGAAGCTGCTCATCATTGTCCTCAAATTCTGTTGGCAGAAATAAAACTATTAGTAACTTTAACAAACCCATTGAGGGGTGATGGAGGCACTATAGAAATAAAGATATTTTAGGATCACACTGCAACACTTACATTTGATGACCTGCAAATAAGGAGTTAGTTACTTTAATGCTCACTGCCCAAAATATTTTAAGATCAGCAACCAGATCTGTGGGGAAAGGCAGACCATCTATCAGATGCCACATGACTGTGAATAAAATGGAGAAGTACTTTATTTCAGTACTTTTAAGAATATTTTTCATTCATTATGATGTATGTGTCCTGTGCTCAAACTATACTCAAAACCAAGACCTTGCGAAAGAGCACACTTTGTGTTCTACAGAACAGCTCCTATTTAGCAGAAGTGCTTCTGACTTGAAGAAAGGCTTGTACACCTGAAGGTTGGTCTATTTTTTCCAACTGTATCAGTTGTTCAATAAAGAATAAAAATTTTTCCTATAAGCTTTGTTTTGCTTATGTCCTTAGACCATTGTTAGAGTAATAAAACACCACTAGTACATCTCAACACGTTATGATTACCCAAAACTCAAATCATATTAAACAACAATCTATTCTAAAATCCAGTATCATGGCATTTTTTTTCATGTACATCTCTTGTTTTTGGCAAAGAAACCATAAACGTCATGAAAAACATGTTGGAAACATTGAATTTTTGATTTATGCAGAATCAGGAAACTTCATCTCATAAACAAGCATCTTCTTATATGGTTAACAGACAAAAACCCACAACCTGTAGCATGTGTCAAATTGAGAAAGTTCTTCACTTATTCTAGCCTTTTATTTCTTTTTGTTATGTGCAGGAATGCAGTCAAGCAAAATGAGTTTTGACGCTCTGTAATAAATAAATCAAGAGTCCATAATATACACAAAGTGGAAAATGACATGCAGAGAAGTATGTGCAAAATGGAAGACACTTTGTTAAGGCTGTCAACATGCAAATTCTCACATGCACACATAACTTAATCACAGACAGTCCTAGAAACTTCAAGGGAAATAGCTGTGGCACAGAAGCTTGTCTGAATTTTTACAGTGTGTCTAAACATGTCAGAGATTTCATTTATGAGACTAGTGCTGGAGAGGGTCAACAAGGACAGATGCACAGATATTAAACAAAGTAAATTAAGAAGATGTCTTTTTTCTTACAGATGTTCAGAAAGTGACAAGAGATTTCAGAGAGGCTGCTAGCTCTAATCAAAGGCTTTTGTTCTTTTGCTTTCTGCAAAGGAATGCATAGCTGTACTAAGATAATACCCCTTAGCCTTTTTTTCTGAATGAGAGACTAAAAGAATTTAAGAACTTAAGGTATTTGGGATCTAACTGAGAAGCTTGTTTATAACCTTTCTGTTTCAAATTTTGAAATTTCTCTGCCTAAAATGCTGTGA
The DNA here is from genome assembly GCA_028565335.1 of Limnodromus scolopaceus. NCBI lineage: Eukaryota > Metazoa > Chordata > Aves > Charadriiformes > Scolopacidae > Limnodromus > Limnodromus scolopaceus. Next base: position 73,604,404 of record JAOXNO010000024.1, on the reverse strand, counting down.
TTACAGGTATTAAAATTTAATTGTCATATCTGGCTTATGAAGGAGGGCAGAAAGTGGCTTTGAAGATCATGAAACTTTGCTCAAAGACTGAACAAACTGTGAAGGTATTATCACTACAGCTTGCTTTGAAGTTTGTGTTATAAGTAATTTGCTATCCCTTGTCTGTAGATTAATAAACTGTCCTTGTTCAAAGTCTCTCACTGAAAAGCCTCCAGTTAGAGGTAGATAAAAAACAAATCAGGATGCAAGCCAGCCAAGAAAAACAAAGGAAATATATTTAGAGGCTGTAGGACTGAGCACACATCAGCTGCCTGGTAAATGTTATAATTACAATTGATTTTAAAAAAGCATTTATCTTCAAAGACTAAAGAGGAAATGTCCTAACATGTACAGGTTTAATTATTATTCTATTTAGTTTTTGTTCATGTTTAAAATATCTTACTGAATTTAACATGATGATAAAAATAGAAAAGCAAGAAGATACCATAAAAGCTAGAGATGGGTACTGATTCAATGCCCCACCATCTGTAATATGAGAAAGGGGGGCTGGGGTCAATATCTATATTTGTTATAAACTCTTTAATACTAACAGCTGTGAAGGACAAACATGGGAGGTGGCAGCTGGAATTATCAGCTCCAGCTACCCAGCGATCTCTTGCAAGAGCTTCTGCCCAAATAGCAAAAGTAGCAGAAGAGGCGTGAGGATGGGTCTGTACGAACTGAGCTACAGTGACAGAGGCACAGGCAAATGTGTGCTCCAGTTGAGTCTGCTTCAGGAAGGGGGTAATCTCTGGCAGAAAAGCAGGGCTGACAAATAAAGTACAGAAAATAAAGCCTTAAACCATGACAACTGTTTGCTTCAGTGGGCGAGATCAATCGTATGCAATATTTTATCGCTGAAACATGGCAGGAAAGAAATATGCCAAGTTTTACCTCAGGAAGATTGGAATGAACCCACAGATCTACCTGAAGCTGTATAACTCTTCTATGATGCCTGAAATATATTCTCATGAAGTCATATAACTGTCTCCTGGTATAAATAAATCTATACTCATGCAAAGCTGCTGCAAAAATGCTTCAATGCAGTAAGAAATTCCTGAAAGTACTTTAAGCTCAGAATTATTGCATCAAAGGACATGAAAAAAGATGTGGGGCTATAATTTTCACCTAGAGATTACAAGCAAGATTTACAACATAAATTGTTCTGTGTACCTTCAAGAGACATTTTCAGCATTGAACTTTCTAACTCCCTTAAATAAATTTGTTAAATTTACCCAAAGTCTCCTTCTCAATTTACTTTCACTCTCATTAAGACACGTGTAAGTACCTTGCTCATTACTGGAACCATTTTTTCCTTTTAAACACAAACAGTGTTATGAATCTGAATGTGTACAGTCCTGAAGCAATCCCAGTTACTTCAGTGTCCCACTGAGGTTACATAAACTGCAATCATTCAAATGCACATCTATTAACATGAGACATCAGCAGAGCATGATTGAGGCGCCGGGGTATTTTGTTGAGTTTTCATTTTTATACCATAACTGCTATATAAAAAAACCCCAAACTGTGAACATATAATTCATTTATATTTTTGTAAAGACATGTCACATGGGAGAAAAGCTGCAGTCAATGTACTGATGGCACTACATGTGAAATAAAACAGATGTCAGGCTAAGAGCAGCATGACTGAAGTGTTTTGGTGAGTCAGTATTTTATTATTGAAATCTAATGTAGGCGTAGGAAAACATGATTTTCTCTGAACAAGGACTTACCACGTGTTAAGAGCACAAGTGTGTATACGATATTATTACTTCTATCATTAATAATCATTGTTTTGATGTACTCAGATCAAAATGAATTAGATATTCAAAACTAAGATGAAATTTGTTGTTTGAGACAGAGATAATAGAGTATCTGTGTAGAACCCTTTATATTTAACACTTTAGAACTCATTCAGTTTGCAGAAGAGCTATGTGTTTTATTAGAAACTGTAAAAAGTTATAATGTAGAACTTTTTAAAAGTTTATATGCAATTTAAAGAACCCTACAAAGCTGGAGTATGTTTTCAGAGTAGGTGAAATGTTACCTAAATAAATTAAAAGCATGTTATCATATTCTGTCCTTTAGGACATAGCCCTTGTTATATGTAAGTAAAATATATGCCAGACTGGCTAATGAAAGAAAGCATGTATGAGACGTATTGACAATACACAACTTAAGATTGGTCATAATATTTTTCCACAGAAACCAGTATGTTATGTTTGAAAGGAAGACAGTAATGCCAGTCTAGGCTCCCACTGTCGAGAGGGAAAAAAAGTGAGAATTCATGCATTTCAATTTTTAATTTCAGCTCCAGGCCTTATCTGATAATTTAGGCTATGATGGAGAAACCTTGAGATCCCATAGCAGACCAAAAAAATAAAATACCCAGCTTTGTTCTTAATGTAGAGACAGATCCCCGTGTGTGGTACTTCATCTTGACAGCAGATCCAAATCATACAATGACATTCTTCTAAGAAAGTAGGCAGTGATTAAAGAAGGTAAAGAGGAAAGTACAACCCTGCAACCTTTTTTGACTGTTGAGATTTAAAAACATTGAAAATAACTGGAATTAATGCTAAACCTCAACCCAACTGACATAATTGTCTGAAGTGCAAAAATCCAGCCTATTTGTGACAGATTATTCAGTCTTGCCCAGGACGATTATATTTTCATTGCTGGAAGCAAAGCATAGCACAATTCTAATATAAAAGTAGGATCTTTACAGGAAATAAAGAGTGGCTAAACAAAAGTATGTGGTTCTATCAGTACATAAAGAAGCAAAGTAAGAAAGTCTTTACCCCAAATGTTTTGTTAACATTTTTATTAGAGGGGAAACCTCATTTAATACTCATAATTCTGTTATTTTTTATGTTGTTAGGTTATGTCATTAAAGGCTAATCTCCATAAGCATAAAAGAACAGAGGAACAATGACAGGTGGAGGAACCCCAGTAAGCTAATCAGAACAAACATAACCTTGACTTGGCTACCCTCAGGGTCATTAAAAGAGGATGATGAAGGCATTGTCTGGGTGTGAGATCTATTGAGAAGAGTCAACCAGAGAGGCTGTCCCTGGCTGACGGGGATTACTCCCTACAGGGTATAAGATTCATTAAGGGATGCCAGGAAAAGCAGTTTAGGACTGTGAGAGACTTCTAATGTTATGCAGAATTCTTGAGAAGGACCAAAGGCAAGGAGAAGGAGGGATCAAAGTGTATTGGGAGGAACAAACATGGATAAAAGAGTAAGAAGAGGATGAAAGAGGAAATGGGAATACATGCTCAGATACATTACTGCATGGCTCTGGGGACATGGAGCTGCTGCAGTCTCACCTCTACTGAGCTACTGGATTCAGCAACTTACAATGTATGTTGCTATAAGATTTAGCAATTCTTAATACACGTTGAGAGAGAGCCACTCCTAAAATAATTTCCAATCCCCTTTAATTGCTTCAGGCTGAGCTTCTTGGAGGAAGAACAGAAAATCAGACAGTTTTGTGATTTTCTTATCAGATGTTGGCTAAGTTCCAACAACGTTTTCTAACTTGCGAGGGTATACAGATTTTTCATGAGTAGGAAGTTTCAATAGAGTTAATAATCCACTTAGGAAACTTTCTAGAGGAGATACAGAGTCCTGTCCTTTGGATTTATTGAATACCATAACTGTACTGGCTGATTTAATACACATCTCTGTTCTGTAACATCCATTAAGAATGGCACATAGAAATGAGTGCCTGAATCAGTGAAGGAAGCAAAGACAGTAATATAAAATCATTTTTCTAGATGCTGAATGTAAAAAGGAAATCAAAACTGTAAAATCTGCATAAAACTCAAATTGCTAAATTATTTGAAACACATAATTTGGTAACATAGAAGTCAAATGGTACATACTCTCACCTCTTTCCTCAGCAGCCTGTAGAGATTGCTCTTCCTCTGATGTCAGTATTTCTCGCATTTTTCTTCTGCAAGTAAAATATTATTCATCTCAAGACTTATATAAAGACCACTGAAGCAAGTTGCAGATATATTAAGTGTAAAGTAAAGATGTGGAAATATAATGTTGGGGATTGAAATATAATTTGGGTTGTACAAAATAAAAATCAAATATGTTTAGCATGTAAAATGTTATTGTGTCATTGCATCAAAAGGCTGGACTAATGAAAGGGTAATAAAAGTGCATTTAGCAAGAGAATCTTCTGCTACCATACTTACTGATCTAAATGAGATATTCCCCAAAGTTAACACATATTGGCTATACATCACAACTAGTGTACTTTTTTAGTACATTTGTGTTAAATGCACCTATACTTTTAACTCAAAGTAAGGCTAGAATTTTCTTGTACTTATTTTATATGTTCAGACATTTGGAATATTTTACCTTGCTTCTTCTTCTTCTTCTTTCTTTTCTAATGCTTCATCTGTTAGTCTTTTCAAAATCTTAGAATTAATTTCATCCTTATTTGCTAAGTATGTTCTGTGTAGTATACAAGCTCCTGCAGTACAATTGCACAACAGTAATGAGCTCTATGCATCTGTATAAAACTAAAGTTAATTGAGTTAGGAAAATTATTTAATAAATCATAAACAACTTTCCTCCTACTTTTTAAAGCCAAGAAAAAGCACATATACCACTAAAGTGTTATTATACTGTTGCTTTCTAAGGTTTTAGAGCTTTGTTTTCAATTTCAAGCACCTAATAAACTGAGTCTGGGATATGGGAAGGTTATGATGAAGGCCGTAAGGGGAGAGAACACTGAAAGGATTTGTCTTATATTTCTGTATATCATGCATTACTCTGGTATTTATTTTGTTTGTATATGCATGAAGAAAACTATGAAGAAACAAACTAAAAAACATTAAAATAAAAATATAAAGAATGTACATACCTATACTACTACAGCTGGTTGACAGAAATGAAGAATATTCTTTTCCTACTAGGAACTCTACTGACTTATTACCTTTGGTAAATACATTTATGATATATGGTTGTGTGGCTTAAATCTATTTCCATCAGTGGAGTTATGCTAGTTTAGACTAGTTCAGGGAATAGCTTACAAAGAAATGATTTAAGAAACATTAAGAAATTATTTAAGCAACAGAAATTAGTGGGAATCAAATAAAGAGTAAACACAATTGCCCAAATGAAAATAAAAATAAAAAATAACAAAATGAAACAAAACAGCTAGATTCAAGGAAATGTATCCATAAGCAAAAAGCTATACTTTAGGCAAACTTTATAGCAGATATTATGATCTTGTCTCTTTCACTTCACTTTAGTCATACTTGTTCCTCTCATATCTCACATAATCACTATCATCAACTGACATAAAATATATTTTTAGCTAATTTTAAACTGAGATAAAGTTAGATAACTAAAGCTCTCTGGACTGATTCTAATATCAGGCAGCTACTGAGCTCTCTTGAACTAAGTACAAATAAACCCATCATTCCTTTCTTGAAGGGAAGTTCCTACTACTGAAAGACCTTTTGATAATGTACTAGGTTGAACAGGTAATGATCAAACATTGCTGCAGGCCAATGAAAACTGTGGTGTGGTATGAATCAAGAGGCATAATCCTCTTGATTCATGCTATGACATGCTATGGCAGGCAAACCTTTTAACAGTGTATGAATCTGTTCAATTTTTCATGCCTGGTACCAATTTTCCTTCCTGCTTGAAACAATAAAGTAAAAGTCCCTTCCCCTGAATTCATGAGTACTGAGCAATTGTACCAATCTGGATAACAAGTTGTTCGACTTTTTTTTGACCCCAGGATGGGGAACAGAATACACCTGTGTTTCTCCTCTCCTTTTCTCTCAAGAAGAGAAAGTTCGTATCTAGAACCTGATTTTGCAAGTGGGGAAATCAATGCGCAGGCAGGGAAATTGGACTGAGAGCCACATTGCAAGCTGGTGGCCAGCCAGATACAGAATACAAAAGTCTGAAACTACAAGAGTCCAGTGGTATTTACTGCTGATTGTAAATAAAAGGTAATTGTAAATAGGATTATAAATAGGAGGAATTTTCTTTACTACTTTCGTAATGCATTCCTGTCTTCAATTCTGTGCAATTACCTTAATTAAAATTGTAAGAAATTTGGGCTACCCATTTCGATTTACTGGATTCTTCCTTCTCTAGACCCCTGAAACTTTATAAATGGTATGTAACTACTAGTTTTTCTTATAAGTGTGCTTTATATATGGATATCAACACAGAAAAAAAAATATTAAGTTTCATTAGTGGACATTTACTAACCATCTTTTTCTGTATCCTTCAGACAGACAACAGTGTCAGGTAAAAGTCCTTTCTCTGATAAAGCTGACCAGTGATCTATTGACAGAGGGTAATTATCCACTACCCATCCTCCTTTTTCTGGAGCACCAGGAAACCTGTCTTTGTTCTTCTTCATAAGCTGTTATAAAATGTCAGGTTCAGTAACATAAGAAGACTAAGATAGTCTGCGAGCTGTTCAAAAAGACTGCACAATACAAAACAATTTTCTAAATGTTATTATTTTTCGCTATTGTCATTTCAGGTCAATAAAAAGAAATACATTTATAACTTTATATGCCTGAATGAAATAAAAACATTTTAAACAAAAAAAGTTTAATGTGCCAGTAGTTTTTTAAGGTTGCCTATAAAGGATTTAGATTCCAGTTTCAATAGTTAAAAACCAGTGAACAAATTTTTAAAAAAGTCAAGATTCTTGGATAAACCTTAATATACAATTATTTTCAAATACTTGTATCTGGTGTTGAGCTCTTTAATAGTGACGAAGAGTATAAGAATAGGGCAAGCATACAGTGACACTTTCCTCAGCTAATTCTCCCAACCTTTAACAATTTGTAGCCCTGGTATTTTCCATAACAGAAATAATTTTTATATATATGTATGCAGTAGTCCTCAATAGACTTGTCTTTCATGATATTGCTCAGTCTCTCCTCAATCCTGTGTAAGCTTTCAGACTATGTAATATAAACTAAACTGATCCTTCAAACGGAAAAATTTAGAACATACATCGATAATGTATAAACTATTACAGGTTGCTCTTAGAAAAAAGTGTTTTGCTATATAGTACTTGTTTTACCTCTGCAATAGCTGTCTCCAGTACTTCAGCATATTTTTCAGGTGACAGTGTAACTTCGGAGACTGATGCAATTTTTATGGCTGCTTCTACCATCGCTTGAACTTCTGGGTGGTCAGCAGTTATCTCTGACATTCCTAACAGTATAGATATTTTTAAAGCACTTCACAAAATTCCAAAATACTGATTTCCTCTGGTAAGGAATAACTGCTAGGCAATTAGATCCAGCCAATTCATAATTACAGTGCAGCAGTCATTTTAAGCAATATTACACAATCATACTGAGAAAGAATCAAATACCAGTTCTTCTGAACGCAGTACTAGAGGGTATTTCATAAAGATAAGTTTTAAGATCTTATTTTATTCTCTCATTAAAAAAAATCCATCTTTTTAACTGTACAGTATTTTCTGTCACTAAGTGAAATATTATTTCAATATGAATGGAATTACATTTGTGTACTAGAACAATCAGGCACCTGCAGCACCTGAGAGTTTCCTTTGATTTGATTTCTCTTTGATTCCTAAATCAAAAGCTTGTCCAGATTAATTTAAAAATCAATACAAATCATACATCCAGACAGTATATTGTCAACAATCAAGAAGCCTGAATTCCCTAAGATGCGTAAAACATTCATATTGGATCCATATTTTGCTATTAATTGCTGACACAATGGACTGTAATTGTTTAAAAAAAAATTAAGGAACACTCAGAGTTATTTCATAGCTTACATACTAATTAGATAAAATTTGGTGAAGGACTGTTTTATGCAAATACAATATTGCTATTGGAAAAAATGCCATATTTACTTTCTGTAATTCTGCCAAGATGTCTCACTGACTGCGTTGATACTTTTTTGCATGTACAAACTTACACATTATCAAGTTATTTTTGCCAAATTACAAGCTCCCTGGGAAAAGGACAATATCTTACTAAGTCTTTCCATTCTGCAAAAAAACTCAATTCAAGCAGCAAAAACTCCCACTTCTGAATTCAGGTCCTCTCTTCACTTATTTTTTTTTTTGTTTGTGTGCAAATTAACACCTATTCTCCTTATCTATTAAAAAATTCTGAAACAATGTTATGCTATAAAAAGATACGTAAGTGAAAATACCAAACTTTTCATCAAAATACATGCTTAGCTCCAAAAAAGGTCAGTGTGAGATTTCTAGCCTGGGCACTAACACAGCATTAATTGGTTGGTATCTTTCAATGACAAAATTAACCATTTTATTTTAGGTTTCTCAAAACAACAGTTTCAGCAACAAGGAAAAATTTTAAAATAGTCCTACAAGTGTAAATGAGGAAAAAAAATCTTTCAGTTTTTATTTTGCAAGACACACTGAAGGCATGGAATGACATGCTTAAAATAGATAAGATTTACTTTTTACCTTCTTTGATGATGGCAGATTTTATTGTACTCCTCTCTTCCAAGTTTATTCCCTCTCTAGTTTTAGTGGTTTCTTCAGAATTATCTGCTTCTTTGACACTCCTATGTACTCACAAGTCTCCTATAGTTTTGAAATCATACTAATTTCACAGAAAACTAGATCAGTAAAAACCCCTTTTCTACAAATACTTCACCACAAAATCCATCTCACTAAGCCAGCTACTTGTGAGCCCACTCTTCATCTGCCATCTCCCAATCTGTGGAATCCCTCAACAGACCTCCTAGGAATCACAAGCACTTTCCAGCCCTAGCGAAGGCAAGAGTAGTACCCATCAGCCTGTCAGAAACAAATGGCTCTCTAGCAGTACCAGTTTTTATATGTCTGTTTCTCCCCTTAAAAGAAAAGATCTATGACAATTTACATCCTTCACCTGTTTGTGGCTCTGCTTTGCAATAAAATTGCTTGAGCTCTCCAAGGTTATTAAACATCAATAAGTTCTCATTAACCCCAATATGATTTCACATACCTGTCCTCAAAAGTATTTACATAGCCAGGACTCTGGAACATAACACTGTTTAATGGTTTTAATTTTGGTGTTAGTTCAACATTATTCTTACTGTAATACCAATGTTTTTTTTGTATCACTGTCAGCTTCTATGTCTTGCAGCACCAGAGGAATATACTGACTTCTTGTTAGATATGTATCTATCACAAGTAAATTAAATACAGTGATTCCTTGCTTAGCTGAATAAGGCAAAATGTCTTGATTGTCCATTTGAACCACAACTAGAGGTACCTGGAAAGGGTAGTTCCAATTCAATAGAAAAGAAATAATTTTGAAAAAACCCACAAAATTTCCTGCAAAGAGAAAACCCAAATTTTGTTTAACAGATATTAAAAGAACATATTATTTTCACCTTTTCAAAATATTTTCTGAATTCATCAAACTGCAAAAACCTGGGCAGCTTAAGAAGTCTAAGTGTGACCAGAGCTGGAGAGTCTTGTGAATGTGCCATCTGAGACAGGAAGGCTGCTCCAAAGTGGAAAATCTGTAGATTGTGGGTTTGTATCAGCCTAGCCGACAAACTGCTTTCTTGAAGAAAATTCCAATTTTGCAGACATTTAACTTATCAGAAAGTCATTCAAATGGAAAGTTTCCAACCAATATCAGTCAGAAACAATTTCCTATTTCAAAAATAGCTCAGAAAACTCCTTCTTTCATATGGCCCTCAACTTCAGAGGATTATATATGATATAAAAAATACTGAATTCTACTCATATATACCCTTCACTGCATGTTCTTTTAGTTTATATTTAATGCACAACTCTAACAACTTCTGTAGCATTTTATAAGTTGAAGTGACAGCAATTACTTCAGTTAAATAATCTAAAGCAAATAAGATAGCTTCAAAGACTGCAAAACACCTTATTCACCTGATTCACTTGACTGTTTTTCTAATTCCAACCTATTTTTCACTGCTGTTATAGCCTCTTCTACTGTATCCCTTCGCACTTGCTCAATGTTTTCTTCTCTTAATTCTTCCATATGGGGTTGAATGAGTTTGGCCATATCAAGAACCTAGGGAAATTATTTGAAAAAAAAATATCACAGAAGAGAAATAAAGCATCTGATCCAACTTCTATTTAATGAAATAAATTTGAAAAAGCTTGGCAAATTTCAGAAAAATTAACATATTATTCAAGTGCAGGGGTTTTATCTTGTGGAAAAAATAATTTCTAATTTTCATTTACATTTAGTTACCTTTGATACAAAAGTTATTCATAATATTATTGTGCTAAGACAAACAATTGACACATAAATAAAAATATTTTTGAAATTTATCTACTTTTATATAAATGAATTTCACTAAATTACTATGTTTCCTCTGTAATGTGCATGTTAATAACACAACAGAACGTGCTTAACTGATTCCAAAGCCTCAGCTGATATCCTTGTTATGCAAGACATTTATAAACCTACCTTTCCTTTATATTTGTGTGCAATTAGGTTACAAATAGTTGTTCTTCCAGAGAACGGAGGACCAAATACTAGTACTTTACAAGGAGGAAGTGGCATTGGTGGTAACAGGTAAGGCCGTGGATTTAACATAAATGCTTTCAATGCCTCTGGGGATGACAGTATGTACATTTTACCTAGAAAACTTAAAACAGAAGAGAAGATAACAGGTAAAAGCAGTTATCTTATAAAATAGAAATAAAAATAAAAGGTGTTAAATTCTGCTAACCTGACAGCTAAGTCTGGGTTTCCCATTACAATATCACCTTCCTTTAGAGCCACAGGACACGCTTGGCCCCATCTGCTTCTACGCCACCGATATCTGCGTGCAATTAGTGCGCAAGATGACAGAACCCGGAAAAGTTCATCCTGTTTATTAAAACAGCAATAACAGCACATGTAATTTTTGTCTGAAGCTACATATGCCTTGTTTCTAGCCCTTTTTAAAATATTTTTTGGAAAGTAAGCAAACCTAAAAAGTAACCCACATCATGCTTTTTAGAATATTTTTTTTAATTTACATATTTTTGAATTCTAGGACAACCTTAAGGAGAAACTATTTACTTTTTCAATTTTATTTAATAAAAATAGTACTTAAAATAGTTTCTGTAGGCTTCATTTATTATTTTCAGAAATTTAAAATGATAAAGACGTACAAATCAGCCATTTATCGAAGATGACAAAAAATGGCCAAGATTTCTTCAAAAGGGGATGAAGAAAGAACTATGTGGGGGAATAGCAAAGCCAAAGTATCTCTTTTAGGCATGCAGAAATGTCATGTGATGCAAATAAGTTTATTAGAGCTTTTACAGAAGGTGAATAGTGAATGAATCCTAAAGTTTATGGTGACTATAAATTATTCAGAAAAGTATGAACAAGTGCTGGCTATGAAGAACTGAATCTAGGAAGCCAGGCATTAAATAGCAGCTTTATGCAGAAAATGATGATTTGTCACTGACTATCACTACTCAGGAATAGATCTTGGAATTATAATACATGTATCAAGGAAAACATCTGGTCAATGCTGAAGAGCAGTCAGAAAAACGACCTGAATATTCGGAATGTTTAGCAAAGAGAGAACAGAAGATAAAGATTTGTTTTATTGTATAAATCCTGCCATCATTTTTAATGCTATGTGCATTCTGCTATCCTAATATCAAAAAGTACTCATTAGAATTGGAAAAATTTCAGAAAAAGGTAATATGACTGATCAATCACACAAAGAATTTTTCATGTAAGAAGAAATAAGATTAGACTGGAACTCTTCAGACCAGGAAAAAGACAGCTGCATAAGGACAGCACGGAAGTCTGAAATCATGAGCAGATTAATATGCCCTATTAAAGGGCAGATACAGGGAATAAAACTATTTACTGACTTTTGCATATCAACAACTGGAGGACTCTGAGCTAAAAGATGGCAGGTGCAACCCAAAGGGAAGCAATTATGTATATAATGTCAAGTTAAGCAGCAGAATTCCTTGCCCCAAACACTGTGGATGCTAAAAGCTTACACACAGACAGACACACAGATTAACTAAATAATAAATATAGATGACCTCTGACACAGAAAGTCCTTCACTTGTGAATTGGTCAGGGACTGAGAAAACAGAAAAGTGAAGGGAGATATGTTTCTCTGAAAATGTATAGGGGGGTCTCCCATTTACAGTTCCATTTATATATTCAAAGTGTTTTTTAAGAAACAGGAAAGATGAGTGCAAGCGAATATAGGTGAAGACATTTATGCAAAGACTTCTGTTTCTCAGTTTTAAGGGACACAAATTACAGTTGTCATGATTCAGAAAAAATCAGCACTAATTTGTCATGTTCTAATTAATTACAGAAAATACAATGTATGTGATTTCAGCTATGCAGGATGTTGCTAAATTTGTATTAGCATGTTGTTTCTCATTCAGGAAAAGAGTGAAGACTGAGCTAAGAGTCAGCTGTTGAAGTTGTTATACTTTGGCTAAAGTTTCTTTGTTTTCTTGGAAGGAATTCATTCTTCCTTCACTGTTGAAATAAACGTTTTATTCAAAATTTTATTATAATCACCTCATTATTTTTTTTAATGACAGACTTTTTTCGTTTCATACTCTTTTAAGTGGATTTCAGTCCCAGAATTATCGTAAATTCACATTTTAGAAAATCAAGGCTCAAAAAATGCCCTTAGTGCATGGTTAAACAATCTGGTTGCTGTGAAACAAAGATGTTATAAGCTTACAGCAGAATATAATTTTTTTTAAATTTTATCAATCACATTTTAGAAAAGTATACTTACATTTTCCAATCCCTCCAGTGTTTCTTCTTGCTGACTTTGAAGTCTAGTTATGGGAGCTCCATTTTGAACACCCAGAGATTGAAGTCGAACTACCACTGACTGAAGAGAAAATAATTCTTCACTTAGTACTAATCAGAAATGCTTTTGTGATCAGAAAGTTTTTCTGAAATTGTAACTCATTATTTATATAATGGCTACATATACACTAAGGCCCAGTTTCTAGCTTGGAGTCAAGATAGTTATTGAGCTGAGTTTTAACAAGCTACATGGCAGTGCAAAATGCTGAACCACAGCCTCATTATGTTGTGAATCCCAAGCCTTCTAAAGGAATAGGCTGTGAAGGATTCTTTCCCACAAAGCAGTGAAAATATTCAGAAAAGCTCCAATCTGAAAATGAGGAAAACCTCTTTAGGAGATGAGATTATGCACGCTCAGAAGTAATACAGCTTTGGGTAATTTATTTAAAAAGATACGTGAACCAGATGTCTGCCAATGCAAATCAGATGATATAAAATTTAATTGAAGTATTTCCTGAATGTAATCTTACTTGTATGCAAGAGTTCTTTAAATGAAAAAGCAAATTTTGTCATGTTTGGACTAGTTTCATCCTTTGCCTTACTTATAGGTAAAATGGTTGGAATCATTACACAACTTGATTGCCTTTACTATAAATCTTCTGTTGCAATGTTCACAAACATTATAAATGAGGAAATTCTATGTTCCAACTCTGCAAAATTAATTGGGTTTTTTTCCCATAGGACTACTCTTGGTAGTAAAGTTAAGCATAAATTGAAATAATACTTACAGAATTGTAATTGACTCAATTTGTTTCTAACAACAGATTGAAACTGCAGGAGCAGCTCACTTCCTACATTGTCAAAGACAACCTCTCACTTCCATTTTCAACCTTATAGTTTGGGTTCTGATTTGAAGCAACTCTTATTTCTGATGCAGAGGATAAGATTATTTACATTCAAATTTCATCATTGCAGGCTTTTTAAGAGGGAGAATGAGTTGCTATGTTATGAGCTAAAAATCTAGACACAAGCTCTCAGCAGAATTGTTAAAAGAATGAAGTGTCTTCTATTACACTGTAAAACAATAACAAAGTTCATAAACATTCTGCCATTATTTTAGGCATCAGCACAAAATAAGTCAATTTTGTAAGTACGTAGTACTGAAAATGTTTTAAGTTCTAATGTTAATAATGATATTTTACACTAATACACAAAATAAAGAGCTAAAACCAGATGGATATACTACAAGAGTTTGTAACCTCCTTGAAAATATGTAACGCATATGTAAGCCTGGGGGCGGTGCAGTGAATCTTATAATTGTTTTAATAGAGCAACAAAAGCAAGCATTGCAAAGGTCATGTTTTCTAATAGTAAATAAATCAGTTTAAAATTTTGCCAACACCTTAATAAAGAAAACAATCCGCAGAATCGAGTAATTATTCTCTAGTGAGGGTTAACTAAGTTGGTGCATAGCTTACAACAAAGAGATCATCTGGTTGCTGATTTCCATCCAGTTCAATAAGATACTGGGAATCGTGTTCAGCCATCAAGTCCTGTTTAAGAACAGAGACATACACATCAACTGAGTAGTTAACCCGACAGTGACATCGAAGCTCATCCTGTTCCTATACATATCAAAGGCTGGACTCCTGTGGACTTCAGCAAAACTAAGATTCATTGTACTGGTGACTTGTAAAATATTCTGGAGGGAAAATTTTATTTGGTGATGGATAAATACAGAGAGAATTCCAAAACTGGAGTTACAATAGTTCAGAAAAAAAAAGATTAGATACCATAGCTAAAATGCAAGACAGCTACAAAGTATCTAGATACAGGAACGTTCTGTGTATGAAACAACTTCTAATTGTCTAAATACCTCAATCCTCTGCTGGAAAAACAGTGACAATGTCAATTAACAGATTTCTTGGAAATATCAGCCATGAGACCAATCTTTTAATTTTGGTCCTGACTGTCAGTTTCTGTAACATTTGAACAATATACTTGATTTTTCTTTACTTCCAGTTTTCCCATTAGTAAATAAGAAATTAGACTAAAATAGATATCCCATGTCTGTTGTTAATGTCTCTAACCCCAAAAAAGCCTAGTGAAGGTGACTTACAGCTTCCTAGGTAATCTGTTCCAGTTCTTCGCTACACTTATGGTCACAGTTCATTTCTTTGCATCTAGTCTAAGTCTTCTGTACTACAAATTATTTGTTCTGTCTTTGGCAGAAATAGATAACTAATTACTTCTTTCTAATACTCTTCTGCAGAGAAGAAAATAGTTTGTGTTTCTCATATACAATGGTCTTACGAATACATCCATAATATTTGCTTTTGTACAATAGCAGAACGTTTATTGACTCAGTTTACGGCTAACTAAAATCCCACAGATTGCAGATTGTCTGCAGTACTTTGGTGTAGCCAACTATTTCATGTTATTGTTGTACATTAGGTTTCCTCCCTAACTGTAATAGTTTCACATTTATTTCTACTCAATTTCATCCTAACAACTTATCAAGAAATCAAAGTCTGTTCTCCAAAGTTCTTTCTATCTACCTATCCCAGTACAGTGCAAACTGCACATCTCATAAGCTTTTTTTATTTTTTTTATTTTCATCATCTGAACCTCTACCTGGGCCAATGATAGGCTGCTATATTCTTTTAATGTATTAGTGGACCACTAGGTATGTTCACCAACATATTTATCATTAGTGAAGTCTAAGTAAGACCTAACAACTACTGTTGAAAGTGTTGGAAGTTTGCTGTACATTCTAAAGTAATTTAATCTAAGCAAGTTTTCATTAGTTTGTTTAAGAGGAATCCATGTGAGATTGTATAACGATTAACGATATGACAGTTTCTGCTTTCCCCTTCACAGCAATAACAGACTTGTTATTCTAGCAAAGAACATTATACAAGTTTTACACGATTTTATCTATAGGTTTATTTAATCCGTAGGGAGTTGAAGGGCATAAATAAAAAGTAATTGTCAAGTTTGCAGCAAATATATTAGGCTTTTCTGTTGCTTATACCAAGAGATTAAAAAAAAAGAAAAAAGAACAAATTATTGCTTTGGAGCTGGGTGCTTTTTTGGTGTTTTTTTTTTTTTTTTCATTTGGTTGGTTTGGGTTTTTTTGGGGGATAGACATAGTAAATCCAATTTTCCTGAACACAACAAGGAAAGAAAAAAACAACGTACAGCTGCAGAAATTAAACAGGTGATAAAGCCAACTGATGGGCTAATTATTTGGTATAAAAATCTGCAGGCAATGAAGCTGGAGAGGAAGGGAATTTATTGTAGTGGAAGGCAACGGATGCAAAGAGCAGATTTCTTATGGGATTGCATGCTAGAATGGATTCTGGTAATAGTGATGGTACACTGGGCTCTTTAAGTACTTCACTTCCTAGATTAAGGAAGTGTCTGTGGTGGCAGGTATGGTTTCACTTTTAAAACTCAAAGTGGATTACTTTATCTAGGCTACAGAGTAGAAACAACACCTACAGATGACAACTTTGTACTATTGATTTCAGTATGAATTTCAGATCTTGGGGATATGTTGGAGCATGCCTTGTGCCTACCTCCATATAATAAACCTCAGAGTAAAAAAGAAAAAAAGTAAAAAATAGTGCAAGATATTTTAAACAATCCTTTGTTATGCATAATCATAACATTTTGCTTTTTCTTACTTCTAAAGGATGAAGCATTATATCCTTATACATTCCAATTCTTTCCTCAGCATTTTCAAGAATATCTTCAGGCCTCTGCACTAATTGATGCAAAAATTTTGACATCTTAAGTGGATCTTCTGCAGTCTGCAGAATGAAAAGTTAAATACTTCAAGATATAGAAATCATAGAATCATAGAATCATAGAATTGTCTAGGTTGGAAGGGACCTTAAAGATCATCTAGTCCAACCATCAACCTAACTCTGACAAAAATCACTAAACCATATTCCTAAGGACTACGTCAACCTGTCTTTTGAACACCTCAAGGGATGATGCCTGGTAAACAAATGTACTAAACTAATTTTTGTCTTTACTCAAAGGTAAATAAAGTAGCTTTCCAGGGTATTGCAATGAGTATTAGCTCAGTGATTGCTGACACTGATCCTATCTTGATGAAGTGCATTTTCTGCAAATTGAGAGGAATGTGCCTAGAACTTGCATTGATAAATCTCTGGCCAGAATTATAAACCAGAACAATTCAATCTGAATTCAAAATTAATACCTTCATGGAAAAAAAAATAAAAATCCTTTTGTAGTAGTCTGACACCAAAAACAGGAAACAAACAAGTATGCTGCAAATACTAGTACAACTTGCTACAATAAACAAAAATTAAGAACTCTTATTTGCTTAGACCAAGAAACAGACAATATAGAGTCATCATTATCCTGATAGACCCCCTTAACTTACAGCAAGAAACAGTTCAGTGACTTGAGTTAGAAACTGAATCCAGGTTAAGCTATACAATAATCACCATTTCCTGTCATTTAAACCTACCATTTAATTATTATCCCACATCTCTTAAAGCAGAACAGAAACTAAATTAAGATTAGAGTTCAGCAAAATTAATTCATAATGTAGTATGGTGATATGTTAGAATATTGGAATTTGTTCTGCTTTGTCTAGAGTACATTATAATACTTTGCACTATTTAGAAATTAGCAACATTTACCTCTTCTTCCTGCTCTTCATCTTCTTCTTCATCCTCTTCTTCATGCTGATCTTTCTTATGCTTTTCAATAACGTTAGAATCCCACTGGCTCCTCTGATATACCTGTCCTGAATCAGGGTGTTGCCTTTGTCCTGATATTCTTTGGCATAAGTCATAGTCTGAACACTAGTAATGAATAATTACAAGGAAATAATGTATTTATTGTATTGCTATAATAATATTACTTTCCTGAAACTGCAGAATGGGGAGTAGGAATTTGTTTGGTAAATATTTGGATTCATAATCCACTTCTCCAATAACATTATGAACAGACACAAAATTTTCAAAAGCAGCAAGTATTAAACAAAGACTTGCATAGTTTTTCCCCACCAGCATTTCACACTCTATATCAGGAGTGTAGCCTCTACTTGAGCACATTTTACAATGCAAGTTATACCTTGGGGTATAACAAGTGTAGGTGTAGTTTACAGATGAAAGTATTTTGCAGACAGGCTTGTGATTGCTCTTGCAATTAATGCCAAAGTGGTTTGGACTTGAGCGAGATTAAGTCAATTTTACTGAGTGCCTCTGACCTCTCAGAGCTCTACTGTTACCCAAAAGCACAGTGCCATTGTGTCAGAGGATAAACGAGTTCAGCAGTTTGGAGCTCTGGAAAAGTAAGCAACAGTCTTTCCATAAAAAGTCCTGCAGACACAAATTTAGTTTAACATTAAGCACAGATAGATCTGGATGTGGTCTGTGGTGGTAAAATTATTAATATTTAAGATTTGAGAGGTCTTCCTGAGAAATTTATCCTAACTAAAACATTCCTAACTAAACATGAACAGGGGAGCAGAGGGGGAGACGCTGTCTGAATGTTTGCTCATTATGATCGAAGTTAATAAAGCTTCTATCTGACCTGTCCTCAATTGTACTCGCATTAATACACACTTGGAGTCCCCAGATCTCCAACAAGCCTCAAGATGGGTATCTGAAAATTCTACTATGGAATTAGGGGTGGGGCACAACAGAAAATAAATAATCGCTCTTCCTTTCTAAATCACTAACATCTACTCTTCAAACATATATGAAAAACCTGAGATAACAAGAAAATATTGTAGTTGTTAAGGTCAAATAATTACAGAACTGGAAAATTGATTTCTACAGAAAATACAGATCTTTTGAAATTACATTGCTAGCAATATGCACACTATACTTGTTTTCCCGGGTATCCCTTGAAATATTACAGTACTTCAGGATATTTCTATAATTTTATGGTGAGTCATACAGCTGACATGAGTGCTATATGACATAGCACATTTTGAAATAGGGAAGGAGAAGTTTGATCAGATATGGTTCTTTTTTCAAAGATGAATCTTCTGTCCTTTTTCTTGGAGAGACAAAATTTCTCTAAATTGGTCTGCCTATAGCAGTATTTCATTATTCCCAGACTTATCTAGAATCTCCCTTCTTCCTTTCTTTTTGATATACTAAAAATGGTTACAATTCTGACATATCTGGGAAAACAGCTTGAGCACACTGAAAACAAAGGCAAAATTATTCATTTGACTTTGGGGCAATGATTTTTAATGAGCATTCAGTCTCAGTTTTCTTCCCAGTGGAAAAGATGATGTAACTACATGAAGTCAAGAATTCTGTTTTTGTTTTGAGTGCAGTTAGTATCCCTCTTCTATTTTTACTGTTGCACATGAAAATACACACCACATATTCTCAAGAAATGGGATTTCTCCCTATCTGGTATTAACACAAATGAGGAATTCCTGTAGCTGAAAAAATCAAAGCTGCCTGAAAAGTAGCACAAAAATATGTTTCTCTGATGTTTTAAGATCTTTCCATGAGCAAATAAGAAAAGGTTTGAAGTAGACATTCACAAATTTTCAATCATCTGCATAGTCAAGCAAACTAAGTCTCAAAAGTATGGAACGTGAAGAACCTTGTCAATAAAACAAACACAGATAGACTAGGTCCATGCACTGAAGCTTAGCATCTGACAAACCACACAGATATGACAACTAGAATCAAAATCCCAATGAGAATGGAGCACGCCACCAGAAGCTGATTATCCAGAGTTGCCTTGGCAGCTCATTCTGCACATTCAGAGTAAAAGATAGAAATAATCTAGTTGATAATAAATAAAACATTGCAAGAGGAAGGGCATGAACCCTTGTTCATGATTATACATACCATTACTTTGACTGCATGGAGTCTGGCAAAATTTGGTGTGGGATAGCTGTTATTCTCCCTGGTGAATAATAGCTGGGCACAAACTGGACAATGGCACAGGCCCAGGGCCTTTCCCAGTGGGCAGTCTGGACATGACCACCCCATTCTGACTCACAAGACAGGTTGGCTGTGTTCACCCAAACCAGCTGGCCTGATGTCTGAAGAGTCACTCTTGCCTTGTTTTATTTACTAATAAGGACATAGCCAACAAGTCCATTCTTTTAAGATACATTGCGAAGGTCCTCTAAATCCTACACTAATAATGATTTATGTTTCTCTGGTTATATCAGAGTTGCTTTTGTAATGTATCTGGTATGTCACACTACTATTCATGAAGAAACTGAGTTTTGTAAATGAGATGAATTAATAATGACTAAGAAGCAGTTTTACAACTAGTGAGTAAAAAATAAAACAATTTGCTTTCTAACTTCCATATGTAAAAAGTTTCTTTCTGAAATACATGACTGGCAGATGTAAATGTATCCAAAACCCATAAAATCACGTCATTCAAAGTTTTCTTTGAATGTAAACCTGTATCTTCTAATTGGTAGAGCTGCAAAGACTGTAACTGCTACTGAAGTTTTAGAGGCTCATTATTTTACATAAGTGATGTTTGTAATGGAACAAACTAGAGAAATTCCATTCCAATATAAAAGAGAACAATCTCTTTTTCCTCAATAAATACTATACTCAAATGCACAAGGGAAAATATTACCTTTTAAGTTATGCAGCAAATGAATTTACTAATAGTTAGGAAAACAACTAGCAAGTTACTGAAGGTGACATTACCTTAATGTTAATCAGGAGATCTGGTTTTAATTTTAGATTCTTTATTTTCTCTATTTGCTGTGAAACAGTCATGTATTCCTCTGAGAGAGAAGGAAAACCACTAAGAACATAACCTGTCAAACACATTTTATGAAATATATTTTTTAGAAGGTTATTTCAAATATAGGACTAATTATCTCCTTTAAACAATACATCTATTTATTGGCACAATTTTAAACCATGTACAGGACATTGCAAAATTATCAGTTAAAACAACATAGGATTGGTATGACACTTTCTGATCTCCCATACTGGTAAATTAATCCCTAAATACACTCTCAGTTTACAGATATTCCACAACCTGAGGAGCACAAGATGGCACCTTCTAATACAAATTAATTATATTTGAACAGTAATGGAAGCAAAGTGTGTCACAATAAATCTAGTTCATTCTAAGAAGTTTAGGCTATCAATATACTTACCATAATGAACAACTTCTGGTGACTCAATCTTTTTCAGAATCATTTCTGTAACCAGTTCTTCAGAAATACTTTGACCTTTAAAAAGCAATTCTTGACACTAAGGTAAAATGCAAAACATAGTCTTACATAATATATAGTTGTCAAGAATGTGACGAAACTTAACAGAAGACTAGACCTTTACCTTAAGCCCATACTCTGTTTCTTCCTGAATATTCGTTTGAATTACTTCCAAAGCTGAGAAAGCACATCAGACAAAATAAAAGTAAAATAACTTTAAAAAATTATTTATTTATATACAGACAAGATC
>JAOXNO010000024.1:73549154-73580855 GCA_028565335.1 Limnodromus scolopaceus | reverse complement strand
TGTTCTGTCACTAATTACCTGCGAGAAGAGACCAGCACCAACCTCTCTACAGTGTCCTTTCAAGTAGTTGTAGAGAGGGCCACATGAACCACCATACAGAACTGGGAAAATAACTTGATTATTATGTGTTACCTATATTCCCTTCTGGAGAAAAAAAATAATTAAAAAGTGATTTTTCTAAGCCTCTATATAACTAAGAGCCTCTCTATAACTATACTGTATTTCAGCACTTGCATTTCTGGCAAAATGGTTACTTGGTCCTTATCAGTATTCTAAACCAATAGATATTATGAAGCCAATGCAATGTTACAAATATAGTGTATGCTTACCTTCTATGAAAATGCATTTCCATATTTGTGCTAGCTTTCTAGCTAATGTTTTCTTCCCAGAACCCTTAAAATGAAAATACACATTTAAAAGAAAAACAGGCAGAAGGAAAAAACCCCAAACATACTACACTGTAAAGAACATGTTTTCTTATGATAAAAACAATTAGAATCCACCATCAGGACTGGAGCCTCTGAGTTATGCACTGGGCAAACACAGACACTCTTTTTAATACCATCCTCTATTTTATATAGCATAAGTTTGCTAATATACTGTTAGTGTCCCTTGCAGTAAATTATTTCAAAAATAATTACACTGACTTTGTTTCTGAGTATCTCTATCTAAAACTCAGCTATGATTTGTGCATAAATTCCTATGAGAAACTCTTTAGGACTGAAATTTATTACCTTCAGTCTCAAAGCAAATTATGATGCAAACCTGTTCAGCCATAGGGATAGTATGCTTTGACTAAAACAATGAATATATAAAAACTTCCCTTGTTAGTCAACAAATCTGGTTTAAATACTGACAAAACATTTATTTTATCACTTACATGAGTCCTTAGGAACCAACATAACCACGAGTAATGACACCTCTAAATGTACAGCTACCTGAATGGGATTTTGCAGAACTCACCATCTTCCACCCTTGGGATTATGCCCTTTTTTCAAGGGCATACAAGAAGACCTTTTTCATCAGTCTGTTTGCCCTAAATAAATTTTGTGATTAAATAAATAGTAAAAGACCACAAATAAATCACACTCCCAGTTAACAGTGCATCGACAAATACTCCAGCCTAGTCATACCTTACATCTTGTGTGTAAGGATATAGAGATGTGATGAGGATATATGTATTTCATTTTGCTTTAATGGCATTATGCTTTTAGCTTCAAAGAAGTGTCTTATTTACAATAGATGCTCTACACATCAGACATATAAATAAAAAATATTATAATAAAAATAGAATATTTAATTCCCTGTCCTCTTGGCCACACGTGCAATTTCAACCCTTTGTTAAAACTTGCATTAATATCAAGTATCTACTGAAGGCAATGATTTCAGATAAGAATATAAACTTCTTATACTTTTTTTGCATTGTCTTTCAATGGGTATTTTATGATGGTTTGGTCTATAAAAATGTAAAGTTATCTTTTTCATGTACCTAACAGAAATCACACATGAATGCAGAGAGCAAGCTGCTAGAGGACCTTCTGTTCACACTTTCATTGCAGCTTCCAAGGCACCAGTGGTGTGTTTAAGCACATACCAGATTCAGCATAGACATAAGGCAAGCTTGCACCAAAAAAGAATCCCCTTTAGCGATCTAATACACTAATGTAAAACCACACGTAGAGTCTCCTACCTTTGGGAAAAAGAAATCTGAGACGTTTTTGGTTACAAAACATCACATGGAGGCCAGAAATTATTTGAGAGAAAGAGAGACCTTGAATTATAGCTAAAATATAGTACAAAATTCCCTATCAGGACACCTTGACGGATTTCAGTTATTCCCAAATAAATGACATATAATTATGTCAAAGTTAATTTACGTATTTAATATCTCATTGCATGTTTTTAAGTCAGTACATTAACCTGAAGGTTCTTTTATGCCTATTTATGTCTTTAACCCACTAAGTTTTTTTAAAAGTTAGAATACTGAAATAACATAAAAACAATCAGTTGCTGACGTGAAAAGAGAATAAACTTTTTGAGCAACACGTGACTTTTAATTACAGTAACACTTCTAATTGTAATTGAATGGTCACTCAGGCCAAAAACTGGCTTAATTAAATAAGATCAGAAACTTTACCACACTCTGCAGGGTTTTCAAAGTGGAAAAGATAAAAAGTAGGTCTTTGATCTTTTTGGCAATGTTACTAAACTAATGTTTTGAAAAGAAAAGTAAAATTGTTAGCAGAATTTCTGAAGAAAAAACTTCTACTAGACATCTTACTGGCTTTCCAAGGACAATGAAGCAAGCAGGCTTGGACAACAGAAAGGATTTTTCAGCTTCATCTTCATTGAAGATGTCTACAAAGGGCTGAGGATGTTTTTCCTCTTGTGAAGCCATGTATTATCTAAGATTGGGAGAAAAAGAAGCTTGTTATAAAATACAGTGGCTTACATATGTGTAAAATGACATGTATTTTAAAGTGGAACTGAATAATAATGTGATATAAGGCAAATTGCTTTGTTAGAAAAACTGTTATAAGAAGAAAAGCTATTAGAGAACATACACAATGCATCCATTACTAAGAGAAGAGTCACTTCTGAAAAGTAAGGAATTGTTGGAACCTCTCCTAATACCCAGCTGCAACTACATGGTTGTTGATAATGACTTCTTCCTGACTCTCAAACTGTCTGTAGCTCTTTTTTAAAACAGCTTGTAGTTGTTTTATTGCCTTTTTCTTCCCGTTCCCATTACCTCATAGTTGTAACTTCTCTCTGGTCCCTGAAATGGACCATGGCCCTGCTAAGACTTTTACTTCTGAGCTTCAGACACAGAAGAGCCCCATTCTGGTCAATGGAACTACTTGCTGTGTCTACGGCTAGGTACACAAATAAGGTTTTGCAGAGTGACAGAGTGAAAGACAAACAAGTTTCACATTAAGGTAGGCTGGAGCAAAATTTGGGTGGCCTTTCAAACAAATGGAGTCCAAAAATATGAGGAGCTCAATGAAGCATGGTTTGAAGAGCACAACCTTCGCTTTCTGTAGAGGGTTACTTAAGTCTCAAACACCCCACTCCTTCCAGTCATTTTTAAATTAAAAAAAAATTACTTCAGCATGAAAATCTGAAAAAGTCTGTTTTGAAACATCAAACCAAAGTGCTGTGACACTTTCAGAATAAGACCTTCTGAACGGTAAGGGACAGTATTTTAAGGAACAGACCAACCCTCTGTTTCTCTCAGGGAAACTCACTGGCTGAACTTCACCTGGAGTTCCTGGCAGTTTCACTCCTTCCCAAGCCTTGACAATTAAGGGGCGACTTCCCAATCACAATAACCACCACAACCGAACCAAAGAAACAAATCGGACCCCCCCCGGCCCTGACGAAATACCTAGCACGGCCTCCTTTCCCCTCCCGGCCCCGCCAGCAGGCCCCTGCCCGGCGGCGCCCGGGCGATCCCCGCGGCCTGTTCCCCTCAGGGCCGGGAGGTGATGGTGAGGGGGATGTCACTTACGTCGAGCGAAGTGCGGGGGAACGGGGGGTGACGGGGGGGAATGAGAGAGCAACGGCCGCCGCCACCGGTTTGTGTACGCCGGTAACCCGGGCAACCGATGGGCCACGCCTCCCTCTCCTTGGCCACGCCCCCTCTCCTTGGCCACGCCCCCTCGGGAGGAGCATGAAGGCGGGGAGGGGGACGGGGCTTCGGAGCTGTTCCTGGTGCTGACCCTGCAGCTGGCGGGGCCTGGCGGGAGCAGCGGCCGATACAGCCGCCGGCGCCTCGCCCCCCCCGGGCTGTCCCAGCTGCCCGACCCCGCCGCGGGGCCACGCGTGAGGCGTCTCCCCGGCGGGCGGCAGCGCAGGCGCTCTCTCCCCCCGCTCCGTGGGCGCGCCTGCGCAGTGGCGTGCCGGCACTTCCGCCTTCCACCCCGTCCCGGCAGTGGGCGGCGGGGGCTGATTCTCGGTCTCCAGCCCTGTCGCGTTCCTCCCCCCCTCCCCTCCCCACCTCGTCCTGGCGGGAGCTCAGCTTCTCCCTTCCCTCGGCTGCTGGCTGGCAGCCCCCCGCCTGCCCCCGCCGTGCCTTGTATCGGGGCAAGGCCCGAGCCCTGCGCTGCCGCCATGCCGGCGGCCGCCGCCCCCATGATCAGCTCCGTGCAGAAGCTGGTGCTGTACGAGACCAGGGCTGTAAGTAGCGTCTGCCCCGCCGCCGCTCCCGGGGGGGGGCGGGAGGAGCCCCGCCAGGCCACAGCGGGCGCTGCCGGCCGTGAGGCCGGGAGGTTTAGGCCCCGCAGCCCTGGTGGTGCTGGTGGTGTTGGCGCAGCCACCGGCTTGTTCCCGCTCAGCCGGGCTCACGGGGCTGACTCCTGCCGTGGCGAGTTCAAACCGGGCAGCCGAAGCTGTCTAGAATTAAAGGATTAAGGTTTCTAGTTCAGAATTTAAACAGGATGGCCGAAGTGCTTACCACCCGTGCCCGTCTATTTACTTCTGAGAGATTTCGGTTCTCGTGTGGAGCGGCTCCCAGAGTTTTCAGTCTGACCTCTGGCTGTAAACTGTTGATTTTTAGGATTCCTGAATATTCTGCTGCAGAATTCCTAGGGCCACGCTGGTCACAGTACTCTGCCATCGGCAAAAGGGGGTTGGAAGTTGAAGTGCTAATTGCTTCTTTAGCCATGTGATGAGCATGTGAGTCAGAACGCGATTCTTGGTGTAAATGACCTGAGGTAATACCACTGAGTTTATCATCCCTTTAGCTCCCAACCGAACGTCCCGGTGTAGTCTCTCTGGTTTCATAGCATGTTGGTTTTTCAGTGGAGGTAATTTCGGGTAGAGTTTGGTACCACAGCTTTAAGCGCAACAATTAGCTCCAGTTCTAGGTTCAGATGTTACCTGCAGTGATACAGTTTTCATGCTGAAGCCAGTGTAGCCTCATGAGAACATACCAAAATGGCAGATTAAAGCATGCAGGATTATTGGTACCAGTAAATGCAAAAATTGAGATTTCTCTTGCTTTCCAGGATGTTACTTGTTTTCATGTATGCCTAAAGAAATTTTGATGGCCGCCTTAGCATTGCTGGAAAATGTCATTTGTTACTTTATTTTCAACTAAATTCATGCTGTACTGGAGGAGGGCAGTGGGGAAGTACGATTCCTGAATCAGGTCCTGAATTACTGAGTTTAGCTGTTCTTGGCTCACAACCCATACCACTTTCCAGAGGGCTGAGATTTGGCTTTTTGTGACTGGCACACATAGATATCGGGCTTAATTTTCCCTCAGTTTTAGGGCTCAGTTGCACAGAGGCAACCTGCCATTTACAGAGACACTGTTACGCTTTGGGGCTCTGTCAGCTGGCTGCAATTCTCCAGGCCTCTCCGGTTGGTCCTGTTAATTCCGGAACCACAGTCTTTCACGTCTGGTTAGTGGTAACTGGCAGCATCTGCCCGAATGGGCAGGCTTGCCCAAAAGCTTTGCTGTCTTCAGAATTCAGTAAGGGTCAGATCCAGCAGTCCTGATGACTCCAGGAGGCGGAAGGGCTTTGATCAGCCGGGAGAGGCAGTGGTTTGTGGATCAGCACGTGCCACTTGAAATGTCTCGGCTGAGTAATGGTGTCTCAAAGCTGTTAATTCAGTCACTTCTTGTGGAAGATGTAAATGGAACACTTTCCTTGAATATGGTTATATGTTCTCGCTGAAAAATAAAAAGGTATGCTATACTATGGCGAGTTACAGTCCTTTGAGTTTTGAAATTCAAATTCTAGGACTTTTTGTTCAAAGAAAAATGCTATAGGAGTCATTTTTGGAGTAATTACTTGAAAATGGGTGATGCGCTTCATAAAATCACAGATCCGTGTAGGTTGGAAGGGATTTCTGGAGATCATCTAGTCCAGCCCCCTGCTCAAAGCAGCTTCAGTGAAAGCGTGATGTCAGGGCTGTGTCCAGCTGGGTTTTGAATGCAGATTCTACAGCCTCTGGAGACAACGTGTTCTAGTGCTTGACCAACCTCCTGGTTAAAAAAGAAAAAACAAACAACAAAAAACAACAACAAAAAAAACAGGGAAGAAATTCCTTATATTAAGTTGGAATTTTGCATGTTTCAACTTGTATCTGTTGCATCTTGTCCATCCACTGTTCACCCCTTGAAAGAGTTTGGCTCTGTCTTATCTACACCTTCTCCTTATGCAGTTTCAGACAGCAGTAAGGTTCTAACAAAGCTCTCTGAGGGCTGAACAAATCCAGTTCTCCCAGTGCATCATGTGCTCTGTCCTGCTGATCATCTCAGTAGCTCTCTGCTGGACTCACTTTGCTATGTCAATGTCTGTCTTGTACTGAGGAGCCCAAACGTGGGCTTCAGACTTGATCAGGTCACAGAGAATTTTAGAGGGAAATGTGGTGTTACAGCTGATTCAGTGTCATGTTGGGCTGCTGACAAAAATTCCCACTTCTTCTCCCCGAGCTATCCCTCCTGCAGCCTGCTTTGCATAAAATCTCACAATTATGCAGTCGCCAGCTGTGACTGTTAGTCACTGGTATGACGGAATCATCACCCAGACCTAAAATTGAATAGCTTTCTCCTGGTTCAGGTTACTCTTCTGATTTCCCTAGGGCCATGCACTTGCGAGATATGATGTAAATGTGTGGGACCAGGAGTTGTATCTGATATGGGGTAACGTGAAGCTGTGTCCTAAGCTTCCTGGTGGAGACGTTGAGTGGGCAAGGAAGAGATAACGTCTCCATGATAAAGGAGGAAGAGACAAAATGGATGAGAAAGTGGAAATGGTTAGAGAGGGGGTTTTTGGTTGGTTTTGTTGGTTGGTTTGTTGGGTTTTTTTTTTGAGTTAAGAATGCAGTAGCATTATTTAAGTGAAACAGGAAAGGCTCTGGTACTGTTGTTGGAGTCAAACAAGAAATACTTCTAGAGGTGACGAGAACTGAATTCACAGTGTCCATTGAAACAACAGAGCAGAATTCTGTATTTTCTATTAATGTTTATATTTGGGGTAGTTGCTGAGACCTGCCTTTTAAACTGATGCTTTTTGTCAATAAATACCACAGAGATGTGAATTATATCTCCTGTTCATCCTGGGAAGTTGAACGCTTGATAGAAGTAGTCATAAAAATGAACCAAACCAGTTGTATTCAGACCAATGCCTATTATCTTTCATTTTCTGCATATATTTACGGCTGAAGTGCACACCAGAGGGCAGTAAAGATATTCCAGCAATATGACTAATAAGAAACAAAAGGTATTTTCTTCTCTTCTTCAGGAGAAGATGGAACTTTTGTGTTTTGCCCAGATGAAGCCCACCTAAAAGCTGTAGGTTAGTTCACTGGAAATTATCATTCCCCTGAGGTGGTGTGACATTGAACAAGTCAATTTGTGCCATCTCTATAAAGGCATATCACTTGCCTATCTTTCAGGTTATTATGAGGCTTAATTAATATTATTGTATTCTAATCAGGTTCTTCTACAGTCTCCATTTCCACAGTATCCAAATGACTTGCACAAGCTTATTAAACAATGTGAATAGCATAATTACCTGTAGTTGTTTCTGCCCTTTTCCCCAGGGAAAACTACGTGGGTTTGGTTGGGATTTTTTTTTTTAAATGTCATTTCTTCTAAAAATAATTTGAACATTTTTATATAAACAAAGCCAAGGTTTGTTTATTTAATGCGATGATATGATGGAGCAGAGGATGGAGTTGGGACAAGAGACGGAGTTTTGTGAAACTTAGTAAACCACTGTTTCTGTTTTAAATGTCTTGTTATACTGCCAGATATATGGGCAATTAAATAGAGAGACTTAATCAACTGGTGTATGTGGGATCTGAGACCATTTATCAGTATGACAGATACTAAGTGGAATAGCAGTGATGAGAACACCACAAGTTTTGGGGGTATATGCTATTCAAGCAGAACAGAAATAAAGTTCAAAAGTGATAGCACCATACTGGTTGTGAAATCTGTGCCTTCAAATATCTGCCTAAGTTGGTTTGGTGACATATGTTTTATTCTTTTTGTCCTGAGTGTCATCCTGTAGTCACTAGATCAACAGGAGAGAGATACTCTTATAGATTTGGTTTTGTTGTGAATCTACTTTTCTGGATGGAAGGGTGATGAGGGGTTTGTGGATAAATAATGGCAGATGGATGTATTTAAAGGTAATGGAAGGAAGAAGAAAAATAAGTATTTTCACTTTTATTTTCAAAATGGAGTTTTATGGCCCTAATACTAAATGAGTATTTTTTCTTGTTTAAAGTAAGAATTTACTTTATGAGTACAAATGTACTGAACAAGGGGTGAAGATAAAATAAGTAACAAGAATGAGGTTATGAAAAAGGGAACAATCAGTGGTGGCCTAGCAATGAAATTAAATATATTCAACATGCAAATTTGAAGACAGGCATAGTAAACAGTGGAATGACTGTAAATATTTTCGTGTTGTTCAAGTCAAGGATGGTGCTGTGACTGGAACACAACAAATGGAATATTTAATCCATTCTGAAGTCCTGTACATAATTTTCTATAGGAAAGTAATTGAAAATAAAAATAAATGACATAAAGTGCAGTCTTACATAGATGCTGTCAGATTAACCTAGTTGTTTTGCACATCCTCATCTAAAAATTAGATGACTTTATGTATTTAAACTGAATCTTCTGTGGAGGTGCAGTGCCACAAGGAAAATCTCTGGTTTTGCTAATGGCAGAAGGGAGGTTAGTAGAGAAGTCAGTGTGAAGTGAATAAAGAAATGTTTCATAGGGTTGATTTTTTTTTTTTTCCAAGTAATAGTTTTAGGACTGATATACTTCAGTATTTTCAGTAATGTTATTAGCCCAAAATGTGGGCCAGCTCTGATTAGTTTTGAAATATTGCCAATAATTAGGATGATCAGAGATAGTAAGAAATGATGATGACCTTTAGGAGTAGATAAATAGTTTTAAATAGACTGGGGTACTATGAAACTTTATGCACCTCAGGATAGATTACACACCAATAAAAGTTTGTTGAGAGTTTATCAATTCAGAAGCAGCAGAGGAGAAGGATGATCTACATGTTTTATCTGAAGAAGGGGTGGGAGGTGCTGCTGATGAAGTATGACTCTGAAAATGGCAGGTGTGGTCATTACTGAGAAATACTAATGTACCTCTATAATGAGACCTTGTATGGTGTAAAGTGTACATTTTCTGTCCATATTCATTTAAGAAATAAGAATTCAACCAGGAACAGGTCCAGTGAAGGTCTAGTGAGGTAACAGATGCTAGAGATGTCTTAGGAGGAGCAAAGGGACAGCAAGATTTCTTTAGTCCATTGAAGTGAGTGCTGAAAAGGCATCCAGGTACTTGTTTCTAAAAGCATTCCAGCAAAATAGATGCTAAAGAGGGGAGAAATATTTGGCTAAAGGAAAATGTATGGATTGTTGGTTAATAGATTTACCTGAAAAGTTAGAAGGGAGAATTCTGAGGAACCTCTCAGTGGAGTAGCAAGAGCGAAGTCCTGTTTGGGAGAAAAAACCTTTGGTTGCGCTGGGACAAGAGGGAATTACCAAATGCTGTGGCTATAGAATGCAGAGTGGGTAGCCTTTCCTATGTGTCCTGAGAGCAGTGCTTTGCAGGGTGTGTTATTAAAATTTCTCATCTTGGAAGAGCTTATTTTGAAGAGTTTCAACAGATGATGGGAAGCAAACAGGAGGCCAACTGAATTGTTGCTGTTTTAAGGTACCTCCCTTTGGCACTTATCTCTTCCTTTCTTCATGTCATTCTGCCATTTTCTATGAGAGGTGAAAGGTAGATAGTCGCTGAATAGCTGTAGATTCTATAGGTTCTATAGAAAGAAAGAACATAGTAGAGTTTTTGTGTAGGATATACTAGGATGTACCTTACATCCAGGTGTAATTTTTTTTCTCCCCTTCTTTGGTGTAGTAGAGAAAAAAGGCTGAACCCATACCTTTTTTAGCTCTACTTAATATCTTGTTAATGCCTTGTAGATTTCTGTTCTACAATCCAGTGCAGTACATATTGAAACTACCACAAAAAGGTTGAGGAAGAGGCTTTTCCTTGCATAACTTTATGCCTGTTGTGAGGGAGGGTGGGGGTTTGATGTCAGCTAACATTGCGCTGCCCAGTTAGGCGTAAATTAAAGCAAAGAGATAATAGCATGCTGGTCCAAAGTCAGTGTCCGCATGAAGGTTCCTCATCTGGCAACCCAGAGTGTTTCTTTAGTTTGACAGAAAGTGTGACTGGCCCATAAATGCCTTCCTGTGTTGGGTGAGGGTGCTGGGGGGCTGCAGGGCGGCCTCTTGTGAGGAGAGGCTGGGCCTGCCCTGCGCCAAACACAGCCGGTTCCAGCTGACCCACCACAGGGCCTAATAATGTAATTGAGAACGAATTAAAAAAAAAAATGCTATGTAGCAGCTGGGAGAGAGAAGAGTGAGGAAAAATGTGAGAGGAAAGGCCCTGCAGAGTCCAAGGTCAGTGAAGGAGGAGGTGCTCCAGGTGGCACAGCAGGGACCCCCTGGGAGGCACCAGGCTTGAGCAGGGGGACATTTCCTGAAGGAGCTGCAGCCTGTGGAGCGGACCCGTGCTGGAGGCATGAAAAGTGTGAGGTGAAAGCAGCAGCAGAGAGGAACTGTTAGGAACTGACTGCAATCCCCTCATTTCCCACCCCCCTGCGCTGCTCGGGGCAGGGGGAAGGTGGAGGAATCAGGAGTGAAGCTGTACCTGGGAAGAAGGCCGGGGCGGGGGGGAGCTATTTTACTCTCTCTCTGCTTCTTGCTCTCAGAACCTATTTTAGTTGTCAATAAATGACTTTCATTTCCCCCAGGCCAGGTGTCTTTCCCCTGTAATGGTAAATGTTAGGCAATCTCCCTGTCCTTACCTGGACCCATCACCTTTTCCGCCTCCTTTTCTCCGCTTGTGCTGCTGAGGAGGGGAGTGGGGCGGGAGGGGGGCGACAGCTGCCCCAGGGCAACCCACTGTGTGTCCTTAGGGCTTTGTGGCTTTAGACATGTCCATGGGCTCGATGGGTATCCTTTGCAAGCATCTTGTGTCAGTTCTGAAGTGTTTCCTTCATGCTACTTGCAGGTTTAAAAATTGGCTGTATTAGTGGAGTGCCGTATTTTTTCAATTAACTTTTAGTGTATTTTCACTTTTTTTTTTTTTCCGTGCTGATTAAGCTGTATGTTGCTTTTTAACTGATGAGTGAAATAAATTGTTTACAGTGCTACCATTTCTTAGTGATAATTAGTCTATAGAAAGAAGTAAATCATAGTTTTAGACCGGGAGTTCTAAGAAGTAATCTTCTTAAAGAGAAAAAAATTTAAAATTGTGCAGAGAAGGTTTGATTTCAGAACTTTATCCTGCCATTATGAACAACAATTTGCAGTAAGAAGTTTTTCGGTTCGTTTATACTCCTTTTAGAAGCAGCTATTTTTATTTGTTTGACTGAATCAAAGGATTGATAAAAGAGGGTGTAAAGACTTTCAATTAGATTGCTTTGGTTAAAACTCAGTCCCAGGTGGAAGTGAGTAATGATTGTTCCTATCTTGTGGTTGCTTAGTGATAATTGTGCAATAAATTAAGCTTTCAGTCCAGATCTCATAGGCAAGTACCTGCATGGTGTGCTGCCGTGGTTGGTAAAATCCACTTGTTAACAAGTTTCAGCAAGGCCAAGGGCAGACTAGACCTGGAAACAGCATATTTCATCATCTTCAGGTGATGGTTGAAGGACTTTGGCAGAGTATTTGTGAGGAAGCCTGCACAGTTTCTCCTTGTGTACTGTTCTGTTGAGAGAGTACTTTGTTGATCGAGGTTGTCCATTTATCTAAATGCAGTGGCTTTGCTGTGGAGTTTGGTCATTTGAGACGTTTGGAAAGTGCTTCAATTTATTCAGTTCAACTTATTAACAAACAGAATGAGAGAATAAGGATAGGAACTCCCAGAAAGGTTTCTGTAGCTTACCTGTGGATTGTCATTTCTTTTACTGTAATGATTTCTGTTAATCAAAATAGTTGTAAGCAGAACAGCACATTTTAGCTTTGATTAATTTTGCAATTATATTACAACCTCAGAAATCAATTTATTTGATGCTACATGCTCAGTGTTGTGTTGATTTGGTATTTTTCTTTATTCTGTCCTAGTATTTGTATGATGGCAAATTTAATTGCAGTACATGTCACTGATGTGGTTTTATTTGTGCTCTGTATCATCCAGTGAGACAGACTTACTTATTCATTAGATGCATAAATTAGGTAGCAGGAGCAGCTAATGCTGAAATGCCTTTTTTTTTTCTTGTTTAATCTTTGCATTGTTAGTTTTCCTATTATCTTTGTTTTCATTTCAGATCTTGAAGGTGAATATAAGCTGGCATATCATGCTGTTTTTAGAGTAATTCTGGGGTTGTTGATTGTCAGCGAGTCCTTAAAACTTCCCAAGCAGAAGTATAATTTTGGCTTTCCGAGAAAGTGGCTTCTTTCAGTCCATTGATGCTGGGCTTTGACACTGTTCTCAACTGACCTTCCTTAATAGATTAGCCTAGCTTTCTAACTTAAAACAAACCCCCTAAATTAGTCCTTAAAGGACTTCAAAGAGAACTTAAGTACCGTTCACTATGATGGTTGCTGCCGTAGTCTGCAGATAAGAGTTACTTCTCATCGAGTCCCACTGTGCTGCTGTTCTAAGCTCTCGAAGCTGGCACCGTAGCTGTGCGTAGCTCATTATAGCAGCTGCAGAGGTGATGTGAGTGATATGTTCCTCATAGTGCTTCCTTATGTTATATAGGTCTATTAAAATGGAAATGGAGAACTATCCAGCAGAACTGCCTTAGTAATACATTTGCAACTCTTCATCCATCTCTCCCCACCACCACCACCCTGCCACCCATGTGTCACGTTCCAATTTTAAATGTGGTCTTTGGTCCAAACTGCTGTATGGACAAGCATCTTAAAGTTGTACTGTTCCGTTTTAATTCAGGATGACTTGTTGGTAACCATAGGTTTCCAACCTATAGGAAGAAATTACACTCATTTAATGAGCTGCACATGGGGCGAAATCACTGTATTGCAGTATTATGGACTACTACTTAAAATTGTTTGGCTTTAAGTGATTAACAGTTTTCTACAAATAGAGAAGCAGCACTCTTTGTACTACAAATAGATACAATGTATTTGTAATACATTACAACGTATTACAAATTAATTCCCTCTGCCCATTCACTTTCTACGTCATGAAGACAAAGGACTATGTTATGATGGCAGCGTCTAAGCAAGTGACTGTCTTAGTGGCTTGATGTTTCTTCCTGGTGGGTGATACCAGCAGAAGAGCTCCATCCTCCACCTTTGTGCTATTCAGTGCCACACACTGGGGGCTCTGACCCGCTCCCTGCCCTTATGGTATCTCTCCTGGGGAGCGCAGATCTGGGCACTAAGGGGTCTCCTGCAGAGGATACTCTGAGGAGGGCAGGCTGGGGAGCCTTGTTTAGCCAATCCCTGCAAAAAAAGCTGATAGGGAACAGTTTCCTGTTCCAAAGTACTGCCTCAAAGGCTTCAGTGAGGGAGTGCTGTGATGGCATGTGGCTTTGAAGGGCCTTCTTTACTGTCGTTTAAGAGTAAACAGCAAAACTTGCCAGTCAGCAAGCACTGTAATGTCAGTGTACAAGGTGGGGCTGGGAGTTAGAGGTGTTTCCTTTTATACCTCTTAACTTTGAGTATTGTATTTTATTTTTTGGAGCTTACTGACTGTGTAGATGTTTTTGTGATTTCAATGAAACTCGAGAGGGTTTTAAGTTGTTCTCCCACCTTAAATATTTTGACATCAAAAAAGTTTCTTAACATGTAATCAGTATAAATTATGAAATTCTGACTTTTGTGTGAATGTTATTGATTCCTTCTCACACATCTTAGATCCATGTGACTTCTAAAGTTAAGAGCTGGCTGCATAGATCCACATGAATTTGCCATGCTTTCCTACTAGGCTGAGCATTTATTAATGAGTTACACCTTGCTGTGTGGTAGCACCACACTGATTAAATGAATTAGTAAAATGAGAGCTACTTATAGCAAGTCAGTCCTGCAACCTGTGCTTACTGTTAATTCCTCTAAATGTAAAAATTCATTTATAGTTTGATACCCTTAAATGAGAGATGAACACATTTGTTTATCTGTGGTCTGTCTCATATTTTAAATGAGAAATAAAGCTAGTCTTTAAAAAGAAACTAGTATTTTTTTTTTAACAGCATAGCTGGTCACATTAAACTCAAGTGTTGTGGAAGAATATTGGTGAGAAGTTTATCACAGCAAATATAAATAAAAAATGAAGAAAACTTGCAGTACAGTAGTACTTGCATTTTTTCTGTGTTTAGTATGGACTAGGAAAGACTAGTTGGCAGAAATACCAATGGACTACAATGTAGCAACAGAAGTTTTAGACCATGAAAAGTTACAAGCTTGTGTGTATAACCTTCTAAATTTGGCATAGCAAATGGGAAGTGGTGGCTCCAGTAGTGGCTGGAGCAGGATGTAGTTGGTCAGTACCTGGTGTAAGTTGCATTTTTTCCTCTATAAGCAGGTTTACATCTTTCCTCAATTTTTAAATTTTTTCCTCCTTGTGCAGTGAGGAGAATGAGGTCATTTAAGTTGTAAAGGTTGATTGTATACAAATGTGCCTACCTAAGGTACAGATGTCTAAACCAGTTTATTAACAGTCCGTATGGAATATTAGATATTTTATGTTAATTGAAATGGATCTAGTCCAGAAACTATATAAACCACATTGTTGATGTTTTGTTGCAATGGGCTTTGATTACTTTATCTTGTATAATATTATTACTACTTCTTTTTTTTTAATGTAGCGGTATTTTCTCGTTGGAAGTAATCCTGCGGAAACCAAATACCGTGTTTTGAAAATAGATCGCACTGAACCAAAGGATTTGGTTATAATTGATGATAAGGTGAGCGCCTTCCTATTTAGGTTTTTTTTCCAGTTACTCCAAATAATACTGACTATATTGAGCTGAGTGTAAATACTAGATTTAATCTGTTTCAACAAAGGTATGCAGCAGAGTCATATAACCATTGAGGTTGGAGGGGATCTCTGGGGATGGTCTAGTCCTACGCCCGTGCTCAGAGTTATGTCAGCTAGATCGGGTTCCTCTTCCCAAGTTTTTCAGTTTATTATGTGTATGCTCCCAATGGTTTTCTTATTTTCAGCTATGATGTTCTAAGTGAAAAATACTTTTAATTATTATCTAGCTAAATTTTTACTGTTTCTGATATATCATATCTGAAGCAAAATAAACAGCAGCAACAAGAGTTTTAATGTACACAATAGAATATAACTTAATTCCTTTCCAGGAAGTTTATGGTTTAAAATCTTAACGCTTAAGATGTAGAAATATTTGAATTCATGTGTGACGATGACTATTTCTGTTGCAGTGAATGGTGAGTTGTGTGTGTAAAAAAAACTTCTGCCTGTTGATAGGACTGAAATAGGAGACAGGATGTAGAGCACAATTTTGGTTTAAGCAAATTCTACTATTCTCTGACATGAAATAACATTTAACTGCCAAAGCAGTAACTTAAGTAACTTTTTATTTTAAAGCATGTATATACACAACAAGAGGTGAGGGAACTTCTTGGCCGTTTAGACCTGGGAAACAGAACAAAGATTGGGCAGAAGGGCTCTTCTGGGTTATCTCGAGCTGTTTCTGCTTTTGGTATAGTAGGTAAGTGTTTTGTTTAGTTTTATAAAATGATTTATTTCTTAAACAGGTAATGCGTACTGTGTCGTGCTGTGTATCTTTGTGTCTCCCCTTGATTTTATTTATTTATTTATTTTAAACTGAAGAGGATTGAGAAATTTCATTCTCAAAGATAAATAAGTTTTTGTGTATTTTGTGAAAGCAGGTGGGCAGAGAGAATTCTCAGAGGTGAGAATTGTGCTATAACTGGTCTCTTTTTTATCACTAAGGGAGAGATCTAGGAAATAGGCAAACTCTAGAAGCTTGATTAAAAATCTCACCAAAATCAACTGATTGTAGGATACAAATCACCTGAATTCCAGAGCTCACAGAATGCTTTTTTTAAAAGAAAAGAAAAGTTGCCATCCTTTGTTAGGTTTTATTTCTTCATCACACACTATTCAGAAAGATTACTTAATTTTCTTTTTTGGTTAACTTTTTGCAGTGACATGTTTAAATATTTCTTTTTCATGTTTGAGCAAGTATCACTGACTAGTAGGTCAACTGAATTTTTAAATGCTGATCAGCTGACAATAATCCTAGAGAATTGCTTCAAGAATTTAATAGCTTCTAACTTCATCTGAAAGTTACTACTTTCCTCCCTGTTGTCAGATACTGAGATCAATATACTGGTGAGTGATGTCTCCAAAGTAAAAATGTTAATGTGTGCTCTGACAGCTCCCAAGAATACTTTGTGCTTTATTTGCATCAATGTATACCTGAACATCTAAATCCAAAGCTGCAGAGGAGGTGGAGAATGCAGTTACTTTAGAAGGTGCTTCTGAATTTTGCATAACAACTAAACATAAGAAAATATTAGTCTTCTAATCTAAAGTGGCAGATTAAGCAAACTTTCTTCTATATTCTTTTTGCCTATAAAGTATTTTGGAACTTATCAATGGATCTGCTTTTCAGAAATTCCTCTGATGAGGTTTATGTTCCTTAGTAACTTAGGAATATTAATAACATGGGTAAACCTAAAGAATCTTCTAACAGTCATGCAGCATTGGCTCTTTTTGCACAAGCAGTTGGTGCTTACTATCTAAATATGTGATAATATATTCAGTTAGAAAGTGGTTGTGTTCAATGAAAATTTTGCATCCTGTTTGTACGTACCCTTCTTAGCAGGAGAGTTTCTCTTCTGTAGCTGGACAAATGTATTGGTTATCAGATATGGTATACTATTTCTAGATTACTTTATTAGAAGTGATGTGCTCTCTTAGTGATCTTCAGATTATCTTGCACTTTAAAAGTATATGCTTTAGACATCTTCCATCTTGATTCTATCTAGTCATATCTGTATAAACATGTAATTTGAGGGAATGTAATTGGTCATTTATTTCTGCCTCCTGGCGCAGGTCAGAAGGACAGGGCTATTTTTTGTAGAATTGGAAAGGACAGCCTTGTTCTGTTCTCCGGTTATTTCATTAACCAGAGACAGTGCATGCAGTGCACTCAGAATAGGGGTGCCGATAGGCTAAGTTGTGGTTCATTGCATAGTGTTCAGAAGTAGAAGTCACTTTTACATGGGGAGAACCAGGGCAAGGGAAAGGGCTGGGTTTCTTATCAGAACTTGGTGTAACATTTGGTGAAATTCAAAGGATAATGTTCACATAAGTGATTTCTGTACCTGGAGGTTACAGGAAGAACTTTGACTGCTATTTAACAATTGAAATTCAATAGTCTGGCTGCTTCAAATGAAAGACTGTTTCTTATTATCGGCAGGGACTCCTGTCCTTGTGCAGGTGAGAGTATTTTTCCAAGGGGGGCTAATAAGGCAGAAGAAAAGAATCGCAGTTCATTCGGTCACATTGCAGCCTCCAGCAATGACAGAGAGGAAAATGTGTGCTTTGCTCATACTTCTTTAATTTATAATGCAAAGCTAAAAGAACTGAATATAAATATAAGTAAAAATGTGAATTGTGAGGGGATTTCCCCCCAGTTAATATATTTTTTGACAGTGCAGCAGTAACTGAGTTTCAGGCTCTTCACTAGTAGCAACCCTTCAAAGCAGCTACCTCCAAGAGCTAACTCACGTAATGTATTAGTTATTAAAACTTACCACTGCCTATACAAACTTGGGTTCAGGTGTGGTTACGTATTTCTAATTTTAATTTATACATTTGTATTGTATTTAAAGGTTTGTTATGCTTTTTCCTAATGATACCTAATGGAGACATCCAAAAAAAGTGAAGAAGCATGGCTGTGCCCTGTGATGTAAGGAATGAGGGTGGAGGCTTCAGGAGCCAATATAGGCTATTGCCTTTTATAGGCAATACAGTCATACACTGCCCGTTCTACCTCCTTAGCCCTCTGGACTTCAGCAGGGTCACGTGTTGATATCCGAGAGAGGAAATAGAAAGAAAGGATTAGCCTTGATGCTTTGAATGGCTAGTTTGGGGGAGATAGTGTTGTAGACAGGGAATATAATTCCCTACTGTTAAGGAGAGAGAGCATAAAGGTGGTGTAGGACCCTCAACTCCTTTTGCTGTTCTGTGCCCCACCCCAGCAGAGAATACATAAACCTGAGTAGAAGACTGGGGACTGAGGTTCCTCCTTACCCTGGAAAATTGACCTTTTGGTATCTGAAGTACGTAGGGTATGCCTTGCTCTGAACAATGAGAGTCCTATAAAAAGCAAATGCAAGTATCTTTAAGCAGCAACTTATTTTGAATTTTCAGTGTCTTAACTCTGCTATTTAATATTAAAAATATGCACAGTGGAAGGGAAAAAAATAAAAACTATGTACTTTGTTGATTAACACTTACTGGGGGTGAATTGTAAGATATGTCGTATGTATATATTTTTATATGTGTATATATATACACATAGTACATATATTAAGAACAAACAAAAATTCTGTGACGTCTTGAAGCAATTCTCATACTGTTTCTCAAAATATGCTTGTTCAAATCTACACAAACATCCAACTAATAGCATTTGAATGCTGTTTTAACAGGTTTTGTCAGGTTTTTAGAAGGCTACTATATTGTGTTAATTACAAAAAGAAGAAAAATGGCAGATATCGGAGGTCATGCAATATATAAAATAGAAGATACAAATATGATCTACATTCCAAATGACTCTGTAAGAGTCACTCATCCTGATGAAGCCAGGTAAATAATGGTGTACTTTCTGAATGTTTTCTGACCAATAGTGAACTGCAACCAGAAATTTCAGCCATAGAACTCCTTCTGTTGGTATGTCATTCAAGCCGTTCTATCTTGGTTTGTAAACTAGCGTGGAAGAATGGCAAGCGGGCCACAGTTCTGAGGCCTCTGACCTGGAGGGTGAATTTAACTGTTACAGTCTTTCAGAGCCTGTTGTCTGCATCTCCATATCACCTATGTTTCAAAGCTATATCCTAGTGAATGTGCACCAGGAAGCATCCAATAGAAACATTGTTGTCACAAGAGCAAAGTAATGCTAATATTGGTTTGTATTGTTTGGGGTACTGTTCTTTTGTTACTAGCTCTAGCATCATGTTAATCTCACCTGAAGACATCTTTTGTGCTCTTCAAGAAGTGCTAAGTAAATTATTTAATTTAGTGATTCTGTGTTGTCAGAGTTCTGTGAATGTTGGTATTGATAAAGGTTGATAAACTGACCCACTGGTAAGTTTAGCTTCTTTTTTTTCCTTTCTGTGATTTTTTTCTAAAGAAAGAAATGTTGACGTTGGATCAGCAGGGAATCTTTGTATGAAATGTACAAGTACATCCTGGTGGTGGTTTTTTTCAGGGTGGGGTAACAACTACTTTGAAATACCAGGCAAATTATATCAATAAACTGCTTTTCAGTCTGTACCAAGTGTGAATAGTCTAAAAGTTGCGATGGACTGTGATAAACTGATGCCAAGTAATAAATCAAGCCAATGGTAACTATTTAAAAAGTTTTCACTTTAAGATGTGGCTGATCGCAAACCTCAGTCTCCCTTCTTAGAATGCAGCAGACCACATTATCTGACCTATTGTCGTGGCTTGGGCTACACCTATATATTCATGGTGTTAGCCATTTTATCTTTCATAGACAGTGTTATGATTTCTTCTGAGAATTTGCAAGTGTATGACACACTGAAGTAGGTGTTTCTTGTCTTGTTCATTTATTGGAAAATAACTGTGAAAATATTTAATTATTGTATAATACTGTTGGGAATTAACTTGTGTAAGTCCTAGAGAATTTGACTCATGTTGAAAATAAAACTATGACTAACTAAAACTGCCTAAAGAAAAAGAATATGTACATGAGTAGACACTGGATTTAAAAAAAAAAAAAAGGCTATTTGGTGTATCTAATCTAGATGCTGACATTCTAGTGGAATTACTTGCCAAAACAATTACAGTAAGATAGCTAGAGAACTTATGGCAAGAGTCAATATTAATATGTAGTTTAATTTCTGACATCCTCTGAGTGACTTCTTGGGGTCTGTTTGGTTAAAGTGATAACTTGAATTATTTTGCTAGGTATCTGAGAATCTTTCAAAATGTGGACCTTTCTAGCAACTTCTATTTTAGGTAAGTATTCATTACTAATTCCATTAGAAAATTGTATACTTACACTTGCTATAAGATTCTGCTTTTTGTTGGTGTTCTGAGGAAATAAGACACGTGATCACACTGCTTGTCCGTTTTCACCGGTGTCTTTTGAACCTGCCGCCTTCAACAAATTGATTAGGAATGTAGTCTCCATGAAGTTGAAAAATGTATAAATCTTAGTGACATGATAAAAGATAGACACTGAAATTACTGTTTCCACTGATTGTTCACCTTTGTCAGATTATGCAGAAGTTCTTTGGAAAAGTAGTATATTTCAGGGGGTTTGCTTTTCCTGTCGGTTTTTCTTTGTCGATCTCATTTTCCAGAAATAAAGCTTTGCTTTGATTCAGAAACAAAGATACAGAAATAGATGCTTATCTAAGACATACCCTGTGTAGGCTGCATCTTTCACAGGGGCTTCTCCAGGGAGACCTTACAGCAGCCTTCCAGTACCTAAAGGGAGCCTACAGGAGAGATAGGGAG
This sequence comes from Limnodromus scolopaceus, assembly GCA_028565335.1. NCBI lineage: Eukaryota > Metazoa > Chordata > Aves > Charadriiformes > Scolopacidae > Limnodromus > Limnodromus scolopaceus. The sequence continues at coordinate 73,560,118 of JAOXNO010000024.1, read as the reverse complement.
GGACTCTTTATCAGGGAGTGGAGTGATAGGACAAGGGGTAATGGTTTTAAGCCAGAAGAGGAGAGATTTAGATTAGATACCAGAAAGAAATTTGTTACTGTGTGACAGTAGTGAGGCACTGGAATAGGTTGCCCAGAAAGGTTGTGAATGCCCCATCCCTGGAGGTGTTCAAGGCCAGGCTGGATGGGGCTTTGAGCAACCTGCTCTAGTGGGAGGTGTCCCTGCCCATGGCAGGGGGTTGGAACTCGATGATCTTTAAGGTCCCTTCCAACCCAAACCGTTCTATGATTCTGGGCATTACTAGTTGTCTTGCTTACTGCTTCATAAATGCCATTCCTGAGACCAGCTACTATTACACATGAGATTTTTGGGACAGCAGAAAAATGGGGAAAATGTGGTGATAAACCTGGCAGTAGTAGTTCGAGGACTTTAAGACTTAAAAAACAAAAACAAAAACCCCCTTTTGAAAGGAGTTGCAAGGTATATCAGTCTAGAACATGCTCCCTCTTGGAAAATAAATAGGTTTTGTCACAACTATATCTGTGGTGACCAAACCTAACAAAGTTTCGTGTCCGTTTTGTGGTTTTGCATATGAAAGCTTTTTCACAGTATAAACCCAGTGTTTTTCTTTTGTGCTTTGTCTCCTAGCCCTAAAGTTTACAACTTTTGGGTTTTTTTTTCCCTGCTTGGAGGTGATGAATGTATACTGTTTCTGTGATCTTGCATAGATGGGAATGGAGAAGGTTCTTATAGACTCTCTGATAAACACATTTATCAGCTTAATTTAAATTGCTTTTTGCTGAAATTATAGCATAATTCTCTGCATGATTGTAATATAAATCCTGGGCAGAATTAGAAGTTATTTAGAAGAAAACATTTGAGTTAGAGAGTAGGACTTAAATCTCAGATAAATGAAGTTGTCTATGTATATGGTATATGGACATTTGGCTATTGTACTGTAAACAGTTTTTATGTTTGTAAAGCTTCTTTTGAAAATCATTTGTATCATTTACCATTATAGAGTCAGAATCTGTGTATGTTGTTTAAAAGTCTTTTTTTTAAATGGATAAAATAGTACTGTGTTATAAATACAAGTACAGATGGAGAGTAAGGGCTTTCAGAAAAGTCCCATGCATCTACAATTATTAATAAACAATAACTGTCTATCAGTTACAGCTATGATCTATCTCACTCCCTTCAGTATAATCTTACTGTCCTGAGAATGCCACTTGAGACATTAAGAACTGAAACAACTCAGACACGACAAGAGAGTTTTGATATATTTGAAGATGAAGGACTTTCAACGCAGGGTGGAAGTGGTAAGCCAATATGCCTAATGAAACTAATGTTGTTTGTCATGAGTACATTTAGAATATGTTCTACTTAAGTTTACTTTTGAGAAACACTTGGGTATTCTGTATTGATCGGTAGTCCTAACAGTCGTGAGTTAATAAAAGATTACATAAAGTGTCAATTTGAATTTGAACAATGCAATTTCTAGAGGTGATTCATCATTGTTTTTTTAATTTGCATTCCAACTCAGGAAGATAATTGAACATGCTGACATTTTTCAGCAATTGATTCTTCAACTTACTTGTAAGTCTCCCAATAGGAATTAATTACAAAGAGAGTGGGAAGCAATAAGTGATTAAGTACTAATAAATCTATTTTGTTTCATATTAGAGAATATTGACAACAGAGGAATTGTATGAAGTTAGTATCAACTTGATTTAGTAAGCTCTATCAGGAAGTCTAAGAAAAATTATTGATTTAAGTTGAAAACTGCAGCCTTCAGTTTGGTTCTAACATGTTCATAAGAGCGTGAAGATGACCGGCCAGACAGGAAAGCTATTTTCTCTCCCTTTTGCTTTGCATTTCAAAAAAACAAACAAACAAAAAAAAAACAACCCCAAAAAACCCAAAACAAACCAAAAAACCCACAAAAAAGCATCCCCCTGAAATTCTTAATATTGAATTTCATTCTGTTGAAGTTGGGGTTTTTTAATGTTTTATTGCCCTGTGACTTGTACTGATTATGTGAATGCTTGTAAAAAAATTAATTTTTTTTTTTTTTTTACTTTTTATTATTGTATATGTGACACCAATTTTTTACTTGTTTAATCATGAAATATCAGCAATAACAGTGCTACCTTTGATTCATAACGAATACATTGCTGTAAAAGTGGTTGCAAATAGCTCTGGAGATACAACTAAGCTTCTTAGGTAGTAATAGAACACCGTGCCTTTCAAATACACCACTGATAAGCTGAACAATAGGATACTGCTACTATTTTGCTTAACACTATCAACTTGATGTTGGAGCCAGCTCAGACACAACACAGAGTGTGGATCTGTACTTGTACTGGTTATAAAGAGGCTCAAGAGCCTCCCTGCATTACCAGCCTTAGTCGTAGTCACCTGCTGTGTAACCTCTCTTGCACAGAAAATATAATACCTAACCTAAAGTAACTTTAGTTCTTTGAGATAAAAGACGAGTCGTGCAATTCATGCTATCTCTTCTAACCCAAAGTGAACCTTCTGAGGCACTGAAGAAGGAATTACTTGTCCTGCTTTCTGTACCTCCAAAGGGGCCTCTGAAGGTCTAACGAGTATTCAAATACTACAGTGAGTGGCAGTCTTAGAAAAATTGGAAATCTTTGTAAATGCTGAACTTCAGCATGTGCCTGAAGTTACTTGTGTTTGGTAAACTTCAAGGATGCGAGTAGATGATACGCTGAGTTGCAGTCATGGAGAATCAAAATAAAGGCCAAATGACCTGGATTTTAAAAGAGTTCAATACAGGTAAGCTTGTTTCTTAATTGCTAACGGGTTTTCATTGTAACAACTTCCCAGGTGTATTTGGGGTTTGCAGTAAGCCTTACGAAAAGTACGTGTGGAATGGCAAGCTTCTGGAGGCAGTGAAAAATACTGTTCATCGTGACTGGCTGCTGTATATTATTCATGGATTCTGTGGGCAATCGAGTATCCTTTTACTGCTGTAATGAATGTTGGTTTATTGACTTTTAAAAAGTTTGAAGGTATGAAATACATTGAATTATTTCCTTGTCATGTGAATACTTTTCCATTTTGGAATTATTAGTTCATTTTTATTTTCATTACTTTCCTAGGTTTTATGGCTAAGTGGGAAATATGGTTATATTCTTATTACAGGGTCCTGACACGGATAGACTGCATTCCCAGTGAGGCAGAGTTTGTAAGCATGGGGTTTAGTAATAAAGAACCTGGGAGGATTTTAAGGCTCAGCTGTATTTTTCATTGATATTTGAGGAAGGAGAAAAAAAGCTAAACAAAACTGAATTGCTGACATTGACATGTTCTCTTACCGATCTCCCTTAAAGCATTTTTTTTAGTGACTTAGATTTGCAGAAATTCTGTTTCTGTTGAAGATGATGGTAGAACATCACGCCTGCTGTGTGAAGAGAGTTAACAGACATCTGGGCATCTGCGAGTACTTTTTCCTGACTACATGTTATTTAAAAGGGCTAAATGCATCTGTGTACATTGTAGTAGGAGGAAAAAAAGACTGAATGCATATCACACTCCAAAGAAATGCCGTCTCAACATCTTAGTTGATAAGAATTTAGTATATTACAGAGACAGTATGTCTTAATCATCAACAGTATCATGTTAGTTCAAAAGCCTGTCAACAAAATATCTGGGGAAGCAAATACAATTATGAAGTTAAAGTCAGTGCTGTCTTTGCAAAATTTAATTTTGATTTTTCATGATTGTAAGCATGCTGGTCATTGGCTTGGTCTCCAGACAGAAAAGTAGATCTGTTTTCATATCCCACTATTTCCTCTGGGGTCTTACTTAATTAAACTGCTAGCTGTGGATCTGACCACCAGCATTATGCCTGCAGCTGCTTTGTGAGTGACAATAGTCTTTGCTCTAGGTATTTTGATGAGCAGATGTTGTCTTGTCCTCTTTCTTGTGCCTCCCTTCTGCTATAAGGAAGAAATGATAGTCATACTAGACATCTGATTCTATCTTTTTTGGTTTTAATGAAAAATAAGAAGTCTAAAAGAAAGCCACTGCTGCATCCGTAGCTGTTTGCTTCTGGCTGTCAGTTGGTGTTACTTCAGTAGTTGCAAATTCATCTACTTTAGCAGACAAAGAATTAGAGGGTGACTAATATACCTGATCTGAAAGTCAAAGCTCCCAGGCTTTAATCCTAGTATTCACAGAAGTAATATTTGCATCTCACGGTGATTCTTGTACCTATTTTACCTCTGTTACCACTTCATAAAATAGAAATACTTCTCTTCCAAAGGTTGTGAAGAGTGGTTGATGTAATGTAGATTCCCTTTTCAAAATTCTTCAAAATGATTGTTGAAAAGGGCAACGCTTTCTCCCAGCTGCAAAAGAAATGTGGAAGCGATGCTCATCTCTGTTAAGGAGATTTTAGTAAAACAGATGTTTCACCTTCATACATCTCTTTTAGAATTTTTTTTGCTTGCATGGAGTGAGTGAATGAAAAATTGCACGACATGTGAACCTTAACTTCTTTTTCAAGAACTGTTAATATACGGTCGCCCTATATATGTTACTCTGATAGCCAGAAGATCAAGCAAATTTGCTGGAACACGGTTTCTGAAACGAGGAGCAAACTGTGAGGTAAATTAAATGTGATTTTAGGGATTCCTCTTTGCACACTCCCCACCTTCCTGAACAATATGCAAGCTTAAGCTTGACTGACTGGAGAACTGAAATGTTTTAGAGGGTTGTTAGGGCTTTGCTTTAAATTGTGCTATTAGAGAATAAGTCTTAACTGGCAGTTCTTTTTTTTACATTTACAGATAATGTTACTGCCCAAATAGAGGAAAAAATAATAATGTAATAATATACATTTAGGGACAAATGGGAATTTGACCTTCAGTAATGTTCTCACTACTATGAATTGGTGTTTTACAGTTCAATTGTATTGTTTGTAACGATCAGTTCACTGTCATTCATGCAGCTCTGAAGTGTCCTGTCTACATCATGTGTATTTCTGTTTGTTTTAGGGAGATGTTGCTAATGAAGTGGAAACTGAACAAATACTTTATGATGCTTCAGTTATGTCATTTTCTGCAGGAAGTTATTCTTCCTATGTTCAGGTTCGAGGATCTGTGCCTCTGTACTGGTCTCAAGATATTTCAACTATGATGCCTAAGCCTCCCATAACGTGTATGTACAAATTATTCTTTGTGGTATTTTGTGAATGGCACTGTGTCCTAAAGGAACACTCGAGAGAGTATGTGAAAACTAAATTTGCACAAATGAACGCGTTTTTGGGAGGAAGTCATAATTTAAGGTAAACCAATGTTCTTCATAATAAACATCGTGGCATACGAACATTCAACCATATAAAAAGCTGTATTTGTTGAAATGGAATAGAAAAAAAATCTCTGTCTTAGACTTCACATTCAGAAATGGAATACAAAAAACTTCTATTTGAAGATGTCCGCTTTCTTTGTTCTTATTATTTTGTATACAAAGTTAGTTGCTTTTATCTTAGTATTGTAGATACAATTTTGAACCTCTTGAAAATGGTGGAAAACACCTGGGCCAAGTTTAATGGGGCCAGAATAATTGCACTTTGTAAGCATCTCATGGAAGTTTTGGTTAATAAGTCACTTCCAGGTTGGAAAAGGGAAGATTTTTTTAACAGCTTTGCATTAGAAGAGGGGAGAGTGTGCAATTGTATCATTACTGTTGGAAAACTAGTATGTATTTTGCGAAGAGTACTTTTAAGGGAAAACGATTTAAGTGACTACAGCTTACTTAATATAGTCCTGAATATATGTATTTGTTTCAGTGGACCAAGCAGATCCTTTTGCGCATGTTGCTGCTCTTCACTTTGACCAAATGCTTCAGAGATTTGGCTCTCCCATTATTATTTTGAATCTTGTGAAGGTACAATATTTTGAATATGTTCTATATGTTTTCTAATTTTTAATATGATGGCTATTTCTGTACAGTCTTCATGAGATTTTTGGTTGTGCTCTAAGCTAATACTAGCTTATAAATGACATATTTTCTCCGTACATCTCATCCTGCGTGGAATAGTACATAGCTCTCCAACTGCTTTCACAATAGCCCTTCACAAAAAGATGCTGTCCATGTTGATAGACATACAGCATCCTTTTGTTTTCTGTTCTGTTTTCAGATTTTGGCTATTACCCCTTAGATGTGAGTAACTCCAAATTAATTAACCGCTAAATTTAGTTTGGCACTAAAAAGTGCTAAAATAGTATGGTTCCATGCAAAATGAGGCATGTAGGCTTCTTGACACCAAGTTGACTGAGTTATTTGAAATATTATGATAAAGACTTATCTTCTGTTGTTTGCTTGGACTGGAAGAGTCATGGAACTATGAGTGGGGGAGAAGACTGAAGCATCTGATGGTAGATAATGGGCAGTGCCACTGGTGGCAGGGCTGGACTAATGGGGGGAGCTTCGCGGTCGCTGCAGTAATTCAGTTCACTGCTGCGTGAGAGGCTGTGGTACAAAGCCTGTATTCTGGGTGACGCTGTAATTTTGGTTATTACATCTTGTATTTGTGTTGCAGATTTTTTTTGTTTCTTTTTTTTTTCTGTTCTGATCCAGACATTTTCTGCAGCAGTGTCTGTTTCCACGTTTGAGTTTAATATATTGATTTGTTTTGCTTGCATTGTATCTTAGTTCTTTTTTTGTCATTAAAAAATAATAATTTATTCATCATGTTGTAGAGCTGCATTCAGTAGAAAAAAGGATCTTTTATGTGTATTTAGGATCTGTTCCTAGTATGAAAAAATAGGGAAAATACAAAAGGAAGGCTTTTAAAACTCTTGTTATAACAAATGGCAACTATACAACCTATGTTCTATTTCTAGAAGCTTTCCTGTGTAGGAGTGCTTTTTAGACTCTCCAGTAGTCTGTAGAATCAACTTAGGATGGCATATGTTTACAAGAAGATGATTTTATCTCTTGCAGCCATAGCTTTCAAAAGCCATTGTTACAGTGTGAGCCTGGGCTCACGTAACCTTGACACATGAATTATTATATGCTTTTATTCACAGAGCTTTTGACGAAGAGGCTTAAAATACATCTCTTTCTTTCCATCTCTGTAGATGCTCAATATTAAGATGCTAAAACTCATGTCCCTTTCTGACTTTACTGCTTAAAAAAAAAAAAAAAAAAAAAAAAAAAAAAACCAAAAAACAGGGTGTGTGTGTGGAGGGGAGGAAGTCCCCAAACCTGAATGCCTTTTTTTGGATGTTGCTTTTACACAAATACTACATCTTTCTATCTCCAGTTCTTTTATTATTTGATTTCTTAAATGTTGATAAAACATAAATCTATGTCCTCCTTTATCTGTCTATCCTAGCAACTTGTTAACTAGTAATGAATGTATTAGGATTCCTTTGGGCTTGTTTATTTGTGGCTGTTATTACATATTTGAAGCAGTTTCTGTAACATAAGTTCAGTATAGGTTTTAGTCTGGATGAAGTTGAGAGGAAAGCCATGCTAATATACGGAGTGTCAAAACATATTGTATATTCAGTGAATGGCAAGATAATTCAAATTTTTTAAAATTATTGCAAGACTGGGAGATGGAACTATTGTTCTCTATCTCCTGTCAGTAACGGAGAAGAATTTGCCTTGGTCCACTTGTATCCCAGAATTGAATGGGATACTTTTCTTTCTTCCTCTTTTTGTCTTTGTCCATTTCCTCCATATTAGCGCTTGAGTTTCATAGAGTTGTAGGCTCATAGAATTGTCTAGGTTTGAAGGGACCTTTAAGATCATTGAGTCCAACTACCAACCTAACACTGACAAAACCACTACTAAACCATGTCCCTCAGCACCACATCTACCTGTCTTTTAAATACTTTCTGGGATCATGACTTAACCACTTCCCTGTGCAGTTTCCTTGTGCTCTTCTTTGCTCTTACAAGGTTCAGTTTTTCAGCCAACGATTACGCACAGTTGAGATGGGTGACTTTTGCTACTAATACAGATCAGTTGTTAAAACCCCAGAATGTTTTGATTTTTCTGTCTTTTCTGTTCTTAATTTAATTGTACTAGTTATGAAGAACTGCCTGCTGTTGTTACAGCTTCAACTTTTAATTTCTGTTATACATACATACATACATGTATATGTATATGGGTTACATAGATTTGTTAATGAAAAGTATAATGTTAACTTCCTTTTATTCTTGCTAAAGGAACGTGAAAAAAGAAAGCATGAAAGGATTCTTAGTGAAGAACTTGTTGCTGCTGTGACGTATCTCAACCAGTTTTTACCCCCAGAGCATGCAATTATATATATACCCTGGGATATGGCCAAATACACTAAAAGGTAGAAAAGATCCTTCTTTGTAATAGTGCTCTTAGCCACAATACAAATAATGGCATGCTACTGAATATCTTTATTTTCAGTTGAATGTAGATTAGGAATGATGGGAGAATTTTATGAAGATTTATGGACAGAATGGAACCCCAGCTTTTTGAGGGATTTTTGATGTTTTCTGTGGATTCTTACCAAAGTGGAGCAAGGCCTGAAAACATTGAAATTCTCTGCAAAGGAGAATTTTTGAGAAAAGCCACAAAAAAACCCTATCAACATTCACGTTTTATTTTGAATGAGTCAAAACAATATATTTTGTCAGCTCTTCCATTTCAGTCATTGAATTTGTTAAGTTACAAGATTTTGGAAAACAAGGGGTTTCACATCAATTGGTCTTTTCCATTTCCTCTTCAAAAAGGAAATGAGGGCATTAATTTCAACGTTATAAAACATTCAGATTATTAGAAGCATGTATCTTAGGCAAATATGTTCTGTAACTTATTATTTTGTAATTCTGGACAACAGAACGCTGTACTAGTACCATGTGAAAAGGATGAATGTTTTCCTAAACGTAGAAATATTTACAAGACACCAACATATTAAATCTACAGGTGTAGGTTGCTATTCTTAAGCTACACACAACTTGATTGTAAAGTTCTCTGACCTGCATATGTCTGCTGTATCTTATAATGCCAAAAATTCTAGAAGAATGACAAGAATTGTTGGATCAGCTTTCAGGTATCTGTTACTATATCAGTAACAATGGAAAAACTGGTATAGTTCAAAGGGCAGGAATGTAATTAATGTTGGTTGATTAAAATTTTATGAAAAATGCTTTGGAAAACAATCCTTATGCACTATTTGAGATTACAGGTTGGTTGATAAAATTAATCATGTGGGTGTGAAACTTACTTTAAAATTTGACATGTTTTCACACTACTTTTTTATTCTAAAATGATATTGTATACAGTTAGGTGTATATGCAGTTGTTTGTGTTATGATTAAATAGCAAATCTCAAAATAAGGATAGATTTCCTCTCAGAAGATAAGCTAGCTGCAAGTTCTTGGGTTTCATATGGAGTGATGCTGATGAAGCTTACTGGTCTGTCCTATATGGGAAATGAACTTGAGGTGAATTTATATACATATCTGCCCTGGTATAGATATAAAAAAAAAAAAAAACAAACACCACAAACTGATGAATTTGAACAAGATTAATTATTTATGCAAGCAAGAGGTATTTAAGATTGGAAGATAATGTATATGTCTGCCTAAGGAGTTGACAGTTTGAGGAATACTGAGAATGTGTTTACTTTAACATCTAATTTTAAGGTAAGTTTGCTGGAAAGTAGTCCCAGTGGAAATGTTCCAAAATACTGCTTCTGTCTCAGTATAGGCGATCTTTAAAAAAGAAATAATTGTTTTTGTTAGTTGAAATGTAAACAATGTAATAAAATCTTTTGAAAATAAAATTACGAGCAAATAGAAGTTAAAAGTCCCTAAACATGTATGCATGGGTGTCCTGACCTGAGCAGGAGGTGCAGGACATCATGAAGGCCACCCACAGACACAGATGTTACTGAACAAAACAGCACCTTGCAAACAAAATGAGGCAATGTGATTTAGCATAATCATATATCATTTTCTGCCTCAATCTTATTTTGTGAATCACAGAAAATTTGGTGGAGGAAAATTAGTGTGATATGAAAGTCAAGGAGTTTTAGATTTTTGAGTTTATTAATAAACAAACAAAATTGCTGGGATACAATCACTGTCTGTTTCCTAAGTCTGTAAAATCTAAGAAAACTATAGACATAATTACTGTTGAATAAATAAAACTGTCATGTGAGTCTTCCTTTGAATCATTTTTGTTATTAAAAGACTTTCCAAGCAGTGAAATTTTTTTTAGTGTTTATGTATTTTGATCATGTGGTTTGTTTCTTTTCTCTCCTCAGCAAACTTTGCAATGTTCTTGATAGACTGAATGTGATTGCAGAAAGTGTAGTAAAGAAGACTGGATTTTTTGTAAATCGACCCGATTCCTACTGCAGTATCTTGCGACCAGATGAAAAGTATGTATAATTTAATTGAGGCATAATGAATAATAGCTATTCCTTGGAAAGTTGTCTGGAATTTCTGCATAATGCATTATTTCTTAAATTAAGTTTTAAACTGATGTGAAAAAATATAATTTGTTATGAAGTTATAGGTAAAAGGATTGGAGTCAGAGGCACGTGCTAAGAAATACTAATACACTGAAAAATCTATAGGGAGTACATTTGTGCCACTGCTGTTCCACTTATAATGAATTCTTACTTCAAACCGTTATTTCTAACTTTTAATCTGTGCCATGTGTGTTCATATAAAGTTTTGGGTTGGTTTTTTTCTTTTACTTTAACCAAAGTTTTACTTTAACCATCCTAAATTTGGGGGTAAATTTAAGAAAGCAAACACTGTTTGGAATTTAATAAGTGGTTTCTTTTCAGGCATACTAATAAGATAACTATCATCTAAATGTTGCTGAGTCTTGTGTTTTCCAGTGGATTTTGTTAGAATCATAGAATGGTTTGGGTTGGAAGGCACCTTAAAGATCATCGAGTTCCAACCCCCCTGCCATGGGCAGGGACAC
>JAOXNO010000024.1:73527602-73549054 GCA_028565335.1 Limnodromus scolopaceus | reverse complement strand
GAATCATAGAATGGTTTGGGTTGGAAGGCACCTTAAAGATCATCGAGTTCCAACCCCCCTGCCATGGGCAGGGACACCTCCAGGGATGGGGCATCCATGACTTCCCTGGGCAACCTGTTCGTGTCTCACCATCCTCACAGTAAATAATTTCTTCCTAGTATCTAATCTAAATCTCCCCTCTTCCAATTTAAAACTGTTACCCCTTGTCCTGTCGCTACACTTCCTGACAAAGAGTCCCTCTCCAGCTCTCCTGTAGGCTCCCTTCAGATATTGAAAGGCTACTATAAGGTCTCCCGGAGCCTTCTCTTCTCTGTTATTCATACATACAAAATATAAAACTTTTTTAAAAAAAAGAAACTGTGTTTGCTTAGACTGCTGCAGAGCAGAGGTAGAGTGGTACATTCAGCTGAATTCTATCAAGTCCTTAACTTCCATGTTAAAAGTTCAGTAAGTTTTTGATTCAAGTTTTCTTTTTAGGGACCTAATTCGTCATTACCCAAACAGGCAACCATATTTTACATTAGGAGCATCCTTGCCTTTTTACTTTATCTTTATTTAGGAGCAGCCTGAGCTAAAACTCTCCTAGGCTCTCTTAGAGCTTTTCTCTGCCATGCAGTGCAGCAGACGTGGGGGCTGCAACCTCGTATGGAGATCAATACATCCATATAATGCTGTGTTCAGTAGAGCTAGTCCGGTGAGTCTCAGAAGCAGTGTGTAGGCTTGCCATAGCAGTGCTCCAGGCAGGCTGGGTAATGCTACTGGTTTGAAAATACTCAGTAGTTCCTTGGTTACTTGCACAAAGCATAACTGCTCCCCTGCCTCAAAATGTCGTTAACTTCTGGTTCATGTTCTCCAGCTCTGGGATACAGCTAAGGCCTGTATAGAGTTGCAAGACCTGGACAATATGTATCTATATATTCAGCATGTATGAGGACGAGACTTAAATCAACCAGCTTGTGCTACGGTGTGTGTTATGCCACTGCCTTCCAGTCATTGGCATTGTACCTACTGCAATTTTTGTGTACTCGAGACCCAATCTAGCAACACTTGTGTTGGTCTAACTCTGTTTTATGGAGAGCAAAGGAAATATTTTGTATGGCTTTAGGATATTTCTACTTTAAGGCTAGACTTTTTTTTTTTTTTTAAATAGAGTTTAAATACAAAATCTTACTATTGGATAGCATTTTCATTGCTTTGTGCTATTCAGGGATATTAAATTTGCTTTGTGTCAGATTTTTAATTATCAGCCTTTCTCACTGAGCAGATCAATACATGGTATGATCTATTTTTTGTCTTTTTAAAGATTTGTAAGTAATTGTTTTGTTTCCCTTTCAGGTGGAACGAACTGGGAGGTTATGTTGTCTCCACTGGTCGCTTGCAGGTACTAAAATATACTCTATTAACTCATAGTTACAGTGATGTAGATCAGCACTCCCAAAGGACCAGTGAACCATTTCACTTAAATATTCAATTGGTGATTCACAGATTGCTCTTAAATTAATGTTTGTAGTAAACAGCATTATTGCGGTCCATCCCAGAAACCCATTTGGGAAATAGGGCTTAAAGTCCTTAGGTGGCGCTTCAAAACCTTATGCTGTTCAAACTGTATTTTGCTGTAAGTAGTTTGAGATATGCTCATATTTTAGACTAGTTTCTATTAGTACTTAGTCTGTAGTGCTACCGGTGTAGCAGCACCAGTCGCACTACAGCTAACAGCAGCAGCATTTTAATAAATGGCATAATTCAATGTTAGGTAGAAGAGGTGAGGAGTAATCATACTTAAGTCTGGTGACATATTCATACACACGAAATTGGGTTATTAAAAGCACTTTTACCACTGCTGAATATTCTGTAGATTGTTGTAATTTCCATCACTAAAAGAAAATACAACTAGAAACACTGCTTTCTTTAAGGTCAGAAAAGTCCTGACTAAACTATAGAGTAACAGATTTATACTTGAATGTTATGATTGTATACTCGGAACACAGGGTGTATTCTTAAGAAGCATTAGTTGCTTATGACTTGCTATTCATCACTGAAATAACAGTCTTTCTTTTTAAGGTAAATCTTTAGGGCTGTCTGTAGGTTGAAGAACAGATTCAGTTTGTGTGATAATAGAAGCAAGCTTATTTTGAAAGTATGGCTTAGAGCAGTCTAGTGTAGCTTGCTAGGGATAAATTGCTTTCTTTAATGTTTTTTAAGATTGTCTTTGCTTAATTTTTTTGTGAACTGATATAAAATTTGGTATTTGAGATTTGACAAGTCTTGGGATAGTAGGGAAAAAATTAATAGTCATGAGTGTAGTAATTTGTTATTTAAAAAAGTCTCACTTGGATTGCTTTACCAGACTGGAGTTCTCCGAACCAATTGTGTGGACTGTTTGGATCGCACTAACACAGCCCAGTTTATGGTCGGAAAATGTGCTTTGGCATACCAACTCTATTCATTAGGATTGATTGATAAACCTAATTTACAATTTGATACGGATGCTGTTAGGTAAGATATATTAATGAAGTGTGTCATAGTTTTATATTTTAATAAAGTATCAAGAGATTTAGGAAAAGTATGTCAATATAGAAGAGTGCCATTCTTTCTTTTAGAATGATTTAACAATGTTTATTCATGCATGTTTACAAAATCATCCATACTTGGAATTTTCTTGAGAAAATCTGGTCACACTGAAAGTCTGCTCTTCTGGAAAAGTGTATTAATCAGGCTTCTTTCAAGATAGCCGCTTGACTTCATTCTATTTATGTGCCTAAACTTGAAGCAAAGAGTTTTCCTTTTAAATAAATGTAACAAAACTCCCATTCCAGTCTTTTACACTTAACTTCACTTGATTGAAGCAAAATCAAAAAAAAAAAAACCCCAAACAAACAAAAAAAACAACCCAACAACAAAAAACCAAACAACCCCCCCCCAAAATCAACCCAAACCCCCGTGAAATAAGTACATGCTTTCACAGAGAATGCCAAGCTAATATTTGTATAGAAGTGCATCTTACCTTGCTATTTCCTACTTTTCCTTTGGAATAATTTTGTGCTTTTTGATTTATCAAAGAAAAGTTTTCAGCAAAGTTATTCTCTCGAATCAAGTATCGGCAATACTCAAGCATCCTCAAGCATGTCATCTCCTTAGGATAGCCCTGTTTTCTGAAAATGTTGTCTTGTTTTTGTCATTGATGGGGTGTTTCTTGATAATTTTTCTTATTTGGACTGTTATCAGTTTGGAGTATACTGCCGACTACTTGATGCCAGAGGACTGTGTTGCTTGTAGCCAACTCTCCTTGTTCACCTCAGCAGGCGACTCTTTCTACCTTCTTACATAATGTTTTTCTGGCCCCAAATGATACCATATCCTTGAGATATTGGCATGTTCTGTCCCATTTAGTGTATTTAAAATACCTTAATTTGTGAAGGTATACGGTTTGTATTCTTCCTGTGGGCTAGTAGGACATCTTAATCTTCTCCCTGAGTATACAGAAGTGCATGTTCTGTAGTGTGAGTGCATTCTGATATATTATAAATTAGTGAAAAACTTACAGTAATTACTAAGAAGGATCAGACTGTATCTCAATAGAATTTCCATGTAAGTATCTAACTAAAGAATAGAGACATAGCTTTCAATTCCAGTGTTTGTAAGATAATAGCATGTTTTAATGAAATACTTGTTTTTGTAAACTAGCAGAAGCAATTAGGAGAAGAAAATATGTTGCTTGTTAAACAGAAAGACTTTATTATTATTTTACTTTATTATTTTTTCTCTTAAAACCTCTTTTCAGCAGTTTGATAGATGTTATCTTTTTCTTTTTCTTCAGATTATTTGAAGAATTATATGAAGATCATGGAGACACGCTTTCTCTGCAATATGGAGGTTCTCAGCTTGTCCACAGAGTAAAAACCTATAGAAAGATAGCTCCATGGACTCAGCATTCCAAAGATATTATGCAAACACTCTCAAGATACTATAGTAATGCTTTCTCAGGTAAATTTAGTTTTAAGTGCTTTCTTTTAAGCCATTGTTTGAAAAACATCTTATAGTGATGTTTCAATAATCAGTACTGTGATCTTATGACAGAGACCCTTTATACTATAACTTCCAAATAGTTCAGTAAAATCTGATGGCTATCAAAGGAGTATTTTGATTTGATGAGTCTTTATATGCCGTATTATGCAGCCTCATTTGATAAAAGCTAGTGAACTGCTGTAAGAAGTATTTAGAAAATGTACACATGTAGCAGTGAAATTGCTAGTGGCGTTTGCAGATCAAGAGAGATGCAAGTACCTGTAATAGAGCTGTTAAAATGATGGACAGAAAGGCTTCCACAAATAGAAGGAAACTGGTAAATCTCAACACAAGCAGAAGGCTTCAAGTGGAGTATTTCTTGTGACGTTCCTGGGGTCTTCAAACAAAAAGCAAGTTCTGATGTATGTAATTGTCTTGCATGAATAGAAGCTACTATGGTAGAAAAAACAAAACTAAATTTAAAAAGCAAGGTGCACCAAGTAAATAAGCTATTTTTTGAGATAGATAAATTGCAAAACTTTAGCTTACTCCTTTCTAGCTTGTATCAGTCACCAATACTGTTCTACTTTTGTTTTGGACAACATTGCTAAGAAAAAACCTCATTGAAAAATGCTGAGCTATACCTTATGCAAAATAACTGAAAAAAATGCTTAGTGTTTTTAGAAGTCATGAGAAAGATCTAAAAGAATGATCAAAGGACAGTCTAAGGCATGTCAGGATATCAAGCATTGAGTGCTACTATGTCGTAAATATTTTGCCAGTCCTCTATGACTCTTTTTCACAAAAGCTGCATAGCCAGGGAAGGAAGTTGCTTTTTTTTTTTTCCCTAGTAGACAGCAATTATTTAGAAACTATGTGAATTTTAAAACAGAGAGTTGGGCACTGGTCAGAAATACTTAAATAATCTGTGGTTTCTTTGGCTGAAGTTATTGCTTTTGTTGGTGACAATTCTGTGCATGTAACAAAATGTGAGAGCACAGCATTTAAAGTAATGTTTCTGAATGTAATTCATGTAATTTGTGTATTGTATTTGCCCAAATTAAATGAGAAACAGAGAGCTTGTTTATTTCAGTGACATGGTCTCTTCTTGTTTGCAGTGACAATAAGGTATGGCCTTGTCAATTCTCATGAGCGAAAGGCATCACAATTGCAGTATCACCTGCACTGATAAGTACAAGGTAGAACAAATCTCTGAAGCTGTTCCCTGTTATGCCAGCTATTAAGGCCACTTAGGTTAGGTGGAAGCTTGAGCAAAGTTCTAGATCCGCATTCGGAGATGTGGTCTGCTCACAAGGATAGTCAAGATATGGACGTGTTTTAGTAATAAAATAATTTGTTCTGAAAAAGATGTTACAAAAAGAGGAAAGAATAGTGAATGGAAAAAGTCCATCTTGTCACCTAGGCAAACTTGTAGCTGAGTACACAAACAGATCTTAGTATTTAATGAAGCCAATAGGAAAACCGAAACTTTTATGAAGGTGCTACACACTTTCCCCACTTTACGTATGGTTTTGGTATTTGATCCCATTTGAGCCAAATATTTTTGGTGCTTTATGCATTCCTTGTGTTTGAAGGTGGCATTGTTGAAATACAGCATTCAGTGTTGAATTTGCTGCATTTTTAGTATGAAATTTTAGAAGATTCATTTCAGTGAAATTTAAAGGTTCACTGTCCAAAACTGCCTATTCAGGTGGCCTCTGCAAGCCTGTTAATGTGACACATTGAGAGAGGTCATTTTATTCTTGATGTTTTCTCAGAAAGCAGAGATAAAGGAAGCATTTTTAGAACAAGATTCTGATTTGCTATACTGCACTTACTATTGTTACTATCCATCACATATCCTTTAAAATACAAGTAAAAATCTGAGGGCTAGCCAGTTCATGAGCCGCTATTTCCTCGTGTTTATGATCTGAGAAACTTTTTTTCTAATGTTTATGAATTTTATGTGCCAGTAGTAAACAGACACAGAAAACTGTAGTGATTTGCTTGAAGTCATGCTGTATATCAGATTCAGAACAAGATTACAAGTGGCCAGCTAATAGTGCCTCCCAAATAAATCACTCAGCCACACTTGTTCTGTTTGTCAATCATAAAAAAACCACGATTCTAAAAATAATTTATACTTTGAAGAAAATGGTTTCATCTGTTGACCTCAAAGCTCTTAGGATAATCACTACTAATTAAGTTGTACAGATGAGAAAAAGTAGGACATGTATCGGTTAAGTGACTTGCCTGGAGATACTGATCCAGTAGATAAGACTTGGACTTGTAAGAAAGATAACTTTGAATATGGTTTCACCCTAGCTCATGATAAGTGGCTTAGCTTTTCTATAGGTTTTCTGTACCTATCAATTTGTAATATGTTGCTTATGTAATAGAAGAGTGAAGAATTAAAATCTATCCTGAGGATCAAGTTAGTGACTGAAGTTTAGAAGAAAACCGAGGTTTCCACCTAGAAATATGAGACAATTTTATGGTAACTTCAAAAAATCTTACAGGTTTAGGGAAAAATTTTGAGGTTTTCATGCACTTCTTTAATTCTAGCATTTGAAAAAAGTAGAGTGCGGTGTAGTTTGAGAAGTCAACTATTTGAAGTACCCTGGTTATAAGCAAATGAGTTGTACCAGGAAAGAACATCATCTCCAAGACGAACAGAAGAACATCATCATTCAATTCTAACATTTGAATTCTAACATTTTTCTTTCATTTGTGATTGCAGAGAAATTAGGAAATAATATTCCAAACAATATTCTTCTAACTTTTATGCCTTTTAGAAAGTAATGTGACATTGCAGACTTCAGTGATAGAGTTGCAACATGCATAATAAGCTCAATATCCACAAACAGGACTGGACATAGTAAACTACCTTTTAGTGAAAGTAAACTTAATTACTATAACCTTTTAGTCATGGGATGTTATAGTCCCAATTGTGTTGAATCTCTCATGATTTAGTAATTTGTCATGTTAGTGCAGTTGCAAACTCAGATGGAGAGCAGTAGATTATTTTAGGCTAATTTAATTAAATGGTCCCTTCAGTTCCTGTTTTCTCAAATGGTCTCAAAAATGTGCTAGTATACACGTACATTGCAGTATCTTTTGAAAAATCAGTGTAGTCTTTCTACTTGCTTGTATGTAATTATAACATTCAGTGCTAACAATGAAGAGAGAAAACCTCTTTGCTCTTTTGTCTGTGCTCCACAGAGCATTGATATTCTTATTTATTTTTGAAAAGAGATATTTTTTTCTATCTAGATAAGAAAATTGATCTGAAAAGCTCAATATCCTGTTTTCTCTGGCCAGTGTTTCAAAGAAAGACAAAAGCTTTCATTATTTTTGTTCAAAATTAAGTCATAAAATTGTTCAGCCCTTAAAGTAAGGCAAGGGAAGGATTGGCACCTTTCAAGTTACCTATCTGCTTCCCCAGTTACGTGTGTATCTTTGTGCCTGCTTGAAGATTAATGCACAAAGAATTTTTATGCTTTGGCTTTATACTTGCTTTTAAATTACTAGTTGAGAAGAAAGGTAGTAGAAAGACATTTTCTAATAAATGTCCTGCATTAAAACACGTTTTATTTAAGTTTAAAACACCACTGCACAGCTGAAATGATAAATCTAAAAGAGTTCGAGTCTTTTTGCAATGTAACACTTATCAGCAGTCATTTGAACTGCTGCTGTAGACTGTTTCAGACAATGGATTAGTTCATACAGTTGGTATGAGTTTAAATTCAAGCTGGCTTTCACAGAACAAATTTCAGTTAATTTCATTTTAGCATCTGTCATATATGTAGTGACATAGTTTGTTAACGGAATTATCTTGTTTTACTCTAATTGTTTTACAATTATTTAGTTAAGAATTTCAGTATACCTTCTGTTCCTGGCGGGTGAAACAATGGTAAATGAATGAAGGAGGTTCATCTCTGCCTTTAGCTTTAAGAAATTACCTCCAATTTTAACCTATTTGTTCACGTTAACTAATTTTGTCTTTAGGATTCCTTCAGTTTCTATGCTTAGAGAGCTTTTTTGGGTTTTCTTCAGCAATTTCTTTAGACTGCTAACTAACTAACTTATCACGAAGAAAGAATATATGTTATTGCTTGTGAGTTTTCCTTTCTTCTTAATTCTTAGTGTCCCCAACAAGGGTTTTTTGGGTTTTTTTGGGGTTTTTTTCAGACCTTTTTACTGAGTTTTGCATAGCTTTCTTGCACTGTTTCTGACCTTTCTCATTTTTTCCTTATATCTTGGTTAAACTGTGACACTATTTTGCAGAAACAATATGGCCTGCAAACCATAAGGACCTATGTATGCTTTTGAGTATTACTGTGTAGAAGAGTTAGTGTTTATATGTTGATCCTCTTAAGACAATAGGGAAGGTGAGAAGCAAGAAAGAAGGTAAAATATGTACCTTTTTGGAAGAGTGCACTGAAGGGACAGTAGAAGTATCTGGAGGGAATATGAGTGGGTAGATAAGGAGAAAAAAAGAAAAAAAGCCAGGTTCCAGATGAAAGGCCCTCTAAGTAGGACAGGGAAGTCAAGAAAATATCAAGAGGTTTCCCCTCTCTTTCCCTTTTCCTGGTACCTTGCCCTGTTACACCATGTAACTGTTTATACTGAAGATCCCATTTCCGAATATTGACCTCCACGCTTCTATAAAGCATCATACTTTTCTATAACCCTATTGTCACCAAATTTCTATGTAGCACTTTATTTGTCAGTTGCTTGTGTGTCTTAATTCCCTGTAAAAGATATTATATGTTGCACAGAGGGAAGAGGCGCTTGAATTCTGGAGAGAAGGAGGTATTGACTAAAAGTTTGGTGGTGGCCAGTAACCAACGTTGTCCTTGCTGTCATACCACTGCTTTTGGATTCTGCCTGGTTTTTTTACCTGCTTTCTGGTATACGGAGACTTCAGTTTGACTTCTTGATGCAGTGTGTTGCTAAAGGGAAACTCAACTCTTGTAACACTCTTTTTGAAATGTGGAGAGAACTGAAAGTAACACCATCTATTGAACTAGTCTGGATTATTCCTTGTCTGATTACTGAGGTGCAAACAAGAGTGGAGATGAGAGTTTTCCACATGCTAATTCTTCAGGGCACAAAGAGAGCTTAATTCTCCACATATACCCCCCATATCTGAAGATCCTTCCTCTGCCCCTATGACTTTGCTTGCAAAGCTGTCTTTATCACAGTTCACCATCCTCAAGCCCTCATTTGACTGCAGCTTTTCTTCATATCTGTGGTAACTCATCCTATCTGCAGTTAGGTAGCAGATGTAAGTGAACAACATTTCTTGTCGTGCTTCATCTACAAGGGTAACTACTGGATTTTAGCACTTGCCTTATTTAGTTTGGTGAAGCTTAGAATACAGCTAAAGAAACTGATGATGTAAGCAAATAGGAAAAAAAGTCCAAATTATTGAAAGGTGTTTGTGAAGTTTAATCATTCCTCTGATTACATTTTGGCTAGAAAAACCCAAAGCATTCATAATTTGCGTGTGTCGTGTGGGAAACTTGTGTATTGTGTTTGGAAAACATCATTCTTCTGGTATTTAGGCTGCAGTAAATTCATCATGATATGTCAGATTCCCTGGCACATGCATAAATATATGCACATGTTTCATGCATACACATATATGCAGAGGTGGGAGACAGAGCTGCAGCATGAGATCTGCTTCTGCAAAGCCTCTAAGCAGAGCTGCTGCCTCAGCTTCTTGGTGAGAGAAGCCAAGGAAAGAGGCAGCACTGGTACCAGCCCAATGTGCACTGCTGTGTGGCGGAAGGTCAGGGCTAAATGAAGTTTTGCTACAGCGGTTGAAGCCCAGAGGTCCCTGTAGAAGTTGTAGGACATACACACTCTGTCTGTGAGGAGCAAACACAACCAGCAAATGTCTGAATGGGCTTGAGCTCTGCAATGTTCCTGGCTTTAAGTGTTACCTCTTGTCTAACAGATGCAGACAGGCAAGATTCTATCAATCTGTTTCTGGGAGTATTCAAGCCTACAGAAGGAAAGCCTCATCTCTGGGAACTTCCCACTGATTTTTATTTGCATCACAAGAACACCCTCAGTCTGTCACAGACCAGGCGAAGGTATTTTGCTGTTCTGATTTTTTTGTGGGGCATTGCTCTGATAAATTTAAAAAATGCATCTATGTGTTTTTCCTTTGTATTTGCCTCTCCATCAGAAAGAAGATATTTCATAATGAGTTTCACATGTACTTTTATATAATTTGTGATTCACATGAAAGGCAGTAAATCTGGAAAGGGAGACTTTCTATTGCCCCATTAATATCCTTTATACAAGCAGCAAAACTGTGTGTGTGCACAGTTTCTGAAGGCACTGGAGAAAATCGCTCACAAACTTAGAACCATAGAATCACAGAACAGTTTGGGTTGGAAGGGACCTTAGAGATCATCGAGTTCCAACCCCACTCCTACTAGACCAGGTTGCTCAAAGCGCCATCTGTCCTGGTGTTGAACATTTCCAGGGATGGGGCATCTACAGTTTCTCTGGGCAAGCTGTTCCAGTGCATATGGCCTGATACAGTACTTTAAGAAGACACGTGACATCAGACATGAACTTTCTGTCTAGGGCATACACAGTTCTTGGAATTGAAATGTGTTGTCCTGCCTGTTCTGCACCGTTTGTCAAGTCCCACTAACAAGTCTGTCTCTGGGCATGGGAATACACCTATTGTTTCTGCTCCAGATGGCTACATTGACATGAGTAGGAGATAACCACATTAATACTCTGATTACAGCCCTTACAGTGTCGTGAATACACACAAATTTGATATAGAAATGAACGAAGATAAATATCTTTTCATCCCAAGTAATGAAATAGATGGAACTATCAGAACAATTTAGATAAGAAATTAAAGTATATTTGAGAGGAGCAAATAAAAATATGTAAACATGAATGAAAGATAAAACATGCTTTATTTTATGAATGTTGCTTGACTTCCTTTGTTTTTCAGAAATCCTGAATAAGCTTCCAGCAAAGCCTGGTTTTTGCTGTTAGCTGTGCCAATATACAGTTCTCAGACTTAGGAGAGCTGTCACATCAAAATGTATTTCTGTGCGCAGAAGTCAACTGCTTTGACAGTCTTCTGATTTTATTATCATTGACCTTCATTTCTTCATACCCTTTCCCAAATTTTAGGATCTGAATAAGAAGTGCTGGGTGGGGGTTGATGAGGGGATTAGGTTTTGGCTTTTTTTAAAGACCAGAACAACAGAAATACCTAATTACCTTTTATATGTACTAAGACCTTAATTTTCAGTATTGTAGAGGTAGTCACCTGAAATGTGTTTTGATTAATGGAAGAAAACCACTCCTCCCTCCATACCTATATTGAGCCTCATGTGGTTAATTTTCATGGCCTGAGAGCAAAGTAGTAGGGTAGGGGCCTGTTGAAATCCAAGGATAATTCTATACTTTCTTCCACACTTGAATTATAAAGAAATGTTCGCTAAAGTGACACTGCGTGGATGGGTAAGTGTTGTGTGCAAATGTCTAGACTGGATACAAGATCAAATCAAGACACTGGACACAAGATCTATATTAAATTAATTGTGTGTCTGTTTTTCCTGTACAGCTACACTTACTGGTGGACCACAGGTGTGCTAAAGCATTTACCTCTTCCTTTTGATGAAGGTAGGAGCTATATTTGCTTCTTGCCTTACACAGTGTCTTGAAAATGAAGTTTTAGTCACAAATGCTTTTTAACTGTTTTAGATACCAAATCTGAAAGAAAAAGTTTCCATAATGATTGTGAAATACTTTCCCCCTGCAATGAGCTATAATTTTTCAACTGCAGGATGCAAGAGACACCTCTTTGGCTAAAACTTGACCTCCATATGTTTATGTGCCAGGGCATACTCCGTTCTTTTTTTTTTTTTTTTTTTCTTGTCTATCAACATACATTTATTGTCTATGCTGGCGGCTACAGGTTACAGTTCTGTTGCAGATGACAGGGTATAACTAGTGTATCTTATTTCTCTGGGATACAGTAGAGCATATTTTATTAGGAATTATCATCATGAAGGGAAGTCAAATTGTGGTGGTTGATAATGCATATTTATTAAAGATGTGTGGTGCGTCTTCTTCGTGTCATATTCTCTTGTCTTAGAGGGGATATGACTGTAGAAAAATGCCTGGTAGGGTGGCCAGGTCAGCAGGCTACTGTCTGCTTAGTCACTAATTGTTAGTAAAAAGATTTTTTTTTTTGTTTTCCCCAGTGACATGTGCTGAAAACAGACATAAGTTGACAGTGAAGAAATTCCACAAGTATGAAGAGGAAATTGATATCCACAATGAGTTTTTTCGGCCATATGAGTTGAGCAGTTTTGATGAGACCTTCTGCTTGGCAATGACCAATTCTACACGGTATGTTGGGATCTTTTGGGACTATAAATCCTTCACTGGAAGTTGATTTTGTGTGAATTAAATATACATTTGATTTATTTGGTTAAATCTGCATAACATGATAGGGTTTGTGGGGTGTTTGTTTTTGTGATTTGTTTAGGCTTCAAATTTAGCAAACTTCTAGAAACTAAATCACAGTACTGAAATAGAACTCTAAAAAAATTCTGTTCAAATAGCACTTAAATTTTTAATTAGTTTCCATTATGAAGTGCCAAAAGTTTGGGCATTTCAAGTCTGAGAAATGGGCTTTTCTTTGTGGACTCATTAGATCACAGAGGCTACCTTCAAAGCAATTGTTTTCTAGTTGTTCTGCTTCAATTTTGGTTGTTTTCTTCCGTTCATCAGGTTCTCACAGCTGGCCAGATAATTTGTTTGGTTTTTTTTTTTTAATGTTGGCATCAATCAGCTGGATATTCTAAGCATAATGTTAACCATACTTTAGCTACAGTCTTCCAGGCAGATTATGTTTCATGTAGCTTTTTGACCCAATTTGAGTGTTGGCAGCATTTTGAAAACAACATAGCTGTGTTACATGGCTTCTTCAGCACAGGAATGGAGCACATTACCCCTTGCCAAGGAGCCTAGAGCGATGTTTGCAGCTGTGTTATGTGAATAAATAATGCAACTGAAAGCTTTTTAAATACCTAGGCAATTTATATTTACATGACTTTAACTTACAATGATGAAGTTAGAACTTCGTATGTCTTTTTATGATGACTTTTTTTAATTCAAAGGTAGATGTTAGAGGTGGTTATTACAGAAAATCTAAAAATGTTATGTATTGAATGTTGCTTATGAGCAGTTTTTCCCTTCTATTTTGCCAGAGATTTTATGCCTAAGAATGTGGGGATTGATCCAAGTCCATTTACTGTTCGTAAACCTGAAGAAACGGGAAAATCAGTGTTGGCGTAAGTCTGAAAGATGAAATTTTGTTCCAATTTAATAATAGTGAAATTATAATGCAAATATATAAACTCTATGTATATGTCTGTGTGGTATATTCTCTGTTACATAGGAAAGAAAAAAAAAATCATTGGTGTTATACAGTAGAATTGTACACTTTCAAAAATTATATCTAATTTACAATTTTTATTTGACACTGGGAATTCTTTATTCAGACTTGTTTAATCTTTTTTCTTCTACTTCTCCAAGTGAAACTCATAACAAAATTTTATCTAGAATAAAGATGCAGAAGTTGTTAAAATTTGATCATCTCTTTATATTAGTGGCAACTGTATTCTCTGTTGGAGGTGGCAGGAATGCATATATTATTTTCTTTCTTAAAAAAAGAATAAATGTTGAATAAATATAATATATCCTGAAACAGCAATAAATGCTAATCTCAGCATAGTTTTTGATAAAAATGTTATTAAAGATATATGTAGATAAAATTATATAAAACAATTCAGCAACAGTTATTGGGACAAATTAATGTTTCATTTAGCTGCTTTTGCATCCTGGACTGGATTTTTTACTTTCTTTATTTCACTGTTGTGTTTGATCTGCTGTATCACACAAGGGCTATGGGGACTCTTTCTGAACCACTTCATTCTTTCTCTGATACCACATAGTAAGGAAAAACTTTGTCACTAATGACTAAACCTCTGTTGTCACAACAGTATGAGTTCTTCTGAAAACTTGCCATTTTGTTAAAAGCTACAAAATGTGACTGTCTCATAATAACATCCATTGTGCCTTCACCCTGAGGGGCTCACTGTCAATATATGTTGAGAGCAGACTATGATTATCACTAGTAGAACCTGATTTCATGCTCCACTAGTGTTTCCTGGGAACAAGCAGAAAGACTGTCAACAGTTATATAATTTACCTCTGCTAAGAATTGTACCTTGGTACACCTTGGTAGAGGTGGTATCTTTGCCTTGTACATTTTTAATCATTTTTTGATCTACTATGACATTCCTGGAGGAATCAGTGATCTGTTTTGATTTGTAACTGTTCTGGTCCCCTAGGACAATTAGATCTTGGCTGCCTTCTGAGTATGGGTTGGGGGTGGGGATATCACTCGTATCAGTGTTTGGCTACTTGCTGTATTTTCCACCTTGAAGAAATGACTGCTTTTCCTGTGACCTTCACCTTACTTAGGAAAGTAGGGAAGATAACCTTAATTTTCTCTAAAAAGCATGCAGTATGTCTTCATAACTTTCTGTGGCTATACCCACTGTTAACCTATGAAAATATAGATGCTGTATCTTGAAGGAAACAATTAAAGCATCTCTTTATATTGCCTAGAATTTACAGAGTGAGAAATGCATGCTGCGTAAAGAAATGTTGCTGATTAAAGAACTAAGTTGAAAGGAGAGGGATGGAAAAGGAAAGGAAAAAGTGACATTGTGATAAAGACTTTTGGGCCCAAAAATAAGAAAGTGAAGTGAATAATGTTGTTAATCAGCAAGTGAAACTTTTTCCCAGATCAAAACCAAACGTAATATGTCTCAATTTTTATTCCTTTTCATTCAGCCCAGGAGAGGGATTTAAGTAAAGAGTCAGAGAATTGGTGGAGAAAAGCTGACATAGTCCTGGGGACTCTCTTTAAATGCTCTGGAATAAGAAGAGATTGATGAAAAGTAAAATTAATTGGGGGATTAAAAGGATGAGCAATAAGTTGTCCCAGAGGGTAGGATTCATTCCCCTCAGTAAGATTGTAATAAAAATTAGGAATTTTAAATACTTGTCATGAATATCTTGTTGATTTCATAAATACACACTGTCTTTCATAATAGGAACAAAAGTAATAGAGAAGAAACCGTGCTGCAGCGCAAAACAGCTGCTAGTGCTCCACCACCCCCAAGTGAGGAAGCAGTGTCAAGTAGTTCTGAAGATGATTCTGGGACAGACAAAGAAGATGAAGGTGCTGTTTCTCAGCGTTCGACTCCAGTAAAGGTGACTGATACAGGAGATAATACAAAAATCACAGAGGTAAGAAATTGCTGTGGAAGGCAAGAAGGCTAATCATGGACTTGAAATTCACATTTCCTTAGAACAACCAGTAAATGTTACAGAGAAGTCAGAAGTAAAGTACTGAGAAATTAAGTGAAAAGGGTCTCCAGTGTATTTTCTTTGTGTAGATATTAGCAAAACTGATGGTAAAACTTTACTGCTATTCTTGTCGTGTAATAGTGAAATACAACAGAAAAATAACATTTTCAAAAAATTAAAAATACCATTGGAAACGATGGCATTTGAAAGGTACCCTGTTCAGGTGTAGTCCATAATATTAAGCATAAAACATATCTATTTTAGTTTGTTAATTCAGAGCAGTAGTGCACTTCTGATCATTGTCCCTTAAGATGCTCTGGCTTGCATCATGGTGTGGTCGTGCAACATGCAAATGGGATTCCTTTTGGATGAATCTAAACTGGGAGATGCTTCTCCAGGAATGTACCTGACATATCTACCTAA
This sequence comes from Limnodromus scolopaceus, assembly GCA_028565335.1. NCBI lineage: Eukaryota > Metazoa > Chordata > Aves > Charadriiformes > Scolopacidae > Limnodromus > Limnodromus scolopaceus. The sequence goes on along the minus strand of JAOXNO010000024.1, from coordinate 73,533,187 downwards.
TCAGCACTGGGAGATATCTTTCAGGGGTTTGCTCCAGATTAAGTAGTATGGATCAGAGGTCCTGAGCACCACCTCTTCCAGTTACAAATCTACTCCTTCAGAGCAATGCCAGTTGCTCAGGTGGATATAACTGTAAACTCATGTTCAATCCATTAAATTTCAACATGATTTATGTGAAGATTTTAAAATTGCTATTTCATAATTGTACGGTCTGACATTTCAAAAAAAAAAAAAAAAAATTAAACTAACTCCGAAGATGTGCATGATAATTTTGCCACATTGTTTCTATGCTATTACTGCTCCTAAGGTTGAAGATAATGGCAGGGTAATAGTGAAATTGTGTATGCACAGTCATAAGAAATCAATGTGTATTCTCAGTTGTGTGCTGCTTATCTTTATCTATCTGGCATAACTCTAATTCTGTTGGAATCCCTTGGGTGCCAATTCAATGAAAATATTAATTTGTATGAAGTATTATGGAAATATCTATTTTATTAATTCATGTAACTTTTCTTCAAATTCTTTCTTGTAGATACCCATTTTGGGTACCACTGAAAATGTCTTAGTAAAAGGATATGGTAGTGGAGATTTGCAAAATAATTATGTTGGTTTGGGGGGTTGGTTTGTTTGGTTCTGTTTGTTGTTTTCTTTTGTCGCAGCTAATTAAAATGGTTATAGTGTTGAGCTCATACACATTATCACTTTTGAAGAAACTTCAGTATTTATGACCTTAGTATAAAATGTAGTGCCTGATAGGCAGCAGAGAATAAAACTGCCATTTTTTCAAATTTTCATTCCATTCAAACTGTAGCCTAGCGTTGTTTGTTCTCAGATAATGGATTTTCAGCCTTCTGCATAACTCTGTCTTCTTCCTAGCCATAATGAAGCATTTTCAATAAAATAACTATGAATTGTGTGGTATTGATTTTGGACAATTTGGATTAATTGTTATGACACTACAAGTGCATTTATTTCTGTTTATACTAGATATTTTATCTGAAAATTTTCTATTATCTCTGAATAATAAAGTACCTGTTTTTCAGCAACTCAGATTCCTTCTACAGAGTTAACAACAAAAATCCAACCTGAAATTTTATTCTTGATTCTTAATGCTTAATTCTTGATGCTTAAATGAAAGATGCATGTAAACACAGAATATGGCTTAAGATAGTATTGAATTTGAATGACTTACAATTGGGTGAGCTATTTTGATTCTTTTAGTAATGCATGTGAATAAGTATTTTCCACTTTATTAGCGCCTTTTAATGAATTGTATTTTACTCATAATTTGCGTTGTTAATTTGTGTCATTGCTATTGAAATTGCAGAGCTGCAAAGGATTTACCTATTCAATTACTGAATTGCTACATTAGCAATTAACTGGGGTTACTATTAATGTCTGCCTACTATTGCAAATTTATTTATTATCCTCAAAAGTACAAAGCTTTTCTCAAATACATTATTTTCAAGGGCCTGGTGTTTATGGAAACTTTCTGTTCAGTAGCCAAGCATGAAAATTAATAATTTAAAGACTGTGTTGGACATTAGATTTTAACATGCTCACCAGCTGATCTTCCTTTAGCTGTTTCAGATACACTTTTTTTTTTTTATTTCTCAAGCTTAACTTAAAACAGAAACTTGAATGAAGAATGCACTTAAAAGCCTAAGCTTACAAATATTCCATTTTATGTCTCTGTTAGCTAAGGTGGCAATTTGCCAGCACTCTAACCACTGCCACTCTGCACTTGACAGCTTTTTTATTTGTGAAAATAGATTGTGTTTAGTATTGTTCAAAAATACTAGAAGTTGGGGTGAAAAACAGTAGTGTGGGGTATTTGTGAGTTGACATTTGTAAGCTTATATTTTTAGATGCATTCTTGAGTTAATTTGGTTATTCCATTATGATTGAATTTTTGGTGAGGGATTTGAATTTTGTTATTTTTTACATCAGCGACTGTAGCGTAGAGAAAAATTGTATTGTTAGGGAGCTGGGTAGGGGGGGAACCCCAACAGCTACTTCCTTTCTATTCACATCTCGCAGAAGTTAACAATAAAATGTTTTTATACTTCTGATCAGAAAATATCTTTCCAAAGTTCTTCTTTGACTTTGGATCTTTTTGAACTAAAAGAAAACTATTTTTATAGCTGACTTACCAGCAGTCACGCATGTCCTGTCAGTAAACCCCCTCAGTTTAACACTGAATCATTAGACATCGTTAGTGAAGTATTACATGTGCATTGCCTCCTTGTTACAGTTGACTGACATGATTGTGTAACGTGTAAAATAAAAATAGTTTTATTCAATGTGAAGTTTGTAATTATTTCAGAATTGACAGCAGGAAATGTGAAAGCAAATGTGGGAGCATGTTCTGACAAATGGGATTTATTCTATATTAAATTTTAACACAGAACACAATTTAATACCTATATGTCCTATAAATATAATTTATTCTCCTAATATGCTGTTTTATCTGTTGTTATCTTTCAAGAATCCTTTCCTTATGGAACTTGGAAGGATATTTGAACAATATTTTTAATAAATGATTTTTTGTTTGAAAAGAAAAAACAACATGTGCAAGCTAAGATTACTATGTATATGAGAAACTTGGTTAGTTTTGCCTTTGCACTTTGGAAGTTATTTTCAAGTTTAGAAAGAATTCCTTGCTTGAAGCAAATTTTTCTTTGGATGTTTTTACTGTATCCTCAGTCTGAATCTTTCTTCTTATGTTCCAGAATGTAGTGCAATCAACAAAAGATGTGTATGGAGTTAATCTTTCAGATGTTCCTTCAGAAGATGATCTCGCAATATACACTAGGTGAGATAAATTTCCACTGGTAATCACTACAAGATAATTGGAGCTAGTTAAATACAGCTAGTCAAGGTGCTGCCTTCAATTAAACTTATTTAAATTATAAATCTTGGAGACATTGGATATATATGCTTCTTTTTTTTTTTTAAATCAAACTGCTTTCGATGTCTGTGTCAATTTTGATTTCAGTGGCAGTTATGCAGATGTCTCTGGATGCAAAATTTCAAACTTAAATAAAATGAAAGATGCTTCAGTAGGAATACTTATCACTTAATATAGTCCTAGAAATTAATAAGTAAACTTCATGTTAGGAGGGGTTCCATGGTTCTAAACTATGTAGTCTGTGATTTTTTTGCATTTTTCAAATGTTGAATTATGCTACTTCAAATCAGTCATAAGTGAAATAGCCTCTTCTATAGAAATGTATACAAAATAACAGCACTTAAGTCTTTCTTTAACATGTCTTATATGTGGAGATATGCATTAACTATTACCTCTTACTCAAATTTAAACAGTTGTGTGACTTTGGGTGTTCAAGGAAAATTATTTTTCTGAATATATTCAGCCTTTTTCTTGAAGCATCTTGGCCTTTTGATCTTGAAATAAAAAACTGTGGATTTTGTAGGGAGACCTCAAGACCATTGCTAAGTCTGGTATAGACTGTGAGGAGAAAAGTTGAGAAAATAGGTCAGAATAACTCATGCTGTAGAAGCAGGGATGTTGAAGTGACACTTATTTGTACCGTACATTTCAGGAGAGGGAGAAGTCGGGTTGGCCTGTGCCATTTTCAGAGTTCCGTGAAATAATGATATGCAAATATACATAGTATGTGGGTTTATGCGTGTGTGTATACATAAGCGCAGCACTAAGTGTAGTGTGTGTAATAACGTTCTCTTCCATGCTGCATCTTGAACAGCATCATGCTGCCCAGTTCCCACTACACAAAACCTTCTGCTTTCATTCAAGGATAACTTGGTCTTTATCCTGTACAAGGCAGTTGTCACCGCTCCACAGGAGCCATGGACTGCCAGCTCCCCGAGAGCAATCAGCTCTTAATACTATGCTTCTCCAACGAAAGGCAGTGACTCCATTGTATGAGGAATGCTGTTTCTGAATTCACGCTGTCTCATTGTATGAGGAATGCTGTTTCTGAATTGCCGTAACCCCACGCAGAGTGCTGGCTGTGTGTTGCCGTTGTTAAAAAATGTGCACTTACGCTGCTGTTCTCGGATTCGCTCCTCAATACCACAGAATAGCACTGGAGCCAAAAAGAAACCAGTTCAAAACTTTTTTTCTGAAATCACAGAATTTCAAAATGTCCAAGTTAATTTCTTAACTCAAACCGAAACTGAACTGGAATAATTTCAGTTATAGACCTGAACGGAAAAGTTTCTTAGTTCCCTGGTGGAGGAGATTCTTTCCTAAACTGTCATCTTTTTCTGCAAAAACTAGCCAGAATAATGGGAATTCAGTACTGGAGATCAGTTGGAGAAATTTAGATCCAAATCGAAGACCCTCTTAGTTCTAAAGACTTATAATGCTGTTGCCAAGAGAGCAACTGCTTATGCAAGACACCAGGAGTGCAAATCAATTACATTAGTTTAATAAACCAGTGTTTCAAACACCTGCTTAGAATGTAGAATTAATGGAGTTTGAGAAAAGGGGTGTAAAAAAAACTACGCTCAGAAAAACACTGTGTGTATGTTGAAGTGAATACCTGGGAGGCATGCATTGAAATGGGCTTGTGTGCATTTTTTTTATTTTCTAATGTATAATAGCAGTTATATTTGAAACCTCTTCAATGTGTGAGGGAAGTTTTAATTCACTATGATACATTCTCATTTGGTGGTATGTGATGATTAATCCTGACTTAGTTCGTTAATCCTCTCAAAGCATTAATTTTTTTCTTTTTATTTAAAAGGTTTATATGTTACCTTTTCTTAAGAAAAATAGCTACTTCTCTCGCACTCTTTGGTTCTTTGAAATTCCCATTTCTACCAATTTCCTACATGCTGAGTAATTTGAAGATAGTACACTTGAAAAGGGTTGAGGAGGATGTTTCTCATTATTTCTGAAATCTTTAACTTCACCTGTGCCTCTAACTTTGGTTCTTTATGTTAACTGCTAGAAAATGGATGCCAATTTGACAGTTGCCCTTTGGTACACTGGATAGTTATTGGTGTTCTGGAAATGGCCCAGTGTGAGCTGGTGTCTACTGCAAGTTACTTTGTGCAGATGAGCAACTCTGTGATAACATCCAGAATTGTAACTATTTCCCATTTTATAATTTCTGAGGCTTGACTAACATTCAGTCTATTATTACAGTAACACTGTAAACTCCATGGGGGCTTTGAAGCTCCCTATTCACGTACTTTTCAAGACAAAAAAAAAAGCTTGCATTTATTTCATTTCCCTCAAGCATTGCAGGTTTTAAAAATATAACAATTACAAATTCTTTACCTCTTTTATCTAGCAAGACATAGTGCTATTTATGGTCTGATGTCCTGATTTATTTGGAAAGTATAGATTTTACTGACATCCTTTATTACAATGTACATCGTTTGAGAATAGCAGCAATTTATTTCACAGTATGATTACAGTTCTCACTTCAAGTCTTTTTCTATTATTGTAGTAAGGGAAATGGAGATGTAAGATCATGACTCTACTTGACATCGTTGGACATGTTATGTATATTTTCTTAATTAGCATCGGGCACTTACAGATTTAAAATACCTCAGGTTAAGTTACGTTACGTCAACTGGTCTATATGCAAATG
>JAOXNO010000024.1:73510115-73527502 GCA_028565335.1 Limnodromus scolopaceus | reverse complement strand
TAATTAGCATCGGGCACTTACAGATTTAAAATACCTCAGGTTAAGTTACGTTACGTCAACTGGTCTATATGCAAATGAAAAGTAATTTGAATCTGTTCAGCCCATGGTCACTGATTGCTGAGATAACTTGTGTTAATTCTCGTCAAAATAGAAATCACAGAAGCACAGTTTGGTTGGGGTTGGAAGGAACAGGAGGTTCCTCAAATATTTTGATGATGTATACTGTGCATGGTATCCTATTCTTGGGTAACTTGCTTGTGTTAATTTAGGCCTTGTTTGTTTCAGAATATTGGACAATTTGAAGCAATTAAAAGAAATACACCTTTAGTTTGCTTTTGTTTTTTTAAGCTTGTTTCAAAACCAAGCTCCTGCTCTAGAATATCTTAATTATCTTCATTTCCACTTATAATTCTCTTATTTAGAAATATAAGTATTTATTCCTTCAGCACCCAAAGCGATATCGTGTGTTTCTGGGGCTTCTGTTTCTCCAGTGTAGAATCTGAATGGAGCAGAAAGAAAAGCCGCAATAAGTTGTTTAGGAATGCATTGTTCCTTTGTCTTCTGTACACTCTTCCATGTGATTACTTTTGGACTGTTAGTTGTCCCCTGTTAAAATGTAGTAAATATTTCTGAAATATACAATTAAGACTATTTTTAAGCTAAGTGGAAGCTAACTATTAGGAAAAAACCTCTGCCTCAGAAAATTAAAGTATTAAATCACAACTAGCATTTACTTCTGTTTTCAGTAGTACAGATGTGTTGGAGAGTGAACAAATTGAGTTTGAGTGTGAAATAACTACGTATACGTGTATTTGAAACCCTCTGACTTTTTGAGTGAATAAGATTAGCAATTAACTTTTTTTTTTTTTAATTTAGCTCAAATTCATTGCCAAGAAAAAAAGCCATTACAGTATTTTCCATCTTCAGCAAATGTGTCTTCCAGCAAATATTTGGAGATGAGGAATTCTCCCAAAAGGTTTTACTTGTAAATAAGAGGTCTGGACTAACAACATTTCAGTTGAATAAACTAGTTGAATTAAATCTGATACTTGAGAGAATTTCTATTTCTTCTGGTGATTTTTCCCATAGTCTATTCATCTGACTGATTCCTTTGGAAAAGACATAGGACGTTGACTGTTGCAGGCTGCCTGTTTCATAGGAGTGGAGGCCTGTTTCTATCCCATGACATCTTAGGTGACTTCAATTAATAGGCAAATTTTTTTCGTGCTAAGAGGAGCTGCTGAGTTCTCACATGCACCCACTGTAAAGTTTTAGAAATTCCTCTCGTGTACCAGACAGGTAGATCATGATCAGTGACTTACAGAACATGACTTTAACGTCTCATTTTTTGGTGTCATTTTCTTTCATTTACTGAATTTTTTGAGGACAGTTATTTCATTCCTTTGATTTATCCGCCTATCTACTGCTTTTCACAGGTTTGTTCAGCTGGGACACAGCCAGCATAAACAAGACAAGAGCAGCCAGCAATTTTGTTCAAAACACCACTTGGATAGGGTTATAAATTTGTAAGTATTCTCGTTCTCTCTCCCTTTAGCCTGTTTTTCTTTTATAATTAGACCTGAAAAATCATCAGGTAAATTTATGTTAAATGGTTTGAGAGTCATAATTCTGTTGCTTTTACTGCATAAGGAGATTCAATGCATAGCATGAAGAATTGGGTTCCTACTTCTCCCTTGTAACTTAAAAAAAGTGTGGGTTTTTGTGTGGCTTTTTTATTAGGGTTTTGGGAGGCTGGGGGAATTTGGGGGGTTTTTTGCTTGGTTGTTTTTTGTTTCTGGTTTTGGTGGGGTTTTGTTTGTTTGTTTTGGTGTGTTTCTTTTTTTTGTTTTGTTTTGTAGTGTCAATATTTTTGTATTCCAAATGCTTAGCAATCCTGAGATACCACAATGCAAAGTGTGGAAGCTACTGAGCTTAAAAGGCAGATTCTTCTTGCTGTGTTTACTTTTGAAAGAGGTAGTTTGAAAGGGATTGGTTCACTTGTGTATTCTTCCTTAAAAAAAAAAAAAACACATTCAAAGTTGCAATTCAGTCTTTAGTGTGCAGTTACCTGAATTTTTTTTTTTTGTGAGTGTTGGAGAGAGTAGGGTAAAGTGGGAAATTATTCCTGCTTTGTTTTGTGCACTTGATGTCCACTTGATGTCCATTGGGTTACTGAAGTCAGAGGATCCGGGCTAGCTTTAATCAGTATGCAGGGTGTTTTAACTGAAGAAAAGAGCGTCTTGTGTAGATGTTATTTTGACAATTAAAGTCTGCTACATTTTCCTTTGAAGTATCTCCTTGGGTTTTTTTGGTTGTCTGGTCTTTGTTACATACCGGTTTTATGCATTTGTCAGTGATATTTTGAGCTGAGGAGGCAATTTTTTAAACGGTTTATTCATTACAATAGATAATTTTTGCATCTTGTTCCAAACAGATAAGTAGGTGATGGTAGGTTGTAAGGGAAGATCAAGCTATGAATGCTTCTTGTCAATGAAACATTTCTTGAATATTCTAATCCTAAAAGATTAGTATGGGAGCCTTATTCAGCCAAGCCAATTGTGGTGGGATGGCAGGAGGATTGCTCCCCAGGGACATCTGCCATGCGGAATAACTTCTGTGTGTTCTGTTCTGAATAGAGTAATTTTCTGTTAATATGAGAAATAATTCTAATGTTAAAGTGACAATAGATGCACATCATTAATAAGCTTATACTTTGTAGGTAAATGTGCCTGTAGTTTTATAATAGAATATATCTGATGGGTATTAAAACAGTAAATTAGGTTGGCAAACTGTAAAACTGTTTTTAAATATGAAGGAAGAATCCTGATCGTTTTGAAGGGAAATGGTTGTTAAGAAATTATTTTATAATAACAGGAATATTTTTGCTATGAACAAAGGCAATTCCTTTTTTGTAATTGCAAAACCTCCCAGCATGTTTGACAGTGTAGGATATAATTGTTCCTTTCTTGCCCCCTTAAAGTAGAATAAATTATTCCCCATGCTATGCTGCTGTGAAATGAAATCAACACATTAAAGACAGTCTATACACATAAATCCTGTGGGTTTTGGGTAGTCAGATGTTCATTTTTCTCCTTTCCCAAGTGTAATTTCCATGTGTTTCTGAATAGCAGAAGAGTAAAAGTCATAAAGCACACGAATCTGTGCCTTATGTCACTGCTCCTTTTGAAGCCGTGTAGATCACCTTTCCCTGCCAGTTCTACCAAACATGCTCTTCTGTGCAGATCTGAGAGGAGGCAGTTTATCTTTATACACCTTAAAAATTTTCTTCAGCATTTGTTCTGCAACTTTTAAAAAACATTTTAATACTGTTTGGACAATGACAGGTTGTTCTTTCAAGAAAACTCATAAAACGTAGACGTTTTTAAAAGGCATGGTGTTCAGTTCTGAAACAAGGAAGCTTTCTCTTACGGACTTGGAATTGTTGCTCTGAATCAGGAATTTCCTTGGAGAATACACTAACATTTTAGAGATAAAAGAGCATGAGCATATTATACTCAAGATTAGGGCGAGAGAGAGGGTTTTAAGTAACAGCAGCTGAGGCACATCTTGCACTTGTTGGACTGTGTATTTCCTTGTTTCTCAAGGAGCACTTGAAGAAATTGAAAATTTATGGTAACTTGTATTAATTTGATGTTAGGTACATTTTAATTTGAAACAAATCTGGCAAATTTGATTCTCCAGTAGTTCCTTCTAGATACAAATGCAATTAAACCCCAGTCCTTTTCATAGTAAAATGAAGTACTCAAACTAAAACTTTGGTTTGTTGTCAGCAGTGTGATATAATTTAGGCTTAGGTTAGTTGCTGTCATTTCCACACTTTTAAAGAAAATCTTTTTTTCTTTAATATCCTTTTATGATCTTAAAAAAATCCCAACAAGCTTAAATCTTGTGGCCATCAAATATATAAAGGCAATACCAAAAGAAATATTACTTATCTTTATAATGTCACTTCAGTGATATTTATGAACTCAAATATGCATTGTAGAAATACTGAAGAGAAGCTTCTGGCTTAAATTTAGAAACTGTAAGTATGGATTAGAAGCAAAAAATGGGTACTTGAACAGGGAGTACGGGAATACAGTGAAATAATACTGAAGAGGAGTTTAGAATGTGGAAGGATATTGAAGTTCCTCTTTTTGTTCATAGAAATTCCATGAAGGAAAAAAAGATAGAATTTTAGAGTGAAGTAGAGCAAAACAGAGCTTGACTACTTTTAGTACAATCTATCATCATGTATGTGAAGAGAGACGTTGAGTACTGTAGTATAATTACTGTTGGCTGAGCTGACGCAGTGCACCTCTTCCTAGTTCCATGGTATAAATGCAGTGTGGTATAAATAATGCTGTAGAAAAAATATACTCTCGATCACTTTACAAATGTACTTCTTGCATCTAGGACTATGAGAAATTTTATTCCCTCCTAAACAGGGAATTCAGTGTTTTGATTCACTGCAGCACTTCTGGATGAGAGCTGTTTATAAATTACCTGGATTTTGTCTCCTGTCTGAAGATGAAAGATTGTCTTTCATTGGGATTCTGAATGGCTTTAGCACTGTCTATGTGCTTGTCTCATGCAAAATTGCTTGACTAAGCTGACCGTTATTGAGAGTATCGTCATTTTGTATTCTGGGGAAGTGGTTTTAATGTCATTGTGGGAACTTTCCCTGAAAGTACTTGGTACCTCACTTTGGCTGGAAAAGACAAAAGAGTGTCAGGAATCAACACCACATAAAAGGAATTGTTTTGTCATTTTGGACTTGAATGCTCTGTCCACTTTTGGTCACACATCTCAAAAAGAATACTTTTTTGAGGAGGGTCTGGGGAAAAGCAATAGTATGCTGAGAGTTACAGGGGTCCAGAAAAGAGTTGGCTTGGGACTGAAGGAGCTAAGTAAGTCCATGTTGTGATGGTTTATAAAACGCTTTACTCAAGTTTGCCAGGCGAAATGGTTTGGTATTATGGTTTAAGTAACAGCACGACTGGATTTGATGGGAGAATTAACAAAAGAACTGAGTCAATTCTGAACAGCTCATTGCCACCAAAAGGTGGAGATCCTGCTCTTTCCCACCTTCCTTATCACATACTTTTTCAGTTACTTGTGCAAGCTTTGCTACTTGTTACAGTGTTCCATAAATCAGTTCAGTTCATCTATCTGCAGCAAACTAATTCAGCAAAAAAAAGCCAATAGTTTCCTTGTAGATTAATGGGATTATTTAGACCAGTGAAGGTCCCAGTTATCACCAGGGCCAGCCCAGAAGAGGCAGAGCCACAAGGTCAAACACAGCAGAACTTTCTTATGTGGTTGGTGGCAACTTGTTAGATTGGCTCAGTCATCTTGCATAGCACCCTTTGACAGATCGGGGGTCAGAGAATGCACTTTTTCCAGGGACCTCGGGAAAATGGTTTAAACTCTTTGTGCTTCAGATCCCCATGTATGTAGGAAGAATTATATTTTTCCCATTCATCTGGTCTGTCAATATGGAGCTCTGAGTTTTTCAGATGAAAAAGCTAATGTGGCTAGCGTTTTTGTCAGCTGCGATGCTCAATATTATTTTAACAATAAAACTGTTAGCCTTCATCTGCTTCATACTGATTTAGATCATAATTTCCATTTATTGATGTCTGTTTCAAATTAAAAACCCTAAATACTTTTTTAATAACCTGAATGTTCACACTTGATCTCTGGGTCCTCCACACTTCTTCCCTATCTACACTGAATCCTGAACAAAAATCTACATGTCAAATTTCATACCGTCCATTGATGTAAAAAAAAAAGCCTGGAACAGTGACATGCATACCTTCAGAATGATATGTGAATTGTGATGAAATTTAGCCGTTGTCTCTGAAAGCCCAAGGGCTTTTTTTTAACATGAAAAAATACTGTGAGCTATAAGACAATAGTCCAGTACAATTCTGACTTGACGGGGCAAGTGTTGTCACTGCAACACACATAAAAATTTCATTTGTCTGTATCTGCTGTCCACCTGGTTTAGCATTTCTGTGTGTCATGTATTAAAAGGATAACGCAGTAGTCTCACAAGACTAGAAAAAGCATTTTGAATTTTATAACTAGTCTTAGATTCTGTTTTTAAATGTGCCAAAATATGTTCTGTTGTGTTATTAAATTTGCCTTTTTCCAAATTTTAAATAAAGATCTATTGCATCTTTTACTATAGTGATCACTGTTAAAATGCTTCAGAAGTTCTGTGGCTTGAAACTTGTATTTTTAATTTTATTTTGGGGCTAGTGGATGGGTGTTTCTCACTTTTGCCTATAAAGTCTCATTTTCATTCTAATGTCAGCAGCACTGAAATCATATCCTCTAAAAATGTGACCATAACAAATTCCTGTGGAATATGAAAGGAAACTTAGTTATTTCTACATTTTATATTATGGTTTTCTTGAATTTGGGATTTTGTAGTATTACGAGTCTCTAGCAAAAGACAAAGTATTAAACTATATGCCACTTTAGCTCATCTATTTTTAGACTTGTTAATGAAAATTCTCTGGATCCTTCTTCAACCTGTCCCTTTGTCTTCTCTGTGAAGTGATAAATTTCTGTTCATTAGTTTAAAGTATCTGTCTTCCTCAAGTAATCCTGTTTGAAAAAGTAAGTCTAAGCTTTTCCTTTCCAAAAAAACCCACAATATTCCTCTTTCTTTTTGGTTGGGGTTTGGTTGGGGTTTTTTTGTGAGCTCTTTTGATGCTTGTTTTGTTTTGTCCTCTACTACCCCTAGGTTCCTTTCTGTGTTCGATCTTTAAATTTTGAATTACTTTGCGGTCAGTGTAAATTATCCCTACTTAAAATTTATCTTTCCTCAGAGATCACCTTTCAGTATCAGATGTTCTGACCTTCTCTCATATTCCTTCTGTCTGCTCTGTAGAGAAGCGGCTTCCAATTTTGATTGTAAAATGCTCATTTAGATGTATACTTGTGTAAAGAGAGTCTCTTCTTTCTCTAACCTTTGAAACGGTACATGCCATTGGAGTTTTGGGTGATTGTTGTGGGACCTGGATGAAGTCCAGGTTTTGCTGCTGGTTGGCTCTGTAAGATACAGAAGGAAAATTCTGTTGAAGGCTCTTTCAAGAGCATAGCAAGCAATTTAAAGGGGTATCATTTGGGGGAGGGGGGCAGGGGAGGACCCAAACAAAAACTCTGCATTTGTCATGGTTTAGTAGGTTAGATATATTTGCTTAGGATTGAAACAAGGCAACAGAGTACATTTTGTCTCCTTTAGATATACTGTAGAGACCTGAGGAGAACTAATCAGTGTTGAAACGAATGTGGTGGCTTTCTAGTGACTGCTGTATTTCTGAGAGCTAAGCATGTGCTTTTCCTTCAAAGTATGGAACATCTTTGTTGTAACTGAAGATTTTAGCTGTATCATCTTTTACTGTAGACAGAATGATACTCTTGGTGAAACCACAATGCCGTGAAGCCTGTTCACAAGTGGAATGAAAATAACTGTACTTTGCATGTTAGGGGTGCTGTCCTTTGTGACACAGTGTTTGTGTTCCTATCTATGTAATTTTCATTGGGAGGCCATAGAGCTACAGGTCTCTAGGGAGATCTGATAGCCACGTCATAAATAATGTGCTCTCTTTCATGACTCTATTGTAAGGTACTAAACTTATTAAGTGGATTAGAATTTTACATGAATAGTGTTAGAGAAATGACTTTAATTAAATGACTGGATAATACAAGCACTCTACAAATAGTTACAGCTTAATGCAGGGTTATTAATCAAAATTGGCATGCATGAACATGCGGTTCTTTCAATATATTTTTATCATGTTTAAGCAAGTAGGTGGAAAATTGAGATTTAGTTACTAAATGCTCAAAATGAAATACACTTTGCTGTCCAGTTTCCATTGTGCCTACGGAAATTACTTTTGACTCATTAGTACTTCAGAAATGTCATGTCTTTAGAAAAAAATCAATAAATAGAGAAGGCATCAAATTAGTGTTATGGCTTTGTTTTGGGTTTTTAACTTAATTGCTCACTTGCTAGTGGAATAGACAGACCAGTTACATTTAAGTGACGTCTTTTGGTGTTAGTGACATTGATAAGTTAGTACAGTGCACTGGTGTCAAATACCATTGCTAGAGTCTCAGCTTGCATGCTTTAAACTGGATAAATAAGTATCTGCAGAAGCTGTGGGTGCTTTGAAAAGCACCCTACTTTTAAAGCATCTAGATATAAATTTAGATAGACTAATGATTGGGACCAGTTCTGGAAACACCCAGCTTAATGTTTTATAATGAACTAGAATATGATAGTGATAATAAGAAGAAACTCTCACTCTGTTGGGGGAAAAAAAAATAGGAAGAAAAGGTTAAGTATGGTAGAATTTCCATAGTATTATTCATACCAACAAAAACTAAAATAGAACACTGATTTGATGACAGCATAATAGCAGGAGTTGGACTCTTCTGAAGAGCTTCAACTCTTTTGAAATAAGAGTTTTGTGTTGTTTAAGAAAAGCATAAAAATGGTAACTATTCTGGAAATCTTATCCTAATCATACAGGCGGGTAACTTACTTACATTTTTTAGTATTTGTTTACATTCCACTGTCATGCCACAGAGTTCTAAGACTAAGAAGCCTAAACAGAAATTTTCGTACAATCTAAAATAAGTAAAATTAAAAATGCATTCTTTGCCGTAAGGCTTCACCTTTTGCAAACTTTTTAGCTTTACTTTTTTCTCTAATTCTAGCATGGCCAAATGTTTCTATGACATAACCTAGCAAATTCTGTGTATATCCTGGTAAAATGTAACTTGGTTTTAAGTATGCAGCCAAACTCTGTGGGTGAGCAGTGATTTTTATTGTCTCAAATTCAATATTATACCTGTATAAGTAATTTTAGCATTGTAGTCAAAGTATAGTCAACTGAATTTATTGCTATGTAAAATGGAAAAATACAAATTTAAGTATGAAATTGAAAAATATGATTTTAATATGGAAATCTTTTTACTTCTTAGACCATATTCCTGTTGTAGTGGAATATTAGGCATACTACGTTACATAACACATTGCAGTCATTTTATAAGACTAATAAATCATCATGTGATGAAACATCCAAAATCCAACATATTTTAATAAAATAAAGGCTACAAAATAAGGGAGCAAGGTTTTTGGCAGTTTTAATAGAGATCCTGGTTTAGAAACAGTGACAAACATTAGTTTATGCTCATAATGCAGCTAGAAGATTATTACTGCATTTTATTTAGAGAAGGGCTCTGCCACATTTGAGTGTTCCAGTTCTTCAAAGGCATCATTCCTTGTTTTTTCCCTTTAAAAGAGGAGATTATACATGCAAGAATAACTCTTGAATAGTCTCTGGAAGAGCACCCAGATAGTGAGTCATGACTGTGGCTTCTGTGGAATATGGCAACGATGCTAGTATCTGTCTATGATGACTCTTCATTGCATAGCGAGCTTTGACAGTAAGTTCCTGCTGTAATTTCTTACCTGAGAAGTTTTGAGCCCAAAAATATGTGCATATGCTCATAAAATATTTAACAATAGCATTCTGACTGTTTTTCAGCCACTGGCACTGTCTACTGTTCCAATATGCTATTATATAAAGTATTTAGAAAATTTGTCTTCAGTAGCTAAAACAGTAGATGACAAATGAAAAGCTGGTAAAAAAAAAATCTGAGGTATTAAATGCAGTTTTGGTCCTCACTGCATTATTGAAGAGGATGGAGGAGACTTTGGTACTCTGCATAAATGGGAAGGTGACTAGGTTCAAAAAAATAACTAGTGTATGAGGAGAGATGAAATATGCTTGGTTGTATAACAGTGATGTGGAGGAGGCAAACAGAGAATGACTGTTCACCATTTCTCCCAATGCAAGAACTATGAGGAACCAAGGCCCATGATAACAAATGAAAGGAATGTCACATCAGACACCAGTATTGGAACTTATTCCCACAGGATTCTGTAAGTGTCAGATCGTAGAAAAAAACAGTGAAAACCTCTGGAAATTACTTTTCCTGGAACATTAGTCTAGTTTCAAATTTTGCCTGAGGTAGATCCTAAATCCTGGTTGCTGAAATACAGGAGGATATACTGGAGAAGGGATAGTTAAGTACCTGTTCTGTTTTAATAATCTGTCCTCAAAAATTGCTGGTAGCTACTCCATGAGACAGGCTAATTGGCCACATGACATTTTGCTTCAACCTAGAAGGAGAGATCTGATTTAGAGAAGTGTTTGGTGTATGTGGTGGTAGGAAAGTGAGTCTCTAGAATTGAAATCTTTGTGTTGCCCCGAATACTTGGGCAGCTTTGTTTACATAGAGTATTTATAAGCAGCAGTATTTTAGTAGATAGCTAGAAAGTAAATTAGCTTTTCCAGCTGAAATAGCAGCTAAAAACATATGAAACTGATGATTTAGAGAATTTTTTTAAAACATGTATGTCACTTGTTTTCATAATTGAGAAGGAATTTATTTCTCCTGTTTAGCATTTATAGGTGCATTGCATCCACTGTTCTAGATAATCATAGTGCTGTCAGATCATTTTTCTTTGGTCTTCATTTCAAACTTCATTTTCCTCTAAATCAAACAGTTAATGCATAGGTTACCTTCAGATGGCAATGTGTTAGTCATGGAGTGTTCTGTTGTGGAATCCAAACTGGTCTGCTGTTACACAGGTTGAACATCTAGACTGTTCAGCTCTGGGAGTACTTTATAAATAAAATACTGCTGGGAAATGTACATAGTATATTTCTGAGTAAAGCTTCCACGATAGCTAAAGTGCTTTAAAATGAAAGTGATTTACTACATAGTACTTTTAGTGTTTATTAATTTATTATGTTTTGTGTATAAATAGTTTTTTTGCTGCCTTGCACTGGACTGTGGAGAAGTCGTTACTACTGAAGTGTTTGGCTTAGAACCATAGAATATTATAAACTGGAAAGGACCATGGAGGTCATCTGATCCAGTCCCCTGCTCCAAGGAGCACCAAATCAGATGAGGTTGCTCTGGGCTACGTACCCTTGCATTTTGACTCTCCTTAAGGAGGGAGGTTCCACAGCCTCTCTGAGCAACCCATTCCTGTGTTAAACCACCCTCACAGTAGAAGAAAGTTCCCTTGTACCTAATCAGAATGTCCCGTGTTGCAGTTTATATTCCCTTTTAGAAATCTGTCTTTTAATCATGCACTCCAAGAAGAGTCTGGCTTTTCACTATCTATACTCTCTTGTTAGGTAGTTGCTGAAAGCAGTAAGGTCCTCCTTCAGTTCTCTTCTGTGGGCTGGACAAGCCCAGCGCTTGCAGCCTCTCTTCATGTGCCATGTGCTCCAGCTCTAATCGTCTTGGTGACCTTTGCTGGATCCATCCAAGCATTTCATTGTCTGAATTGTACTGGAGAACCCGAGAGTGGGCACAGTCCCTCAGGTGTGGTAGCTCAAGCCCTGAATAGAGGGAGACAATCCAGTTACTTGGCCTGTTGGCTATGCAGTTTTCAAGAGTTGCAGTTAAAAGACCATGTTCTACCTTATGAGTGAGTCTGATTTACAACAGGTCTGACATACTCGCATTCTCATAAACTTTCAAACTACATGTTTTTCTCATAAGATGGGTAGGTTTAAATATTAGGATTCCAAGATAGCATTTATGGTACAAAGCTGGTTAAAAAATATTTTCATAAAATATTAGCTGTCCCCATGTACAGACTGCTGTTGCTGGTAATAAGATGTTTTTTTCCTGATAATTAGATGGAAATTTCTCAGCTTTCTATAAAGCCTTTCTATATGTTGGTTCAGAGTATAACCACTTGTTTGTTATAATTGCTACTAAGTGGACAGCTCAAGAATGTTTTCCTGTTATCTGCTATAATGCATGGCACAGATCTTTTTCAGCTTGGGTACTTACTGACCATAGCAGATCTGAGGGATGATGAAGAAATGAGGACAGAGTCTGGAGGGAAGTGAGAAAGTATTCTGTAATGTGATTAGGGACAACTTACCTAATTACCCTACTTGGAAAGCTGGGTCTTATCAGGTCTGCAGTAGTGATAAAAATCTAGGTAAATGAATTATCTAGTGGGAAGTTGCCCTTTCATTGACTGATATATATTTCAAGGAAAAGAAATACTCCCCTCTCTGTGGAAAATTTTTACCTAAAGTTCCAAATATTCTCTGTGTTTGTTTTTTTCCAGAATACCCATCTCCTCCTTTTCTCAAGACAATATTTACGAAGTCCAGCCTCCAAGAGCTGATAGGAAATCAATAGAGATTTTTCATGCACACATTCAGGCTGGAAGAGGAAACATGCAGCCACTGGGAAAAGATGACTTCCTCATGTACAGAGAGTACATTCGAAACAGATACCTGTAAATACAAGATGGATTCTCCTGACAAGTCTCCTGTACTGATAGGTCAAAAATAATTTTAGAAAGGAAACCTACTTTGGCATTTTGCAGTAATAAATTTATTATCTAACTTTTCTATTTATTATGCTTTACTACCATACATTTACAGTATTGTGCTTTACAGGAAAAAAGTGATTTAGTATCTGCTGTTCAGCTGAAAGAGAAAATGTATCTTAAGAGACTGAGTGAATAATCGGAGCACCTACAGTCACTGAAGAGTATGTAGCAATTTATGGCAAAGAAAACATTGCGTCTTCAGGTTTTATATTAATTTCTGTCATTGTTATGTTTGGTAGTAAAGACAAAGTGACTTGTATGTAAGAATCAGAAGATAATACTTTTCTTCCTCTTTGTTCCGTGACAGCAAAGAATCTTATTTTTTTACAACAGAATGCTTTCTGGTATTTTTTGAGATTTTTAGCAAACTGAGTGCTAAAATGACTGCTGTAATTTACTGCTTTTGTAAGCAAAAGTGAAAAGCATGTGGCTTATTTCAAAATTTGCTTCTAGACTAACAAACTTTGTAACCCTAATTTGTGTCAAAACTAATCTGACTGGTGCTAGTAGCTACAGAATCCATGCCACATGCAGGGTGAAAATGGCTTGTGACTAATTATCATGGGCTTCTGGTAGGAATCTGAGGTGAACCACTTACTGACTGGATCTGCAAATGGAGGCATGAGCTCCACTTTACTGGGTTTAGACTCTTAGAGGGCGCAAAACCATCCTGTCATTTTTCTGTATGACAGATGTTATCCTTTTTGCAGCATACTCTTTCCATCCCCGTATTTGTGCTCCCTCGAGATGCTTTCAGGCTCAAGCCTACAGCCTTCCAAGAGGTCAGCATTTGGTAAATGAGGTGTAGAGACTGGGTCAGCTGAGGTGGTCATGCAAGAGGAAGCAGTAGTTGGTTTAGGCAAGACTGAATATCATGCCCAATGCTAGGTAAGAAGTGGAGAGGCCGCATGTATCTGAAATAGGTTGTTTAATTTGGATTTGTTATTAAAATATTTTTCAATATTTTTTTTTTAAAGGGGGAAAAAACCCCTATTATTTGCAATTACAAGCTAAAATTCCAAGCACTGCTTTCTAGCCCTTTGCCTTGAAAAATACAGTGTCAGCAGCATCCTTGACAAATCATGTTGTTCCGTAAGCTTGGGCAGACTATATTTCAGGTCTTTTAGGAATGTTGGCCAACTTCATGTACTAGATGTAGAGAACATGTTTGTGTTCATAGTAAATTGCTTGCAGGCAGCTACCCCAGATTCTTGGCTGCATGCTACAAACATATTCTGGATATGTTTGCACATCTTATGCAGTCAGTTGCGCTTTCGTCAGTAATTCAATGAGAGAAAAGATGCAGTGGATAAAGGGAAAAGATAGAAGTTTCTTGTGATAGAAGCGTGTGTGTTTCAGGGAGTGACTTGTATGCAGTCAGTGAGAGAACCTGGAGTGGTACCTCAAGCTACTGAAAAATGTTGGTATCCATTCTTTTTTTTTTTTTTAATTGATTAATACTATTTTGAGAGAAATTAAATGTATTTTAGGAGATGCAAGAATGAAATGTCACTTGAGGTAATACTTCATTGCAACTGTCAACATTTTTTTTTCTCGGGGAAAAAAAGTGTATTGAGTTCTTTTGTCTCATATGAAATATAATTTGAAGGAATAAATGCTTGCTTTGGAAAAACGTAGAGCTGGTGTCCTTATTGTAATGAAGCAAATGCATGCTTTTCTTGCTGCACTTAAACTATTTCAAAGAATGTTTTTCTAGACTATCACAGTCCTTATGCTTTTGTTGTTCATAGATACTGATCATTCATAAAAGTTGCTCTTGAAAGTGCACCATGTAACCATGGATAAGGCAGAAGATGATGCTTTCTTTTTCAATAGCTGATGTTGCAAAATACAGGAACTGTAATAATTTTACAGCTCTAAGAGAAAATATGTTCACACTTCAGCAATTCAAACACCCCTCAGGAAAAGAGAATGAAAAGAGTTCATTTTTACAAAGCTTTGAGAGGTAAGTGACATCTCAGTCCCTTCTCTGTAATATAGTGCCAGGCTTTTCAGTGTCTCTCTAAATGTCTGCCACAACAGTCCTCTCATGGCGTCCCCTTGAATCTTTTAGTATGTTTGACTGCGGTTTGTTTCTCCTAGCGGCTTACAGGGGTTTAAGCCGTGTACATTACTTCATATGCTTGGGTATTATTATTCAGATGGCAGCTTGTACCATTTTAGGCATTACAATAGCAGCAGAATATGTATTTTTGGTCTTTCTGTGCCTAGCACACAGCACGTACAAATGCTGTGCACACTGCAACCTCCGAGTCCTCTCAAAAACCCTACACCTTCAGAGATCACTGAAGGTGATTTTGTTATTTTGTTATACTGAAGGTTATTTTGTATTCCCTGACAGCTCAGGTACTCTTTTCTTTGCAAGGGTTATCTTTTGTTATCCTATTTACCTTCTTTCTTTTTTTTTTTTTCTGACTTTTTTGGTAGTTAGTTTGATTTCCCTTCTCCTTTCTTCTTCACCACCTGTGGTTCAGAATCCTTTCTTTCACCCAGAACTGTGCCACAAGTTAGGGTTTGTCCACTATATCCATATCCTTTTGGAGCCTTCACTTCTTGAAGGAAAACTCCGTAAATTTTATCCTTTTATTGAAAAACCTTAATGCTTTCTTCAGCAACCCATATCCCTCCTTTTTCAATGCGGGCTGTGCCATCCTCTGCCCGATTTCCTACCTCCTGCGGTGGCAGCAGACGTGTGTATTGTCTCTCTTGGGTTCTCTGTGTCTTGGTAACATATTTTTGAGAAGTGCTCTGCTTTGGGTACAGGATGTTAGTGCTTGAACAAATTGTAGACATCACTTAAAATCTTTTCCCCTGGAGAAAGCCAAGCGCTGCTCTGATTAAGAAAGTAAGAGAGCGTTTAAAGTGGTCCCCTCTGATTGTCTCTAGTCTTGCCGTGGCAGCATTGTGCAACCTACTGCCTGGGGGTGTCCAAGGGGGAGGGAGGCATTTTTTCACTCCTACTCACAAGAAAGCAGATTCAGCCCGTTTCAATAAGCCAGCATTGGCACGTGTCAAAGTTCACTGGTGGGCCCAGTGAGAGATTTTGCAGGGGCAAGCCTGGTCCAGGTCCCTTAGGGGCTTCTATCCTTTCTCTTTTGACGCCTCTGTTCCCTCCCAGTGTCTCTTCCTGGACACCAGCAGTGGGCTGAGACATGCAGAGGGCTGGGACTCGCATCCCCTGTGGCTGCTGCTGGCGTGACCCATGCTGCAGGGTTAAGCTTGAGCACAGGCTCTGCTCTGCCCCAATACCCCCCTGGGTGGGGGACACAGGGGCCACCCCATGCACGCGTAAAAAGTGACAGCCCTTCTGGCTGTGCTGGTTACATGGGGGAGGATTCCGTTGTTTCTCAAATGAAAATAATGAATGCCAATTATGTCATTGCCTAATTATACCCACTCTCTTAATCCTGGAGCGTACTCAGAATTCCTTTGGTTGTCTTTGGGAGGACGGGTGGTACACGTTGACTTGTGTGAGTAAAAGCTCAGATTGAAAAGAAGTTTCACACACTCAAAATCAGTGTCTGATGACTTTCATCTGAATGCTTTCAGAGAGTATTTATTTACATCCGTTCCTTAAAGCATGTGTTATCGTATCTCAGATATCTTGACTGAATAGGGTTAAGATGTCTCTAAGATACAAGAAAAAGCTGCTTGCAGGCTGTGTTATGTATTCTTCCGAAGATAAGCAACACATTACTTTAACACTGCATCAGGAGCCATTTTTTCTTCTGTGACACAGACCTTCCTGTGCAAAGTGGAATTCAGTCATCACCCCCCCGCCCCCTCCGGCACTAACACACGCCATTAAGGTGACAGGCGACATGAGCTCGTGCTGTGTCAGGCTGATGGAGGTGGCACTAGCTTAAGTCTGCTGCAAATGTTCCCTTCAAAATTCAGGCATCCAGATGTAGTTATCAACAGCATGTGTTGACCTGGTTTTGCAGCAGGGTTGCTGCTCAAAATCTCACTGAAGTTCAGATATTCTCCAAGCATCCAGCCACTTCATACCCCAAATCCTAAAATAATGCAGACCTGGGCTTTTGCTGAAACATCCTTAAGAGTTGGAAGATAAATAAAAGTGTGTAGAATACATTAAAAATACAGAAAGGCATCTCTTAATTTTGCCACTCTTCTGAATGCTATGGTTACCTTGTCCTTCACCTTTCTGTTGTCACTTTTATCATGTAAGAATTACTGTACTCTCGAAGTGAAAACCTGAACTTACTGCAAACCGGGGGTGAAGCCATTACTGCAGACTTGCTGGTATTTACACTGTTTCTTAGGATTGCTGACAAACCTGTGGGACAATTAGCCGAATAAATCCTTACCGTAAACTTTACCAGTCAAAACAGCATTCTTAAATGATTCTGCACACCTGATGTGAGGGCTGGGTCCTACCTGAGTGACATGCCATCCTGATTTCATGTTGCTTGTTGCACTTGGCCAGGGACCACCAGCAGCACCTCTGCATCCTTCTGCAGGAGCCAATGACCCTTTTGTGAAACTTTGTGAGACGCCTGCCCTAAGCATCGTCCTCTCCCCGAACACCACGAGCAGGGGAGGCCAAACCGAGTCCGGCCCGGGGCTGTAAGTACTGTCTGCAAACTGCCTACCTCAGGCTCCACGGGCTCGTTAATAAACCACACGGGCACGTGCAAGTGGTGTTACTCTGCTAACGGTGGAGGCTTGTGGGGTGGCTAACACCGCTGTTTCTGCCATTTTCCTATGATTAGTGGAAACTGCCAATATGAAGGTAAAATTATGCTTTTTTGCTAAACCTGGAGTGTAGTGATAGGATGAGGGGTAATGGTTTTCAACTGAAAGAGGGTAGATTTAGATTAGATATCAGGAAGAAATTCTTTACTGTGAGGGTGGTGAGACACTGGAACAGGTTGCCCAGAGAAGC
>JAOXNO010000024.1:73488330-73510015 GCA_028565335.1 Limnodromus scolopaceus | reverse complement strand
CCCATCCCTGGAGGTGTTCAAGGCCAGGCTGGATGGGGCTTTGAGCAACCTGGTCTGGTGGGAGGTGTCCCTGCTCAGGGCAGGTTGGAACTTGGTGATCTTTAAGGTCCCTTCCAACCCATTCTATGATTCTATGAACTCCCTGCTCAGTAAGAGAGGGACAATTCAGTGAAACCTCTCCTAACAGAGGCAGGAACTTAAGTTAGACCTGCCTTCTGGTAGAGAATCCTTTTCCCCTCAACCTCTCATAACCTTTCCACAGCACAGCCTAACTGAGCTTTTTAGGCATTTTTCCTTTTGCTCTCCCTTCTGTCCCCATAAATCCCAATCCCTTATGGTGGACTTAATACCAGGGGTGATGCATCTCAGTGAGGCAGGGGGGAAAAGGAAAGGGATAAAGGCAAACAAGGAAAGAGCTAGAGTTGTCTGAGTGAAAATAGAGGGTTGGACCTCGGTGGGGTGCATTTGAACAACGAAGCTGATGTACAGGGAAGAGTAGATTGGTGAGAAGGCCGTAGTTTAGTTGCTAGGAACTGCAGAGGAGCTGCGCATGAGCCCGGGCACACGCACATCGTTTGCTCTCACGTTGTCAGGCAAGTGGGTAGGTTTGACATTACAAAGCCGGAGCGCACCGTGTGGCAGAGCCCCCGCTGGGCGTGTGAGCGTGGGTCCGACACGCACGGAGACATGTGGAGCGGAGGGGCTGTGCTGCCGTGGCGGGGAGGAGGCTGGGCCACAGCACGTGTAAAACAAGCAGCAAGCCTGCAGTTGAGACATTCCCCATATCCACATGAACCCTGACGGGTGTCACAGCAGTCATTTGGAAGATACATGTGCCAAGCCTAATTTGAATTTCCAAAGGTCACATTTGTCATTCTCGGTGTACCGGCGTTCTCATTAACAAGTGTCTCCAGCTGGTCCTGTGCAATGGCCTCAGGACATGCTGTTGTAACCAAGCAGTGCAGCACAGGGCTACCACTGAGGTCGTCTACTCTGCTCTCTGCTTACAGGGTGTCGTAGGAGAGGGGGCTGTGTCCTGGACACACTACATAGGTGATCGGATTTTGATCTACCAGGCATGTCTTTCTGAGTGTTGCATGAAACCCATAGAGCAGCTTCCTGAAGGTGTAGATTGGTCTGTAGGACCACTTGATTGAAGTCCATCTTACCCGATGGCTGTGGCATCAAAGCCATGTATGTTGTAAACGGAGAGGAGGGCTTCCAGAGGCAAGTCAGCTCACGTGTCTTAGGATAGGACGAGTTGCCCCTTGCAGGTGCTCATTGCTCTCCATTGTGCCACCTGGGAGGAACCTACATGACTGGCTTAGCCAAGACACCCACATTTAAAAAAATAAAATTAGACAAGTCCCTTGGTAGCCTTTATAAAACCTGGAAGAGTTGTGAGATAAGTGGCCAGACCTATAACACTACAGTTGACAATGGGCCTCTTACAAAATTATTTTATGGCTTTAAACTTCTGGCTTCTCTAAAATATAGGCGAATGCCACTTCAGGGCTACCCCATGTTGTCAGGAGTACATGGGACTTCTGAATTGTCATCAGCCAGTGCAGAGAACAAGGTGCTCAGGGCCAGCAGAGTTTGCCTTCTGGCTTTGACCAAAAGGCTTTAACCAAAACAGGACTTGTCTCTGTCTCCATTTCTGATGGGTTGTGGTCGATTCTCTACCCATGTCTGGGCCTCGTCCAGGGACCAGCTCTCCCTGACTCCCCCAAGACTCACAAAGCTTAGCTATGCTTCTCCTCTGCCTGCTGCCAGCATATTCTCCATCTGCTGCCTTGGCTTGGATCTCTGATGAATATTATGTTATGGAATGGCTTCTCCAGTAACATTTATGCCACTAGAGGGTCCACAGACCTGTCCACACTCATTAAATACTTTTCCTTCAAAGGCTGGGTTTATCTAGAGTTAGTTGGCACTGCAACTTGCTAAGCAAAAGCCACACGCTCACCGAGGAGGGGTATCACTCTGCCCTAAGCACAGGAAAGTGTCCACAGCCTACAGACAAGGTTACCTGTTTTTTTTGGTCAGAAGTAGTTGGTCACAATTGGGAATCTTCACTTACCTGCCACATAAATACTACCTGACTGCTCATCTACCTCATGTATCCTGCTTTCAGGTATGTGTCCAACAGATCACTGAATCTTCTGGTCTGTTCTAATCATCACCACTCATCTCCTCCATCCTCCCATTTATTACATGTTGGCTGCAGACCATACTGTGGTAGTACAAATACTACCTTGGTTTAGTTGTTTCCCAGATGGGCCCTTTACATTTTTTTTTCCTCACACTTCTAACTTACAGACATCTTTTTTTTGCCTACTTTCATTCTACATATCTTTGCCGTTGCTGGTTTTATAAATCCCTCTGCCCATCTCAAGTATCATGGGGCTGAGCTGCAAGCAAGCAATCACGAAACTGCCCTTCGCCTTCCCAGCTCTGTAGCTGCAGATAGGAAGCTGGGAAGCCTAGTCGAGGATGTGTTTCTTCCTAATTCTTCCTCGAGGCATTAGTTTGCTTCTTCACTGTTGTTTCTGGACTGCAGATTTGGGCTGACTTGGAACAAAATGTCTCTGTTCATATCCCCTAATATTTTCCTTCGGTTTAATTTTTTCTTTTCCTCAGCAGAGGCTCGGGGATTTGGCTATTAGCTGTGCCTGTACAAATAGAGGCTGCAGTTGCTGAAGGCAGTTAACACCCTTTCCGTGCTCTCGAGAGGTTGTCACTGACTGAAATTGCAGCACGGCCCGAGTGCTGAGGGTGAGGTCCTGAAATACCCTTCCAGGGACACTCCACTACACCCTCGTAAAGAGAAAAGGTTATTCAGAAAAGGCCTGAGGAGTCGTAAAAGCAAAATGTCTCTTTTCCCACTCGAACTTCATCAAAGACTGCTGCTGCCACCCGAAACCTCCGGCAGCTCTTCACCCCCATGCGCACGCAGGTGGGCCCGCTGGTCCGCTCCTGCGGAAGATGGAAAATGTTCCAGATCCCGCCCCGCTTCTCAACTGCTCGAACGTGTTTCAGGCTGAGCCACGCTGGGTCTCTGCGCCCTGATTCTTCAGAATCCCCTGAAGCTGAATGGTTTTATTTTTTGTTAGAGGATAAGTTTTCCAGTTTACAAAACAAAAATGTCATTAAAACACCGTCAGTAGCACAAAGTGTTTGGTACAGCAGGAATTTTCTCAAAGGAATCGTTTAACTTGAGCTGATTACTAGATCAATCTATAAATCCTCCAAAAAAAATTCAAGTGCTATGACTTTGGGGAGGATACACACGCGTTCTTCATAAGCATAGGATGCTTTTCCGCTTCTAATTATGGAGCAATCACAAGTACCCTCTAAAGAAATTAACATGCTTTGATATTTGGGTGTAATGAATATTTCTCTATTTCTCAGTTCCTTTTTTACTGGGGGAAAAAAAAAAAAGAATGTGCCAGTGCTTTTCTTGTAAGTGCTGTGATTTTACAGTACGCATTTGCACTCGGCTTAGGGTTATTTTGCACGTTGACCTGTTTGTGACTCAACAAATCTATGGCCAGGAGCACAAGTAGGAAGTCTCCAGTTCTCGTCTGTGCCTAGAGCTGGTCCCAGGGGTTTGTATTCTCAGCCTTACCCTGCTCGGAGGGGCCGTGGCACAGACTCATGCCAGGCACTTGCTCTTGGAATCCTGACTTCAAGACTGTAAACAGCCTCTTTGCTGACAGTCTGCTTTTTGCCAACACGGGCAGTAAGCTTCCTCGCACTCACGCTCTCTTCTCGCTCTCTCACTCCCTTTTCCCTCCTCCTCCTTTGCAGCGGTTTATTCCTGGCACGCCACGCTCCACGGGCTCCGTCTCGGATAGCCTTCCAATAGCCTCAAGTGGTTTTTGGAGATTTGCTGCTCACTTTAGCATGCCTGAAAGCTCTTGCTCTCACTTCGGTGGGGGCAGAACATCCTCCATTTCAAACGACACCGACATGAAGGGAGGTGCTTGTTGCTTCAGCTGCAAAGACTGTGGTGGAGTTTCAACTCTGGAAACAGGATGGCAGAAGGAAAGTGTACACGTAGCTTTGTCTCCGCTTCATTGATAAGAACTCATTTTCAAGGCCATTAATTTCTAGGGCCAAGTCTTTCTCACGTGGAGCTTTGTGGGAATACTGCTTTGCATTCAGTGGGAATAGCATCAGGCCTAAAATGTGAGCATAAAACTTTCTAAAACCGGTGGTACATGGGTGGAATTATGCCATACGGTATGAGCACAGTATTCTCCTCACATTGTCCAGCAGCACGACGTTTAACAGCAGCAATGTGGTGGTGTAACCAGGGGCATTGCACCAGAGACACCCTGAAGATTCCCCAGAATATAGACATCTTTTGTCAGCTGTAACAGCATTGATTTTTCAACCTGTTAGGCAAGAATATCTGAAAGAATACACTGCGAATCCTGTCTTTCATTTATGTAGTACTCTAGAAAATGCAACCAACAAAACCCATTTCCCTCAGAATGCTCTTTGTGAAAGAAGTGGCCTCTTCCCTGGGCAGACTCTCCGCTCTCTGGTAATTGCTTTCTGCGCGCTTCGCTCTCCCATCTTGTTCTTCTTCTCTTCCTACCTCGCCATCTGAAAACGATTTCTTTGCTACGCTCACCTGTGGCCAGAGCATAGCGGCTACATACTTTCCATCAGCCATCATTTCTAGGTGGGGATGCAGGCAGGGAAGAAAGCCAGCGTGGAAACCAGAAGGAAGCAAAAGCAATTGCCCAGAGTACCGGTGCTGTGTCTGCAGGCTCTGCGTTGCATGGATGAAACAAAGCCTGCATGTGTTCTAAATCCTCTTAGAGGTCCAGCTAATATTTTATTTTTAGTGCCAGTAGGCAACATGGAGACTTCAATGTCAGTTTTATTAAGCTGGGGCTCCTGTCAGACATGGTGTGGTCCAGCAATGGTTCTGGGGTAGGACTTGAGGATCTTCTCTCAGGTTCCCAGTGCTGATGCTCGCTGGTTCACAGGAATGGATAAAATCACTTTTGTACCACAATATTTGGGCATATGGAATAGAAGGAATCTAGGTAAGCGATAACACATTGTACAAAGAAGCTGTAAGTGATCTAGAAAAATAAATAAGACATGTCTCCTGGTGTCAAATATGGATCCTGCTCCATGCATGTGCACAAAGCAGTTCCCTAGAAGCTGCCTTTCATGAGGATGTTTGGGATGTAGCACAGCATCCAACCTGCAACGATTCTGGTGAAATAGCAGCATTATATTTGAAATAAACAGCATTTTACAGTGCTCCTGGCCATCTGGAAACCCCAGCTCACTGCCCACTGTATGAAAGACTCTGTGTATAGTAGGGGACTAATTCATGTATGTATAAAGAGGCTGATGTTGTCTGCCTGTCTTGGGTTACTTCTTAGGGACTTGTGAGTGCCAGGAGGTGTGTGGTGTTATACAAGTCCCACCTGCTGCTTCTCCTGCAAATACCTCAGCTCTTGTTCTGTGCTTTTGCTCACGTTCTTCCTCAATGGACAATTTTTTCGACTCTCAAACAGTGCAATTTAGACACTTCAAGTGGTTCATGGCTGGAATTGAGTCAGTGGATTCATGGCCTCAACCTTTACCACTGCAGACCACACGGCAAACAACAGTTGTGACCTTCTGTGCCAACTAACCACAAGGAGAGTGTGAAATAGATGTTTCCCTGGTATACCCTGGCACAGGGATACCAAATCCAGGGAATCCTGTGTCCATTGCAGGTTCTCATGGGAATGTGGTGTAATCGTTCACCCCATCTTCTTTTCACCACAACTTCCTCTCATCTGCCTGGTGATAACAACTCACTTGCTTTCACTCATATATCTATACTCTTTTGTCCTAACGTCTCCCTGCTGTTCTCTACATCTCCACCAAGTGATGCCAGCCCCTTGCATCCCCGGCCTGGGGTGTGCTGGCGGGGTAGGCAGAAGTGGGGGCACACTGATGCATCTGGGCTGTAAGAGGGCACAGGGAAAGCAGACAAGTAACATGGTCTCTGGCTCATAGTTGGGTGGTTTAGGTGGCCATTGCTGATGGCTTGTGTATTTAAACTGATGGAGACTCCAGGATGGATTTTCAAGAGAAATTTCCAATTTCTTCCCACCCAACCATTAACTGTAACGCTACAGGAACACTGTGTTTTTTGAGTCAAATGAGTTGGGGCTCAGTCTGACCAGACATGAAATAACTTTCTGCTTAAGCAATAAGGAAGTTAACTTGCTCTCAGAGCAGAGTGTTCAATAAACCATACATTGATCTGAGAAGAAAATCATTTACTTCAGGGAAAGAGGAGGTATATTTTTCTGAACTGAAAATGAATGGAGTTAGTTCCATTACCCCTGAAGGCTGGTCTGCTTAGACAAATTGACTTCTAGAGACTTCGAAATCACAGAGAAGATAGGGTCTGATCATTAGTTTAACAAATAATTTCAAGGAGTACAGGCACTACTGACCTACCCGCAACCAGGCAAAGGCCATTGTGGAAAATGTCAGTAAAACCCAGGATGGAATAGTCCAGGTTAAGGATGAATCATCAAGACTTAATGACATTTATTTTTGAGATTACTCAATAGGAAAGCACTGACTTACATTTGGTTTGAATTCTGAGTGGTTTGGCTTACCATTCACTTATTTTGAGCTGAAAAAGTGCCTAATTTAGTGTGTTTATCCTGCAGAATCTGTGACACGTTACCCATCACACATGGCGCACACAGGCATAATAATTACCAGACCATGCAACGCGCCGCAGCCCCTGTGCACTTTCCTCTGAAATGTACCCCAGGAATCGCGCACATTTATGAAGCACTTAGGGGCACGTGCATCTCACATTGTGGTTGCATTTCCAGCTTTGCTTCTCAGCAGCAGCGTAGGTGGTGGTGACACCCACCACGCTTCCCTGACCGTGTCCAGAACCCTGGTTTTGGTCGCTATACCTTTGCTGAACTTCACTTTGGGGCTATTTTTCATGACAGAAAATGAGAGTTGCCGTTGTTCTTGTGCCTTCCCTTCAACGTATGTTACTGTCTGCTATAAAGATGACACAACTCAGCCTTTATATATATATTATATGAAATATAGTAATCATATTGTATTAATTCTATCATATATTATATTATATTATATTATATTATATTATATTATATTATATATTTAAATAATTACTGTCTAAACTAGATAAGCCATATTGTCCAACATAGAACCTCTAGGAGAGGAGCCAGATGGGCAGCCTTTCAATAGGACAGTTTGGCTTGTTCATTTGGGCAATTATTTCATCATTGCTGGGAAGAAAAAAAATGCCATTTTAAGATCTCACACATGTCGTTTAGCCTGGATTAGGATCCTGAAGGCTCTGTACTACGGGCTTTCTCTCAATGGCACTGCTTCAAGACTTACAAACAAGCATGTGCTTCAGTGCTTTGCTGATGGAGGGCCAGAGCACTTGGCAGCTTGCTAGGCTGAGCCCTCTCCCTTTCCTCTCTGACAGGCATGGCACTGGGAGGAAAGGGGCTCAGCTATGTTTTTCAGTCCTAACTATTAAAAAAAATCCAAGGGAGAGGAGGGAATGAAACTAAACCAACTGACAGGCAATGGGAACCCCTTGAAGGGGATCTTCTATCACCTTTATCATCCTCCGACCATCTTTATATCATAGAATCATAGAATAGTTTGGGTTGGAAAGGACCCTTAGGGGTCATCTAGTCCAATGCCCTGCCATGAGACTGGACATCTTCCCCTAGATCAGGTTGCTCAGAGCCCCATATAACCTGACCTTGATGTTTCCAGGGCTGGGGCAATGACCACCTCTCTGAGCAACCTGTTCCAGTGTTCATTGTAAAAAGATTTCTTCCTTATACCTAGTCTAAATCCTCCCTCTTTTAGTTTAAAACCATTACCCCATATCACAACAGGCCCTGCTAAACTGTCTGTCTCCATCTTTCTTATAAGCCCCCTTTAAGTATTGAAAGGCCGCAATAAGATCTCCCTGGAGCCTTCTCTTCTCCAGGCTGAACAAACCCAACACTCTCAGCCTGTCTTCATAGCAGAGGTGCTCCAGCCCTCTGATCATCTTCATGGCCCTCCTCTGGACTCGCTCCAACAGGTCCATGTCCTTCTTATGTTTGGGACTCCAGAGCTGGACACAGTATTCCAGGTGGGGTCTCACCAGAGTGGAATAGAGGGGCAGAATCACCTTCCTTGACCTGCTGGCCACGCTTCTAGCAAGTAGCTGGTCACGTCCTAGCAACTATATTGATTTCAGTGGAGCAGGCTGCTCTGTGGCATACATTTAGCAGACTGTGGCCATGACTGAAGCAGTGTACACACTCATAGAGCATTCATAGGGTAGGTAAAGAGCTATGGCATGAACTGACTGAAAGTAACTTGAAGATGACTAAGTCCAAAATCCAACTGAACCCTGAAGATCCAGACTACAGGCCTGACCACCAGGCCAGTAGGCATACCTTTTTCTTCATACCCTGCCTTGAATCTTGTTTTGATGAACGATGGGAATTTGACTATTTGGCCAGGGCACACAGTAGCTGCATTTGTCACAGGTTGGGTTCCCTGCACGCTGCGTATGTGTTTCTGGGGATAATTTCCCAGATAAAGAGACAAGAGAGCTACCATGTGCAGACCTCGAAGGTGTTTAATGCAATGCAATGCAGTGTATAGCAATAGCTTGAAACGACAGGGGCATCAAAACCCCTCTGCAGCTGCTTGTGGCTGCACTGAGCACACAAAAGGACAATATCAGGGCTTTTTTAAAAAAAAATTCCTAACAGGGGATCAAACACCTGCATTAAAGTGAGAAAGTAGACCACAAAAGTCTGGTTTCCCTGAGCTGACTACATGAATGAGTTTTTAACACTTGGTGCTTGTAGCATCATCATGGTACTGTAAGCAGAGAATGGGGTGCACTGGCATCCCTGGAAAGGGGAAGGGTTGCCCCTGAAGGGCGATCAAGGAAGGTGCCATCAGCACCATTGGAGCAAGGAGTGATTCATGGGCTTGCAGCAATCTAATAGAGGGGAACAGATAACCAGAATCAGCATTTAATAAGTTTATTCAGCATGTTTTGAACACAGCTGCCCTATTGCTGCATATTTTTTTTCCACAGACCTGGAAATAATAACCTTTATTTAAGTGCTTATATTCAGCCATATCAGCACTGCCTGTTCCAGCATTAAGACTTTGAAAGGAATATTTGATATGAGATGATTATTTGCTAAGCCAACAGGTTCAAAAGTAGATTTTTGGAAACAGGCATGACCAGAGCTGTTTTTTAAAAGTGACCTGCAAACAGCTTTTTAAAACTCAACAGCTTTGCCTTTTCGCTGTACACTGCCTCGTGTACCTTTTTGCATGTATGTTCCTTCAGCAGCATGAGGAACCAAGTTCATTTCTGAGCACTGATGTCCTCGATCCTTGCTGCCCTTTCCCAGTACTCTTAATAGTAATTGTTTGGGCTTTTCAGGTGTCCCACCTGTGACTTTGCAGACCCAACCGATTTTGGGAAATGATTATATTATAAACTATATCACGATGGTTACAGTTGAGTCTCCCTTTTGAATCTTGCCTATGGTAACAGTCAAGTACTCCAAAATAAAGGAAAATATATTTTTTTGCATTTTGGTGCTAAAAATAAATGACCGTGTAATGAAAGGCATTGTAGGCAGCATTAAATTAATGCTAAACATAATTAAAATGCATTCTAAATTCTTCAGCTTGGATTTTGGTGACTCATCCAGTGCTTTTCTCTCTGTATCTGGATATTTTCAGAACATGGATGAATTCCAAGTATGAAATCTCAATTTAGACAGGACAAAAGCGATAACAGCAGGTTGGGGAAGTGACCAAAATAAAGGCAAATTTATATTGGTGGCTTTGATGAAAATGGTTCCACCTTTTGTGCCTCGGCATCTTGACTCCCAGCAGTGGCTGGGACGGGCTGCCTTTTTTCATATGCTGTTGAGTGAGGATTTGCAGCTCTCTGCTCCCGGTGTCGCCCATGCTACCCTCTCAGGGACTGTGTCATAGAACAATAACTCAAGCCCCCTGAAAAGCTGCACCGGGATCGCTACATCCCCAAATCTCTGTTCCCTGTGCCTTTGTGTAGCTGCCGGGACAGCTGGCATCCATGCTGCAGACCTGCAGGACTGATGATCCCACGTCTGCTTCTGTGTTTACAAATATACGGCCATTATATCCACTCTCGAGGGACAAATGGTTTATTAACGCTTCTTGGTCTGCAACCTGGGGGTTGAAGTTTTAAAACCCTAAATGGTTCAGAGACTGAGACACTCCACACCATCACAGTACCATTAAGACAATGGTACCTGTGTGGGGTTCTACTGATATGGCAGAGAGGTATTTTATGAGGTCCCTTGGGTGTTCAAATTCTGCTACTTGAGATGAAATCAATTAGATCACTTATTGAGTAGAGTAAAAAAAATGTGTTTTAACTGTGTTATTGAAGAAACCTGAGAGATAACCAATAAAGAAAATACCATTAGAAGTCTATCAGTGACACAAAAAAACCAAAAAACCAAAAAAAGCTTTTGCTTGATTTTGGCACTGCACATGAACTCAAAGGCAGCAACAAGGAGGTGACTGCAAACACAGTAAGGGATGCTCCCCTGAAAATGAGCTTCACATCTTTTCAAGCCACCCCTGAAATCCTCCTCTGTTCCTGTGGCAGCGCAGCAGCTGGGCACGGCACGGGATGTGTAGGAATGCAGGAGTGGCTCATCTCTAAAATTGTACTGGCATACTTTCAGACAATTTTTTTCACATTGAGAGTGTAAACTAATTTAGAAGGTTTTCTGTTTTGTTGATCTACAAAATATCTTTATCTATAGATGAACTCTAGATTTTGAACATTTTAAAATAAACATTTGTATGGCCTTAGATAATAAACATAAGCAAAGCCACGTTAGCATTTTAAATGACAAAAAGACCGGGGAGCATCATTTTTGAAGAGCTCTTACAACGTAGCTGTTTTTTATATCTTTTGAATCCCACAAGGAATTCACAACAAGGTTTTCTGAACAATTTAGTTTAAATACCAAAGTTACTGAACAATTTGCTCAGGGAATGGTATCTGTGAATAAACAGTGTTGTCCCTACCATCACTGAATAGCTCTTTGTGGGATATTTTAACGTACAGTACCAGTGTTTTAACATGAAAAGAGAGATTAGGCTCTACCTGAAGTTTATTTGGCTAATGTGTAACTGTGAGTAGCAGAAGGGCAATAAACAAGAAGTGCTTTGGGGCTTACGGAAATCTTTGTCTCCTGTTTGATGATACAAAGGTTGCCCAAAAGCCACCGGCACTGGGATGAAGTAGACAAAACACAGTGAAGCTCAGCACGCAGCATCCTCTGGCTGCGCAAAGGGAACTCGGATGGGACAGGAATGCCACTGCTAATCCGCTCCTCTGTGGGCAGCGCAGGCAGAGTGGGGCTTTGCCTCCTGCCTGGCATCAGCTGCATGGTGAGAGGTGGCACCGGGGGGTGGGCGATGAGAGGGGGGGACCTCCAGCCTTCAGCTGATGGGGTTCCTGCTCCCAGCTATAGTGCTGCCACAGGGCTGGACCCCATTGCTGTAGGTCTGTGCTGCTGAATTTGGTTTGGCTGGTCAGTCAGCTTTGGGGCTTGCATCTGTAAGGTGAAGATCAGGATCTTGTGGTCATCATGAACCTCATGTACAGGGTTGATTTCTCATAGGGGTCTTCTTGAAGAGTAGGACTTGTTCATTTTCCTTTTCCCTCTGTGTGTGTGTGCACACAATGTGCAGGTGTGTGCGAGTGTGTGTGTGCGCATATAAATAAGGCCTAATAATATCATTAAATTAATTCCTCCTGTTGCTATGGGAACACACACTTAGTATTGCATCAAGCGTGTGCAGCAGAGGTAGGTGGCAAGGCCAACATCAGAGCAGATCTTTGGGCTTACCTTCTATCAGGTTTTTTTTCTCAAAGCAGACTGGGGAAAAATCGGACCAGAGTGCCTGGAGCCCAGAGGTGCAAATCAGGAACTGGTGATCTTTTCCCAACTTGGAAACGAACCAGCCTTCACCCCTAATGCTAGCAAGCCCCACCTGGCATGACAGCCTGCACCTGGGGCTGCACCCTCCAAGGAGACTTTCTGAGAGCTGTTCCCAAATGGCTCGCCTGGCCTTTAATCGTAACTGAAATGCATCTGCTCAGGTTGCAATCCTTCAACCACAGGATCCCGCTCTTCCCGGAGCAGTAGCTTGTCTTCTTGCTCCTTACAACGCCACTAATCTTTGTGCCAGCTTTGCACTTTACCAGTTGTGGGGTGCTTTTTTTTATAATTTTCTCGTTTGTTGATCCTGGATGATTTAGAAAAAAATAGTAATTACTAGGAGACATCAGTGAAGGAAAGAGCCTTTGATTCCCCTCTCCCCCCACTTTGCACTACTTGCCGCCATCTGACAGCAAGTCAGGTTTTGACCCCTACACCGTAAGCCTTCTAACACCACATCACACAAATCTCTCACATCACAATGCACGCAGTACCAAGTCACAGAATCACAGAATGATATGGGCTTGGAAGGGACTTCTGGAGATCATCTAGTCCAACCCCCCTGCCAGAGCAGGTCCACCTAGAGCAGGTTGCATGGGAATGTGTCCAGGTGGGTTTTGAATGTCTGCAGAGGCAGAGACTCCACCACCTCTCTGGGCAGCCTCTTCCAGTGCTCTGCCACTCTCAAAGTGAAGAAGTTCCTCCTCACATTTAGATGGAACTTCTTATGTTTAAATTTGTGCCCATTACCTCTTGTCCTGTCACTGGGCACCACTGAAAAAAGACTGGCCCCTTCCTCTAGACACCCGCCTTTAAGTATTTATAGGCATTGATCTGATCCCCCTCAGTCTTCTCTTCTCCAGACTAAAAAGACCCAAGTCCTTCAGCCTTTCCTCTTAAGAGAGATCCTTCAGGCCCCTAATCATCTTTATAGCCCTAAGTCACACATTTTGGAGAAATCCAAGTGTGTTTTTCTGCCTAGAGGTGGTTATCCCATCAAAGAGGTTGTCTTATCCCATCACAGAGGGAAAGAAAAAGTTATGTGATCTGTCTTCTGAGAAGCCACGCTAAACACTTAGGTTTGCTGCATATAATACTTAGCTGATAGAAATATCTATCCATCCACCTTCTTTTAACCAGGACGGCTTCTCCCCAGCAAAACATATTGTGGGG
This sequence comes from Limnodromus scolopaceus, assembly GCA_028565335.1. NCBI lineage: Eukaryota > Metazoa > Chordata > Aves > Charadriiformes > Scolopacidae > Limnodromus > Limnodromus scolopaceus. Next base: position 73,496,765 of record JAOXNO010000024.1, on the reverse strand, counting down.
GAGTTTTGGAGCTTTTTACAACACTTCTGGAACTGTATCTACAAGAGCACCCACAGCACAATCTGAGTTATGTCAGGTGGCATCAGCTTTTCCACCATTAAACTCACGGTCGCAGCCATTGAATTACACTTTGGAAAACCAGCCATTTTAAAGCCCTAAATATACATCTGAGTGGCTGGGTATTGCATTCTGTTTGCACGAGGTAAATGTCAACAGAGCCTGACCAGGGGTACCTAGGCAACAGCTAATTTTGAGGTCAGTGATTAACTCTTCTTTGTCAGAACATAATTTACCATCAAATTACCTCTATCTCAATATAGCACTTTCTGGATTAAAAAAAAGGCCTTCTTGCTATTTTTAGACACCAAAAGCCAGTATTATTGGTGGCAAAGTGATGTTTGCTGCATTTTTCCCTGATTGAAATACTGATGTTCATACGGGGAGCAGTCTCTTAGGGAGGCTCAGCCCCTACTCCAGGATTCCCAAGAAGAGGAGCCGAAGGCTCAGCTCAGCCGCTGCGCACCCCGCCACGGTGTTTGTGGCCATAGCAGGGAGCAATCGATTTTTTTTATGGCACATATACACACTTCCTTGATTAGATAAAAAGTGAAGGCTACCAATTAGCACATATATCAACAGCTTAGTAAAGTATCAATGCTCAACTTGCATTTTGCTCCTTGCCTCTCTCCCCAGAGCACTTTGCTACCTTCAGCTCTTCAGACTCCCTCATCTTTTCATGAACTTCTAGCTAGTGACTCAACCCATAATTTTGAATTTAAAACTCTCTATATTCTAGCACTGTGTTTCAAACCCATTTTTCTATCTCATAGGACTTTTTGGGAATAATAGTGAAAACCTGATAGTGTATATTAAAAGGTCGTTCTAGCGGTCACCTCAAGAAACATGGAAGCAGAGATTAAGAAATCATCCCTCTGCCTGGAAAGCTACTCATTTGTGATCTACACCAGTGTGTGCATTTTTCTGGGGGAAGATCCAGACAAATGGATGTTATACCACTGGGCTCTGCCCCTGCACTTGCCGTGCAGGGCTGTGCTCCCTGTGTGGTGAGGAGGAGGAGGGAAGCGGGCTGGGTGACTGTGGGAGGGCCATGGGCTTTGCTTGCTGCTGGCACCTGAGCATTGCTCTGCCCGGGGATTTTTCCCAGCCTTTCCTGCTGCCATGGGAGATATAACCATCCCGACCCCTCTGCTCTGCCCTGTAAGCACCCAGCAATGCTAATAACTTCAGCCTTGCCACCTTTACCTTCGGTTCACTTTTACATTAAAGCTGACACCACCAAAAAAAAGAAAAAAAGAAAAAAGCAAAAAAGGTTTTCTGAGAATTTACAATTCTCTTTTACTGCCACAGCTAAATAATCATCAATTTGTTTCTTGCTGGCAGGGACCCAGGTTGTTGAGCAATAACAGGCTTGTTTTGAAGTTGCTTTAATTTGTTCTCTTAGAAGAAATGTCTTCGCTAAGTGTTGCCAAGCTGATATGTAAAGAAATATGAAACTATATTCATATCTGGAAGACTCAAATAAAATATGTAAAGCACTCAACATTATAATAACGAGGATATTGGTTTCAACCTGAGTCATGAATGTCTCTGGGTAATGTCTAATTTGATATATAATATATTTGGCTGGGATGTATGGATTTGTGCCTGTGATGCTAAATTCCCAAGCACCCCAGGACAATATTCCCACTGGTGAGCAGGGACCTTGCTTTCTCCCATGCTGTCCCCCGCTACTGAAGGTACAACAGTCCTCTCTGCAGCAGCTCTTCACCCACTTTCTTGCCATTAACAAACAAAATCCTATCTTTTCTTCTCTGTCTTTTTTGTACACAATCTTCTTTGATGTCTAGGATGTCCCCCACTACAAGAAAGACATTGAGGTGCTGGAGCATGTCCAAAGAAGAACCATGAAGCTGGTGAGGGCTCTAGAGCACAAGTCCTCTGAGGAGCAGCTGAGGGAAGTGGGGTTGTTCAGCGTGAAGAAAAAGAGGCTGAGGGGAGATCTTATTGCTCTCTACAGCTACCTGAAAGGAGGTTCTAGCAAGGTGGGGGGTCAGTCTCTTCTCCCAAGTAACAAGTGATAGGACAAGAGGAAGTGACCTCAAGTTGTGCCAGGGGAGGCTTAGATTGGATATTGGAAAAAAATTCTTCACTGAAAGGGTTATTAAACATGGGAACAGGCTTCCCAGGGAAGTGATTGAGTTGCCATCCCTGGAGATATTTAAAAGATGTGTAGATGTGGCACTTAGGGACATGGTTTGGTGGTGGACTTGGCAGTGCTAAGTTAACCATTAGACTTTATGATCTTAAAGGTCTTTTCCAGCCTAAATGATTCTGTTTTCTTATCATTTAGTGAGCCAAGCCCATCCGTGTTTCTCAGCTAACACCTTGCAATTACAAAGGTTAGTCAAACCCCAGAAGAGATTGCCTATGGAGATGTGACAAAATCCACCACTGGAGTTTTAAGGGACTTTTACTGGCAAATTGGAAACCCCTGTATCAGGGATAACTTAACTACAGTTGATTTTGTACTGAGGTTGTGTGGAGATGGACCAGAGCAAGCATAGGGAAGCAAGCCTGACTACAGCCTTGTAGGGTTGAGTGAAGATTAGGGATTTTGGTCCTGTCTCCAAGGGGATGTTTCTGTATGGCATGCAGTGACTACTTAATGCCATATGGCCCAAATTTTTGGTGGGATATGTAGGTAATTCATTCCCATGGGACACGTGAAGTAGGGAATCAGACCTCCCCCTCTGTTTCCACAGGGACTTGTTCAGTCACTAGACAACTACATAGAGGGCTGTGTCTGGACAAATGTTCTCTCCTAGATTTAAAAAAAAATGGATGAATAAGCCTTGGTCAGGCCTCTAAAAGCAAGGACGTGGCTACCAATTGAGAGGAGACAGATCTAGTGCAGATCATTCTTGGTCAGAGGTGTAGCTTTGCTTCCTCAGCGCATGCCTCCAGCCAGATCTGCATAAGTCAAGGATGAGCTTACTCCCTTTTCTATTTTAATCCTATTCTGAGCTCTACCTGCTCAAGGGATCCTCAGCATTGGGATTCCTGGCTTAGAAATAGACTTTTTCCTCTTTTGTGGGAGGCACGTACCTTATTGAAGGTCCCCAAGACCTTTATAGGGACTGGCCCACAGAGCCAGTTCTGTGCTGCAGGCAGGGAAATTGCTCATGGGGGACGATGGGGTTGTTTTCTTGCAATTTCTGAGAGAGCAATTTCAGAGAGGAAGATGGGCACAGTGCTTTTTCCACAATTCAATTTATTTTTAGCTTGCATTCCAGTATCTGGAAAAATTGTTCTCTAACTCACTATTAACTTTAATGAAAAAGATATATCTATACCCTCCTGTGTAGTAATTAATTAACAACTTATAGGATCACGTGAAACAATGCAAATATTTTAGTGAAATAAATTTGCAGCTTTTTTTTACAAAGCTGCAAAAAGACATTGGTTAAGTAAACTCAGGACTTCTTCACTTAGGTGCGCAGAAAAGCCCTTGTACAATTTAAAAGCTCGTTTGAAGCCATTTAAAAACTTGAGCAAAAAGGCTTTGGAAAAGTTTAAAAGAATGGAAATAATAAAAGACCTTGTTCCATTGCACTTGATGACACATCTAACAACGAATGACCTTTGCCGCTGCCGATTTCTTTCCATCAACAGAACAAGCAGGGTAAGGAAGGAAAAGTTGCAAAATATGTGTGTTTAGCTTCAGTATATTCATCACTAATCTCTAGAAATAAACAGAGTGGACCAGAGGCTATCTTTTTTAATAAAGGTAAGCGATGACTGTGCCTTTCCTAACAAACTCTGTACAAACCCACATGCAGCTCTTTTAGCATCCAAGTGTTGCCGGCAAATGCTACTCCTTTGGAAGCTAAGCCAGGTGCTTGGGCTTGGCCTCGCTGGCTGGTGGGAATGGGCTGACAGATGTGGAGATTACTAAGCAGATGTGTAGATTGCTCTCGTAGTCACCAGGTCCCTACCAAAAGATGACAGGAAAGCTCAAGCACCTGAAAAAAAAGAGAAGTCTCTGGGTGGTGAGCACTCAGAAGGGGCATCTCTCAGGGGACAGTCCCTGCCTGCCTAAGTTTAAGAGGTCAAAGCTGCATCAAAAAGTCATCCCATCTGAAGTAGGAGGGGTAGGAAGAGAAGGGCTCGTAGCCTGGGACCGTTCCACTGTCAGCCACGGGCAGAACTGGCAGCTGCTGCAACTGTGGGATAGGGCAAGGAGATGGGAGGCTGTGTCGGAATTCCACCCCACAAAAGAAAAGGGGTGGAGGAAGGCCCACGTTTTAAATTGTTGCCAATCCTTTGAGAGCCACAGGTGAAAGCTCAAAATAGTGTTTGCTATACTTCTGGCTGTTTTTCTGTATATACCTGTATTTTCTTCTCACTCAAACTCTGCAGGTTCCAGCCTAAGGTTGAGTCTGAATTCATCCCTGACGATAAGTATTTGTTGCACTACTTTAAACAGATTTTCACCTGCTTATGTGAAGTTTGTCCCTGTACTTTCTGCTAGTGACTCAGAGACCACGTAAGACATAGTACCGCAGCTTTGTGGATGCAACAGAGTAAACCAGGATTTTCATCCCAAGCACATGCTAGAAAAAGCATGATAGTTGTGTTCATTGTTTATGTGGTCCTGCATAGCCTTACTGTGCAAGTAAAATAGATTTTACAGACATGCAGGCTGTTTTCTGGACTGTGTCTGCATGAGGGAGAGAGCAGCCAGGCGGCTGAACGCTCATCCCAAGGGGGACTGATGGCACGGGCAAGTGCTCCATCGAGAAGCCCAGCCAAGGACCACGTGGGAAACATGATGTGTGGTGGAACAACAGGACTGTGTAGGACACGACTGAAATTCTCAATGGTGCCTGAACCCCTCTGAGATTTATGTCATCAGTAGGTTTGGCAATACAGCATGTTTGCAGGTGGACACCTGTGTAAATCTGAAGGATCGGCCAGGGGGTATCGTTAATGAGGACCTAATCATCGGTGACACCAGGTGACAAGGCTGAGTTCACCCAGTCAGGAAAATGATAAACTTGAAGAGGTGCCTAAATGGATCGCTAAGTGTTTCAAACATCTTTTCACGCCAGCTGCGTAGAAATCTCTGAAATGTCAGCGCTGGTTAGCTCACCATCTGTGTTATCCCCCTCGCTCTTCCCCTCCTCCCGCCTTTATTTTAAGGCTTCTTTTTGTTGCCAGAAGAAAAATGACTCTTCAATATTTTCGGCGTGTTATTGGAAAGATAAATTCCAAAGTGCTTTTTTTTTTGGTTCCAACTCATGCTATGTAAAGCACATATAATAATACTTAACATTTACTCAGCCTACTTACTAATCATTAAAGAATACCAACTATCAAAATAATCCACAGTTAACTGAAATTAAGTAATCACATATTAAAATTACACCGCAATATTGCTCAGCTCTCAGAACAGATGGAGAAGTCAAGCAGAGAGTTTTTAGATCGTTTATTTCAGCAACTTTTTAATTTTGTTGCTGCTTAATTTTCAGAAATTTGCTAAGATAATTACTGAGTGATATCATACTCTGTGCTTAGGTATGCACTGCTGAAACATAGCTTTTTATTTTTATGTCCTCCCGTGAGATCTGTGGATCCAGTCTCAGCTAGGAAGCCAAGATGAAAACATCTTGATGACAGTGCAGGATGTCTGGCCAGACTTCTCTCTCCACTGCTCCTCATGGTGCTGTGGTAAATGAGTGTGGCTGTCGGGTGCCAGCTTTATCTGCTCTTTGAATCCTCTTTTTCCCACAACCAGTTAAAAACAAGAGCAATCCAGATGGCTCACCTTTAGTTGGAATGACTGATGCAAGGAGCTGTACTGAAAAGATAAAAGGCCTTTAATGATAGCTCTGGAAATATAAAGAGTTCCCAAGGAGGTGTAACCATTTTAATAAGCGTGGAGTTGGTCACTAACCCTGCCAATTGCTACTCAGGGAGATGATGGAGATGCACAGCGCGGCTCCCTGAGCTCAGTGAGAACCTGACATGGACCGTAAGGGCATCCTCCTCTTGAACGGGTGAAAGTCCAGAGAAATGCAGGGACTAAAGAGCTGGAAGAACTCAGAATAACACCTGACAACAAGGAACAAAGTCAAGCTGGACACAAGCACCTCCCTTTCAGGGACACACTGCAATGCTTGAACAATTCTTTCACCGAGTGAAATAGGTGACAACAGGCAAGGGCTGTGAGACTGGACTGGCTTGTAGGTTAAAAACTCTTCCTGCAGGTCCTAATGTTCTCATGAGGTTTCACCACGCATGAAATGACTTCTGTCTTGATATCATGGGCTTTCAATGCTTTCATTTAAGAAAAAAGTATTTGAAAACTTCGAGGTTTAAAATGATGTACATCCAGAATATAAAAAGCATAGACTGCCTTATGATATCCATGCTATTATGGAAAAGACCTGCCACATACTTGTTTCCCAGAGGTAACAGGTTGGTCAAAGATGTGACAGATCACCCATAATCGAGACCTTCCACACCACATTTCATTACTGAAAAGCAGATAAATTACATGTTTCTCTCTATGCTTTATATATGCCACAAAAATACTGCAGGTCTTATGGTTTCATTGTGGAGCTCAGTTGGTTCATGTTTGTGAACTTGACTTTCTAAGTTTGAGTGGCACCATTTTTAATCCATTTTGAAAAATGTTTGGAATAATTTATTCTGTCACAGATGTTTTAATTAAGGTTGAAATAAACAACCTCTGTTTGGGAGCTAGATTGGAGGATTTCCTTTGACCAGCTCCAAAATTTTACTTCACCTTTGATTTTACCTTCTTTTGCCCTGCTCTGTAGCACCCGTTTCTGCACTGGGATTCTTGTGGCCTCAATCTTAATCTTAATCCAAGCAAAGTCTGGCCATGCCCAACCTGGTCTCTACTTGGCAATGGGAATAAGATAACATGGCATTTTCTGAACTGTGGTGGGTGTATGTGACCAGGTGCTTGAGCTGTGAAGACTTACAAACCCTTCTTAACCCTTCTTGCAGCTGGTTTTGCTGCAGCTATAAACGGTGTTGTAATGCCTGGGTAGGCATGGGAGAACACACAGCAGTGGGACACCATGCAGGACAAGGTGCTGTGGGCACAAGTTGCAGTGAAGGAAAGTCCCACTAGAGAAAAGGGAAAGGTCTTTACCGTTGAGGGGGGAGCACAGGTGTGGGCTGCCCAGAGAGGCTCTACAATCTCCTTCCTTGGAGATATTCAGGCTTGATTGAAGGAGACCCCAAGGAAATCCTTTGCGTGGTTGACGCTGTCCCTGCTCTGAGCAGGTGGTGGGACCAAAGAGGTGCCCCAGACCTGACCTCCATGGGTCCCTTCCAAATTAAACTACTCTGAGCTTTGTGTTTCAGAAATCCCGGGAAGCAATGGCTTTGGCTGTTTACAGAGGCACAAGGTGTCCACAGCTTGTCTTGGTAACAGTGTTTAGCCTGCGGGAAGACACGGATGAGGATGGATGTGATGGATGCTGACATCTAATTCCATTTGAATGTGCCCACCTTTCACCACGGTACGGCCTGTGTGCCATCTTCATTTGGGCTGTCCAAGACACCAAACACATCTTCTTCTAATGAATTTTTTTAAATTGCTTCTAAATGGTTTGCACGCCGTTCCCATAACCGAGAGGTCATTTCGTCTCCACTTCCTTCAGATCAGCAGCCACAGAACAAACACACTCTCTCAGACTGGGGAGGGCACCTTTTGGCTCATCCCCTCACGTTGCTGCGGATGGAAACGGCCTGCTGCCAGTGCCCGTTTGGCACCAGGTCCGGGAGCAACTGGCAGGGGGCAGGTGCCCTCTGCTGCATCCGTCCACGTGCTTTAGAGGGGAAATACGGTGGCTGCTGGCTCATTGCGAGACGCAAAGGGTGAGAGGAGGAGAGAGCCGGTAATTTTTGTGACCATGCAATGGGGTCTTCTCTGGTTTGACCTTAACATTTTTGGGGGACCTCAGGAAATATTTCGGGGGGGGACACACCTCAGGAAATAGGGCAGATGCTTTCACTGGTGAACAGCTCGTTACCCCCGGTGCATACATGGGCCCAGGGAGGGTGAGCGTGAAGCAGGCTTTTCCACAGCAATTCAGAGTGCTTTTTGGAAATGTTGACATTGGGCAGCGTGCGAAGCTCCCCCGGCTGGGGTCAGAGCCGTTACAGCAAGTGCTGTACGAACACAAAACTTGCCATCATTTCTGGCAGCCCAGAAAGCCAGCCACATCCTGGGCTGCATCAAGAGAAGCGTGGCCAGCAGGTCACGGGAGGTGATTCTGCCCCTCTACTCTGTGCTCGTGAGACCCCCACCTGGAGTACTGTGTCCAGCTTTGGAGTCCTCAACACAGGAAGGACATGGATCTGTTGGAACGGGT
>JAOXNO010000024.1:73458724-73488070 GCA_028565335.1 Limnodromus scolopaceus | reverse complement strand
CCGCGGACCGGGCGGCCATGGAGGCAGCGGCGGCTCTGAACGAGAGCGGAGCGGCCGCCCACCGGCTGCCGGGCAGCAGCGGCGGCGGCGGCGGCAACGCCTCGCTGGAGCTGTCGTCGCGGGCCCCCGCGCCGCCCGCCGCCCTCAACCCCTGGGATGTGATGCTCTGCGTCTCCGGCACCGCCATCGCCTGCGAGAACGCCCTGGTGGTGGCCATCATCTGCTACTCGCCCGCCCTGCGCACCCCCATGTTCGTGCTGGTGGGCAGCCTGGCCACCGCTGACCTCCTGGCTGGCCTCGGCCTTATCCTCAACTTCGTTTTCCAGTACGTGATCCGCTCCGAGACGGTCAGCCTGCTGACGGTGGGCTTCCTCGTCGCCTCCTTCGCTGCCTCCGTGAGTAGCTTGCTGGCCATCACGGTCGATCGCTACCTCTCCCTCTACAATGCCCTCACCTACTACTCGGAGAGGACGGTGCTCTGCATCCACACCATGCTGGCGGGCGCCTGGGGGGTCTCCCTCTGCCTGGGGCTGCTGCCCGTCCTGGGCTGGAACTGCCTCCACGACCGCACCACCTGCAGCGTCGTCAGACCCTTGACCAAGAGCAACGTGATGCTGCTGTCCGCCTCTTTCTTTCTCATTTTCCTCATCATGCTCCATCTCTACATTGAGATCTGCAAGATCGTTTGCCGGCATGCCCACCAGATAGCTCTCCAGCAGCACTTTCTGACTGCCTCGCACTATGTGGCCACCAAAAAAGGAGTCTCTACCCTCGCTATAATCCTCGGGACTTTCGGAGCCAGCTGGCTGCCTTTTGCCATCTACTGTGTAGTGGGGGATCCCGACTACCCTTCCGTGTACACATACGCCACGCTCCTACCCGCTACCTACAACTCCATGATCAACCCCATCATTTACGCCTACAGAAACCAGGAAATCCAGAGGTCCATGTGGGTGCTCTTCTGTGGCTGCTTTCAGGCTAAAGTGTCCTTTCGCTCCCGGTCCCCTAGCGATGTCTGAGTGACTTTTCTCTCTGTCATACCACACCGAGGACAATCTACTCAGTGAACTATTCCAGTGCCTGTTCTAAACTTCAAACTACATCATGAAGTCATTGGAAACATGCTTAAGTATTAGCACTTTATACATGTTTGTATCTCTGAGAGTGGTTTGGGGTACGGAGTTTAGGGTTCTGTGAAAAAAAGTGGTTGTATATAAATTTGCACATCACATTTGTAAAGTGAAGACATTCCAATACCGCTTAATTATAGCACCTTATTTCTAGCTGCTGACCTGCCAAAACAGTGTTGCCTTTCTGAAGGGCAGAGAGAAAGAAAGTGGAATTTGTGTTGTATTTGTACAAGTGTGTGTGTGTTGGGGGGGGGATATGTATGTATGTATGTGTGTATCTATACTTTGCTGCACAATATTGATAAATTATAACATTTTGTATACAAATAAAAACATTAATATAAGTTTGTGCGTTTAGATTCTTTTAGAAATAGGAGGGCTTTCAAATGTGCCAGTTGAGCAAAGTCCCTTTGTTTACTTTTGAAAGCTCCCCATGTAATTCTGCCTAAAGAGATCATCATTCACTATGGAGATGAAATACTGCACCAAGAAAGGCACCTTGCTGCTTGCTTGTTTGTTTGGTCTCTTCTTTACTCTGGCAAAGAGGGAGTAACAAAGAGCACAAACTCCTTTTTATTCTCCAGCAGCCAAAGAAACACAAACCCCAGTCAAATAGGCTGCTAATTACAGTTATTCTCCGGGTTTTCAGTAGCTTTCATCTTCAGGTTATAAGTTAGCCCTTTGTTATAATGCTCCATTAAAAAGTTATCAAACTGTGGGGAAAAATTGGACTCTAAGTTGGATTCCTTTTTTCCTCTTTTAGTCTAACACTGGAGGGGAAAAAAAAAAGAAAACAAGAAAAAGTCACAGTCCTCCTTCCTAAAAGCCTGTAAAATGCCACAATAAATTTGTGGCTTTCCTTATCATCCGCAGTTTTGAGGGTAACCTGAGTTTATTCTCTCTCTCCTTTTTTTTGGACTGCGTGCTGTAGAAAAATCATTTAAGTGCATCTTTCCTGTCTGCCTGTCTCAGAGCAGTATACAGTTTTCTGATAATGCCATGACTTAGTGGCTTGAAGGAGCCCATCAGAGGTCAATGTTGTTCAGAGTTCAAAAACACTTCTTCACTCAGGTTCAAATTCACCAGCAACTGATTTATTTAGAGCAATTAACAGGCACAGCAGCTTTCAGCAGCACTGTTGCTGCTTATTTATTTATAATTATGCTGCATTTACATCCCAGCTGTGTTATAGTTTATCACTATCATTTCAATTTTTATTTAAGGGCTGAAACAGATTACTTTTATATGCATAGTACCATATAAAAAGTTTGGACTATTTTGTTTCCCAGTTTATGACTGGGCAATGTATAAAGCATTTGCCTGCTGGAGCACCTGGGGCCACAAGCATCCAAGAAGCCCCAGCAAGGCTGTGAATCAGTAATGCTGTATTTATGTGGGTGCAAGTACTATGAGAACCAGTATCATTTCACTGATAATACAAAGATATTTCATTTAAAACCATACCTGTATTCCAGACTCTGCTAGCCCCATTATTTTTATCAATTCTAATAATTACAAATGTGACAACATAATTGATGAACACTTTCAGGCACGCAGTTCATCAGGGCACCGTTGCAGTGATGTTACAAATAGGATTTAAATCAGATCTTATCATAGGTGAAAACATTGCTTGGACTAAGAACTCCAAAGTTGCTAGTGAGAAATATTTTTCCCCCTCTTTTAAGCCCTCATCTTGTACGCTTCGTCTAAGCAAGTAAATAAAAGAGGGCAAGGCCTGCCCTCTAGCCCTGTGCCCTGGTGGCACAGAGCATGCCTAACCTCTTTTCCCCATGTAAAGCCAGGGACCAAACTGCTGGCTGGAGCATCCTGACCCTGCTCTAGTGACCTGCATAGACTCAGCCAAAGATGCTGCATCACCCACAGTAGTAACTGCTGAGAGAAACAACCAGTGAGTGCCTTGGACTGGTGAAATCTGGCAAAACTTTCTGGTAAAGCTTGAAAACTTGCCATCCGCTAGGCTTTAGTCTCATAAATCTTTGTCATTCCTGTGTGGACCACAGTAAAACCACCTCCACTTCAGTGCACTGAACCTGCACCCAGGTGTGAGATGCTGAGTAGGACCTGAGAAGGCTCCTGGGAGCCCTGTGCAGGCTCTGAAGACCAGTATCAGCTCTAAAAGCCCCTAGGACAAATTTCTTACCTGGACTTTTAGACCCTGAAGTCATGGAGACAGAATCTGCTCGAGACCATGCCTGATGCCACCTTCCTCCATTAACTCTGTCAGGAACTGGGCACTGGGGATTTTCACCATAAATTCATTAAGCAGTGACAATCTGTATAAAAGTTAAATATAGAAAACTTAGATGAATAGAATTCATCTTCAGTAATAAACCACTTAATCCAGGAGTGAAAAGGACTGATGTGAGTTACTTTGCCATTTTTAGCCCATTTTTATTTGTTATGTTTCAATTTTTTTTTTTAACTATATGACCACATTTTGTTTAGCACTTTCCCCAATGATTTACTGAATCTACAAGATAAAGCTGGATCCCTCCTGTTAAAGATACGACACACTTAAGGTATTTCCCCAAGCATTCGTCCCCACTTCTAGGAAGCAAATTTAGGTTACAGTGATCTTAGCCATTCATTTTGTTGGGACAATACAAATGTGGGATTTTTTTTCTATATAACACATTCAGAAAGCTTTTGCTGACTCATATTTTCTGGGAAAGACTAAGGCAAAAGAGGAGAGAGTATTTTGATGTTTTTTGGTTAGCCCTGAGAGTGGAATTGACGTCAACCCACTTGCAGTAAAATACGGCCTTTCATTTTCAAAGCCAGTCCTGATCTGCAGGGATACCTGAGCAGAATAACATAAAGCAGGCTACATAACCTCTTGCCTCCCCAAGAAACTTCTCAATTTAGAAGAAGAAGAGCTGCAATTCCTGAAGGAGGAAGTCTGGGAATTTTGTATACTATTGGTATTTTCCTTGCTGAGTTTTTTATTGAAACAGCAGACATTTATTTGAGAACATGGTGGTACACCTGCAGTATCCGGACCCACAGACTCCTCCTGTTGTCAGATGATGGCACTTTTACCTTGGTCCTGAAATGATTTGTGGAAGACAAAAATTCCTGGAGCCCCCCCGTTACCAGTTACTGGGCAGTGCATCGCCGTGACCCCCAGGCAGCCCTGATGGCGAGCCAGAGAGGGGGACGACCTTGTGCTCACTCTGATCTTGTGTTTCCAAAAGTCAACAGGCAAATTTGCCTGCTCAGAGACTGCAGAACTGCATTAGGAACTGCCATGACCACCAGTGAGCACGGATCTTTCCTTGTCCCTGCGGGCCTGTGTGCTCAATGGTTTTTACGTTCTCACATCACTGGTGCAGTCTGGGAGGGGAGAAAACGCACACTGAGTCAGGAGCAAGGATCAGACCCAGTGTTTGGTAATGATGTATGATATGTAGCCTTTACTGAAAATGGAAGTGAGATTTCCTGCTTTACCACCCTTAAAAATTCTTTGGTTTATTCTGAAGAAGATAGAATAATGTCAGTCTTGGTCAAAAGAGCTCCCAGCGTGCTCCCACTAAAACCAGTGATGCTCTCTTGCACATCAGCCAAGATAATGACAGTATCTCATTATAAAAAAATACCATTTTGAGGCAGGAAGTCCCGGGCCTCAGCACCAATTTTCATTAGAAACTAATGGTTTATTACTAGCCTTGAAAATCTTACAGGACTTGCAGTGCCTCAAACGGCCAGAGCCTGGCAATTTGGCTTGCATGAAGTGCCTCTCTCTGTGATTAGCTCCCTCATTTCGGCAGGAGAGATTAGAGAAAGAAGAGCACAGCTCTGGTGAGGAAGCCAGGCTGGGAGCCGGGCCAAAAGCCCCCTACATTGCTTGAATTTCTGTGGGGCTTCTGCTGAAATCGGCGGTGTAACGGTGGAAACGAGACCAGCGCTGCAGGCTGCTTTGTATGAGTCACTGTATATTAAAAAGCCAGCTGGATTCAAAATCACAGGTCAAACAAAACCTCTTCATTTAGCTAAGCAAACAAAAGGACAAAACACTTTTAAACCTGGAAAGTGAGTCTGTACATATTTTTATCAATGTAATGATCCACAGGTACTAAAGTAACACCCGGCGAAGCACTAGAAGCTCTAATCTCCAATCTGCCACTCTCGTTTTAAAAGGATAAATTTTTTTAATGAAGTAAAAATAATTTCTGGTAGCACAGCTGCTCCTAAGCTCTTCAGCTGGCTTTTGTGGTAGTCATTTAAAAAGAGAAAAAGACAAAGGGGAAAACCAAAAAAACCCCTTATTTTCTCCTTCTTGCTACTTCATGATGGACACATGCAATTCGGATGGCAAGGACTGACCGAGTGTGTGCAATTCAGCTCTCCTGGGAGGATGAGCACATCTGGAGCTCACCTGAACCCATGCTGGGTTTGCTTCTTTGGGGGTCACTCTGTGTTGCGAGGTGTCTCCCCGTCGCCTGATCCTCATCGAGTGAACTTCTCCCTGGGACCCGCTGCAGCTGAAAGCTCAGGGAGCAGCTCCTGAGCTGCTGTGTTTTGTGCAGGAATGGAAAACCGACATGGATTTCCCTGCCCTCTCGATGTTTAAGCTCTTTCCTCTGCATACAGAAAACTCTCCCAGGGAGAACATTCTTCCAGGGGCAGTGTTTCGCTTATGGAGGGCAGGAACTTGGCATGGAAATAATCCAACTCCTGCCGGGACTCCTGAAGAGCCATAAGTGCTGACTCAGCACTGACAGTGGATGTGGCAACTGGTTCAGTGGAGGCAGGTCTGCTCGTGTCAGCTCTGTCTGCTGCAAAGAAGTGACAGAAGATGGTGGGAGGTGAAGTAATGGTGTGGTCTCTGTGCGGGGTCCACACACTCTGGCAAAGACTGATAGTGAAGGGCTTTATTCCAGCAGATTCCCATTCTTTTTTTATCATCCTACTTTGCTGGCATTGTAATACACATGGTGGGAGAGAAAGATCAAGAGAGAAGATAAATGGGCTACTATCTGCATTAGGTGAAGACCACAGTGGTTCAAGGTATCACGCACAACATGGAAATATGTATCTTGGATGCATCAGCTAAATGTGGTGTGCCCTTCCAGCAGCGGGTTGGTGCCGCACGAAAGAGACCAAAGACATTTCTTCACTGAGGCATCATTTGAGTTAGCATAAATTCTAGACCCCTCAAATGGACACCTGCAAGTCCAGGCAGATCGCTTGAGCTGCCCATCATTGTGGAGGAATAAAACACAATCAAGATCCACCTTTCACCCTGCCTTTGAGCACAATTAAGCTTCTAGCTGCACGCCCAGACTTGGTGATCACTTACAAGATAACACACCTTCTCTATCCCCTACTGCCCCCTGTGTCTCTGACACAAGGTGTGGGGGCAGAGCACCTTTGCACCATCCCTCACACCTTCCCCATGAAGGAGAGGGCTTCCCAGCAGCTCTCTCTGTGTCACAGGCTCCCTTCCACCCAGGAAGGACCAGAGCAGGAGCCAGGCACTGCACACGCCATCAGCCCTGCGCCTGAACACAGCCAGTCTTGGTTAGTCCATGCTCCTTGCTGTTTTCCTTAAAGAACAGACATTTTCCTTTGTTTTCAGACAAAGGAGCCTGTGTTTCTATCACGCTTATCTGGGTCCAGGGCAGGAACACAAAGCATCCAACTGTGGTGCCTCGAATGCATGAAAAAGAGCAAACCCATTAAAATAAACAAAGATGTCCCAAGAATACAGAAACCAAGAGGCATCCTCAATGCCTTCGCTGTGTCTTATTTGTATTTGTTGGTTTTTCCTTGTCTTTCCATGTGTTTTATGTCACCCACACTGATGGACTGCTGCACTACCATGTTCCCCGACGTGAACGCCGGTGTGTGACTCCACGCTTCCAGAAAGCTGCGCCTTGTTATGGGTCTTTTGCTTACTGGAGCATCTCCTGAAGGTGCTGTTTCCTACAGCAGTGTGGGTGAGGTGACGCAAGTTTGCTCTTGATCTTGCTCGGAGCTGGGCATGGCATCAGAACCTGGATGATGAGGAAAATACCTGGGAAAATATCTTGCAACATTTGCACTTTGGTTCCCAGATTTTACCCATTGCTGGTGCCCACGGGTATTGCAGGAGGTGATGTGTGGAAACAACCAATCTGAATAACTCTTAAGGGAACTTTTTTCTGAGTTGAGCTGTATCTCTCTACACATGCATTTCTCTATAACTATGTAAACAGGAATTACAGGTCTGTAACAGGAAAAAGAAACAACTCTGTGTGAATTGAGTTCCTGATTCTGAGTTTATCTACCTTTTCAGCTTTACTCAGAAAGAGAAAGAGGATTCCTCATTTTCCTTGGTTAGCATGTAAAATCTGTACGATGGCAGATTTTTAAAGGTGTGTCAGCACTTAAAAGTGAGAATTAGATGCTTAGGCTGAAAATTAGGAAAAGGATTTAAGCACCTATATTCCTAAAGGTGAGCCCCTGAGCAATCCTGCTTACTGACTGGACCTACAAGTACCAAATCAATCTGCTGCTTTACATTTTTATCCTCAGCAGCACGTGCACAGGGTGCTTTGCTTTTTCATGGCCCAAGAAGCCTGGAAGCTGCTTGTTGCCCCTAAACTCAGCAGGGATTCAAGAGGTCTGTGTCTATATACCTATGTTTGCCACATGGCTCCATTTGGTAGGATGGGAAAGCATGGGAACACTGTGTGGGATAAGAACAATCCAAGTTTTTTGTCCCTGCGTTGGCCAACGTAACCACGGGCTTTAATTCCTCCCAGCAGAGGAAGGGGATGAGCTCAGAATATTGGCAGAAAAGGGGTTTTTTTATGTAATAGAGGTTTACGAGCACTGTGGGATACCATTTTTTTCTCTAGCACAGGGCGTTTTGGTTCAATGATGCCAGGACAGCAGGGACGGGCTGGCTGCGATGCTTCAGGTGCAGGGGCTGGATGGGGTCAGGAGAAGGTGAGTCAGCTCTCGGGGAAGGAATGACCTGGGGGAATATTTTCATGTTTTTTTCCTGCTACTCACTCTCCAGCTCCTAGCTGGTTTAAAACAAAGTTGTTTTTCCTAGGAAGGAGTTTCTCCAAGTGGCATTCTTATTGTGTGGTTGCTTCAGTTTGTAGCTTAATTGAAAGAATGAGATTTTTCAGGGCAGATTTGGAAGAAAAAATACCTTGAACCTTGTGTCTTTCTTGAGATAAGGCTTATTTTGCATGGATCGGTACTCATTTTCTCACTGACAGGATGGTGGCATGCAGATTAATAATTACATTTAAAACCGAGGCAGAATGAGAGGCTCTGGAAACATTCTCCAAGATGTAGATTGTTTGAACAAAGGTTGAGTCTTCCATAAAATGTAATTAGATCTAGGACACATTTGGAATGACTGAAGTTTTTTAATCATCACTTTCAGTGACACATTATCCTTTGCATCACAGTGAGATAATGTCATTGCATACCTGCAGGCAGATAGAATTTGTCACTTCCAGTTGTTGCTGCTTTTTATAGGAAGACACGCATCTAGGTAATACTAAAGTGTTGTCAAAAGAAGTTTCTTCTGTCAGAAATTAGATGCCTCATTAAATATGGGGACCTTGTTCTTTTCCAATATAAATTTCTGACTTTTGATACTATGCTAATTTTTCTTAATTGGTAGGAGGTTAGCTTTTCCTAAAGCATTTATGATTTTTCTGAGCAGTGGTGTATCCTGATTTATATGTAGCTGTGCAGTGGCAAATACAAGAAATGTGAGACAAGTAAGTTAAAAGGTCTCCACCTTTCTGTACAATTGCCATTCTATAAATGGCTTGAGGAAAATAATAAAGTTGATTGAATTACACTGTCAAAAATGAACACATCATAAAGCCTTTTGCAGGGAGGGTTTGGGGATGAAGTCTGATCTGTGCACTAAGCATAAACCCAAGACTCGGAGCAGCTCCTCGACTTAACGTGGCTGGAGATGGACTCCCTTGTCCTGGGGATCTGAGCTGCTCTGTGGCACTCAAAGACCATCGTGTGGGAGACAGGTATTTGCAGAGCAACCCATTGCATGAGACCTCGCTTGTAACACTGGAATAGCGAGCCCTAAGAGTAATCAGATGCTGCCTATGTGTGAATAGGAAGAGCTAATTGCATTATTCTCATTTGCAATGAAATTGGAGAGATTAGCGTACTTTGTTGCAGTTGTTGTGCTGTCAGACACAGCGTCAGTTCTGTGGGAGGCAACTCTGGGGAAAATAAAGGTTCTGTGAAGCCCCACAACTCTCCCAGCCCTATTTAGGTAATTACCCCAGTGCTACCTTGTCTGCTGAAACCCACCACTGCTTTAGCAGCGCATGATTCTTACTGTGCCAACCAGAACATCTCTGATTTTATTATTTCATAAGATACTTTCAGAAGTTTGGGAAGGCTCCAACTCTGCCTTCATCATCATTAAAACAGGCCCCTTTTGCCTGACCATAGGAAGTTCGTAGAATGGATCAGATCTATAAAAGCTTTCTTTTATATGCTACCCTTCCATCCAGCCGTGCTTGGTCTGAAGTGAGCACTTGTTACTTTATCTGAGCAGGCAGAAACACACTGAATCCATCTGATACCTGATTTGAGGATGTCAGTCCAGTTTCTTTATCGTGTTGGCAGCACAACTCGTTTTCTGCCCGAGCAGTTGCTTCTCCCGTCTGCCTGCCAAGCGACATGACTGCGTTTCCACCTCTCCAGCCATCCCCTGGTGCCCCAGCCAGTGCTGTGCAGGGCACGGGATGGGCCCCTCAGCACCCCCTCCCTGTTTTACCCCTGCCAGAAACTGAGGAGTGGGTCAGTGCTGTGAGTGCTTCTCATGAGTACGGCAAACCACTGGACAGATCAAGGCATGGAAGGTGTCTTACCCTACTCTCTGCATGAAAGCCTGTGCTTTGGTATCCTCCTCTTCTGTGGGGCAGAAAAGGGTGATATGAGAAAATGAGGTAGCAGTGGAACTTGCTCAGAGACTACCAAAGAACAGCAGAAAAGTCATTTTGCTCCTGGAACAAAGTGTTTGCATAGAAAACACAGATAGAAGGCATGTCTTTTGTTCCCACTTTGGGGACATCCATATGTGTCTGTGGTTCCTATTTCTCTCAGTTCTTGCCCTGACACCCCTGTTTGCTTTCATTTCTGCCCCAGAGGCTGCCTTTCCTTCTCTCTTCCCTGAAGGCACTGTGAAAATGTCAGGTGTCCTGCCCTTGGCACGAACTGCCTTTCCTCAAACACATCTCCATTTTTGTCTCTTTTCAGACAGTGCTACAACTTCTCTCGGAGGGGTTTCATGTGTGAGGACGTCACCTCAGAGGGGACTGCTCCCTCTAACACCATTGTGCCGGTTCTGCTCTTGCTACATCTGGGAAAACCATAACTGAGAGGGATCTGTGTGCCAATCTGGTGAAGATGCAAACAAAAATGCCTGGCTGTATCAGATCTGCAGCTTGCCTTGTCTCTTAGTGATCCTCAGAAAGATCTGTGAGCAGCTGGTGGAGTTTATTCTGTCTCTTGAAAGTCACTTTCCACCAGAGGTGAAAAGACACGACAGGAGTGGTATTTTGCAGGATACCCAGCATGTAACATCCGTAAGGTCTTCAGAGCAAGCACTGAAGGCTTAGCCCACCTCACTGTTATGTGCTGATTTGCGGCCAGGATAATCCTAAAGGGCACGCTATGCCATTGAGCTACCTGAAGAACTTATCCAAGACCTGCCTTTGGGGTGTGATAGGCAGCACAATTCCCTGTGGATCAGTTTTTCCAGGTGCCAGGGTAGGAGCAGAACAGACTAAGGTGGGCGCAGTGGTGGAGTTCCGCTTACAGGGCACAGCCAACACACAGGCACATTCAGGTTGGTCTAAAAACACACCACGAGCTGCTTTTGCATGTATCCGAGAGGTCGGTCAGACACTTTGGTGGAGGTAAATGCTCTTCCCCTGCAGCAACACTTCTGCTGATGGATCTCTTTTCATATGGACATGAAAGCTGCTGCCCTGCTGTGGGCATGAGGCAGAGAGGAGGGGGCAAACTGGGCAGGATGGGGAGGACAACCCAGCTCAGGGGAGCTGTGGCAGCCAGCTCTGCCACAAGCCCCTCTGAGGCTCCCTTGGGGAGGTGGGTGTCTTGTCTCTGCCACTCCGGTCACATGAATGCCCAGCCTGGGGCAGGTGGTGGTGGTGAGGTGCTGCTCGGGGGCCTCCCTCCCCATGGAGGCAGTGGGGCAGGCAGGGGCAGGCAGAGGGGGCAGAGGATGGATCACTCTGTCTTGCTACCTCTCAGAGAGGCTCCAGTTGTGGACTGTAATTTGCTGGCTTTCTTAATCAGAAGCTGAGACTGAGAAATCCACATTTATGTCCTTCAATGTATCACCCGCAGGTAATAAAAATATCTTTTAAACAACCTAAGGCAGCTTTTACATTGTCTTGCCTTTGCTCCATTCCCAAATGCCTTAATATGACGTTTACCACTTTGTCTGTCCCGGTATCACCTCTCTTTGCTTCCACAAAGAAGAGAAGTTGCTGTTCCTGCTTCTTAAGATTACTCTCAGGTGACCTCCCTTTAAAATTTATAACCCTATATAAATCCATAGCAACAATTTCTCGGCTGTTCCAGCACTTTGGGCTATTGATCGGCTGCGATGTTCTTGCTGTGCTGTGGTTAACCTGGTCCATCCCCCCCAGTTCACCCCAGGCAAAGGAGAGAGAAGAATGATTGCTTGGTGCAGTTTCCCATCAAGCTGCATTTCTCAAGAGCTACTTGCACACTTCATCCATCACAGAGGTGTTGTCCATCTTTCTGCAAGATCCTTTATGCTCTGACCTGATAGTGGTTGTTTCTAACTTCTGAAAATGTTCCTCTATAGAGAGATACAGTGGAAACCTTGATGTTTTATATTATGCTTCTGCTGGTTTTAACTGTTAAGGTCTGCAGCTAAAGTACTTGGAGCTGAGGTAGGCAGCGTGACCAGTGGATCTGCAGAGCTTGAGACCTTTTTATTGCTCATTTGTGTCTCTTCTCCCATTGCTGAGTTCATTTTGTTTAATTTTGTTTCTACAAATATGACAGTTGCTTTATGCAAATGTCTTTCATAACTACAGTGGAGAAAGGAAGCCTGACACAAACCCTAATTCTTCTGTGCAACCTCTCAGGAGCATTGAAAGCAAGCAAGGGAGAAGAACTTGGTCTGGGTGAAATTTCTCTGTAAGCCCCCCTGAGAGAGCAATCACTGGGTGGGTGCTGCCAGGGCAGGAGGATGCACCGAGTCACATTTCACAGGTGTCTCTCAGCCAAAGTGTGAGTCAATTATTTCATAAATGACTAGGGTGATGGAGCAGGGAGAATACTTGCCCTGTGTGCAGCTGCCAGGGAGCTGGGAGGGGCTGCAGTTAACCTGGAGGACCAACTTGATGTTCAACATGATATTAGTAAGTCTGAAAGAGAGACTGAGATTAAAAAAAAAAAGAAAAAAGGACAGTCTATTAGGGGCAAGCATAGCAGTTCAGCAGGAAAATCCACTGCGCAAATCCAGGATGGGGAGTGATCAGCCATGTAGCAAACCCTTGGAGGAATATCGTAAGCTGAGCTTGGTTGACAGCATCCCCTCACTCTGAAGGCCCCTCCAGTATGTGAAAGTTGTTGTAAAACTAGAAGGAAATCATGTGCAGCCCACATCCATGGTTTGTAGAACAACGAATGGCAGGTTTAAATTACAGCAAGGAAGAGTCAAGCTTGACACCAGAAAGTTGTCCACTGGCAGAAATAAAGGACCACTGGAACAGTCTGTAGAGGGAGGTTGTGGGGACCTCAAACATGGGGAAGTTCCCACAGCAATTCATAAACATCCACCAGGAACGATACAGGGAGAACAAGTTTGTCTCCAGACAGAGCGGCAGGTTGAATGAACTTGTGAGGTCTCTTCTGGTGCTACTGTTCTATGTCACTGGTATAGTCTCACATACTTCTTTAATTTTCTGCTTGTAAACACTTAAGTAGCAGGTACTCAGATACTACAAACTCTTCAGTCCTCCACCTGCTGTTTAGGCCAGACTTTATGATTACTTTGTTCTGTATTGCTGGCCTCCTAGGACCAGCAATTCTCCTCCCAATTCATACAGTGTCTAGACACCAGAAGGGAACCTGCACAAGCAGAAGTGTTTATGAATAAATATGGCAGGCTTTTCCCAAAAAATATTTCCTGCAGAGTGTCAGCATCTTCTTAATCAAGCACTGAACTCTGAGTTTGTGTGTATGTATACGTACACATCTTTTTAAATCAAGTTTTCCTTTGTTGGACTTCCTTGCGTACAAACCCGTTGTTAAGAGGGAGGGCTACAAATCATCCCTCACAGTAGGAGGTGCTTTGGTACATTTCCTATAACGATTACACCCAGCTGACCTCCAAGCTGTTATAGAGAAATGACTGAAGTCATCTGAGGACAGCTCTACCTGCAGGTACAAGCTGAAGCACTCTGTTTCTTTGAGACACCGTGCAGAACGATTATGGAGGAAACCATCTTTCCTCTTTAGCTAAAGCTGGCTTTGGAAACTGGTGGTGAATGAATAACAGTCTGGGAAAAATGGCCCGAGTAAAGTGATTTCCATGGAGATGTTCTTTATTCCAGTTTATCTACAGCTGATGGAATGGAAGGGTTATTGAATCACTCCTCATACCAGACTGCCCACCCCTGTTCACCACTGCTGATCTGAGCCCTTCCCATCCATACGGTACGAATGACCACTCACCAGGCAGACTGAAGGGTCTCCAGTGAGCAGGGGCTGGTGCAACCAAAAATAGCGGGGGGTGGAAGAAAATCTCCTTGAGATGCTCAGGTCTGTTGTACGTGCTTTGTAGCAGCTTTGTAGCAGCACTATAGAGACTGCAAATTAAATCATAACGATGTGGGTGAACAAATGGGGTCAAATTCTAGTCTGTGTCATTGGGACACAGCCATTCATTTTAATTAATGGTAATTGTAACAGTGTCTGACAGTAGAATTAAGGCAAACGTGCATGTGCATACATGCACAAGTCAGTGTCTCAGAGGGCAAACCTTATGGCTTTGACAGAAAGGTCAGGGTAGAATGATCTTAAGGGATCACCTGGTTCCCTTTCTACTCAGGCCATTCAGGGAACCTGTGGAAACCTGCAGGAAATAATGCCATCCCTCTGACAAACACTGGCCAAGCTTTGCTGTGAGAAAACTGGAGAGTTTTCAAAAAGTCTTTGGGAAGGTTGGTCCCCCAAATTGTCAAACAACTCAGCCAATTTCTGCAGCTGGTAAATACAAAGCAAATAAGGGAATCAATACGTAATAATGTACCAGATAACAACCTGATGAGTGAGAAGCTGCGTGGGTTCATACGGGATAGATCACATCAGACAAAATCAATAGCTGCCTTTGTCAAAGCTATAGGCTTGGTGACGACAGCAGACATTTATCTAAATTATAGTAACTTTCGACAAAGTACCTTGTAGAAAACCTGGGGGGATGCAATCTGTTCAGATGCTCGTGCTACTGAGTTTGAACTAGCCAAACTTTGTTAGTTAAAAAAAAAAAAAGCAAGAATTCAGTTTTCTGAACCCTCTGAGGGACGGTGACAGGATGCATTCTGAGTAAGGGTCAGGGACCAGATGCTGTCCAACACCCATAGAGCAGCATGGTGCACTGATGACCCCCTCAGAAACCCTACTTGTTCACTGCCCTAGGTAATTGCTGAGTGAAAGCCTTTATCTGGCTTTAGAAGACCTGTGTTACAGAGCAATTTTCACTGTGACTGCTGTCACTTGGGTACGCCTTTCCGAGGACATGTGAGATCCAGGACCATCCCATGGACACACTGTGCAAAGAGATGCAGGAACTGAATGAAGAAGAGGCAGAAGGCTCCTTGGGCAGTGAAAATGGTGTGAGGGGCTCACAGAGGCACTTGTCTCTGGGGCGGGCAGGACAGCGTGTGGCGGCAAGTGCCTGCTCAGAGGTGGCTGTTACCCGAAACGGACCTTTCTGCTGTGGGCACGGCAGGATACAGGATTCACAGCACTGGGTTTGCTGCAGGACTCCAAGCGTTGTGTCCTCAGCAAAGAGTAGGTTGGCCAAGTCCCTCATACGCAGTCCTGCTTGACGGGCAGGGTTTGGGTTAGGGTTATGGTCTCAGTCTTTCATTTTTGGCAGCACACATCTGTAACGCACTCTGTGCTATCTCCGCTGCAAATACCCAGCGCTACTGGTAACCAACTTTAAAATGGTCATAGCAAAGCACGTAGCAGTCATCTGCGATCAACTGCCAAATAAAATGTATTACCCTTGTTGATGTTTTCCCAGAGCATGTACTTTTCTGTGAACATCAGGTTAATAAAGATGTGTAGCGCAGCCACGTGATTTGCAAGAAGAGTTCGTATATTGCTTTATGGCCGGCTCTTTGTGATGGCTTTGCCTTGAAGAGGCGGGGAGGGGAGATCCTCACATTATTTTCTTTCCACCCATTGTTTATGTTAAAAAGGTATACGACACAGGAATATGCGCCGTTATCAGTGATAGTAAAAGCCTAACGTGCAGAAAACTAGCCGAGGGAAAACTAGTAATTTAGCCAACATAATCAGCCTGATTTATTGCAGCCCATGAAAGGAAAACCTGCGCTTAAACAAGCTGCCGAAATCCCAGGCACCGACACCTCAATATCCGGCTGCTGACAGAGGTAGGGCCGCCGCTGTTTGCGTGCAGACGCTCGGGAGCGAGGGGTGGGTTATTTGGTTCACGGGGACTGGTGGGGCTGTTTGTCCTGCCAGCCGGGCTGATTTCTCAGCAGCCCGGACTCTCCGCTGAAGCCACGCTGCCTCCCATCACAGCTCAGCCCTGCGGCCGCTTGCCCAGCTTCGCCCAAAGGGGCAGGAGAGGCAGTAACACCACCCCCCCGCACACACACAGGTGGTCTTGTGGGGCAGTGGGCTCTGAATTTATACATACTCACCGCTTTCTTTTTATGAAAGGCCCTTTCCCCAGCTCCGCGTGGCGAAGTGCCCCCGTGGACCAGCAGCTTCGCCTGGGTGGAGGTTAGGGTTTGTCCTGCGAGTCAGACACAGAGGGGTCTCAGTGGCGTCCCTGCCATTCCTCCTCTCCTTCCCAGGAGAGGGGGACTGCTCCCCCCCAGCTCCAGGTGTATGTTAGGAGATGGGTACGGTAGCAACAGGGAAAAGCCCAGGGATTTCTTGGTGTGTTTGCCTGGAGGATGCTTGGTCTTTTAACCTGAGTGATGCTCTTGGAAAATACCCCTGTGGCAGCCCACCTACCCTCTAAGATCCGATTAAAAAGATAGCCTTTCTTGCAATGCCTCATGCCTACAGATGAGACAAAAATTCATTAGTAGACTTTAGCTTTTCTTGACTACTGCAAATGCTTTCAGCTGAACTGTGCTTTCCTGCTTTCCAGCATTTTCACAGAACGGTGAAAGCTATTTCCCAGACTGCTCCTCTAAAAGCACTGGGAGATGCCATCACAGAGCTTGTCACATCATCAGCTCCTCTATTTATCTGTTGAAACCAGGATCTAGGAGCTCAGCTTTGGCCAGCTCCAGGCAGGACTACTTTTTTCCCATGGCTGTGTTGTGCCTAATGCAGCAGGGGCCAGAATCCAGTTTCCCTTCCCAGTACAAACACTTATGTGATGGTAACACTCCAGCACACTGTAAAACAACTCGTGTGTCGGCGGGAGTGCGTTAAGTGTGCACTGCACATGTATGTTATGTATAACACTCAGTACCTAGCAAAGATGTGCACTGGGAAGTGAGTTCTGATGACCACCAGCCGCCCTGGGGAGAGGGCTGGCTCTGCCCTGGGGCAGGGGTCCATCCCGGGAGGTAGCCCCGGGGGGCTTGGTGTGGGATCACTCATGCTGCCTGACCTGACAAATTGCCAGGAGCAGACAAACTGCCACAGGGGTGAGATGTTGGAGCCCAGTGCTGGTGCCCATGAGTGCTGTCAATGGCAGGGAGGAGCTCCCCAGAGACCCCCGGCAGAGCCACTTGCCCTGTCCAGATGGGTTCACTCACCCTTGCCACCCGAGGAGGTACCAGGTCACAGAAGTATCACACCAAGCTCCTGCTTTAGCTTCTTGGTGTGTATGGAGGCTGAAACCCACGGGCAGCCCCTGCCAGCTCTTACATCCAGTAAGTACAGGAGGGTATGAGCCACTCTGCCATCTTGGTGCAAATGAAGAGGCCAATGTTAAAGCCTCTGTCACTGGCCCCACAGCGTTTCAGCGCAGTGGCCGTGGCCTGTGGTGGTGGCATTGGCAGTGCAACCCCAGACTGCATTCGAGGATCATGCTGGGTGGGGAAAACACAGGGAAACTCTTTGGGAAAAAAATGGCCTTTACAGAGCCCCAGGGAGCAGCACTGCCATGTGGCGCATGAGAGCTGGAAGGGGTCACCTTGCCTTGGCATCGCCTAAGAGTTGGAGTTAGTGTGGGTGACAAACGTGCCCTTGGAGACCCTCTCCTTCAATGCCCGTCCTCGCTGGGGACTGGGGTGACCAGCACAGCTTGGGTGAGGCCCTGGGATTCTGCTCCAGCTGCTGCAGGCAGTTTGCTGCCTTTTGGCTGCCTCTTGTAACTCCTTCCCGTTCTTACAAAAAAAAAAAAAGGAAAGAAAAGGAGAGACAAAAATAGGAATAAACGGTCTATGGAAAGTATGAGATGCCAAACGTGGGCCTTTAAAGCAAAAGTAATAAAAAATTCCTTCTTTTCTCTTGAAAAGAGCACTTCGGCTGCCTGCGAGGCGGCGGGGAGCGGCTGTGCCCGGCCTGTCCCTGTCGCCGCTCGGCGCCGGGCTCCGCACGGCGGGGAGATGCTGCCACCTCCCGATGCCCGTCTCCAGCGCAGGAACCGGGGGCAGCGCTTGAGGCCTGGGGGTTTGTTCGGTGCATTGTGAGACGCCCTCACCCAGAGGGGTTTCCAGCGCGGCCTGAGGGGGTTTGTGGTGAGCCCCGGGAAAGCGGAACCCCCGCACGCCGTCTCCCGGCACCAGTGGCCCAGAAACGAGACGTAATCCACGTTCTGCTAATTTGCGGTGCTTGATCAAATGCTGTCTGACGGTGGAGGTGGGTGAAACAGCACGGGCAGAGAGGGAAGAAGCGGCCTTCCCATAGCAAGCAGCCCAAAGGAAAGCAGCTCTCTTTTAATTATATTTATTTCATTATGATTACATTTTAAGAATTATTCTTGCACCATGCAGGCGTTGGAATGGGCTGCCCAGGGAGGTGGTTGAGGCACCATCTCTGGAGGTATTCGAGAGACGAGTTGACTTGGTGCTCGGGGATACGGATTAGTGTTGGGTTGGTGTTGTTTTGGGTGTGGTGTGGTGTGTGGGCAGGTGAGGTTTTTGGGGGGGTTTTGTGTGTTTGTTTGTTTGTTTGTTTTTTGTTTGTTTGTGGGTTTTTTTTTTTCATTGGTTGGACTAGATGATCTTAAAAGGTCCCTTCCAACCTAGGTGATTCTGTGATTCAGTGAAAGGAAGGCAGAGAAATAAGGTGGTAAATGTCAAGATGAGTAGCTCTTACTGGTCAGCAGAGTGGCATGTATCATTCTCCTAAAGGCCTGTGACCTGCAAAGGTTCAGAAATCCGAAGGGTGGCCATCCTGCACAGTCAGATAAAAGCCTGCTGCTGGGGCCACCTGGCCACCTTCAGCTCTCCAAAGCTAAAACATCCCTGTTAACATTATGTCAGGAATGGGGACCACTTCTGAAGAAGCTGCCCCACGAGTGGGGCTGCTTATTGCACCGAGTGGGGCACAGAGTTAGGGGATTTCATCTGCTGGGGCACTCGGGAACAGCTGAGGATCCGATTATGCACCTGGGGTGGGGAGATCTTTACTAGTGAGGGCGATAACGTGAACAGAAGGAACAGCATTGCCCCATGGTCAGGCTGGGGGAGCCATCATGGCTGGTACTGACCAAGGGGGCAAGGTGCTTTTCGGGAGGCTCCCATGGGTGTGCTGGTGGTGCCAACCCTCCATCCCACAGCCTGGATGCATCCCTGCGCTGTGCCTGGATGGTGCCAGTGCCCACAGGGGCTGCGAGTGCTGCTCTGGACCATCCTCGCTGGGTTCAGTGGGTGAGTGGGTGCTGCTCTCCCCCCGTTCCTCTGTGCTGCCTTCCCCGGGGCAGGCAGGGCTGGCGCAGAGGGCTGTCATTTGTGCTGGCAATTACAGCGCTTTCCCTCTCAACTCTCCCTTTCATCTGCTGGATGAAGCGCTCGCAGCTGGAAGGTCCCAGCTGGCACAGAGGAGCGCACGGAGCCCTGCGCAGCACCCAGCCGCGCTTCTCAGCCCGCTCCCATGCGGGGCGAGGTTTTTGGATGCAAAACCCACTTTTCACGGAAGGGGGTGGAGATACCTATTTTAAAAATAAACGCAGCGAGCAGTCGGCAGTCCCCAGGCAGGCAGGGAGGCAGCCGGGGGCAGCGGGAGCACGGCCCCACTCCCCATCTCTCCACCACAGAGAGAGCAGGGGCTGCGATTTCGCTCCAGCAACGCTAAGAATAATGCATATGATCAAAAGGACCCTTTCATCTCTGGGGGTTGTGAGCCTGCTGAAGGTTTGCTGTAGGAAATAAGAGAAGAGCTCTTTTGGAAAGGCTTGACTGGCTGGGAAGCGGTGGCGATGCGCCGCTCTATTTTTGGGTAGCTTTCTGTCAAAGGCAGCCTGTAGTTTGCTAGCCAGCTTCTAAGGTTTTAAAGCATGGTTCTGGCTAAAACTGAAGGTTTGGAAGGGCCTTTTTGTGGCACTTAATTCGAAGAAGTGTCTTTAGGGACATTTTGAGCGTAAATGAATCGATACATCTACTTACCTCCATCTGATGAACTGGGGTGAAAGCAGAGAAGGGACAGACTCGGGGGTGCTGTGAGCTGGAGGAGCAAGGAGCCACCTTCGCATGCCCCGTCTTGTGCCCACGGGTGTTTTACTGGGGCCAGTCCCCAGTAGAAGCTGCCACGAGCGCAGGTGAGGGCTGCAGTCAGGGGGATGTGAACTGGAAGAGCAGCACAGAGGTGGCAGCAGCCAGGGATGGAGGCAAGGGTGGCTCGCTGCCGGCTCCTTCCCGCTGCCACCCCGGTTTGTGCAGAGCTCTGCTTCCTTTCATGTAATCAACAAATTAGGTTCTGTAATTTACCTTACAAACAAGATGCTCATATGCTCACTCCCCCCCATTTTTCTTTTTTTTTTTTTTTTGTTTTTAGAGGTTTAGCAAGCAAACAGTGGGAGACCAAAGAATTAAAGCCATAAAGTAATCTGCATATAACCAGTAATTACCATGAATCAAACCCTTCTTCAGTTCAGCTGGTTATTATTTCCCTGATAATGTAATTCTCTGCACTGACAAAACTAGGAAATGCTCATTTTCTCCAGAATGGCAAATAATTTCCCGCTGTGAATATAATACTGTATCAAGCAGTTTAGTGACCATATAAATGCAGCTAATGAAATTTATGTAGAGTATAAGGACTATTAAAATTGGAGGGAAAAACACGGAAGTAATTGCTCCCGTGTGTGTTGGGAGGCTATTTTGCCAGCAGACTTCTAATAAACACCTCCTTATAGGTATCACTGACCGTGCCAGCACTGGGAGTTGACGTGGATGACGGCAGGGTGCTCCAGCAGGATTTTTGTTCAGCCTGAACATGGGGTGATGGCCACGGTGGCTGCAGCCACAGGAGCCCCTTCTGTTTGCCCCATTGGGATCTGCTCAGGTCTCATGGCAGAGGGCACCGTTGCTCCCACTGGGGCAGGGCTTCAGCACCAATGGTCCCAAAAAAGGCTCCCGGTTGCAGGGAGCGTGAAGTCAGCCTTGCTGCGGTTGTGGGAGCCAGGCTGGCTCTACCCTGCACTTGCACGTCCTCTGGAGACCTTCAGACTCCTGGATTTTGCAAGCTGCAGAGATGTGGCAAATCAATGGAAGGTTTCAAAAACCAAAGAGGTATCCAAGTGTGGCTTGAAAATCCCTGGGATTTAGGGTGGTAACTTTTCCATGTGACTGTAGAGATCTCCATCAGAGACACCTCCAGATAGAGACCCGCAGGAGCTGCCTGGGAAGTTCCAGGTATATTCAGTTTCTCCCGGAGCTGGGCTCTTCCTGCAAGAGCAGGGGGGACAGGACAAGGGCTGAGTTGCTGCTTTCTACCCCTGATTCATCCAAAGATGAATCATTGGCACTGAAACTCCTCCTGTCAGGCGCTGGGGAACAGAGAACAAAGTATATGGAAGCAATGGAGATATCCTAATGTTTTCTTCTAATTAATCACTGCTAATTAATCACCGGGCTGCTTGACGGTCCCCCGTGTCCCTGCGCGGGGCCGCACTGGCTGCCTGTCCTGCTGGCAGTGCTTACAAACTGGTTTTGGCCTCACCAAAAATGCAGCCGGGAAAATTCAGCCTCCACGGTTTGCTTGGCATGAAGGAGCAGCTCTGCTGGAATGCCAACACCGGGGCTGAGCCCTGCTGGCTCATGAGGTTCGACTCGAGCCGTTTGCTGGAGTTATTTCTGGCTGGTAGGGAAGCGCAGAATCAAGCTGTGATAACACGGCGCGGAGCGCGGGTGCTTGCTCCACGGGAGCGATTGGGGTGGCCCCAAGGAGTCCTGTTCTGAGGTTTTAAAATTGTGGTGAAGAAAATGGCTTGCAGAGGAGTGGAAGTGGCTCAAACACGGCGTAAAATTGCACCGAAGGGAGTGCAATCTTGCTTATCTGGGAGCGATACTGCCATGAAGTTGTGTTAAAATGTCACCGGTTTTGCAATAACAAACACTCTGTCATCAAAGGCATTAAAATGGGGGGGATGGAAAATGTCTGCAGGGGGCCCTCAGCTACCCCGTGTCTGAACGAGAAGCTATCAAACCATCAGAAAAAGAAACATAAGGAGGGGAATATTCAGCCCTGTTTGGTAAGAGACGCTTGATGCCTGCTCCCGTCTGGAGCAACTGCCCAGAGCTTGCCAATACTTTAAAAATAAGAATTTTGAAGAAATAGGACGGATGCAGTTTTCTTCAGAGGTTGTTGCTGATGCTGCTGTCAGGGGCTGGTGGCAGTCGGGGAACGCAAGCAATGACTAAGGCGGCAGAACCCACTCTGCAGGCAAAGGGGCCGGGTGGGGGAGCGGGGGGAGGAAACACATCTGCTCCCAGCACAGCACGGACCACAGGAAAAGCACGGGCTGCACAGCTCAGTATTGCCTCTCCAACGGGAATGGGATGGGGTGCGCAGCTCCAGCCTCCCAGGGTCTGCTCTGTACCCTAGTCCCCGTTTCCTGGGGCTTGTCCATGTGTCCTCTTCTAGGAGCAGCTGGGATGAGGATGGGGTTCCCCGTCCCCTGCCTGCTCCTCCGCAGCTGCCTGGTGGTGTGCTGCCAGACCTTCATTAAGCCCTCAGAGCTGACAACCAGGTCGCTCACAGGAGCGCTCCTGGGACACGTGCCTTCAAAAAGGCAGGTTCTTGAGTTGCCAGGAACCTGCTTTTTAAGCACTTAAACCTACCCCAGCTCATTGCAGTTGGATCTGGTGGGGGAGCGCCCTCCCAAGCGGCTCAAAGCACTGTGCCCCCATCTGGGGCACCAATGTCTACTGAGGGCTGGTGATGTACTCAAGAAGCAGTTTGGGATCAATAAGGTCCATCCCAGCTGCAGCCAAAGGGGTGTGTGAGGTGTCTGCCACGGGCAGGCTAGTGACCCTGAGAACCGTTCAAGCGGGAAAAGTAGCCAGGAGCGGAAAGGAGAGGGAAAAAGCGGCTGAGTGGCCCCAAAAGGAGAGACTGCTATCGCTTTCCTCGGCCTGTGGTTGTGAGTCCTCTCCTGGTGTTTAGTGTTGCCACCTGCAAAAGAGAATGAGAGAGTAAGACTCTTTCTGGCCTGCAGCTGAGGACACAGAGCAGACACTTGATGGAGCTCGAGTCGAATTTCTGTCAGATCTTTTGCTGATGCAGAGCTCGGCTGCAGAGGCTGCGGGGAGGTTTTGCCTCGGGGTCTCCTCTTGGAACTGCTCTAGTTTGTGCAAATGCCGGGTTTTGGGGCTCTGACTGCTGACATAACCCTATACTGCCGGGGGTACCCTGCTTCGAGCTAGCAACCTTGCCGAGAGCTGTATCTGCTGGATTGCCTGCCAGGCAGGGGTTTCTGCACCACGCTCCGGAGCTGGCGTTGACCCCCCACTCCCTGGGGTGATCCATGGGCTGGGGAGACGGAGACGTGGCAGCCCACCACAGACCCCACACTTCTGTCTGCATCCTTGTTGCAATCTGAGGGCTCACGACCACCAGGTAAAGCAAGCGGGGATGTGCTTCAGCGGTGGCAGCTGCATCCAAGCCGAGACGGTCCCAGCATCGTGGAGGATGCACTTCCCAACAGAACAGGGGCCGTTGGTACCGGTTTGTACACTCAGGTCCCACCACACCTTCTGAAGCCGAGTCTCCATTAGTCTGTGCATCCATCAGACGGGTGATGGTATGTCAGCATCCACCCGAGTGCTGCTTTCACCCCTCTGCCACATGCAGGGAAGGAGGGTTTTATCGACTAAATATCTTGTTAAAATGCCTCCTGCTTGTTTAATCTCAATTTAATGGGAGATTACATAATCCCTTAATGATATCTAGTATTTAATGGTTGCTGTTCACAACATAACACTAAAATAAGAACCCGAATTATGTCTCTGTCATTTTCATTTCTTCACTACTTGTTTTCTTCCATTAAGCTATTTATTTATGGCCTGTCCATGATGGCTGCGTCATTGTTGCTATTTTGTCTTTTGATAAACCCCCTGAGCGACGAATTTTGTCTTTTGCTCCAGTTCTGCCACCACGTACCTTTTGTTTCTTCTTTCTGTGCGTTTTATTTTATTCTTTTTTTCCCCCGTTTTGCAGTGGGAGAGGTAGATCATTTTTAACTGTCCCAGATTACAGTTCAAGGAAGGTGTGAAGTTGAACAAAGGTTTCTCTTCACTTATTGAACATTACTGACACGTTATTTCTGTAGCAGACTTTGAGTCTTTGTTTTTAACCAGCTGCTGTAAATGTACAGAAGTAAACAACAGCACCTATAAACAGTTCAATACAGAAGACTTGATTTAGCACCTTACAAGACAAAGCAATCAATAATCTATTACACATCTAATCACGGCCACGAACAGCCCAGCAGCCCTCTGAGCAGCGTTCCACCAAACGAGAAGGGCAGTGGGGGATGACAGCGAGAGGGACACAAATCACTCAGATTGCAAATGCATCGCTCAGAGTAGGGCTATAAATGCAAATATTCAAATTCAGCAATCACCTCTCGCTACTAGTGAATCACGCTATCGCTATCTGGAGAGTAGTTGCTATGGCAGAAAGCTGTAGCGGTGGCAGAAGGCCAAGAATCCCGCCCGTGAAACGTTAACTGAATTTAACTCTTGACTTTTCTCAGACAAGGTTCATTACTTCATGTGACTGTGTCATATTAAATGAGTGCTTTTTCTGCCCCGGGTACCGGTTTGGAAAGGATCTTATTAATCACCGGGACAGCGAAGCAGGTCAATAACAACCGTTTGTCAATAAAAATTTATTTTTTGTACCTTCAAGTCCAATACGTGATAGCTGCAGTCATCTAAGGGCCCTTCGGCTTTCATTTCTTGTCTTTCTTCTTTTCTTTTGTTTTTGCTAACTTACCTCCTTGCTTTAGGCGCGTTATGCCCCGTTCACAGCGCCTGGACACACTCAGAGCATAGCCATGGAGCAGGCTTGACGCTGCAATGAGGAGATCCTCTGCTTTGAGCACTTACAGGCTGGGCACAGACATGCTGCTGCTCCACTTAGGTGACCATGCAGGCTGCTGTCTGTAATAGCCACCAAGAATATCAGGAGCTTAGAGACTACAGCAAGGAACAGGTACAAACATCAGAACTACCTACGCACAGAATTCAGGCACAAGCTCTTCTTTCAGCTGCCGAAAGATCTGTCTCCCTGCTTAAAGGGCAGCTGCAGGTGTGCGTGCTGCACTTCTGCTGGAAGAGCCCAGTCCCGTTCAGGTGCGCAAACGAGATCTCCCACAGTTAGTTATTGGGCCAGATTTGGCAACGTAGGATTACTGGGATGCAAGGAAACACCTAGATTAAACACAATCGAATATTCAGGCAGCGGTGCTTCTGACATCTTTCCTTTAACACTATGAGGAGCTCTTAAGAAGGACGTGCACATTGGAAGTTAAATGAAAACGGCAGAATAAAGCAGATGGCGTTATTGTGAAGACAACTATCAAAGAGAACAGCACACAGAGACGAACTCCAATCCCTAGTTATAAAGATGCAGATTCACAAAGTGTGACAATGATTTTTCTCCCACAGACACGACGAAGGCATTACTGTTGCAGTGGGAAAAGCCTTGAATATACATGTACAAAATTACAGCGGCGGCTGAGATGGGGACAGTGAAGTTGGTAGGGCTGCTGTACGGGACTCCTGCTCCAGTCTGCACCTCTGAGTTTTGCCCGGTGCCAAGAGCAGGTTAATAACCACACACCTCTCTAAATTGTTCTGTAACCTGTAGAACATTTCATGTTCCACCTTCAGAAGTCTCGTTCTGACTTTCAACACTTGTTTTCCTCTATTACACAATTCTATCTTCCAGGAACGATTTCGCAAGGTCAGAGTGCTCTCGCGCTCTCTCGTGCTTCCCTTCTCAACAGGCTTTTGACGCCGTGCTCAGACCTGAAGGAGTTATTCCAGAGAAGGGAAACACAAAAGCCCTATAACTACACATCATGCAGTACCCTGCTAGAGAGCATTTCAAAAGCGACTTTGCGGTATCACCCATGCTCTTTGTCATCTTTCATTAACCGTGATTTTGACTGCTGCATCTCCCTTTCTCCTCTCAAGATACACTGATGGTAGTTTTTTTTACAAAAAAACAACCCAAATCATACAAGCCACAAGCTCCCTTTTTTTTTTTTTAAATAATGGATCGCAGTAATATTTCAGCTTTCTTTTGTAGATATGCATATAGATATCATTTGATGATACAAGCTTTCTTCTTTAACATGGGCCCTTAGATCAAGTCCGGAATATTTACTGTAACTTTGTAGACCACAGATTAAATCTTTGAAATCCAAAGATCCCTCAGGTATAGCAGTGAAAAGCAGGCTTCGTTGAAAAAAAAACAACAACCAGGAACATTTAAAATGAACCATTTATTAAATCAAACTGTTATTTTAACATTTACTTAAGTTACACAGCATGTTTAAGTCAAAAGATTTCACAAGGAAAAAAAAATTTAAACGTCTATTATGCAGGCAAAAATAGTACCACACAATATGTACCTGGGAGGGAAGAAGGGAAGGGGAATCTCTAAACATTCAAATAAGGCCATAATTACTTAAAAACAACAATAAAACAATAATAACACCCCCCCCCCCAAAGATCCATTTTCCTTTCAGTGTGTTCAGTGCTGCTAACTATATGTACTTTTAGTGTACAGATGTAATCGAGGCAGTGATATCTTGATAGCTAGGTTTAATGTTTTAAAACACTATCAGAAGTGGAATAAGGCTCATTAGTACATACAGCTGCCCTTGGAATGTCAATCTCAGTTGCCTTCATTAACTTAAAATTCACAAAGTGCACAGTTAAGATATGCCAAAAAATTGAAACTGCTACTCTACCAACAGCTGCCCATGCTTAATACTTAGTGGTCTATTGGAACAAAGTATGTTCTTTCAAAAAAGATGTGTAAGAAAAGCCACTGTAAAACATTTAGTTTCAAAGATGCACTAGGAGCTTTTTGTAAACCAAAAAGTAGAAAAACATGGATTAATTATGTAAAGAAAAGAATACAAAAAACACTAGAAATGACCATCAAACTTTCAAAGAACAAGCACCACAATGGACATTAGCATTCGATTTTGCAGTGTATAGCAATGTAATAATTTTACTCTAACCAATCCACTTCATCAAATTCTGAATCATCTTCTGAATCACTGTATTCCACAGCAATGCGACGGGAAAGTATAGTAGCAACATCATTCTCAATGCGCTCGTGCTTAGCTTCTTGTTCACGCTGCTCTTCAACTTTGCGTAGCTGAATACCTAAAGAACATCAAATTACAGACACGTCACTTATGCCAAGTCATTAGGTCACGATTTACAAAATGCTTTGCAAGCAAAAATGAAGGCTGAGGACATTGTCCTCAGACAGAAGTTCTCTATCAAGTTTTTAAAGAGAGGAATGTCAGAATTGCAACAGCAGACTAGATCATCAGTCTTTCTACTATAATATCCTGCTTCTGATTTCCCATTAAAAACACATCCTCATTTTTAGTACCACTGTAAGTGATTAAGCCATTTTACTATTTGCATTTCTAGATTTTTAGACTCTCTCTTCATGGTCTCAAATAGAAGTTATAGCTACTTGAGTATCCCAACACGACAGGATTTCTTGTAACTCAGTTTTGATCACATAATGATCTGTTTTGGGATAAAGCATGACTTAAAGATCAAACACAAAAGAGAAATTACACATACTGATAGCATGAGAAAGCTAAATTCAGTAACCCAGTTAGAAGCGTGACAGAGATTATATATTTCAGTGTTACACTCGCAACACCACAGACCGACACAGTCTAAATACGACCTACAACCTGTACTTAATGCTCTCTGTTGCCAACTGACAGGCAACACAAACACAGGTCCTTAGTGGAATTTAAGCTGTTGTAACTTGAGCCTTTGTTTCTTGTGCAAGACTTGGTCAAAAGCTTTTTCAGGAATCACCTATATCATATCAGCAGGCTCTCCTTTATGAAGTTTTTTGCTGATATTGTCTACTAGAGTTCATGCACCACTGTTGTACTCAACTGCGGTTGATGCTTCTTTACAGTCAATGATGTTATCAATTTGTGATCAATTCACACAGATACTTAAAAAATATTTTGAATTTGTATTATAGCCTGTCTACTATTTACAGTATTAACAGCCTATACTATAGCCTATTTAGAGATATTACAGTACCATATAGATTCTGCACTGTGCTGTAGGTGCAGGGGTAAAACACAAGAAGGTAGTACTCAACGCATTTGAGAAAGATTATTCGAAGGCAGCACACAGTCAAACAGCAGCACTCACAGTGCAGCAGGGATTTTTCTGGCTGTAGGCACATAAGCTAAAAGGTACAGCTTGTACACACAGTCCTGGCCATGGACTCACATTCTGCCAGTGCACCTTGCAATGTAAAGACTGCTCCGCTACCGAGTTGAGACTTGTCAAGATCAGCTCTAAGTCTTAAGCAAAAATTTCTGAATGTCATTTATGTGTTGTTGTAATACACGGATATACGATCAAAACTCCAAAGCAAATTGATCTGTTCTGCTTTCATCTAACAGTCTGTGGAAAACAATGTTTTTGACTTCTACACAATCTGTAGGTTATCAGAAATAGCTACATTTTCAGGTAAACAGAAATGAAGAGATAATCTCCACAGATCATCTATAAACATATGTACTTTTTTTAAAAAAAAAATAAAAAAATCTAACTTCCACAAAGAACCAGTTTTGCCACCCAAACTAAACATCTGATAAGTGCAATTACAAATTGAAAAAAAATCTGTCTACTTGGCAATGCATACACTGTAGAGAATAGAAAACAGAAACAGACTTAAGATGCATCCCTCTAAACTAACTTCTTACACATGTGAAATAGTCCGTTTCTCAAAGCTAACGTGTATTTAGCAAGTTCCTGAGACCATTCTTTTTGCCCCTTAATAGCCAAACATTACCTTTCCGTATTGCCTCCAGCAGAACGCTTCTAGCATCACTGATTACAGGAAGAGTTGAAGGATGGCGTTTGGGTTCAGGAGCCACTTGGGATGGTGGAGATGGAGGCATTAGGGGTGCATGAGGTGCAGGGACAATGGTTGTGGGAGGAGGATGCAGAACAGGAGGAGGGTGAGAAAGGGTTGCAACTGTGACAGGAGAGGAAGGTCGAATGCCAGGAGGCGGCAAGGGAGGAGGTGGGGGTGGTGGAGGAAGTCCCTGTACTTCAGCTTGTGGAGGAACTGGGTGAACGGGTACAGCTTCGCACACTTGGGCAGCTCTAGTGACAGGAGGAGAGGGTTGTGCTAGGGGAGGAGCAATTGGAGGTGGAGCTGGATGTAGGACTCCAGGAGCTATCTGGAGAGGAGCTGGTGGAGGTGGCACAGCTGGGGCTTGCAGAGCAGCTGTGGG